>JAGPOW010000304.1:86503875-86541080 GCA_030014935.1 Caiman crocodilus
TTATATGTTATCTATATATTTGATTGATTATATATATATGATGCTGTCTGCAATCAATCAAAATATTCCGTCTGGAAAAGTTTCTGAAAAACCAACAGGCTACAAAAGAACTGAGGGAAAAAATCAAAATCTTCATCTGCATTTGGGGAATGCTAAAGTTTATGGATTTTGGCTTATTTGCTTTCTGATGGTAGAGAAAACCTCTCTTGTTAACTTATGGATTCAGAGAAGTTTAAACTGCAACTGCTGCTGATTATAATACATAAACATTCTTATATAAGTTAAAATACGCTTAATAGCTTTACACATGGTAGTGGTTCAGATGGACTGGAAAGCAGAGATAACAGAGTACAGACAGTGTGACAGTATTTCAGAAAATGCCAGTGTGGGTTATAGTGTCATACTTATGGGCTGAAAGGTTTTATAGCCGGATTCATTTTTAGTCAGGGAAGGGAATTAAAATGCCACCAAAATTTTTTATAAACATGAGTGGATAAAAGCAAACAGGAGTTTATTGTGCCTGAATAGGTACAGCATTCCAATGCCCTCAAGAATCATTTAGGGAAACCCAGCTGTGAACACCTGGTGAACTTTAAATCTTTCTGCAAACTCATCAGTCTCCAAGTTACTGTCGCTACTGTCAGTATCTCCATACTTTATTTATATTTCCCATTTTTAAAAGATTTCTTAGTTGATGATTCCTTAGAAAAAAATATTAATGCTATCCAATGATAGCATAACAGCCAGCATTTAATGCCATATGCTGATTGTCTTATCCTCAAAACAGCATCTTTGCTGATAGAGACTGTTAGTGGTATTTCATGTTCTTTGTCATGCTCTATTTATCTTGACATTGAGGTTGAAAGCAAAAACTGAGGTCCATCTCCCCAAAATATCCCACCAGGTTTGTCTCGGTGAAATGAAGAAAGTTGGTTTCACTTTTTTAACTAAATGCTCAAAAACAGCATTTCAAAGTATTGTTCCAAATCTATCTTGTTAACTGCCTGATTTAAAACCTTCTGCAGTATTTCTGAATGCACCGATAGCGAGGCTGAAACAGTCATGCAGTTACGCAATGAGCTGAGAGACAAAGAGATGAAACTGACTGATATTCGTCTGGAGGCTCTTAGCTCTGCCCACCAGCTAGACCAGCTTCGGGAGGCAATGAACAGGATGCAGGTGGGAAGAACCAGTCTAACAGATATGTTACAATTTTCTTTTATCTGTTAAAGCAGTGTTGTCCAACTGGCAACCCAAGGGCAGCAAATGTCCCTCAAATATAGCATACGGCCCATGGGTTCCCGCCTTGCCACCATTGCCCCCCCCCCACCTCTATTGCTTCTGCCATGGCAGCTGTGTTCTTTGGGTTTCCCCACCTTCTTCCAGCTTATACTTCCTGCCCCTGCTTCTGGGGGTGGGGCAGTGCAGGGTGTGGAGGCCCGGGTGCCCAGGCTGTGAGCATGACAGGTGGCTAGGGTGCCTGTGTTGCCTGCATGGAGGGAGAAGGGGCCAGGCTGCTTATGACAAAGGAGCTGGGATGTCTTCACTATAGGTGCGAGTTGCAGCAGGGGGAGTTGGAATGCCTGTATGTGGGGGAAGTTCACGAAGAGGGGCCACCTGTGTATCTGGCAGCCCCTGGGATGGCAGTCCACATCTTGTGCAGCCCTTGGCACTGCAGTCCATGTCTTGTGTGGCCCCCAGCTACCCAGAAGTTGGACAGCCTTATGTTAGAAGATCAGCCATGTAACCTCAGAATTCTTTGCCTCATGGTCAAAGGAAGTCCCATGAAACTTTTCACCAACATATTCTTGTTAGCCCTGGTATTCTGCCAAACATCATATGTTGTGGATAAACATATTTTGCCTCCTCTGGCATTACAGTTTCCACCTTTTGATCTATTTCAGTGGAACTTCGTGTAAAGTTTCATGAGTTAGAGTGCAGACCTTAAACATACGTAGGCACCCTCCATTCCTGAATCCACTTTGGCATAGCTTGCACTGAACATTGGGAAATTCCAGGGTCCAGAAGTATTATAATATTCTAAAGGGGTTTATAGTTTGATTGGAAGCTGTGTTTTAAAAAAAATAATTTTGAATTGCATCTTATTAAACTACTTGATGTTTCTTCTTAAAAACTAACTTTGTTAGTTTCTAGAGATTATACTTCACCCACCCACAGTGGAAGTAAGAAATCTTATGCTTTCCTTGTGCCTCCTAACAATTGGCTTTTCTTTTCCAGAGTGAGATTGAAAAGTTAAAAGCAGAAAATGATCGGTTGAAGTCTGAAAACCATGGCAGCTGTAGCAGAGCTCAGTCTCAGGTTTCCATTTCATCCTCACCAAGACACTCAATGGGTCTCTCTCAGCACAGCTTGAACCTCACAGAGTCTACCAGTCTCGGTGAGTATAACTAGCAAGGCAGTGGCCAGGTTTTATCCTGTACTTGGAGCATTCAGTTTGGTTCTCCATAAAGAATAAAAGGGTAAGGATTGTTAATAGCTAAGGTGCAAATATACATCAGAAGCTAGTACAAACTTGTCTACTGGTGTTATAGTTCTGTTACACCCAAGAAGTTAGCTTTCCAGTTATGACCTCAGCTGCACAGAATTGTGTTCAAAAGCTATTTAACTACATCCATTTACCAAAGGGATATTTTTGTAGGAAAGAAAATATAGGGTAACTGAGAGTAATAATTTTCAGTGACCTTCTCTTTTTAAGAAATACCTTTGGTTATTATAAGAAAGCCAGTAAACTTCTCAAGTTGTGTCTCTTTGAATATGCCCTTTATTGCTGTCAGCATATAACTAAGAGTCTGATGTTTTCTATTCATAGACATGCTGTTAGATGACACTGGTGATGGCTCTGTCCGAAAAGAAGGAGGCAGGCATGTTAAAATAGTTGTCAACTTTCAGGATGAAATGAAATGGAAAGAGGTGAGTTGTGTACTTCTGCACCCTTTCTCAGCCATGAAATATAACTGGCTTGGAATTTAATCTTTATTCCAATGCAATCTGTTTTGCACGTACTGTAGTTGTTTGCAAAACACATTTAAGTTTTCCAAGGAGTTTTCTAGTTCTCAGAATAATATGGTAGTCCACTGAAATACAGCACAGTAAGCATTGTTGCTCTGTGTTTCGGGCTGTTGAGCATCTACAGCCCCAGTAAAAGGCCTTTGGACTGGTCTGCAATAGTTTTTCTGTCTTTCTGTTTCTGCATCTTCACTAAGTGAAGTGGAGGGAAAGCAATGACAGCAGCAGTGGAAATACTAATCAGAAGAAGGCAACAGTAGCTTAAAAAGCCCAATGCAGTCTAGGTTTGTTAAGCATCTCTGAAACAGGCTATGAATTCTTGGCAGATATCTGAAACTTACAGATACCCCAACCTTGAGGAAAGAAGATACGTTAATGATAAATCCTGGTAAAAATTAACAAAAAGCCCCCAAAGTCTTTGTTGTTAAATTTTAATTCTCTTTAAAAATAGAAGTGAGAAATGGTCCAAAATCTAGATCGGGTCCAAGGAAGCAACAGAGACACCAGTTGCCCAGCAGAACCTATGGATCCAGTGTCAGGAGTTCTCCAATTTGTCAATCCAGCCCAAACTTCTAAAATGTCATGTTTTGAACCTATGCTCTGCCAACTTCACTAGTCCCTCAGATGTGCCTTGTTCACATTAAACTACTTAAAGCAACAGTTTTAAAGAGTCCTGGATGTGCAAACACATTGCAAGTACTGTCCATCATAGTCCACATAATACATTTGTAATGCATGCGTTAATCTGCTAAACATTCATCAAGCACCCATTTTCCAGATAATTATGAATATTTGTTCTTTAATAAGCACTTGTTAGAGGAACAGTTCATGTCATTCATATATATACATATTAAAGGAAGGGAGAAAAAATGATCATGCACAATTGCAATAGAACTGGAAAATGTATCAAATAACTGGAAATTAAATTGGGTTGGTAGATCTGTTTTCAGTTATATACCAGTTGTGCATTGAATTGTGTTAGTAAAAATAATTTATTCAGAATATATCTACAGCTATATCTATATATTAATAATAGATATATTCAGTTATATCTAACTACAGTGTACTCATGGTCAGAAAAGTATCTGTGTAAAGTGGCATCTTCTTATGTGTTTTGGAATTAACCGTGCTGTCTATAGTGACAGAAACTAGTTTTTCTTCAGTTAGCAGTGAACATCCAATGCAGCTGTGGAAGAACAAATTGGTTTCTGTTCTTTCCATTCTGCCTTGGATGTCATGAAGAGAATTGCCAGCTAAATTCTTAGAGTGTACTGTGATTTATTACCTCTTTTGATTTCAGATCCCAGATGGAGTTGTTTGAAATGAGTAGAGAAAAATTGTCATATTCAAACTGAACATATTTGATATTGAAGTGACAGAGGAAATAAATATGTCACTTACATCCTGATTATACTGGCTTTGGTTCTTTTAAGGTCTTTGTCTATTTTGCTGACCTGTACTTCCTTGTATTTAAAATCCTTTATGGTTTGAATTTTGAGTACTTTTTAGTAATATTTAGGAGTTTAACTGTCTTTATGATTGCAAAATGTATTGAGGAGGACAGAACAAGAGGCTGGATAACTCAGAGTTTACCTTCTGGTGTAACATAGGCATGTACCAGGATTCCTAAATAAATAGATAATGTCCATAGGCCAGACTAATGCATGATTTAGCTTTCTTTAATTTTGATATGTTTGTTTATAATTAGGATTCCAGACCCCATACCTTCCTCATTGGTTGCATTGGAGTCAGTGGCAAGACAAAATGGGATGTGTTGGATGGAGTGGTTAGACGCTTGTTTAAGGTAAATAAAGAGTTTACTGAACATTTGAATCTTTCTACCCAGCATTGTCTTGTGTAATCAAAGAAGACCACACTTTATCCCAAGGCAAAGACAGTCAGGGCATGTGTAGATGAAATGGGCCCTAAATTGAAGCAGTTTTAAAAACACCACTTCAATTTAGGGCTGATTAAACCCCTGTGTTGCACACACATCCCACAGACTTAGCTGACTCTCTGGTGGGAAGAGGAGGGCGAGCCACTGGTAGGCAGATCAGGCCCTGGGCTGGGGGGCGGTCCCTCCACAGCAGCGGTGCCCCCCCGCCCCCAGGCGGCACCAGTCCCCACAAGCACCCAGCTTGGCTGGTTTGCAGGAGCAGTGCAGCTGGAGAGGGAACCACCAGACCTCCGTGCAGCTCAGGCAGGCAGGCTCCAAGGGGAGGCAGAAAAAAGATCAAACTCGCTGCTTTTCTTGGGCAGAGCTGCTTTCCCAGGCTGCTGCCAGGCTGCCTGCAGGGCTTCCTTTAGAGCCGTGGAGCTGCATGGAGCCCGGTGCTTTGCTCCACGGCTGTAGGGGCAGCAAACTAAAACTCCCTGAAGAAGTTTTAGTTTGCTGCGCCCCAAGTCTTTTAAAGCGCATTACACCGCCAAATTTCCTACAGTGGCTGGAATTAATGCGCAATACGCAGACGAGGCACGCGTATCAACACCATTGAAGTGGTGCAAAAGTATTTAGCCTGCTTTAAAGTGTCATGCAAACATGCCTCTCATGTTGTCTACACACTGCCTCAGTGATTAGTTTGCTGGTTGTTAAGTGGAAGGGTCTTCATCTAGAGATAGTAGTATATCTGAATACAATGCTCTATAGAGCTTTATGGAGGCTGGCTCACACTTGCATATTGGTCTGAAAATGAGTATGGGAGCACTGAGTTTTAATCTTGGCTGTAATCCAGACTTGATGTGTGACTTAGGACAAGTCACTTCCTACCTCAGTTTCCTCATTAGTAATGTAGATAATATTTAGCTGCCTATTTCATAGGGATGTTGCGAGGCTTTATTTAGGTAATGGTGAAAAATTATTACTGTTGTGATTTATAAACCTTGGATCAAGTAGATTTTGTGTTTGTTCATTTGTTTTTTTACTTTAGGAATATATCATCCATGTAGATCCAGCAAGTCAGCTAGGGCTGAATTCAGACAGTGTTCTGGGCTACAGCATTGGGGAAATCAAACGCACAAATAGTGCAGAGACACCCGAGCTGCTGCCCTGTGGCTATCTGGTTGGGGAAAACAACACTATCTCAGTCGCTATCAAAGGTAATTATTCTTTATCCCTCTGTTGTGATTCTCAGCTATTACACTGATGACAGTTTTCTTTGGCATCAGGGAATTTGGAGAAACAGAGAAGCTCTCCTATATTTCTTTTTCCTGTCTCTAACCCATGCTACAGTTACATGTGTTAAAGTAAAGACACTGAAGAGCAATAGTACATTGGACTGTGCCCGAATTCAGAAGCTTTTCTTACTCATGTAATGATGCTGATGATAATTGTACTTGCAACAATTTTCATTCCAGGGACCTGAAAATACTCCAGGCCAGAGTCTGATACTGTGACTCGTGTTGCTTAAAACATGCTACACAATTGGCCCCATTGACTTCAGTGGGAATGTTTGTGGAGTTAGGTTACTGTTCAGTATAGGACTCTTGGCCTGTGAAATATTTTATATCCTCAGTACAAAGAGAAGACAGGCAACATTGGTTATTTGCTAAGAATCCTGCCTGGGGTTAAGGCAGAGGCAAGGAAAGATCCCAACTGTCATGGCATCAAGAACTCAATTTTTTTCCTATTACTTTGGAAGATCTTTGATAGTTTTTTAGGCAACTTAAAGGCTTCCCCATTCCTTCCTTCTTGCCATACTTCAGACCTGAGCTGAAGCCTGCCTTCTTTCAACTGAAGAGGATGGTTGGACAGTTTTTTTTATAGACTGACAGTGCTACTGTCTTAATCAACTGAAAGTGCCATTAAGCAAGAGAAAACGTTCACTTCGTCTCAATAAAGTGCTGAACAGGCATGTCATAAAAAGAAGACAGATAGTTTTACCTTCACAGCCCTGTAAAGAAGCAGTACCATACTAACCACTATGACCCTATCTGTATCATTAGGGGAAGTCTATGTGGTTGTGTAGAGATGTTCGAGCTAGCTTTGTGATGTGGTAAATTAGTCCACATTATGCTATATACTGGGATGGCTGGACTACTGTGACCCCACCTACTTGGTTTAAAGTTATATCTATGCTACACTGACGTGTGCAATATAGACCTAGCCCTTTATATCAGAAAATGCTGAAAAGTGAACTTAAATACTAATGTAATTTGTATTTGAAATGTGTTGCTTTCAAATTCCTTTTCAATGTCATTGCTTACTATGGAGGTCCTAGAATTTGTATTTACATTTTTTTACAGGGCTTAGTCCAGCCTCAGGGAACCATTTTAGGGCTATTATGAAATGAGTGTGAGCCAGAACCTACATTAGGGAAGCCCTGCTGCTTTGGTGGCTCAAAGCTGTGCTAATACTCTCTAAACTTGTCACTGGGGGACCCTCTGCTGGCATTGAGCTGTGTTAGCAGATCCTGCACATGCTTCCACCCTGCAGCTGCCATGTGGAGCCTGGCTGGTGCTTTTCTACACTCCACTAATCCTCAACTTAGTAATGATCCTTTCAGGCCATTGGCAGCTAACACAAATGAGATGAGAAGAGTCTAGTGCAGACCAACATGCCATTTTTGAGCTATGTCAAACCCTCTACAATTACAGATTTGAATGCAGGGCAAGAGTCTTCAGTGCCTGAATAGTGGCAATGGTCTAAGATCAATCACCTCATGCTTCTCCTGTGCAAACTTATGAGAGGTGATACAGTATATGTAGATAGGAATAGCTCTAGGAAAAATATTCTGACAAAAGAGCAAGGGTGAAAACTTAATTACCAATGTGGAGCTATTTCAGGTTATTCAGATGTGCTTGAGTTTGACATTCTGCAGTGCCTTGTAGTACAGATTAAATCAAAATATTGATTAAGAACTTGTCATATTAAGCTACAATATAGCTCTTTATACAATTTGTAAGTTTTACTAGCACTTTGGAAGCTCTTTTGTGAGTGAGCCATGCTTCTACTAAAAAATTCTATTGTATTCAATTTGTAGGAATTCACTTATACTTTCCAGATATAGAGTGGTGCATACAAATTTGATCTTTTAGCTAATCATACAGGTGCTAACAATTCTGTCTGCCTGTGATCTCCTGATGTTTCTTTTTTCAATTTGTTTTCAAGCATTGTGTTGACTTGGGCCAATTCTGCCTAGAGTGAGTGCTGACATTGCACAAATGCTCTTCTATGAAAGATTTTATGCCTGAAGATATATTTATCAGAATGCACAGAAAAAATTAATTGCAAACGTTTCAGATGTTTGTGGAAAGCAGGGGGAATGTATAATAGATTGTCTCATATTGCAAAGTAAAAATAAGTGTCTGCATTTTCCCAGGATTTTTCTTTCTATGGCTGTTCTTGACAATGAGATAACTTGAGAACAAATTACTCTACCGCAGAATTAAATTCATGTTGTCTCTCAACTCTTGATAGACAAAGTAAATATTAACTTTTCCATGTGGGAATCCATATAATGGAGCTGCCACATAGTAGTCAGAATATATGTACATATAATCTGTAAACATTTTTATGACTGCTTTGTTCAAGGCAGGGCATAAGGGCCACAGGTTGCATTTGACTGGTCTGGGAGCTAAAGCCAAAAAAACTGCAGTATCCAACCTGTGTCTAGAGGTCCCAGCACTGAACGTCTTTGCATTCAATACAATTTAATCTAGTATGAGAAATTTTTTGGATAGAATTGGTGTAGTACACTGGTTCTCAACTTCCTTAAGCTCAAGATACCCCTTCTAGACTCAAGGCACCCCTCAGAAAATGTCAGCTCTTCATTTTCACTCATTTTTTTACTACAGAAAAAGAATAGAGGCATTCTTCTGTTCCAAGAACTCAGAAAAACCACAATAGGTCAGAATGTTTTTAACTTTATGGATTCCAGTGTGAAATCTCTGGGTTTATCTAGTGTTTGGACATCTAACTTGCAACTAAATTTGTTTAATAAAGGTCAGGTAAAAGTACAATAGAATATATTGTAAGAACAAAAATACCAACTTTCTAGTCTTGGAGTGCACATTTTAGTGCAATTTGTAAGGTACAATAGTGTTCAGTTCTGCAGAGTATTACAGAATGTCATGCCATGGTCCACTTCAAAGAGGGTCAGGACATATGACTTGCTAATAAAATATACTCTTGAAAGGATCTCAAGGCACCACAGGGTGCCTGGGCACCTGATTGAGAATCACTAGTATGGAAGGAGCTTCTGACTGAAATTACATACATTCCTTATCAATGTCATTTCTTACTGTGGAGCACCTAGAATTTGTATTTACATTTCTCCAGGGTCCGGTCCAGCCTCATGGAGCCATTTTAGAGCTATTATGAAATGAGAGTGGGAGCCAGAACCTACTTTACAGAAGCCATGTTTCTCTGGTGGTTCAAAGTTGTTCTAATGCTCTGTTACTGACAGTTGAAATATGGCAACTGTGAGGAATTAATTGTGAGGAGCTGATAGTTTTGGTCCTGTGAGATTAATTTAGAAAATTAAACGAAAACTTAAAGCAACTTTAAACAGCTGTAAGCTATTTCATTGTAATGATGAATTTTGTTCTGATGCAGGTATCAGTGAAAATAGTTTGGATTGTCTGGTGTTTGAGTCACTGATTCCAAAACCTATACTACAGCGATATGTTTCTCTCTTGATGGAACATAGAAGGATTATCCTGTCTGGCCCGAGCGGCACTGGTAAAACGTACTTAGCAAATCGTCTGTCTGAATACATGGTACTTAGAGAGGGCCGGGAGCTGACTGATGGAGTTATAGCAACTTTTAATGTGGATCATAAATCCAGTAAGGTAAGGAAATGGGGATTTTCTTTGCTGAATGAAAAAATTCACTATTGAGATGTAAAAACTCCATTTGTTTTTTGAAGCAGTATAAATAATGTGAGTAATGTACTGTATCTCATTCGGCCAGCAGCACAGGAAGGTAGAGCACTACTGTACTATATGAAAGGATTGTGTGATTTTAAGATGTCCAGGCCTATAGCTCTGATCCTTACCTGGCTCTGATCCTCAAAACTCACAGATAATATTAGGTTCCCAAGTGGTCTGAGTCTGAAAAGTACTAAGCACCTAATGGTTCTCATTTTAAGTTAACTATACATATTAACTTCCCAGTGATTTTGCTGGCAGCTGTTGATTATTGGGACTTTCGAAAAAATATAGACCATTTTAAAGCACCTTTGGGTGGTATTAACCTCAGAGTAAATGAGTTATGCAACTGCAAGTAATATCATTGGTGTCCTGGCAGCTGTATCTAAACTTGTTTCTGTCCAGAGGTATTCCCAAACCAGTTGGACATGTCTATTATACCTTTATGCTATTAGCTTTGCTTATACACACCTCCAGTAACATTTCTAGAAAACAAAGTTGTTCTGTGAGCTGTGAATTTGATGGCCTTTAAAAATTATGCCCTGGGCTAGAAGCATGGTCACTGGCCACAGATAGAATTTGGGGCATCCTATTTAATAAACACTTTAGAGAAGATGAGAGCACTCTAAACACACCCAGATACGTAGGAGTACTACTGAAGCCTCTTTGTTCTTCCATGCCATCTAAATTCTGCCTCTACAAAGGAGCATTGTGTGAGCCATACTTAGAAAGTAACACAGCGGGAAGAACATATAATCAAGCGTGGCAAGAAGGGCCACTGGAGTGCAAAGCTACATCTGCAATGATCTGACCTACCTTACACAGTAGGAATTGATATTTGTGTAAAATGCTAAATACATTTCAAAGCTCTATGCAGCATGGCTAAACAGTACAGTACAAAAAGTGTGAGCAAGAAGACAGACCATCTCCCCTGGACTTTTCAAAATGAACATAAAGTGACTTTAAATTTCTAACACAAGTAAAGCTTGAATAAAAACAAAAGTAAAATTACTTGTTTTTACTCCACTTGGGAAAAACAGGCTCATTGTCCAAAATAGAGCTGACTACTATATATATATTTTTTTAATCAGGTCATATCTAAAACTGAATTTAATGACCCTATGGGGCATCTTTTGACTATGTTCACTGGATTTCTAAGGAATATCATGAAAACTAAACTTCCTGTTTTCTTTGTGCTTTGCAGGAACTTCGCCAATACTTGTCCAACCTTGCTGATCAGTGTAATAGTGAAAACAATGCTGTGGATATGCCTCTTGTCATTATTCTGGATAACTTGCATCATGTTAGCTCCCTAGGAGAGATCTTCAATGGGCTTCTGAACTGCAAATACCATAAATGGTAATGAAACATTGGACCTACACCTCAGTGCCCTAAAAGAGTTCATTCCAAAGAGGCTTGATCTGGATCACTAGATAAACTTTATTAGATTCTGTTTCCTTGTTTGGGTTATGAGATGTTGCAGACAGATTCTAGCTGCACAGAATGGTTACATTCTTTGTTTAAATAAGTGCTAACAAGTTAGTAGGGTATTTAGATGTAATGTGTTAATTACACACAATAACCCTTCAATAATTAACAGTAAAGTTTTAGTGAACACCTCTGTTTTAAAGGTTCAGTTTTGCAAGCACAGTTCAGTGCAAGCACAAAATTATGGGTCTGTTTATTTGTGCCTGCAGGGAGACTGCACTGGCAAGAGGGACCAAGTGATACTTAGTTGAATATAGGGGCCTAAAAGCTCTTAATTTGAATGTTATGCATTAAAAATGTGTTTGACTTATTGCCTAGAAATATGCTTACAGCTACTGGTTTGTTCCATGTTTTTTTATAGTCCTTACATTATTGGCACAATGAACCAGGCCACCTCCTCAACCCCTAACCTTCAGCTTCACCACAATTTCAGGTACTGTGTGTTTACTGGTCTAATTTTTGTTTGGACAGGCCAGAGAGGAAATACTAATGAGTCGCACACACTTGTTCTCAGCAAGTAAGCTAGCAAACTAAAGAGGAAAAAATACTGTTCTCTTATAAAAGATGACCAGATACATGCAGCATTACCTTGTAAAAGGGGTTTCAAATTAATGTGCACAGACTGGATGAGTGGTGTGAGGCCGGTCCACAAACCAGATCACACCCATGAATGCCTCTGCTTTCCCACTTCATGCAAAATCCAACCCACACAGTGACTATTCTGGCTGGACTGGGGCCCACACTGTAGGCAGCACCTCTGTAGCATGTATCCCAGCCTGGCCAGGGTGGGAGGGGAGAGCAGCATCAGTGTGATCCCAGACTGGCTGGAACAAGCACTGTGTGCCTCAGCCTGGGTTCCAGGGTGGGCACTGCATGCAGCTCATGTCCTGGATCCTGTGCGCAGGGTTGGGATGGTAGTATGGGAGTCGACTCCAATCCAGGAGTGGCACCAAGGTCTGGATGGCAGGGCTTCATAGGCCAGAATCAGACCCTGGGCTTCATCTTTGGCACCCATGCCTTATGAAGATGATTTTTGTTCTTGATATGAATGCATATCATTCTTTAAGGTTGCCTTTTACAGGCTTTATAATGAAAGTCTTGTGCTTCAAGTGCAAATTAGATTAACATAAACATGAAGATATACAAAGGAAGGAGGCAGAGACTGAGGAAGGATGGATAAAGCAAACAGCAGTGTGGGCTGTGTAATCTAGTGAGCTTATAATTACAATACGTCCTCTGCCAAGGAAGAAATTATAACTGTGGTAAACCAAATAACCTGATAATTCTGATTGTACAGATCAGCTAGATAGGGAGAACAAAACCCATTCATGACCTAACATGAAAAATTAGTGTTCTTCAGAACAAAAGTTAAAACTCTGAAACTTCTTTTCTACCTTAGATGGGTGCTATGTGCCAACCACACTGAGCCTGTCAAGGGCTTTCTTGCTCGTTTTTTGAGAAGAAAACTAATTGAAACAGAAATCAGTGGCAGGATGAGAAATGCAGAACTGGTTAAAATCATTGACTGGATTCCCAAGGTCTGGCAGCATCTCAACAGATTCTTGGAGGCTCACAGTTCCTCTGATGTTACTATTGGTGAGAGTTCAGAATTCCCATCCTAGACCCTAGTGCATTTTCAGACATTTCTGAGAGGATATATTCCTGTTCCTTGTATTCCATTGGAATTAACCATTGGGCAAAATGTTTATAAAATGCCTATAAAATCTATTTTTTTAGATCATCCCATTCTGCCAAGCAAAACTTACCATGTACTCATTATACACAGGGATCTGGGTTTTCTGTTTGCTGCAGGAAAACATGGATTTTCTCCTTCAATGGAGAAAACCTTTAAAAGAGAAAATCATGGCTTTTTCTTTTAAAGGAGAAAACCTCAGGAAGCCATGGGTTTCCCCTTGTAGGCTGGCAGAGTTCAAGCCTGCAAGAGGCTACTTGGGACTGGGGGGGAGTGGGGAGGGTGATTGGGGGCAGGGCACCATGTGCAGGTAAGTCTATGGGGGTGGAAGAGAAAGGACACAAGCAATGTGTTGTAGGAGCACAGGCAACATGTCTGGGTGGTTGGGGACACAGGTGATGTTTCAGGAGGGTGGGGGGGACAAGGCAATGTGGTGGAGAGGGATTGGGGGGCAAGGCATGCAGGGGACATGTGCCCCCAAGATTTCTGAGCTCACAGTGGGACACAGGGCTGCAGCCGAGCCAGATCAGCTCCAGGTAGGACAGAGTGCTGAATTGTGCCCCTGCTACTGCTGGCTGGGCAGGGGACACCTCCCCTTGGCCATAGCACACTGCTCCCTCCCTCATCTGCCAGGTTCTGCCTGCTGGGCTGCAGAGGCAACTCCTGTTTGTAGCTGGTTCAGTCTAGCCTCACTGGGCACAGAAATTTCAGGGGGGCATGTCCCCCCTGCCACATCACCTATGCCTCTTCCCACCCCCATACATTGCATGTGCCCCCCCCTTCCATACACACCAAACCTGTTCCCCACTCCCTTCCCTACATACCAGGGGTTGGGGGCAGGGAGTGGTGGGTTGGGAGTGAGAGGCACTGGCAGGGCTGAGGTGGCTGTGGGTCAGGAGTGAGGAACACCAGCAGGACCAGGGGGCTGTGTGTTCGAAATGAGGGGGACCAGCAGGGCCAAGGGGCTATGAGTTGGGAGTGAGGGATACCAGCAGGACTGGGGTGGCTTTGACTTGGGAGTGAGGATCAATGGCATGGGCAGGGCACTGGCATATCAGTGCTGCTTAGCACTACAAAGAAACGGTGAGAACAGCCACAGCTGAACCCACATCCTGGTGAGCAAAGGGCAGGGGGACTCTGATTTTCTGTAATAAAAAAACCCCAAATCAAATTCCAAAATTTGAATTTATTTAGAGGTATTTAGAATGTTATTTTTATTATAATGATTGAGGCACTGGTAGACTTCCAAATTTCTTAAAAATTGTAAATATATCAATAAAACATTATGTTCAACTGATACATACTTACATGCACACACACATGTGTATATATATATGTGTGTGTGTGTGTGTTTCATTTTTACCATGGAAAACCATGAATTTGGGGTTTTTTAGTCAGAAAGTTTAGGATTTTTAAACACAGAAAACCAGAATCCCTGATTATAAATAGCTTGTACGTATGGTAAACTTTCTGAATTCTTATTTATTAAAGGACCCCCTTATGAATTTTCAGCCTTTGGTAAAAATAACTATATGCTACTGTGTTTAATTGGTTCCTTCTTAAATGCTGTAGAATGTCATATTTTTTCAGAGTTTGAGAATTACCTGAAAGACCAGATACCAGGCATGTACATTAGTTTTCTCTACTTGGGTTACTGTCTCCAAAGACTTTGAAGTTGCTGTTTGGTATTGTTTTGAATGGTTATTATTTGCTTTTAATATGTGAATATTCCCCTCTAGGTCCACGACTCTTCCTGTCCTGTCCAATAGATGTAGATGGTTCTAGAGTCTGGTTTACTGACTTGTGGAACTATTCCATTATCCCATATCTTCTGGAGGCAGTCAGAGAAGGACTACAGGTAAGGAAACCAAAATGTGAAAAATAACAGACCCGAACAGGGTTTCTGTCTGTGTGGTAGGAAACAACAAGACCACATTAATACTTTCTCTAAAAACAATTTGAGGTTTGGCTGTATGTACACATTCAAGTGATCTGGAAGATTCTCTTGGATTTGTTTTTTGGTACAAAAACTTACCTGGAGACTCCTGTACATACTGAGTGCTGAACCTTTGAAGAGCTGTGCTAATGGTGTGTGGGCAGGATGCTCCTATGTACACATCTATGTACACAGCATGTGCTACAGGCTCCCACAGTCTGCCTGGAAACAGATGGTAACAGTGCATAGGGAAGTCCTGATTGGCTGGTGCAAACTGCTGAGTCAGCTTGTGTCCCCCTACAGTATAAGGTAGAGATTGCAAAGGGAGTGTGTTCTGTTCCCTGATTGGCTGGAGCAGTAGAGTCTACTCCAAATGACACACTGTCTCCTGTGTGGGAGGCAAGGGGTACAAGCAAAGCTCCATGGGATGCTGGAGGACTGTGCTGTGGCTTCTCTCAGAAGGGAATGTGTACATGCATTCACTCTTCCAGAAGATACTCTTCCAGGAGCGATTTTAACCCTGGTTGTTCCTGCGTGGCTTGTTGGCATATATCTGGATTTGGGATGTGTCTGCAAGAGCAGGCAAAGGACCATCTTTGGAAGATAGTTTGGAACGTCTTGACTGGAACATACTTCTGCTGAAACTTAGATTTGCCCTTAGAAATAGTTTTTTAGCGCCTAGTTACTTTTAATTTCACTGGGAGTTGGGAACCAAAATATTTTAAAATCTTCCTTTTTAGCACTTAACCTGCATCTAAAATACCAAGCAGGCATTGGAATTTGTATTGCTATTACCTTTGTTATCCATATTTTTTCTTCTTCTCTCAACAGGAATTAGCAATAGATTTACCATGACTTGGGATGCATTTGAGCTGTCTTTCAACAGAAAGAAACAATGCAGTATTTGGAGAAAGCTTATTGAATGAGTGGTAGCATTTTGTGCTGATGCTTTGCCTATTTATTTCTCAGTATAGGTGATGAAATATTAGGAATACAGAAATATAGCGAAGTTGGGAAGGGAGGTTTTTCACAATATCATGTAGTCCAATCCCTTGCTCAAAGTAGGACGATACCTAACTATCCCATCACAGTCAAGTATTTGTCCAACCTGGTCTTGAAAATTTCCTGGGACGGAGATTGTATGACTTTTCTAGGTAGCGTGTTCCAAATACTTGCCGACCCTCAGAATCAGAAAGTTCTTCCTCAGCTCCAACCTAAATTTCCCTGCTGATGCAATGATTGCATGGATGCTGCTCCTAGCCCTGTCTCCTATGACCACAGAAAAAAACCCATCTCCATCCTTTCTCTGATTGCCCTTCAAGAAGGTGAAGACATCAAATCAGTCTCAGTTTTTTCTTCTCCAGACTTAATAACCTGGCTCTTTCTGCCTTTCCTCATACATCTTCCCTCCTGGGATTCTAATCATTTTGTTGCTCTCCACTGGACTTTTTCCAGTCTGTCCCATATTCTTTTGTAGGGCCCAAAACCAGACACACTACTGCAGGTGAGGCCTCATTAGTGCTGAGTAGGCCAAAGAATCACTTGCCTTGACTTGCAAGTGACCCTCCTGCTAATACAGCCCAGCATACTATTGGCCTTTTTTTGCAACAAGAACACACTGTTGGTTCATATGCAGCTTACGGTCTACTGTAACCTCCAGGTCCTTCTCTGCAGTACTGCAGCCTAGCCAGTGACTGTCCAGTCTGTATTTGCATGCAGTTATTTTGTCCCAAGTATATGACAGTATTTAAGTTCCAAGTTCACCAAATGAGTATGGCTCACAATACAGTTCAAAGTTTACCTAATTCAGAGCAAACTTCCAAGCCCCTGGGGGCCATACCAGCAAGGGCCATACACTACATAGGCTGCACCAAGCACACTGTGTGGATGGTTCCCTTCCCCCCTTTCCACTGCACTATACACCAGGACAGGACCAGGAGACCTCAAACTTCAGCAGGAGAAGTTTAGGTTGAAGATTAGGAGGAACTTTCTGATTCTGTGAGTGGTCAAGTATTGTGGCCAGAACCGTACCTAGACTTCTAGCAGCCCCGGGTGAACTTTTAATATCTTTACCAGAGATAATGATGATAATAATCAGACAACAGAAAAAAAAAATACCATTTTTGGGCACCCTTTCTGTCCAGGCTCCTGGAGACTGCCTGGTTCACCCATGCTGTGCCCAGCCCTGATTGTGCCGTGCAGGCACATGATGCACTCTTTGTGGGCATTCCCTGCTCCACTGCTGGACTGCAGGGGCATAATCCCCACATGTGGCTTCAATCAGCCCCAGACACACCCCAAATGCATCCTTGACTCCCTGGCCTGCCACACTGCTCCCCAACCCCACCCATGGGACAAGGCAGGAAGCAACAGCCAGAGGAGAGAGTTGGAACCCAAGAGACTCTGACTACTATTGAAGCTGGAGTAACAGGGAGAGTGAAAACCAGTGAGGAACTAGGGTGCATGTGGCCCCACGGGCTGCCAGTTAGCAACCCTGATCTAATTAATAATAGAAGTGTCTGCATGCAAAAGACTATCTTTTTATTAAAGTTTGTCTTGTGAGACCAAGTTGTTATATTTCAGTACTGTGAAACAACTTGCTGATGTTATTCTGGGTAATAATAATTTCAGGCCTGAAATAATATTTGAGATTCTTCAGCAGTCCTGTAAATCCCTCTAAAATCAGCACAGTCATATTAATCTTGGAAGAAATGGCAACCTGAAGTCCTCCTTCTTCCCTTTTCCAATTTTGGACATTTGCTAAAGTGGGTTAAGTCAAGTAAACTGGTTTTAATGGGGATGGATTCAATGTAATGTATCCAGGGCCAAAGTATGTGGGTACAGTTGCAAAATAGGAGATATTATCTTTGAATGCTATGATACTGAAAGGATCTTAATTGAATATGGGTTCCCAGTGCAATGCTATAGCTATGAGTGTGAACACAGTCCTTGGAGGCATAAGTAGGAGAGGCGATATTTCTTCTGTATACAGTTTTATTGAGACCACATATGGAATAGTGTGTTCACTTCTGATATCAACAATTAAAAAGGGTGGTGAAAGACTGGAAAGATTTCAGAAGAGATGCAGGAAAATGTGGTTTTAGTAGGAGTGTGAAAAGCTAAGTTTAACTAGCAATGGGCTGAGAGGTCATATTTGCATAAGAGATATTTCTGGTGGTGAATGAATGACTTGAGTCTAACAGGAAATGGCAAAATGAGATTTTCTGTTTGGAAGCAGAAGCATGACAAATTCTGATAAGAAATAAGGCACAGCTATACCTTTGTACATCCAAAAGACATAACAAAAGGAAATTCACATTATAGACAACCCTTAAAACAGGAAAGGAGGAACTGTTTGCCTTGCTTTTGTTCTTAGTGAGTAAATAACTCTCTATGCTTTAGTTTACTTATAAAATGGGATTGTGATACTCATATAGTTGCTCAGTGCCTTTGTATTTTGCTTTGAGATTATCGTAATAGAGGATCAGTAAAGGGCCCTGTAATGTTAATAAGAAATAGTAAGGATAATAAAATAGAACCACCTTCCTGTTTTCTTTTTAATTGTGTGGAATGCCTGTTGGCCCCACTATATTTGTAGAAGTGGTTTCCTCAGCATGTTTAAGGATTCTGCTCTTTGATGTTAGGCTCTTTTCTATCTATTTTTCTCCAAAATTCTGTTATGACATTGAGCTTAAGCAGTAACTAAGATTATTCCAACACTGAGATTGAGGATGAGAATTGTGATTTCAATTCTCAAAGGAAAGGTATGATTATTTTAATGAAAGAAATGTATGTTCCATGTTGGCATCTGTCTGTCTCCCATGCAAACAGATGCTCCTTTGTGAATAGTTCTGTGAAACTGCCTGTCAGGAAGGGATGGGTGGGCTGATTTTAGTCTAGTTCCCTTGGATCTACATGGGAGAACACTGCATTTTATTTTTGCCATTTAAAGAAGAATGATGGCTTAAGTACATTTGGGACAGGTATTGCTCATTCTTGATAGTGATTTTATTCTTGAAAGCAGGGATGTGAAAATATGATGGTTGTAATCCATCTGTCCCTCACTTCTGGTTTGCTATTATAAACCTCAGCAACAACTAAGAGGGGGATCTGGAATGCCTGTCAGTTTGCATATTCACTAGTAGATCTTGTGCATGTTAATCTAGTGGACTGCCACCTCCTTTCCTGCACAGAAAGATCTTGTCTAGTTTCTATGACCTTTATCTCTAAGGGTTGCAGAGATGGATTGTGCAGGTTGCAAAGGAAGAGAATGGTGGTTCCCAGACTGCATGTGCCATATGTTCAGCTGGGGTGTGTGAAGCTTCAGTTGCCAATTTAGATTCAGAGACGATTTGGCCCAATTTTGGAGGCCAAATCACCAAATCCGAATTGAATCAGGAGACCAAAAACACCTCCGAATCGATTCAAAACTTCCAAATTGATTTGGAAAAAGATTTGGAGATCTGGAAGGCAGTCTTTCAGGGGAACAGAAACTGAGAAGTAGTGGGGGAAGGACTGACATCTGGACTGACAGGAGCAGGGGGTGGGGAAGACTGACATCTGTACCTGGCCAGTGGCTGTGATCTTTCCCTGAGGTCCCTTCCAGTCACAGTGTCTGGGTGAGGGACGTAGAAACAGCACATAAGCCTCTGTCTGCAGCCGTTCTGCCCCTTCTGTGAACTGTTTCTGCCTGAGCACCAGGAAGGCCCCCCGTTACAGGCTACCATCCCTGCTGTTTTCATCCTGCTGTGCTTTCTCTCACACACACACACACACACACACACACACACACACACACACACACACACACACACACCCCCCCCACGTGTGTTTTGCTTGTCAGCACCTTGAGTTACAGTATCCCATAAACCCCTGCACCTATCTCTTTGAAACTTGGCAGACCTCATGCCTTCAGAAGGGACTACCATCCCTGCTATTTTCATCCAAATCTGCCAAAAATTGACAAAATGATAGGTTTCAGTGATTCCTCATTATAGTCTATGGCCAAATCTCTGAATCAGCACCGAATTTTCTGAAGCTGATTCAGCCGAATCGATTCAGGACAGTGATCCAAATCTCCAAATTGAATCACTGCCCTCCAAATCGGTTGAATCCCAATCTGAATCGAATACTCTCCTATTCACACAGGCCTAATGTTCATTATTTGCAATGTGGGGACCACCATTTAAATAGAAATTGAACTTATTAATTGTACTTAAATTACAATTAAATAGAAATTATACGTGTTAGCCACCATTTAAATAGAAATTTGACTTATTAAGTAACTGTACCAAGTTACTTAACTGGTATTAAATAACTGTACTAAGTATTCCTACTGTAAATGACTTGCTGTGGAGCTATGATAAATGCTTCATATCTGGGTGCTCCACATTTAAGCAGTAAACCCAGTTTACAGTGACATGTATTGAAACAGTTGTCTGGTAAAATAGTCACCTAAGTGATCATAAACAATATTTTCTTTGAGGGAAGGAAAGATGGATTTAAGATTGTCTGGCACCACCTAGTGGACAACTCTGCCTACTCTCAAGATTGCATTTTTCAGTCCGAGGAATACATGTTAACGTATAAAATAATTTCATCCTACATCATTTCTGAATTGGCATTTCATTGCAACATATTACAAAATCTCTATTTATATGCATCACTAAAATTCCCATCCTGCTACGGGTTCCAGTGAAATATAAAGGTTTTAATTTTAGCTTGTGTACTCTGCTTGACAGTGTTTATGCTAATTTTATTATAGATCTGCAGCTACTGTGAAATAGTTTGAAAGTTCGAATTCTGTTTCTTTCTACACTTATACCATGCCTTATTCTGTCACCTTTACTCAGATTGATCAGTACATTTGTGAACCTTTAGCTATTAATGTTCCTGGTCTAATGGATCATCATCACAAACAAAGACAAAACATTTACTTTGCTTAATCTTTGTAACATCTATATGTGTTTCATTTGAAGCTAATTTTAAGCACTGTGATATCTTTTCTGCATAGGTACTGAAGTTATAACACTGTTGACTTGATGCATATGCTGGTAATACTCTTTGCTGCCATGCAAGAGAAATATGTGATTCTCTAACCAGGTCTCCAGTTAAAGCCAGGTTTGGGGGATTTTTCTGAAAGTGTGACTGGATTGGAAGAAGTAGCTGGGTATTATTGTCACTATAGACAAAAATAGCCCGTAAAGTTTAGCTAATAAGGATAGTAGCCTCAGGGATAAAATGTGTGGAAGGGAAAGATAGAAATAAGGGAAATAACTATTCTTTTAGTTCTGAAAGATCTTGAAAATTCCTTTGCCTCTTCATTTTTCCTAATGGAAGAGCATTGTTTTTTTATGGGAGCTTAAACAGATTTTATCAAGAGTTTGTAGGTGGCTTTTTCATTCAGCTTTATTTAGATTCAGAAGACTAAGTTCACTAGGGATGATAAATGGAGAGTGTGGCCTTGACTTTTTTTCTCACTTTTTGATAAACTAGTGTGAGAAATTAATCAGCCTTTTTTTCCTTTTCTCATTCCCTTTCCCACAGCTCCACATGGGTATGATATGGAATTGTCAATCGTTTTCCAAATTGCAGTGTAAAAATTAGAAAGGTTTTTATAACAGTTTGTGAAATATGATTAATATGACTATGAAAAAGATAGATAATGATAATAATAATAATATATGATTGTCTGTGAAAACAGAGAACTAGATTCAAAGATCTTTCAATCTAGTATCCCATTGGTGTATGATGGTGTAGCGTGAGCATGCCTGTTCAAGGCTTTGTCTTTCAGAAAGAAGACCCCATAAAATTCAATGGGTGGGTAACCATTCTGAAAAAGGGAATGCTGACCCAGGCTTGGGGCAGGTCTTCAGTGATTCAGATTTAATAAGGCTTTTTAGGAGACTTAAGGGAGTTTCCTCAAAATGTGTTCATGGTTAAACACCCTCTTTGTGATAAGGTTTGCATTCTGCATTGGAGACCTTGGTTTGAGGGCTCATTCTGCCATGTCAATAATCTAAGCAAGAGCACTAGGATTAATCTGGCCATACCACCCAGCTCAGTAGAAAGAGCTTTTCCATTTTTCTAAACATCAAACTTTTCCAACCCTGGAAATGCACGTGTGCCTTCATCATAAAGAATGTTCAAATAACAATAAAGGGAGTTGGAGGTAAGGTTAGCACCAAGATATTTACATCCCAAAGATTAAAGGCACTCTAATGTTCTCATAACACGCCCCTTACCTCCTGTTGTGTCTTATTGCTTCACTCCCCACTGTATGTTATAAAGGGAAGTAAAACGCCTTTGAACTCAAGTGACAAAATGCTCATACTGAAATCCAATTCCTGAAGGGCAGTCAGCCTAGAAATCCCTACAGCAGAAGTTTGGGGGGAATCTCTTTTCAGTTGGAGTTTGCTTTTGAAATCCATGTGGCTCAATGGTGAGCTTTTATCTAATGATCAAGGAGCTGAATTTATGTATAAAACACAACAAAGCCAAGAAAACAGCCCAAATTAGAGGCTCAGAAGCACTGGCTTTATTTTCCTAACAATTATGTTGAAACAAAAATACCTTTCTGGAAGTAGCAAAAGTGTGTTTGAAGTAGGGGGCTGAACTTACAGAGCCAAGTTCTGCTGGCACTTTCACCAGTGCTAGGGGAGAGACATTCTACTGACTTCAAAATATGTCTTTGGCATTCATCTATTGAGTTTCTGGTGGTAAGTGTTGAGTATTTACCCTCACACACACTAGGAACTTACAGCAAGTATTTGTTAACTATGAAAGTAAATAAGCAAGTTCCTCCTGCAAAATGGACATTAAAATGAGTAGCTTACAAATATGTATTTATCTTAGTTAATCCTAAAGAATGCAGAAGCAGCTTCTGTGATGGATTTGATTTCAGATTCCCCTTCTTCTAAGATAGTGGCAGACTGAGAGACATAGCAGTCTCAAATGACGTGCTTAGCAGCCCCTTCTAAGTTGGATCCCATTTGGTAGCTATAACTCCACTATCAGATAGGTGAAACTCACACCCTCCTTTGACCAGGTCTGATTCAGAATGTTTTCCATAGCATGGGAACTCATTTTCGTGAGCATAGAATAAAGCAGTAGGACTGATTAAATGGCAAGAATATTTTTCAAGATGCTTTTGCTCTTATTTTCTAGCTGTATGGAAGGAGAGCTCCCTGGGAGGATCCTGCCAAATGGGTAATGGACACGTATCCATGGGCAGCCACCCCACAGCACCATGAGTGGCCTCCTCTGCTGCAGCTGCGGCCTGAAGATGTTGGATTTGATGGCTATTCTGTGTCTCGAGAAGGCTCAACCAGCAAACAGGTTCCACCAAGTGATGCTGAAGGAGATCCATTGGTAAGTTCTGTTTTCATCAGTGCTAATGACAGTTACTTGCTAACAGAAGAGAAAACCTAAAGAGGAATAAAACAGTAGCTGGCTAGCTACAAGTGACCAGGGTGCAGGGAACCCAGGTTTTACCCTGTCATCCCCCTTCCCCCTTGCTCAAATCCAAGGGGATTTGAACTTTTGATTCACACTTCTTAGCAATGTACTATAACCACCAGGCCATAAATTAGACATTACCCAGAGCACTCTACTTCCCTCCTCTTTGAAACTGGACCTTGCATCTTGCATTTAATATTAATTGGTTAAAATAGATATTCATCACTCACATAGTCTTTAACCTATTCATGGCTGTAACCCAGGACTCCTTCCCTTTGGGGGCAGTATCTCTATGCCTGAACCATGCTCCCTCTGACTTATGTTCTTTCTCCTGTTCCCACAAATCCCTATCTTCTGACAGCCCGATGGACCAGCTTCAAGAGGAGGGCTAGAGAGTGATGCTGGGTAATGCTTAGCCCATAATATGGGCTGCTTGCAGATATGGAAAAAACGAAACAAAGCAGTACTTTACTTTCAACTCGACACACCCTGCACTTTGATTGAATCAGGTATTAGATAAAAGCCCCAAAAAGGCTCTGCTGCAGCATGCAAGCTGTGCAAATGCTGGGGAGGTGGGTCAAATTGACGCAATTCCTCTTCTGCTAAAGCGCTGGTTATTTTTTTCCCCCACATCTGTCAGCACCCATTGAGGTTAGAACAGTTTTCTGAGAAGCAAATGATACAGAGTCAAATCTCCTGTTCATAAGGGGAACCTAAGACTTAGGTGTCCTATTTCCTGGACAAGTGCCCTAGCCATTGGCCTGTGGGTGGTCCATCACCCTCTTTCATTTTACTTCTAGTAATATATGCACAGGCACAAATAGAATCCAAGCAGTGTGTAAGTGCCAAAAAGTGCTGTTCCTCAGTTATGTAACTGTTACTTAGATGTGTGAAGGTGCCGTAGGATTCAGTTCAAAATTCTCTCTGGCTCAGATTCAGACTCATATGCCAAGTCCATATGATGCAATAAGAATTGATTTATATTTGGCATCCTATTAGAGAATCTCAACAATACCCATATTCTTGTTCTCTTTACACATTTTCTACAAGTGACATGAGTGCAAATGAGATGTCCCAGAACACAAATAATCCCGAAAACTTTCTGCACTTTCACAGATGAACATGCTAATGCGACTGCAAGAGGCAGCTAATTATTCAAGTCCTCAGAGCTATGACAGTGACTCCAACAGCAACAGCCATCATGATGACATCCTTGATTCATCCTTGGAGTCAACATTATGATCTTCAGTAGACAAAAAGATTGTTTCCCATTTTGCAAGAATCCTGATCAAAAAACACTAATGAAGATAACTTGTTACCGGACTGGGCAAATGTCTCAGTATTAAAGCTGCAAGAACAACAAGACACTTTATATGAGTCAGTCTTGAACCTGGGTGCAGGCAACCCAAACAACCTTTGTATTTTTTTTATATAATAATATGAACTGCACTATTTCTTTGTTTTGTTCTGTTTAGTTGCTGTACGCTCTCATGCCTAAGATACTGAAGACATTTTAAAAAAGCATCCTCACAATTAAAAAAAAAAAAAGAGGGTGGGGGAAATCCTTTGCGGCTCTGAAATGAACAGCTTTGTGCCATGTACTGTCCAGGAAGAGAGGGAAGGGAAGTCCTCTGCATATGCTGCTTTTGACCAAACACATGTAGGTGAGGGCTGGACTTTTACCAATGAGCTTTGCAGACTAAACTCAGCTGCAGATAGTTCTGGTGCTAAAATACATTGCTTTCCTAGGTAATAATGTTCTGTCAAAGGCAATGCTGCAAAAAACAGGGACATTTGAAATACATATTAAAAAAAAAAGCTGCTCTCCTTGCCAGTCTGAGACCTTGTCTTTCTTTGCTCTATTTCACCATGTGTTTATAGAAATATACATAAATATAAATATGAATATATATATATATACAGTCTAAACAAATCAGGTTTTATCAAACACTGTGTAAGAAACAATTCTACAAAACTTTAAAGACTGAGTACCCCTCTGACATCAGGATATGATTCTTTTCTTTCTTACACCCATGTAAATCCAATGACTTCATTGACATTACTCCAGATTTACACTAGTATAAGAGACAAAGTTGACCCTTGTGCAGAGAGACAACAAACAGACTGTATCCTATATAATTCTACAGTTTAAATGCTACTGCAGCAGAGTTACGTTGGGCTCTGTATGTCGGGCTTAGGGGTGGATTTCTCATGTGAAAAAAATAATCAGACCTCTGGTTTTTAATTTTTCCATTAAAATAGTATGGCTCCTGTCAGTTTTCTGTCACTGACCATTATAGCCCCAAATGGGCACAGTAAAACTAAAAAGTCCAGTGTTACTCTGGTAACATTATTTATTCTATCTCTTTTTTTCAACTGCAGAATGTAGTGTTCTAGTAGTTCACCTGAACAGTCTTTTTTAGGCCTGAAAACAAAGGAAGAGAGGGAGTACTATCTTTTTAAAGTTTAAAATGGGCCATGCTCTTGCATTCTGACTGAGCTGTGAACCTGGTTCTATTTCTCCTCCTCCTGTCCAAACGCACACAAATACAATTTCAGTGTTAAGGCTTGTACATCTGTTGAGGAGTAAGAACACCTCAAAAGAATTGCACTTTCTTTTTTGTGGGAGCAAATACTGACAAATGCATCACCACAAGTCAGCTGTCTCAGGCTGTACCTCAGCAAGAATCGTAGTCCTCAGCACTGATTTGTACAAGTCTTTCCAGCTATCTTTTGGTGCTGAACTTTAAAGCAATGCCTTACTTCTTTTGTACTAATTGTGTTAATTACATTAGTGCTGTATATTATGATTTTTTATTTAAATAAACAAACAGGGCTAAAGTCATCTCTTGAAATACGATAAGTTGCTGTGAATATTGTTTGTATGAAATACTAGATTTTGTTAAATGTAACAGTAACAAAGGAGGAAAATGAGATAACTTTTCAGGTTCATATCATCTGCAGCTAATTATTCACTGGACAGCTGTTTATCTAATGCAGGAAAAAAAAAGTTTTTCTATGATAATAAATGCCATCACTAGTAAACTACAGGAAAGCGATTGCTGTTTTTTCAGTGTACAGGTAGAAAAACTTATTACAAACACTTTTTTAAGAGCATGTTAATCCTTGTGGGTTTAAAATAATGTAACAGACAAGTTCATGCTTCTGTCATTCAGTTTGAGAGGATAGTTTTATTATACCTCATGACTTTCTACTCTCTGTGACATGACTGTACTTACTTTTTTGTCTTTTGTCCAATGAGAGCTGATACTGAATCTGCTCCTGTTACAGCTTTTGAGTAGTGATAACCTTTTTAAAAAAAATGTAAAAAAGTAATTAGCGAGGGGCACGGGGCGGGACTTATCCACTTATGTCACTGGTTTATCTTAGCTGAACTCTAACTACTTCTTTCATTTGAACGACATATCCATGGTTACTCAACCAACCATATAAATCCAGTTCACATTATTGCAGAATAAGCTTCATTATAATATAGAACTTTCCCTAGCCATGCTGATGATTTCAAAAGTAGCTAATGGCTAAAAACAGATGTTGGATTTCTCCCAGGACAAAACATTTTGAATGAATGGACAAGCCTGTTGTCCCACATGAAGTACCTGTTAAGTATCCAGATTACCATGTTGCACTGAGACAATACCAGCTCATTTGATTTAATTGGCATTCAAGCTAAATAACTGTCCTGCACCTGTGTTGATTGGAATCACAGCCTAGGACAGTCAGTCCAGAGATAAACCCAAGATCTGTTTTGAGCCAGTTTCTCAACAGCCTGACAGTTCTGCTTCCCAACACTGACTTCGACTGTTACTACTATGAAACCGAATAAAGAATAAGTACCTGAACCTGGATCTGAATCCATTCAGATAGACTTTTAAGCTTGTATGGATCTAATTGCAGGACAGGGATCCAAAGTGACTTAACATTATACACTTCTCAGCTACCCTTTAACTGATTCCTCCAGATACATTTGAAACTCTGGGCACGCCTACGCTCTCTGTAGACCATGCAAAGGTTCTCTGCCACAAAGCATAATGCATAATGTTGCTGTCTCCAGCACTGGGCAAGCATCAGTTAGCACTTCTAAAACAAGAAGCTCATTGGCACGTGTCCTGCATTGCATAAATACAAAATACTGGTGTGCTGTGCTTCCTGGCAGAGATCCCCAGCACAGTCCTCGGAGGCCATAGATGTGCCTTGTGTGCCATTTTGGTTGCCATTTTTCTTTTCCCCAAACCTATGCTCAGACAGGAGACGCTCAGTCCTGCCAATATATTTCTGTATCACTGACAATAGTTTGGGTTAGTGGAAGGAGAGGGCTTTGTGTCATTTTAAACATCACAAAATTCAGTATCATTTCTGCAACTTTGGGAAGCAGGGTTACCTGTTGTGCATATTGCTCACTTTTCATCAGGTATTTAGCAGACCCTGTCTCTCTCTTGCTATACCTGCTTTTTCCTTTTCTTAATGACTTCATATTTATTTAAGGCTTGTCCTTTTGGGAGTGTTTTTTTTGCCTTGTTTCTACAAAGTTGTACATTAAAACAAAGAAATAAAACTAACAATCAAAAAATACCCAACAAATAAACTCTATGATTCTATGCAACATTTATGTTGAGTTAAAAACAGAAAGCTTAAACAGTTTCCTTTCCTTCAGAACTGCCAAGAATTGTACAGGCCATAAATGAGATGGGGAAACATTTTTGGTTTGAGGGGAGGGTGTTGATGAACCTTTTTTGTACATTTTGGAAAAGAAACTGATATTTCATTGTTGATGCTTACCTTCGGTATTATGTGTATTGAATCTTATCTAAATGTGACAATTCTCTTTCAAGAAAAAAAACAAAAACAAAACAAAAAATCTTTCTTTGTGGATATTAAATGGAAGGTTGCTGTTTTGATCTAGTCGTTTCCAGTGGAACAGTTTATGAAATATGTTCTATAAGATGTACATTTTTTCATTGTAACATAGAAATGTAAATATTTGATTAAAAGTGCTGCATTTTGATGAATTTTTTCTAGCCATTTTTAAAGAGAAAACTAGGAATTGAGTATTTTGTGTACGGTATGATGTTTTCCATCTTCTCCCTTCCCTATTTAATTTTCAGTTGTCATTTAGGATCAGAATTTGCAAATGATCTGTTTGAGATCATGCCTCCTGCCTCTCCCCTGCCCCTGTGTCATGGAAAATAAAGCTGATGATTGTACCAGTCTTAAATTATTCATGATTCAATAAAGTTGATGCTTATTTATTCAGATTTATGGTTTTGCTGCAGTTTGTGTAATATTGATCAGTATCTATCTAGTTATTTAGAGTTTTGATGACTTAGTTTCAGGGTAACAAGAGAATTAAATTAATTTTTTGGTGCTTGTGAAAGGTGCTACCTTCATAGCATGAGAGACCAAAGACCCTATACACAAAAATGAGGAATCTAGAAAGAAGTCAAAAGAAGCAGTAAAAAATGTAAAAGACCTGCAGGCAGCTTGGAAGCTGTTTAAAAATACCATATTAGTTGCATGGGAATGGTACATACCGTAAATCAAAAAAGAACATCAAGTGGTACAATAAAACCCTTGTATGTTTTAATACCATAGTTAATAGCATAGTTAAAGAGGCCATTCAAGGCCTCTTTAACTAAGTTAGCCTTCAAAAAATGGAAGGTGTGCCAAAATGAGGAAAATAGGAAAGCTCACAAACTTTGACAAGTCAAGTGTAAAAGTGAAATAAGGAAAGCCAAAAAAAGAATTTAAGGAGCTTCTAATAAAAGATGCTATGGTTGATCATAAAATCTTTTAAAAATACTTCAGAGGCAGGAAGCCAGCAAGAAAACTGGTGGGACCCTTAGATGATCAAGGTGTAGAAGGCACACTCAAGCTATAGCATAAAAGTTTATATACATAAAGCTATAGCAGAGAAGCTGAATAAATTCTTCTCATCAGTTTTACCACAGAAGATATCAGGGAAATCCCCATGCTGGATCAACCCTTGCTAGTAGGTAGGTCTAAAGAGTTATATTGCCCTGTAGTGATAACAGAAGAAGTTTTAGAAGAAATAGATAAATCCTAATAAATCACCATACCTGGATGGAATTCATCCAAGGGTTCTGAAGGAACTCAAAGGCGAAATTGCAGAACTGGCGGCAATAATATGTAACCTATCATTACAAACAGCCCTTGTGCCACAGGACCAGTGGGTTGCCAAACGCTATCTGCCAAACACCCATCAAACATAACCTGTATAATACCCATCTGCCAAAAGGGCTTTAGAGCTGATACTGGGAATGACCAGTAGGTCTCACTTTCATCCCTGGCAAGTTAGTAGAATCTAGAATAAAGAATAAAATCAGCAGTCAAATGGGCAAATATGATCATCTGGGGAAGAATCAGCATGGTTTTTGTAAAGGAAAATCCGGTATTACCAATGTGCTCAAGTTCTTTGAGAGTGTTACCAAGCATGTGGACAAGAGGGATCCAGCTGACGTAATATAGTTGGACTTTCAAAGAGCTTATGACAAGGTCCCTCACCACAGGCTTGTAAACAAACTCTTGTTAGGGGGTCCAGGGAGTCAGCCTGCCAGCCCAGGGCTGCTCCTCCCAGCTCAAAGTGCTATGGAGGGGCTGGCTGGGGCACAAGGGTGCTTCAGTGCAGGGCTAGCCAGTGGGCAGCCCCTGGGTCAACATCTACACACGTGCTGCTGCATGCTAAAGAACATTGCAGCAGGATAATACTTGTAGCTACAATACTACAATGCTGCAGTGTTCATTAGTTTTCTGTGGCCTAATAGGGCTGCACATGTAGGTGTGAGACATTTAGTGCAGAACTAATTAGTCAACTTGCCAGTAAACTTCTCATGTAGATATGCCCCCTGACACAGAAGCAGAACTCTAGGAACCTGGGGATCTTTACTGGTGAAAACTTAGTGCAAACCTAACTTGTATAGTACTCAGTGGTGACGCATAGGGGTGCACAGGTGTGCACATGCACCCCCAAAAGCACTGGTGCACCCTCTGACTGGCCATGCTCCCTGCTTAGGCAATGGGTGTGGGGGGGGGCAGGTGGGAGCACTGGTGCTCCCGCTACGAGTGCCAGTCGGGAAGTGGGAGCACTGGATGTAGCGCTGAATCCACTCCTGGGAGCACTGCGGTCATTTCTGGGAGTGCCGTGGCCATTTTCCAGTTGGTGAGTGTTACTGCAGGGGAACTCCCCCCCTACCCCCACAGTCAGCAAGTTTGGCTGTGGGGGGACTCCCCACTTCCCAGTTGCTGACTGGTTACGGGGGGGATAGATGCCCCCCCTGGCTCAGGTGGCACCATGGTAGTACTACAAGTGAGGTAGTTAGCATTTAGTGATGCTAATTAATTAGTCAACCCACACTACCACACAAATATAGCCGTACTGTTTCCTGTGAGGAAGACCACATGTGGAACAGCACAGCACGTTCGGCATTCTGTTGCATAGTGCAGTAATTTTGTGGCATGGGCATCTGCTTAGATCAATGGTTCTCAGCCTTTTTAGGCTCAAGACACCCTGGATAGATCCAAGGAACCTCTTAGAAAATGCCAACAAATCGTTTTCCTTTGTTCATTTGACTACAAAAACAAAACAAAACCCACAACAGGTCAAAATGTTTTAACACCCTGGATTTTTTTCTTGAAATCTCTGAGTTTAGCTTGTGAATCATCAGCACTGCCTAGCTCTCAATGACCCCCCTTGAAAGGATCTCAAGGCACACCAGAGTGCTGTGGCACCCTGGTTGAGAATCACCGCTTTGGATGACAGGGTTGTTGAGGCTCACAATCTTGGATTTAAATAACTAAATTAATCCAAAATTACACTTTGGGCACTGGAGGGCCACTCTACATGTGCAGGTTAAGGCTCAATGGGATCTAATGTGTGATCCACGCATTATTACCAGTGCATGGGGAGCCTGATCCTGTGCTCTCCCTGAGCTGGCAAGAAGTAAGCTTCCATAGCTGAGATCCCCCTCATTTGGGAGCCCTGAGTTTCATGCACCTCTGAGACCGAGAGATTGTGGCAGCTGTGATTTTTTCAGACCCAGGGATGCAGGGAGGTCCCTGAAGTTTGAAGACCACAGCAGCTACCTTCTCCCAGCCCTGGGGGCTCTACACACCCCTGGGCCTGGGAGAGTGCAGCTGCACCCCATGCTGCCAGGATTCAACATTGGCAGCTACAGGGTGCTGCTGGGACCCAGAGTCAGCAGTGGCTGGACCTGATAGTCCCATTAGTTGCGGGACTCTCGGTCCCAGTTGGGCATGATGCAACCCTACAGCTGGGAGCCCCATCAGCTGATGGAGCTCTCAGCCACAGGGGAGACCCTGTTACATGTGCAAATTAAAGCTCGATAGCAATCAGTACACATTTTCAATGTCTAACATTATAGCTGGTTGGAGCCTAAGTCCTTCTGTGATTGTGGGCCCTTATTCATTATGCTAGCTGATTTCTAAGAGGTCTTTATGCCCAGCTCCAAAGCAAGGTTTTATTTTGTTAGAGACTTAGAATAGCAGAGCCATAAAGTGCTGTAGCAATTAAATATGGTGCCTGGGGAAAAGCTCACAGCGGCAACCCACCCTCATCCCACTCACAGATCTGAGAGGCACACACGCCACCATGCTTGCCTGGGAGTGCATGCTGTGGTGGCAGCCCTTCCCTTGTCCCCGTGTCCCTCCAAATGAGATACATGTGGCTCTGTCCCATGCCCCTTTCCATCTGGGCAGCACCTGTTGGTGCCCCTTCACTTCAGTGCCCCTGCTCACCCTCCTCCCTTGCTATAGCACTGGAGCCATGCAAAACTCTGTAGTTTTTCACTCAACTACAGAGGTTTACTAATTTTCAACCTTTTCATAAGGGACAAACTAGGAGACTATGTAGTTGCAGTGAGAAAATAATTTTGCTTAGTAAACAAGTCTTTGTATCATGGGATACTGGTGCCTCCTGAGTCTGGGGGGCACCAGATTGCTGACGGGGCATGGGTGAGGTGGGGAGGGAGGGATGATCCTACACATTGCCAATGCTTAAAACCTGCTAGCTCAGCCACTTTTAACTGAAACATTTGCTCTGTATAGAGGAAGGCATCTAAATCCATGCACCCATTACAGTACACACAAATCTGGTTAACTACTGCTTCTTAAGTATAGGGAATAATTGTAAAATCATGTAGCTTTCACCATAATGGTCTATTTGCTAGTCCCATTCTTACCGGTTTCTTACAAACATCTCACTGCTTGCTTCCTCTTCTGATCATGAAACCATTACACTTAGTTAAGGCAGATTAGTTTTTATTGGAAAACAGATCCTGTTAGACAGGTATTTCAGCCATTAAATCAAAATCTGCCTTTAGACTATTGTAAACTGAAAACTCCAACAGCTGCTCTTGCAATTTATTGTATAGATGATAATATTTTTGAATATACACGTTTCATTGTAGAAGAAAAAATGTACATGGTGTTTGTATCATTTCATTTTTTTTATATTTAAAAAGAAATGTGGCAAAATAGTCTGAAACTAGCACTGAAAAAATATATAGTACCAACACATAATCGTGAACCAGTTCACAGTACAAACTATACCCTACAGCTGATCCACATAACTCTGTCAGTGAGCAATAAATATTTCATTTTAGGTCTGTCCAAAATTGCTGACTTCCAGAACAATTTTGTTCCTTATAGGCTTTTTTTCAGGGAGCAAGTGTTCCCTGTTCTGCAGAGTCTGTTTTGCTCCATGAAAGTGCACAATTTGGGCCGAGTCCTGAGAGATACTGAGTATTCTGGCTCTGGTTTACTAACACCTTTATTCTCATGCTGACATGCTTGACTGGATTAGAGCCTTAGGGCATTTCTACACATGCCGGAGGGCGGGAGGGGGAAGGGGAATAGGAGGCACTCTAATCAGAGAAGGAGGAGGCACTTAAATTAGAGTGGCTCTGAAAACCCCTATAATTAAAGTGCCTGCAGCATTTCTTGTATCAGTGTTCCTGCCCTTCAAAAGTGCGGCAGGAATGCTTTAACTAAAGCTCATTGAACAAGCTTTTGTTAAAGCACCCCCACCACCATTTTGAAGCACAGGGATACTGATCCACAAGACGTGAAGGCTTGCAGCACATTGGAGAAGCCTCCCTGCACGTGCACAGGCACCCAAAGTGCTCAGCACTACTCAAGAGCCCCTTCTTTCTCTCTCAGCCTTCCTTTTCTGTTATATTCTACTCTATCTCTTGTCTCATTTCTCTTGTACTTGCATGCTCCACCTTGCTTTGGTCCCCCCAAATCATCTACCCTTTACTTCACCTGCCTCCTAGTCTTTGTGTTTCCAACATCCCACTCTAGTCCTACCTTTTAACCTTCTTTTCTTCCAGCTCTTTACTACTGCCTCCTGACTAAAATGTCCTGCCTTCTCACCAAAGGAAAATGCAGGGGTGTCTTAGTAAACCAAGTAAAAAACAGAGACTTGGGCCTAGCATATATCTACATGGTCTGCCACTGAGAAATAAGCACCATGCTTATATGCCCTTGAACCAGAGTAAGTATGCCTGAGCAGGACTTGTTGGCAGTGCACCTGGTCTTGATCAGTATGTAATGCAGACATGGCCTGAGTCTCTGCATACTGGGCAATGTATTTCCCCTCTTTGTGCCTCAGAGAGAGAATGACACTGACTTTCTGTGTAAAGCATTTTGTGATCTTATGATGAAACATGCTACAGGAGAGCTACATATTATTCCTTTTTAATGGAATAATGGATTGTCTCCTGTTCTGCTTGCCCTTTACTTCCAGGTACCCAAAGGATATGAGTACAGAATAGGGAGCCTGGCTGGAAAACCAGGAAGCTGAACTCATTACAGTAGGTGAGCTTTAAACTTGGCCTGGAAGTTCCTGCTCCTCCTTGTCCTCCTGTTCCTAAAGAAGATACAGGTACAGGAATATGATTAGGAGAAGAGCAAGAGGTCAGAGTTTGGAGGGAGATGCAAGGGGCAGACAGGATTTTTCTTTTAAGGGACTCTTGGAGAGGGAGTTACGGGCTCAGAGGAGGGCTGAGTGGTGCTATGGTCTGTGTATTCTACTCCTAGAAACATTGCTGGCTCAGGTACTGCGCTGCTTCCTACCCTGTGCCCCCACTTCCAGTCTTGACTGCAATGCTATACCAGGGTATCCCTCTGCCTTGCTGAGAGAAAAAAAATCAAGCAAGTAGAAACCAGGAATAGCAGAGTACAACAGACACACTGGACAGAGGTAGGGCTGGTTCACTCAGCAGTGCTCTTACGGTAGCTATCACCTATGTCATCTAAAAGGTGGAATAAGGAAGCTGATACATGTCCCAGAATTAGGAGCATGCAAACTAAATCCTGACTAGTTAAAAACAGTGCCCCCAGGCCTGTAAAAATCTGGGCCAAGTGACTAGTCATTTTTACAATTGAGTAGGAATTTTGAGGACCTACTATTAGCCTCCTCAGAGTAGCCTAGTTTACAAAGGGCAGGTGCTTAGTGCTTTCTGAAAATGGGGATTTAAGGGATAGCACGTATGGAAAGTTTGGCCATTGGTATTGGGAGATGATAGATAGATAGACAGACAGACAGATAGATAGATAGATTATCCCACAGCTACTATTTTATTAAAATGATGTTCTAAACAATATTCCTGATGATGACTGTTAGTCAACAAAGGCAAATTTAACATTTACTTTCTGATCAAATCAGTGGCTTAAAAGAAGGGTGGTTTGCAAATACAAGCGTGAGGAACAGCCCAGCTGGGGAACAAACTGAAAACAGCCATTGCTACTCTGCTGCCTGTTAGTAGGAAGGACTCAATTTGTCATGTTGGTGTGACAAACATGTTTTTGCACATATGGTGTTAACATCTGTGGCTTATTAGCTGAATCCTGTATGTTTGTGTTTGCATCCTATTAACTGAACATATTGCATAACTGACATCAGTGCCATGCTTAATGTGCTGCTGTTTGTTTGACTGTATTTACAGTGCAATTTTATAATAAAAGCCTTTACTCTAGGTGCCATTATCCTTGATGGAAAGGTTTTGCCCTAGAGACACAGTGACAAGCTCTCGTTGTTAATAACTTTGAATCTTCTGTCTTCTTCAATCTGCAGAAACTCCAAAAACATTACACTGAGGTAGAGGCATAATGGGCCAATTCTGTGCCTTGAGTGGTGATGGTATAGGGGCAGCAGCTGCAAGTTTACTACTGTGGGGGTAGATGTCACCTCCTTTTTTTGCTTCCAGCCTGTTTTGAGAGGTCATAGATTTCGTAGACATTAGGGCTGGAAGGGACCTTGTAAGATCATCAGTTCCAGCCACCTGCCCAAGGGGCAGGAAGTCAGCCAGGGTCAAAGGATCCCAACAAGATAAATGTCCAAATGTTTCTTGAAAGTGTCCAGAGTAAGTGCTTGCACCACCTCCGGTGGGAGTCTGTTCCAGGTCTTGGGGGTTCGGATAGTAAAGAAGTGTTCCCTTATGTCCAGCCTAAAATGGTCTTGCAGGAGCTTGTGACCATTGGACCATGTCATCCCCTGGGGTGCTCTGAATAGGCATTCCCCAGCTCCTGGTGCACTAATAGGCTGCCACTGAGTCACCCCTGAACCTGCACTTCTCCAGGCTGAAGAATCCCATAGCTCACAGCCTCTCTTCATAAGGCCTGTTCTCTTGACCTCTGATTATGCATGTGGCTCTCCTCTAGACTTTCAAGCTTCTCCACATCCTTCCTGAATTGTGGAGCCCAGAATGGGATACAGTACTCCAGCTGCAGATTTACCAAGGCCAAGTACAGCAGGAGGATTACGTCCTGTGTCTTGCTCAAGATGCATTGATACATACAAGCCAGAGTTCTGTTCGCTTTGCCAGCTGCGGTATCTCATTGGTGGCCATATTCATCTTGTGGTCAATCATGATCTCCAAGTCTCTTTTGGTCATGGTGCTAGTGAGTGATGGTGTTAGTGAGTGTAGCATTACCACGCCCATAAGTGTGATTCAGGTTTTTTTCCCTCCCACAAGGTGGAGCACCTTGCATTTCTCCATATTGAATGCCATAAGGTTTTCATCCTTTCACCTTGCAAATTTTTCGAGGTTGGCCTGGATCACTAGCCTACCCTCACACTCATCCCCAAAGTTTGGTGTTGTCAGTGAACTTAGCTAGTCTGCTTCTGACACCGGTGTCCAGATTGTTTATAAATACATTAAAGAGTACAGGTCTGAGAACAGAGCCTTGGGGGATGCCTGTAGTCACTGAGTTCCATGTTGATTTGGTTCCATCAACTATCACTCCCTCAGTGGTCCAACCTCAGAGCAAGTTCCCCAGCTATTGGGCTATCAAGGCCGCAGTTGCCTAATTTTTCCATAAGGACATCATGGGACACCAGTTCAAAGGCTTTTTTACAGTCCAAATAGATGATATCAACCTCTTCCCCTTTGTCCAGGTGATACATCACCTGGTCATAGAAGGAAGTGAGATTGGTCAGTCAAGACCTACCTGCAATAAGCTCAGGCTAGCTATCCCTGCTATTTAAACACCAAATTCCGTCCCAAAAAAAGGATGTGATAATCTCCTGCAGCAGCAAACCTCCAGCCACTGCACTTGCACTATGACCCACGACTGCTGCTCTGCCCTCCTGTGCTGCTGGATCCAGAGCTGGAGCTGCAGCAGTGCTTGCCCAACCACTGTTACATTACTGCTCCAGGGTAAATCCTAGGTAACAGCAGG
>JAGPOW010000304.1:86541180-86553292 GCA_030014935.1 Caiman crocodilus
GGAGTTTCTTGATGTACATGCTTTGAAATCAGTGAGGAGCTTTTGTGTAACTGGGCTCAAGGGCATTCCACGTGGATTTGTGTCATTTAAACCATTTTTGCTTTTGGTCCCTGCAAAGGGAGGACTCATAGTGGGTAGTGACATAAAGTCCTTGATAAAGTTTTGTTCAGTGGCATTAACAGAACCTACGACATTATCTAGCATCAATAATCTATTCACCTATTTATATTTCAGCAGTCTTCTCATTGTTTTCTTATGTCTAGTTGAGCACTTCTTTTACATTGCTAGCATTTTGTATGTGACCCTCTTGCACAATCTAATCTCATCTCTCTCGTTGTCTGTATAAATGAGTCAATCTCTTTGTGCCTTGGTTTCCAACCTGTAACATTAGAGTTCAGCTACCTCCTTTCTCCATATCACCTGATTTACTCCTTTTAGGCTTTGATCCTGCATAGATTTATACACTGAAGTGAATGGAACTACTCAACTTGCATACAATTTATGACATGCACTCCATTGCAGGATCAGGCTCTACGCTGCAAAAAAGTTCTGTCTCTTACTAGATGTTTGTATACTACCTAGCACAATGGGGTGCCAGTTGACGCTTGTAGGAGCACTGGAATGCAAATAATTATCATGCTTATTTTTTGTTTGATGAGAAAAGCATGGCTTTCAAAGAGCCATGTATCTTATGTTGACAGGATGGTAGTGACAAAAAAGAGTCAAAAACAGATACAATAACCACTGTCACTAGATAATGATTTTTCTTTTAGAATGGGGGAAAGATTATTTTAGTTACCTACCATCAGATGGCAGCAAAGGCAAACAATTGGGCTCAGAGATCTGCCTACTACCCCAGCCTGGCTTGATCTGTTAAGACCTGAGGAAGAAAGTTGTCTAATTCTATCTGAACTACACAGTGGGTCCAAGAGAAGATTTTACCCCAAGAAATCCTTGTCTTAATATTTCTGGACCATCATGGCTACAACATCAGTCTTGCACTCCCATTTCCAATGAAAACACAGGTAAAAATGGCTGCACTTAAATTTCAAATGACGTCCGCTAATGGCAGTGAGCTGTGGAAGGGCTTCACTTTAAAAGAGATAGCACACATTATAGTTTTCTTCATTGGAGGAGTCAAAAATGTTTTGCTTTGGCAGCAGTTTGAAGTAGTGGGTTGTTAATTAATATTCCATGGATCAGATGTGCAAGCTGTAGCAAATATTAAATAGAAGGCAGGGTAGATTTAACATTGCAACCTAGCCAAAGGAGCTATAGCATACATTTTTGTGAATTGTAATTCAGGTCATCAGATGCTGTGAGAGGATGTACAAAAAGCATTGTTTCATGTTGTTTCATATATTGGAGTATATTTAAGCAGGAGACAGGTGTCAGAGCTTTTAGCTTTCTCACTAATTAATATTAACTCAGGGAAAGCCCTTTGATCTATTTATCATTCTATGCCTCAGTTTCCCAAACTGAAAAATAAGGATAAAGGTGCCTATCTCTCACCAAAACTGCTGTGAGTATTGATATTTGTAAACTGTAAATGAGATAAGTACAAGGTAAACTAATACTATATGATCCATAACAATGTATCTATGCTTAACTCACCTTAACTGTGATTGTCAGGGTCTATACGTCTACTAATTACTTTGAATCTGATCCCAAGGTGGTTTCAATCAATGTAATTCCATTGATTTCAGTTAAGCTATGCGATTTACATTGGCTGAGGGTCTGGTCTACTATGCTCTGTGCTGAATAACCTCTTGCTTTCTTTAAGTTGGCTAGAATGGAGAAGGAATAAATGTCAAGTTTCACAGACACAGACCAAAATATGTCCCTTCAGTCTGGATGATATTTTAAACTGAGGCAAACAATGGGAAAGAACAAGAGTAAACTATTACAGCTGTGCAAAATGTTGTCAGATGAGAGTTCATTTCCACTGGTGACAGCATTTTGCACCTACCATGCACAAGGTATGAGGTACAAAAAAAAATCATTTGTTGCTGCTCTTGAAGCTACACAGGAACAAAGGCCTCACCAGCTACAAATGCCCTTAAAAAACAACTGCTTAATAGCAGCTAATTAAACATAACAACCTCTACAGCAGGTCTACAGCCCATTTAACATAAACTTTTTAACTCCTTCCCTTAAAGGAAAGTCCATGGTAAGCTAGGCAAAAGCATTGCCCACCTCCTCCTCTGAGCTGCAAAATTAAGTGGCAAGTAGGGATGTGACATCTGCTTTCCCATGTAGTCTGCAGGTGTATCACACGGTAAGGAGATTCTTCCCAACACTGATGTGCCTCCCAAAAATGGATTTGCAGAAGCTTTGTGGTGTTAAGTTGAAGTGCACCCCTCCCCCCACAAAAGGTGGGTTTTTTCCTCCTTCTGAACTCCACTGGTTAGCCAAACACTTGGCTGGGATAGTTCTGATATGGCTGCTCACATCTTGAACTAGATGACCCCCTAAGTCCTATTTTTTTTTCTGCAGCCCTAATTTAATGGGATTCTGTGATCCCATAGCAGATAACACAAAAGTTGGATCAGAGATGGAAGTTGAACTATCTGGTTTCCTGAGGCTTATGGCTCTTAGAGCGTTCCCACACTTACAAACAATTTATGGTTTCATTTTCAGTGTCCATCTGCAGCCCTGGGGGAATGTCAGTATATCCTTTGTGAGATGATGTAATATTGTCTAGCAACAGAGAGGGTGAAATAATAGGTTTGAGAAAATTATGAGCAACTCCATTTCTTTCAGCTGGATATTAGCTTTGAAGTGGAATGACAAAACAGTGTAATTTAACATTGTTAAATAATGCTTGCAGCTAAAATGTCTACCCTTTAGGGTTGGGTGACAGAGAAGAATATTACTCTTTAAAACAACAATTATGCTTTGCTATCAATGGTGAAACTTTTCCTTTCTACCATACATAGCCAAAGGAAGAAGAAAATCTCAGTAAGAGTCAAGCTCAGAAAGAAGAACTGACAAAAACTCATCTGCAGAGTATCTAAGACTGGCAGTGAAATATTGCAAGGTCCCCCAGCTGCACAGGTGTCTTTGTCAAATAATTACTTAATTCCTAATTTATAGCTTGTACAAACGCTGATGCTTGCCATTACAATACTGAAATTATGTCATCCTCATTGTAATGGGAAAGGCTTCCTTTCCCATCACCTTGCTGTCTCCTTTCCCAGAATTTACTTCCAGCTGGAGACATATATTAAAAGAAAACCAAGTTATTTTCTAGGACGAGCATTTTTACAGTTCCTCACCAGAACTGGATAGTCTCAGAGGCATCCTAAGTTGGAAAATGTCTATCAATTCTTCCTTGGACACACCTGTAGCAGCAAATCATGAGGTACTTCCTGTTCCCAAGGGTAGGTCTACTCAGAATTCTGTTATTCTGCACCTCAAACCCCAGCCCGGCTTTCATCAGAACAATGGCTTGCTTCAAGGTAAGGTAAGGTTTTCCAATCTGTTATTGCAATGGGATATGGTATACAATATCTGTCTGTTGTAGATGTGTTGTATGGATAATTGCATATATTTGCTAACATAGATGCTAGAGAGAAATGATTAGTAATCAAGAATATCAAGTAAATGCAATAGTCTCTGAGGGGCTAGGTCTCCCTTTTCATCACTAACTCACTCTTATGGAAAATAAAATCCAGTTTCTCCATGTCTCATATCAAACTATGGGAAAATTCCATATCATTGTGCTTAACTATCACGTGTAATGATGAAGGCACTCTGAAACATCATCAGCTCTTGAAACTTAATTAAGGGCTTTTCTACACTTGAAAATTTCTGATAGAGCTATTCTAAAAGAAGTATTCCAGAATGTTTGTATTGTTATATTTCCATGTTGAGCCTTCAAGCAGAATTGCTATTGTGAAAAAGCTTTTTGGGTAAGGAGTCAAAAAGCAACAATAGACTATTACCCATTCTTGAACAGCACCAGAACTATATATAAAGGACAGTTCCCCATCCTGGGATATTCTCTTGAAGATTGATATAAGACTGTGGTTATAGCTCTGGCTTCTGGAGGAGCTGAGAATGAGTCTTCATGACTGAAAGCTTAGCTTGAATTAAGTCTGTTTGTACAGGTTGCTTAGTTACGGTTCTATGCTTAGCACTTCACTAGACATGATATGATACAGAAGTGTCAAAAATATAATGGCTATAAATGTTTCTACTTGTATATTGTTATATGGATTTTATCACTGGCTCTTTTGCTTGTCCTGATTCTGGAGCTGAGGTATATCCTTGTGAGTTCTTATATAAACTTTGGATCATATCAATATATCCTTTGGATGACACAGAGAGATTCTTTTTCAGGAAAGATTAATTATGTTCTTCTTCTTACTGGCCTGTGTAGTACTGAATTCTTAAATATTTGTTCTATCTAGTTGTGATTTTTCTATACAGCCTCAAATATCTGTGACTGACTTGTTCACAGTTCTTGGAAGTAAGCAATGTAGAAGATGAATTGGAGATGAATTGCATGATTACGGAGTACATGGAGGCATGCTATGTGCTTTCTAAAAAGTGCTCTCACATTACAGTCAGATGGAATGGCCATTGACAGCCGTATTCTGAATAGTTCCATCAGTGCATTTGTACTCTACTATTTTGCTGATGGTCTAGACTAGTATAGGTATAGCATGAGAGGAAGGTGGATTATTTGAAGCCCTGAAACAGCATGACTATAACAAGCAGAAAGTAATGGAAGAGTCTACCTTGTTGGTGGGCTAGCCTTGCAACTTCATGCAGTGATACCTTCATGATTCCAAAAGTATGGTATCTAATAGAAGAGGCTTCAAAATTTCTGTTGGTCTTTGAGTATAGAAAAATCCAAAGGTGGTATTGGGTAAATCTGTCCAGTGGGAGGATTTTGCTCTGTTCTGTATTTTTTTTTTTTATGTGATAGGACACAAGTTGCAAAGTGTCTCTTAAATCTTTTCCTATGTCATACAAGCCAGGTAGCACAAGCATACTGTAGTGGGTCAGAAAGCGACAATTATTCACTTTGCATTTTCTATCAATGCCTCGTGTTCCTTTTTAGTTTGTTGATAACATTTTTTTTCTGGATATCTATCAGTGATGCACTGATAATGATCCTGGACTATTTTATGATCACAGGAGATTTAATTTTAAATAAACAAAGTTGGTGAACCACTGTACAGAATAGTACTGAGACAGAACACAACTGATGTCATTAGCACTGAAAGCATGAGTTGCTTCTGTGGTCATGAACTATGGCTAAATTGTCTTTAGTGACATCATACCTCCTCTCCTCTCTATATCATTCAATATATAGGATAGAAATGTACATGAACAATGGCTTCTTCACTGAATACTTTTATCTTCTCTGGGCCCAGTTTTTAGAAGTTCTGCCATGAGAAGAAGGAAGTGGAAAAGTTATCAAAGATAGGCTTACTTGATCTTCAGTGATGCCTCCCATGCTATCATGTGTCTAGTAATAACTGCTGATGAAGGTGTCTTTCTTTCTTAGTTATGAATGAATCATTCTTAATTATTACAATCAGAAAGAGGTAAGATCCCAGGAGTATTGCGGAGAAGATACTTGCTTTATTTCTAAGGCTAAGTATAGATAGTCGAAAAGCCCAAGACTGAATTGCTCAGTCTTTGCAGGTTAGCCAAAGCTGCAGGGATTGAACCAATAAGCAAATGAACACATATTCACTTTTGATTCAGGAAATGCAGCCACATGCCTACAGTGGCTCAAGCCAGAAGTCAGGGGGTTCTAGAGCACACCTGCCAGCCATTGCCAAAGGCAATGGAAGAGAGACGCCCTCCAAGGCTTTTCCCCCTTCCCTGCTGGAGTGGAGGGGGTGGGGGGAGGTATAGTAGCATTGAGTTTATAAAAGCTTGAACAAGCATAGTTTGTTCTCCAAAAACTAAAAACTATGAACACAGCTCGGGAGGTGTGTTCATTTACTCTTCCTGCTGCCCCCAAGGTCTATGGCAGTGGTCACCAACTTTTTCAAGGTGACGATCAGTTTTTAAAGGAAAGGGCAACCCAGGAAATGCCCTCCCTGCCCCTTAATCCCTACCCAGCAGGTCAGTCAAGTGGGAGGGGAAGAGGTGGATTAAGGTGTACTGGGGCCCTGGGCAAGTACAAAATTGGAGGTCCCCTCCCCCCATGGGGGCTGGGCTGCAGAAAGGGGAGAGGGGCCCCTTCCCCTCCTAATGCTGGCAGGGGAGGCTGGGTGGATTCTGCTGGGGGGGGGGCACATTCCCACCTCTTTTTCCTGCTCCCTGCCCCTACTACAGTTGAATGTACACAAAGGCATGCACAGGCGCATGCACTCTACTCTCACCCTCTGAACACAGACACATTGGTGACACATAGGGGGTACACATGGGTGCATGTGCACACCCTGAGAGATGGTACAACCACTGAGAGAAGTGCTGCTGACACTGCCAGAGGTGCCTGCAGCTGGTTGCTGCTTGCCGCCCCCTACCCACCACTGACACTGCTGGCAGCATCTATGAGCTGTCACTGATCACCTCCAGCCACTGCCAATGCTGTCAGTGGCGTCTGTGGATGGTCACTGACCTCTGGTCAGTGCTTGCCACCCCTATCCCTCTGCCACTGACACCACTGCAGCCACTGCTGCCACCACCTGCAGGTGATCACTGTGCCCCCCCAACCTCCAGGGGCATGCATCATTCATGCACAGACACACACAGACAGAGGCAGACACATACACACACACAGGATCTCCCACTCCCCCACTCTCGATCACATGGAGGCAGCCCTCTGCCCCCAACTCCTGCTGTGAGCTACCTATGGCTCAGTCTCGCTCCCCACCCAGACCCATTACACTTATCTGCAGGGAACTGCTGCCTGACTGTTCCATGCAGCCATGGCCGAGGCTGAGCTGGGCTAGGAAGGACCAGGAGCACTGCACCATGCCTTTGTGGGTGGGCAGCAGCACGGAGAGACTACAGGGGACTAAGATTAATTTTAGGGGGCTATAGCTGCCAAGGCCCTCCCAATGTTGCCACCCACAAAGGTGCAATGCAGTGCTGTGCTGCTGCCCTGGTCCAGCCCCAACCCTCTCCCTCTCCCCCCACCCACCTGTCAGGTGGGGCATGACTCTCCCAGTCCATCTCGGCCCCTTCTTTCCCAGATGTGGTACCACCTGGCCTGCCTCCCAACCCCCAGGCATGGCACAGGTCTCCTAGCCTGACCCCAGCCCTGCACCCCCCCCACCGCCATTCATGGAGGGCCCCGCTTCCAGCTCCTAGGGAAGCAAATGTGAAAACTGAGGCTTTCACTTCCCTACTGATGAGGATCCTGAGGCCTGCCCATTAATTAATCTGCATAGCATGGGGCAGATCAAGGTCCACACAGTGAAGGAGGGAGTGGGGCAGGGGTGAGTGCTGCTGGGGCTGGGCTGGGCTGGGGGAATGGGACAATCACCATTTGCACCCCCTGCCACTAGGTGAGTGGGGCCCCAGCCAGCTAGGCCAGAGGGTCAGAGCCTGGGAGGCTCTTCCAGGTGTGCTGGGGGGCTCCTGCCACTGTATGCACTCTGGCAGGGGCTCCAGGGGCACATGTCCCCCAGATCTGTGTGTGAGGCAAGGTGGCTGCTGCTGCTGCATGCTGGGTTTTGTGCCCTGAGCCCTGCTACAGCAGCTGCAGTGAGGCACAAAGCCCGGTGCATAATGGCCTCACCCTGTGCACAGATCAGGGGAGCACAAGTCCCCTGGACCTTCACTGTGGTGTGTGCAGCAGTGGGGGCCCCCTCTGCATACCTGGACAAGCTGCCTGGGCTCCAACCCTCCCCCGGCTTGGCTGGCTGGGCCCCACTCACCCAGTGGCAGGGGTTGCAGATGGGGATTGTCGTCCCCCCCCCCCCCGCCCAGCCTGGCCCCAGCAGCAGGGGGGTATGGCTCAGCCCAGCCACATACATCTTGCCATTCTCTGTGTGTCCCGCTGCTCCCAATTGTGGAGTCTCTGACAGTCAAACTCACTCTGGGGGGACTCAGAGGCTGTCAGAGGCTCTCTGATCAACCAGTTGACCATGATCATGATGGTTAGTGACCACTGGTCTATGGGGTTTGCAGTCCAGTATCAGAGCAGCAGGACTCCACAGGACTGCTCATCACTTCCTCTTCCTGCATCCAGGTGCCTCTGAGATTTGTAATCCTCAGTCACAGCCAGCACTAAATTTAGCTGGGCAGGGCACCTTTATACTTGGGGGAAGGTGAGTTTAACCCTTCTTCCTGGCCCCAGACCCCAGCTAGGGTTTGCCTGGGCAGGTGTGTGGGGGGCGGTGAGCCAACCATCCCTACTGTAGCTAGGGAGCAGAGGGGCAGGGCTAGACCCTGCTCTCTGGAGCAGACAACACAGCCCAGTCCAGGGCTGAAAAGCATGCTGGGATGCTGGGAGATTCTGATTTAACTTGAACCAGGAAGGGATCTGGGACAGAAGTTCCATAAACCAGTTAGACCTAAATCAGTTAAGTCTGATACTACATTCAGGTTTATCTTAAACTACTTTCAACCATTTTGAAACTGGTTTATGTGCACTGAACTTATGTTCTGTTACAGATTTAAACCAGTTTCTGATCACTTAAATATATTTGTGTGTAACTTCTGTCCCTAGTCTAAGTCATGTTTAACTTTGTACATGCAATCCAGTTGCCAAGTCAGTTTCTGCTTTTAACTGATAGAGGTTACAATTTTAGGGCTTAATTTTGTTCAGCTAACCAACATGCCACTAGCATTACATGATGGGAGGAAGTCACTGGCTCTGTCATTTCCATTTCACTAGAAATCAATGGAGTCAATGGATAGGGCACTTAATGCAGAGTCAGGCTAAATCCCATTCCTGCCTCTGTCATTAACTTATAGGACCTTGTGTAAGACGTGTGTATGTGTGTGTGTCCCTGACCCTATACCTCAGTTTCAGCTCTGATTACAGAAGAATTTATCAAAATATTAATTTAAAGTGTTTTGAGATCAATGAATAAAGATTAAATAAAGAGCTTTAAAGTATTATGACTAAAATGGTGAGCTAATAGACCCATACTGGCTTTCTATACAGAGTTGGAAATCCAGAAGCCAAAGCTCTGTTTAAAAGACAGCTAAAACACATGGCTAGAAAGCACTGGGCTACAAATGAATCTGTAGAAATTAGCTTTAGAGGTCGAAGAAGAAATTAAATTAAATAATAAAATGAGAGATTATAAAAAATAGAAGTCAGCGTAAATGAGTAACCCCTTGCTTTGCATTATTTTGTAAGTTGCAGTAACTTACAACATGGTTCTGTTACAGGAAAAAGTTTTAAGAAGTAAGAATCAACAAGATATGTCACTTTTTATCCTGAGGTTTCCCAGACTCAAAGTGATTGCATTGTGATGAATTTTCACCCTCTGAGGGAAGAAATCATTTACAGTGAAGTAGGAGTAAAATAAATTTCTATGACCAAAAAGTGAAGTAAAACCTCTTCAGCTTTGAAACCTTCCCAAGGGAATTCAGCAACTTTTTTTTCACTGATCCTGTGTGAATCAGTGGCAAGGGAGGAGAGAGTTGAGCTGAAATCAACTTCATTTATTCATCCATAGGCCTTTGGGTTCTGTCTCAATGGCCCGAAGGTGGGATGGTAGGTCTTTGGCAGCCTCTGCTCCTCTGTACTGTTGTCTAGGTGTATGCGTTGTAGGTCTTGGTGTGATGGTCATTTGTATGGAGTCCATCAGGCACCTGACTAGACCTCCTATACATACACCATGAGACAGAGGGTTGATGGTTGCCTACACAGTTGTGACTTATTCCACTATATCTGAATAAATTACACCATAGTAAACATAGCTTTTTAGTGGGGCAGTGTCTTCCTTGGGGGTTTGCTGTTGCAAATTCCCCTTATCTAGACAAGCTTTTTAGTAAACTGATAAAAGAAAAGAAAGGAGTGTGTAGAATATGTAATAAGAATGATCCAATACTTCCTAAATATTCCTTCTCTTCTCTGAAGTACTATTTTTTACGTCTCTCATGTACAACTTAAAATCTCTGGCTCAGACATTGGAGGAAGAGAGGTCATTTCTAGTAACTGAATGTTTAACATAAGCTACCTCCTTAACAATGTGTTGTTAATTTCCAAACTTGTAACATTTCCAAATAAAGCCCCAGAGCCAGAAGTGTAACAACATGACTGGGAGCCTGGGGCAGCTGCCACATACAGAGGTAGCAGGAACTTCCAGTTGCTTCTGCACCAGTGGCATGACTGTGGCTGCCACAGCAGCTGTTTTCTTCTGCCATCCACCTGCAAGGCAATGCCCTGGGTGGCTGTCCCAGTCACTCCATCCTAGTTAAACCCATGCCCAGTGCTCTGGGTGCATCAATACATTCTTCAATGCACCTTAGTTACCATGCATTAAGTTTAGTACTTGGATGGATCCAGCTGGGGTGCCATCACACCCTTCTTTGGATCATATTGTGGTAGCAGCAGCTGGGGAGTTTTTTAAGCTCCTACAGCAAGTAGGGATTCCCCAACTCCTTTCCTCTTCTTGTTCAGTGGCAACTCTCCTTCCCTTGCCTCCCATTCTCCCCTCCCTGTCTGCCGCTGCCGCTGTCCTCACTGTCCCGAGCTGATACAGGAGTGGGGAAACTACAGAGCTGCTCCTGCTCTACTCCATTTGGGCTGTGTGGGTAGCTTAAGTCAGGAGGGGGCAGTAGCAGTGGTGGATAGGGAAGGGAGGAAATGAGTGAAGAGGACACACCTGTGAGCATGGAGAAGAAGAGAGGGGGTGGGTGAAACTTACTCAAACACTTAAAAGTCCCCAGCTGCTGCTTTTGCAGTGTGGTCTGCCCATCCTGGTCAGGGGAGGGGAAAGGGTCAGCTATCCTTGCAGTACTGATCCCTGCTTCTGTAACCCTCTTCAGAAAATCCTGAATCCATCTATATCCCTCCCACACTCTTTTGTGAAATCTTTCTCTGTTACCCATTCCTGCACTCTCAGTTTTTCCCTCTACCAGACATGTTATGGCTTTGCTTCTAAATATAGCTGATCTATGTTGTCACTTTTCATTTATGATGAAAAATTGACCAATCTTGAGGCAGGTAAATACTGCTTTCTATAACAAGGATTGTTTCTGTACAAAGTTTTGTTTGTTTGTTTTTTTTTTTAAATTAAAGGTGAGAGAATGCAGTGAAAAATGCTGGAAAGAGATGATTTGGAAATATTTCTTTTCTTTTTATTTTACTTTAATATCAACCCTCTTTTTCACCACACTACCCAATTCCAATATTAATCAATGTTTTCATGCTGTATTTTTTGCCATTTTGTTCCTTTTTTAACACAACAACAACTTTATAACCCCTGTTAAATTGAAAAGCACTGCCTTAACATCATCTGTTCTGTCAAAACCAGCTCAAGTGCTTATAAAAAATATATTTATGAGAAAAAACTAGTTTATATTTTTAATTCATTGCTATTATTAAAAACTTTATAAGTGGGGAATTTTCTCAATAAATAGTATCTATGGATGTTAAGTGGAATAGAAAGGCAAAATATTCCTTGCTTTAGCACCTTGTATCCAAAGGTCTCTAATTTATTTGCAATACTAAACCTTTCAAAGTTGATGGCAAGGTGCTACATATATGGGTAAATTGAGACATGCAGAGGTCTTTTCCAAGGTCACAATCTAGGATGTAGAGCCGCTGAGAAGAATTTTGAAACTGTAGCCAAAAGAAGAAGAAAAATGTTGTACCAGGTTTTGTACATGAACATTCTGAACAAGCTTTTCTTGGAGTGTGGCATTGCGAACTGCTAATCATCTTGAAATGTGCTTCACTCACAGTCATTCTTCTGTTACAAAGAGGCCAGAGAGCTTTTTACATCAATGAAACACTATGTTTATCCCACCATCTTTATCTTTAGAAGCAGATATTTTTGCCACGAGTGTGGTGTCCCAGGCTGATGCTAGTCTATTGTTACTTTACATGTATATATGAAGAGGATAAATCTAGTACTTGTCCTGACTTTTCTCGTACCTACATTTTGTTATATTAGATATTTATCAAATTAGAGTAGATTAAAAGACCTTTTCATAGTATCATAGTATCTAGGGT
>JAGPOW010000304.1:86553392-86621604 GCA_030014935.1 Caiman crocodilus
ACCGGGGGGGCAGCACCTGGGAAGAGGGAGGGGGAGGGGCCAGGCCCCTCGCAGTGGCACTACGCGTACTCACCATGTTTCTAGAAAAGGTGGTCTTCCCACTGTCAAGTCCCTCTTCACTTCCTCCTTGCTCTCCGCTTGCATGAATGCTGGCGCAAACGTTTTATTTATTTGTAAATTACACATTTTTCTTTTCAATTACACAATGCACTTTCGTCAATGACATGGGCTTTAACAGTTACTATCATTCTGATGAAAAACACTGTTTTCTTTTTCTTTTCTCATTTTTGAATTTGAAAGAGTTGATATCAGTGAATCCTCTCCCCTTTAGCAAAATACCCTCTAGTAAGTAAAGTATGAACATACCGTAACAAAAAATTCAGACAGGCAAAAGAAAATTTACGTGAGAAGATTCTCAACAGAGTGGAGATGGGTATTTGTGCAACTTGAGCATATTACTTGCACTTCTGATTAAATGCTGGATAGTCTAAGATGGGCTAAATTCAGTTTGATTTTATAAATCATATGCTATCTGGCAATGCAGTGGAGATCCAAAGAATACATTTCTTCACCAAAACAAAAATAACAGTTATATTTTCCACAAACAGTTTTGATATAGTTTTCACAACGTGCTAACTAACAAGATAATGCTAGTACATTTGAATAATATATCATATACATATAGATGAGACTGACAAATCAAAGCTGAAAACCTGACTCCACTGAAGTGACAACCCCCCGACTTTAGCAAAGACAGTTTCACTGCAAATGATCACAACCAACTTCCATTCAACTCAGTCGAATGTTACCCACAAAGTCTGCCAGCTCCACTGTTAATAGCAAATATTTCACCTCTGATCATTTTTTAGCATTGTCTGACTCTCCTTACCAAATTTTACCCTTTTTTAAACTTCTAAATGTACACATTAAACATTAAAACAGTGGAGGTAAGAAATCTGTAAAATCATTGGGAGCTGTGATTCATGGCCAGCTGGTTGTATTTGAAAATGGTGTATTTATGCAAACTCACTCCAGGGTAGATGATGGTCAGAACAAGAACAGTGGAAGGCCCATTAGATATATAAGTCTTATTCTGGCTCCCTATTCTGGGTGAATGTCACCCTTTGCTGGTCATGTGGATGGACATCAAGGTGGTGGAAGTGGAGCAGACTGGCTTCTCCATTACCATGGTATGCTTTCTGGGACAGGCATGAAATAAATCTTTTAGTGGATCATTCTAAAATAATGTGCCCATAAGAAAAGTTACTGACTGGCTGCTGTGCGAGTATGTATATATTTCAGTGTTCTCATCATAGTAAAAGTTGCTGTGAATCTTTTTATTATCCATATTGATATTTAGGATGAGAACTCTCTGGAGTTTTGCCATTGACTTTGGTGAGGCTGGGATTCTACCCTCATCCTTTTCTGAAGCTTACTTAACTATTGGCCTCCGAGGTGTTTTGTAGTAGTGACTTCCAAGGATTGACTATGCCTGGTGTATCTGGGAAAAAATCTCTGTTCAGATTAGTTTTGCTGAAATTTATATGATGAAACCTTGAAGAAAATTCATGCTTTGAGAATTCAACATTTCCAAGCACATAGTGCATATTCAGTGGTGGTACTGTAGCATATCTGTAGATACTGGTGAGACAACATTGTATACTGACCTTTGGTGCTAACTAATCTTTTAGCTGCCACCAAAAAAAGATAGCAGTCCCTTCTCATTCATACTAAGATGTGATTAAAATTCCTACTGCAAATGTTTATAATGGTTTGTTTTGAGTGTTCTGAGACAATGTGAATGAAACTTTTCAAAACTAGTAATTGATTAGATATTGGATACCTCAGTTTTTTGGCTAGTGAACTTGATGCCGCTTAATAACTGGTAATGTTTATGCCCTGAGTCAGTGCACACCTGTTGGGTACTTTCTCCTTCCCCCACTCCATTTCACTGAAGCTGCTGCCATCACCTCTGAGTGCTTTCAATGGCAGCAAATGGACAGTGGGTAAACTGGAGGAAAGAGAAGCAGCTGTAACAGCAGGGCCTGAGAGTTCCCTATACCCAACTGCTGGTGCTGTCACTGTTGTGCAGACTCCCCAGGGGACCACCCTTCCTCTATGTTGGTGACTCTTCTATGTCAGTGACCTATGCTGGAGCCCTGCTTGTCTACCTCTAGTTATGCTACTGCCCCTTAAAGGGAGCCTGATTTTTCAGAGGATTTTGCATATAGAGAAATTGAGATTGCTGTGACGTGCCTGATTAGGCACATGAAAACACTACTCACTTAAAAATCTTGGCCACGGTCTTTGTCCTTTTGCTATGTTGTATGTGAAATACCAATTGATAAGACATGAATTGAATTTAAAAGGCCAGGGATATAAGAATAAGCAGAGAAAATATTCTCAGGGAGTTTGCAGTGTTTCCTTGTTAGTGGATGGGACCCAAATTGAAGATGGGACCCAAACAAAGTGACCATATTGGAGTAAAAGGGCACAGTATTTGCCATTCAAATCATATATTAAAAATATAAGAACCTCCACCCAGTGCCAAACAAGTGCTTCTGCAGTTGTGAGTGTTCTTCCTTTTGTAGATCAGCTTTACAATTACCCACTGAGTGAATCATAGAAGTTAGAGATAAAAAAGCCCTATTAGGTCATCTAATCCTTCCCTGCAGTTGTTGCAAAGCTATTCCATGCAGTATAATCTCCAGTTCAGTTTTAAAATACTCCAATCAATGGGGCTCTTATAATATCCTTTGAGTGATTATTCTACAAGTGTTACAGATCTCACCATATTTCCTGATATTCAGCCTAAATCTTCCCTTGCCTAATTTCATTTCATTGCTTCTAGCTGTAAATCCTGGCAATTCCTCCCCACCTCCCACCTTGGAACATGCTCCTGCTCCAATTAGAATAAGTGGGGATTTTGCCATAGGTTTTAGTAGAAGCAAGATTGTATTCTCAACGTTTAAATGTGTGGCTATTATTATCCATAGACCCTGGTCCTCCTCTTAAATGGAACAACACTGAATCTCTAGTAATGTTGCACCAGATGAAATTAAAAAGAAATGAATGGACAGCCTAAAATTTGATTTGACTGAGGGGAAAAAAAACAATGTTCCCTTTTCCTAATTTGAAGCCAGAGCCTGCTAAAGCTGCATAGTAAAGTCTTCACCCTGTATTATATGCAGAATCAGACCTAGCAAGGTTAGATTGTCTGTTCATTCTAGATGAGTTACTAGAACTCATCAAGGGCAGCAAAGATCACAAACTTGAATTAGTTTCCTTCCCTCTTCCTCCTGCTTTGCGTTACAATGTATACTGTATAACCTAAATCCCCTTTTTGCTGTTTATTGCTGCTTTACACAGACAGTCTAGCCAGGTGATACCTAATTTAGAAGATATGAGTTTTCCACTCTGTGTAAAGCCAGTTGGGACCTAACATTTCCCATCTAATTTTTGTTTTGATCATAGGGGAAAGGAAGGAGAGAGAGTATTCAAAATGTTCTCTGTTCTTTTAAACAGAATACAGTGGTGCTGCAGTCAAGTCCAACCTGTACCTCAAATGTAGGTGCTCAGGGGACTGGCAGATGAAGGGAGATGAACCATAACTGCAGCAACCAGTAGAGAAGATGTAAGCCCTTGTTCATGTAAAGCTCTATTTAATAATTACTTGCAATTACTACTTATATGATAAACACCATAGACAGGTTTCACTCATTTCAAAATCTCTTTAATTCAGAATTAATACATTTCCATTGTATCAAGTCCTGATGTGGGTGGCGATTTATCTGAACTTTGTGTTTGATCAAATGTTATCAGTTAATTGCTTTGTCCCTAGTCATAGCCTTCTAAAACCAAGTGTAACCAAATAAGCAAACTTGGAAATCTACTTTTTATTTGGCATTCATTCCATTTATTATATATACATATTTAAAATCTGTACAGGTTAAAATACCAAAATAAAAGTGTTTCTTTATAAGTTACACCATTAAACAGCTACATTTTTTAGTTTAAACACCTTTTTTAAAAAAAACAAAATAAGAAAGAAATGTTGTCATGCCATCTTTAAATGCATTCAAAATAGCCTTGGTATAAAATATCCATACAATGTATGTGTACAAAATAGTGTACAGTTCATAAAGCTGTGCAAGGACAGCAAAGTTCAGTCAGAAATCAAAGAGGTGCAGCCACTTTCCTCTTTCCACATAAAACCTAGAACAGAAGCCAAGTGGAAATGTAATCACAGACCTGTGGGCAAAACAGGGGATTAAACAGTAATTTGTATACTATATAATAATGCATAAGTTAAATGAAAAGCATGTCAACACACAGCACCCCATTACATATGAGGTACATGGGCACAGCACACTCCAAGAACAGTCCCACTGAGTTAATTTCAGCAGGAGAGTTCTTGGTGCTAATCAGTGTGAGGAAAGGGGGAAGGGGGGGGACAGTATTTGATCCATGAATGGTTCCCCAGACCTCATTGAGATTACTCACTTTTATAAGTAAAGGTTGCAGGATCAGACCAGTTCCCAGTCATTTCTGTAACATAACAGATTGCAGTTCATTTGAAATCTAATGAAAAGGGTCATGGCACGTACCAGGATTTTCTTTAGAAACCAGAGTTTCCACTGAATTTTGTAAGTTCCCCCTCATTATAAATCAAAGTGTCCTAATTATTTTGTCTCTGGCTTGTTTCAAGAAAATGCCCCTATCAAAAAGTTTGGTTGCTAAGCAAAGATACATGTAGAAAGGCTAAAGGATGCTGTGAATAGAAGAGCTTCCAAGTAGGACAAACAGTGAAATGCCTATGAGAAGGAAGACTTGTAGTTATTTAATAAATAACCTGCAGTGGAGAACTACGTGGATGTTCAGGAGGGATACCACCTCTTCAATTTTATAGCATTTTTAAATTTACACCTTTGCAATGTCCCCAGTCATGGTGGGGGTAGGCAGGGCATCTAAGAAACTGTGATCTCTTCCTCTTCCCCATCATCATCCTCTTCCTCTGAGTCTGAGAAGTCTGAAGGTTTGCTGGGGCTGCTGGAGTGGGATGGAGAGGGGGACATATGAGAGTCCAGTCTGTCCCTCAAGTGGATGTGCTCTGGAGACTGGTTGTAGGTCAGGGCATGGTGGGGGCTGGCTGGGCACAGAGGGGACACTTCTTCCTCTTCCTCTCCTGAACACTTCTTGCCCACGTCACTGAGGTCTGGATGAGGGTTGAACTTAGTGGGTAAAGTTTGTTCCCTGCAGCCCCCAGAGGAGAGGAGCTCTCGCTCTTTGGAGTTTCTCCACTTCATTCTTCGGTTCTGGAACCAGATCTTCACCTAGAGGGGAAGAATTTACAAAGGATATGGCTCAGTTTACAAAGAATCCTAGAGACCGCACACAACTGATTTGCAGTTCCCTGGAGAAGGTGGCCAGCTTGGCTCTCAGCTGACACTGTTTGTATGTGCAATGTACATGGGAATCCTTTCTGTTATCATTTCACAGGCCTGCAGGGCAGTGTCCTGAGTCCTCCTTGAAGAGTCGAGTGCTGCCAGGCTGTGTAAGACTATGCTTCTGACTCCTCCCCTTTGCTTTCTCCTGCCATTGATGCTTCACTGTTTCCTAAAAGCCACAGTAAACTTTCAGATTTCTCCTGAACAACTTTCACTGCCCCACCTGCCAGCCTTTTTCCTCCTCTCTAGCTGCTATTTCCTCCCAGAGAAGCAGTGAAGGCCACTAACTCCACTTGAGATCCCACAAACACTCAAGATCCACTGGGGTCTGGGAAAGCAGAGCACCCTCAGGACCTCAACTGTGAGTTCTTTGTGGAAAGGCCCCTGCCTTGTCTTGTAAAGCATTGAGCACAGGGATGGTGTCCTATTGAAAACAAGCAGCATGTCTCAATTAGCAAGGCTGATGAGAGAGGAAGCTGGGGAACTCTTCTCAGCCAGCTCTGCTATTCATCAACAGTTGCAAATGCAGTGCAGGGAAGGTGCAGAGCAGTTGGCAGATCTTGGGCCCTAACAAGAGACCCATGTGCCCACAAGAGGTCCCTGAAAGACGCTTGTCTTGACTAGCTGTATGGTAGAAGGCAGGGTAGATTTGCATCTTATAGACTAACTAAATAAAATACTTAGAGAGCACAAACTCTTGTTAACTGGAATGTTGCGGCTAGAAAACAGCCCAGGTCAGCAGGGAACGAATCCTATCCCTCCCCAGTTCCCACCCCCTACACCGCCTGATTTTTGCTTACTTGTGAGTCTTTAAGTCCCAGCTTGGCTGCCAGCTTCTTCCTGTCTGGCTTGCTGATGTATTTCTGCTTCTGAAACATCTTCTCCAAGGCTTTGCGCTGCACGTCTGAGAAGACTGCCCTGCGGAGCATGCCCCGGCGGGGCTTTCCTCTAGCAGCCATGGGCCAGGAGAATGTGCCAGGGATGGGCACCACTGAAGAGGAAGCTGGGAGAGGGAGGGGAGGAGAGGCAGAAGCAGGGGAGTGAGTTGCGGGCAGGCTGAGGCCAGGCGCAGCCACCGGGTCTCTCCCTCTGTTTCTTTCTCTCCTCTTTCATTTCTTTCCCCTTTCTCTTCTCCATCCCTTTCACCCCATCCCTCTGAGTCTTTCACTCTGTGCACTGAATGCACCTATAAACCTGATGCAGTGAAAGGAACTTTACGCTTAAATAAGCGTCCCCTTTCAAGCAGTGATAACCAGGATTAGATACATCAACTGAAACGTGTAAAATGTATCAATAGTGGCCTGTTTTGTTATGAGATTCAAAGGTCTGCAGCTTGAAAAGGCAAAGCGAGGCGTACCAGCTAAGATAGAGGTATAATAAAAAAGCTTTCTCCCCCAACCCCTCTCAAAAGTATTTGATTTTTCAGACTCTTTTATCATTTCGGGTACTTTCTTAGTCTGGAGATGAAAATGCGGGACTTCTCTGATTCCGACAAAAAAGTCCTTTTTAGAAGCAGATTTGATCAATCATTATTCATCTTTTTTTATATTAATCTCTCCCCCCCCTTACAAAACTTGAATTCAATCCGAAGACATGAAAAGTAACAGCTAATTAGCACATTGACTGGTTCCCAATGGTATTGGTATGATAAAAAGGGCAGAGTTTCTCCTTAAAAAAACTCCCAAAGAGAGACAGAGATTCTAATGAAGCGTGAATGGTAATTGTGTAGTAATGAACTAACAGAAAAAGACTGAGGACAAGCAGCTAAAGCCATATATTATTGGAACAAAAGAGATTTACACTTTCAAACTAAACACAACTGCATGCCAAGCTCCTCTGGAGAATACTGATGACACAATCTTCTCTTTCCCCAAATCATTTTCATTAAATGGACATGAAAAGCTATTTATAAAGCTCAAGTTGTTTTTGTTAGGCCATTCACATGGTGGAGAAAAGAAGCAAATTCCATTATCAGAAGCATGAATGAAAGAGCTTGGGTTATATTTTTCTCTATGGCTCACTCCCTCCCTTCCCCCCCCCTCTCTTTTTAAATTAATAGCTGGTTTGTGTAATTAGATTATTATTTTTGAATTGCTGTGCCAAATCATTACAGGTCCTAGCAACAGGATTCAGGTTTTGATGGCCTGGTTTTGCTTGAGCTAGCTTGATCCCTGGAGATTTTTAGTTCACTTTAATTGCCCGCACAGGTTGGGGGAGAGGGATAGATACAGGAAGCTGGAGAACCAAGGTGAACCGCCAAAGGGTTAATCCTCTCTGAGGCTAGCCTTGCCCCCTGTACATCCCACAAGTAGTTTAGATTTGCATTTAAATGTGACCAACTCCTCTGGGCTGGGGAGTCCTATGCAAGCCACATGCAAGTACATGCAAGCCACAGGGCTAGTGCCCCGCTGTAATCCTTGCAGGTATGTGTCTGGTTTACCTGCCTGGATGGTGTTGGTAATGTGCCCTGGGGACAGGCCTCTGAGCTGTGTTCATCTTCTGGGGTTTTGAGGGTTTTTTAGGGAGCGCTCCATGTGGTCTTGTGAAAATACTGGGATGCTGAATGACCCTTAATGGGAAATTAGCCCATGGCTGGTAAATGTCTATCAGCAGCATGGTGGAGTCAGCGCCGGGTCTGTGTGTGGCTGCCCGGAGGGAGCTGACCAAATTGGTCATGGTGCTGAAACTTTTGTTGGGGATCAGTGGCAGAGTGCACTGCCTCTGTGGGAAAACCCCAGCCATGAAGAGGATGCCAGCAGCTTCTCTGTGAGAAAGGCACCGCCTCAAATTTGGACCATGACAATTCCGGCTAATTTGTAGATCGGGGGGGGATCGGCACGAAATGTCAAGCAGTCACTGCTTGTGCTAAATAGGGCATCAAATTGGCGCGACTGATTCTTGAATGTTGTACTCCGGCCAACCTCTGAACTGGAGCCTAACCCCCAGGGGTGGACGGAGAAATATGACTTGAGATATGCCTGAGACCAGGAAAGTGGGGAGCAATCAGGTCAGTTGGGACTGGGGACAGGCGGAGACCTACCTGGGAAATAAGAAGATCTGATAAAAGGCTGGAAGGATCCTTCGAAGTACGGGAAGGAGAAAGTCTTTGGAGGGACGGTCTGGAGCAAAGCAGGGGAGGTTTCTGGCGGAAAAAAACCCCAAAACAACGCAGCCCCAAAATGAGTATTCAGCACGGATCGGAGTCGTCCAGTAGGAGGGAAGGGAGGCAGGGCACCTGCGCAAGCCGCAGAGCTGGGCAATAGAGTCAGATCTCGGCAAATGTAAGCGCCTTGCTCGATGCGTGTGTGTGGCATGCCTATACCCCCTGAACACCTGGACTAGATGTGGACTATTGCGATGCTCCGCTTCTCTGGAGCGCTTGGCTTGCTGGTGGTGCCGGCAGCGTGGCCCCATGCCAGGCAGTAATGGCAGGTACGTTGGCATCGCTTGGGCAGGGCAGCGTCCTGGGACTGACAAACCACCCCCCGACCCCACTGCCCGCTGGGCACGGAGGGGGCCCTTCCCCTGGCTGCAGGGATTGAAGGGGCTCTGCCAGCGGGCCCCTGCACCCGGGGCGCTGCGAAGGGCTCGGCTGCGTGGTGCCAGCTCCTCTGTGCGTCCCCTCCCGCCCCCTCCCCGCCTCAGCCTGCCTCCCACGGGCCTGGGGGCTTCTGCACAGCTGGCGATGACACGCACACTTACTCTCCCCTATTGGGTAATGCTGCAAGCGTTCAAACCCCAAGTGGAGCTCCCCCTCCCCCCCAAACACACACACACCTTTCACATTCGGAAACTGATTGAAGAAATTAAGCCCTAAGTGGAGCCTTTTTCTCTCTCTCTTCCCCCCCACCCTCCTTTCTCCCCCTTGGGGAGAGCATGCAAGAGATCAAACTCCGAGTAGAGCCACACACGCGCACAGCATTTTTCCCATTGGGAGGTGGTGCAAGAAATCAAACCCCATGTGTGTACACACACACACACACACACACACACACACACACAGCACTTTTCCCATTGGGGAATGGTGCAAGAGGGCAAACCCCAACTGGGAGCGCACACGCACACCCCTCCAGCACTTTTCTCACTGGGAAGAGGTGCAAGAGCTCCGGGCCCAGGTGGAGCCCCAGGCGGAGGGGCTGAGCTGGCAGGTGGCCGCTTACCGGTTCTGGGAGTGGAGGAGAGGATGGCTCTGACCCCAAACTTCAGGAAAGTGGCCTCGTTGCTGGAAGAGACGGACGTCTGCGGCGAACAGCCCCTCCTGGCGCCAGGGGCGGTGGAGCCGCCGAGCTCAGCCGTGCCCGCGCCCGCGCCCGTGTCCGTGCAAGCGGCGCTGGCCCCCGAGGCCGGCGGGGACAGGCTGGGCGGAGGGGCGCTCCGAGGCAGGTAGCTGGCGGGCCTGCTGATCCTGATCAAGTCTTCTACCAAGAAGCTGGAGTGGCCGGAAAAGGCCGACTGCAGAGACTGAGGCAAGGTGAGGGTAGGAGTTGGCCGCAACAGGCTCGGGTACACAGCCGGAGGAGCTATGAGACTGGGGAACATCATCTCAGAGTCTGAGCAAGGACCTCGCAAAGGGTCCCAGGAACCTGGCTGGGGCGCTTTGTTTGTTTGTTTGTTTGTTTGTTTGTTTCTCTGCTTTGCAAACCTCTTAGTAAAGATCCAACTAGTCAGCCTGGCAGGGTTGTCTTTGCCCTTCCTCCTGGATGATGGGTTTTATAGTGGTCAGCCCAGCTAAAGCTCTTTCAAAAGTGACAGCTCGAACAATGGGGTTCAACAAAGTTCTCCACTTGAGCTTCATTCATCGCGAGCTCGGGGCACTCTGATTGGTCCAGGGGTGCAATTTATGATTGGATTAGACTTCATAAGCAAGCAATGCACAATGGCCTCGCAACAAAGAAAGTGTAGTCATCAATTTTGCATATTGACCGCCTCTTTGGAAGACGTTGCTCCAAAAGCTCCCAGCAGGGTTTTGTTCAGAAGCAACACACACAGGCTAATTAAATGCCTATTTAAAAGTTTCAAATGACATCTTGCCTCATAGAGAAGGAATTATTTAAAGAAAGCACTAAATTTATTTGCTGCTCCCCTGCTGCGTGTAGGAAATAAATCAATACATATTCATCCAAACTTATCTCCAGGCTGTCAAAAAAGCACCCATTTTGAATAAAGGCAAACACAAATTAGCGACCCGTAGGATTCTGATATGGGGTCCAATTGTTTTCGGAGTCTGTCCTCCAGGCTTTCAAGGGACGATGACATGTCCAAGTATACTTATTGTAAGTGTATATGAAGCAAGTATTTATCTATCTATCTATCTACAAATGCAGCCTGCACAGATTTGAAATGATGTAGCCGAAAAATACGTGGATCCTACATGAGTCGGGCCAGAGGCTTGCAAGTCACTGGAAACTTGAATAGGGCAAGGCTCTGTCTGCGAGGCAACCTGAGCATTAAACATACAGAAGATCTCTCCAGCTGAGTACGCCGGTTTTCAGTCGGCTGGTCCCGCAGATCCAACCTCTGTAGAAGAGAAGAGAAATCAAGACTGCTGGGATGCGAAAGCGAACAGTCATTTCCCAACACCTTGTGGCACCGCAATTACATAAAGATGATCCTTTGAGTTCGTGTTATTTTTTGTTGTTGTCAGCAGCAGGTTTAAAAATACAGCATGGATCCATCTCGGCTTCCCCCAAAATCATTTCCAGCGACTTCTTTTAGCAGACTTTCTGCAAAGCAAAGCCAAAGCCCACCACTTCCCCCCCACCTTCACCCCCTCCGAGAACAAAACAGACATTTTCTAAGGGAGTAGCAGAAACCAGTGATATTCTGATTTTTTTAATTTTTATTTTAATGGCCAAATGTGGAAATATATAAAAGTGCAGTTACTTTCCTTTTGAGCTGGACATGAAAGCGTCTATTGAGAGTGAGTTTACCTGATTTCTCTGTTAAAGAATATAACAGATGTGTTAAATGTCCTATGTTTTAAAAGCACCCTATTCAGTTCTTTGGTGTTGCTGAACCTTTGCAAGCAGAAGTGTGCAGCCTCAGCCATGAAGCCTTTATCCTATTAACCATGAACTAACTGTCACCTTCAGCTGTTTTCCCTTTTTACTTTTTAACACAAAGCTTTCTCAAAAATCTTATTAACCAGCTTTATTTCTCTCGATGGTTTTTGTCCGGCCGTTTTGTGTTGATGATCTCCATGTCGATGCTTTAACCATTCAATAAAAGTGCATCTGCGATTTATATCACATTAGGGAAGAAAGAAAGTCTGGTAAACCTCTCCCTCGATTAAAATCAAAAAGTTATTTATTGGAGGGGACGGGATTCGCAGTCGAAATGGTACGACGCCCACAAGTTTCTCCAAGTCTCCAGCCAAGGGTGGCTTTGCGGGAGCATATAGGTGACTTGGAAGAGCTGTTTGTCTGGATTTAAAAGCTCATCTATATTGCTGCTGATGCTTTGCAGGGAAACAGAAAAGAAGTTAGTAAGATCTAGGGAAGGACCCGAGCTTGCAGGGGCTCCAAAGCAGGTGCCTCCTAATGCCTGCTGATCTGGGGAGGACTGTGCCAGCCTCGTCGGGACCATCTCCCCCTCTCTTTTCTTCTTTAAACACTTTATCTCCCTCCCCTACTTCGGAGTAGGACATTTCACTAAGGCTGAGACCGGACAGATAGGGGGATGTTCCGGGGGGGTTACTACCAGGTGGAAGAGGGGTAAATTAAATCACTGCAATTAAAAAAAAATGAAAGCAAAAAGAGCTTCCCAAGGACACGCACATAAATGATGCCACCCCCCCTCCTCAACACAGCACCCGCACCCCCACACTCCGCCTTTCCCAACACAACTTCAGTGCCTTGAAGGCGGATCTGAGACCGCTTCGTTTTTACAGTCATTATAGTTTCCATTGAGATGATTTAGTCCTTTCTTTACCTATACATCGGGAGCATTTTGCCTCACTATAGACCAACTGCTGCTAATTTCTCTGCTTTTAAAAAAAGGGGCTGACATTTTCTGGAAGGTTGGGTCAGACGCATGCTGGGGCACACGTGGGCCCGGTTCCTTGTGGTATGTCTTAGCCCGCTCATAAAGAATCCCTTAAGCACCAAGGCAAAAGGGACTAGACATCTATTGAAAGGGAAGAGAGGCCGTAAGAAACCAAGAAATCGGACGAAAGGATCTTATTTTCAGTGATCTCCTTTGGAAGCTCCTTTTCAAAGGCAGTGATCATTTAGGAGAAGCGACTCCTAATGTCTGGAGATAAAACCTGTGACTAATGCCGTTTGACCTATGCTCATGCGGTTTTGTGCTTCCTGCCATTCATTTTAATGTCGTTATCTTCAAATTTATTTCTTAAAAGTCACTCAAGTTGCATGGCGTCTCCTCTGCGCTTAAGGGGGGAAAGGACAAAGCAAAGGGGGGGACATTCGGCGCTGCGTGTGTCGCAGGCCGGGCTGGTTAATCCGCATGAAATCGCCAGCCCTGTCTCGGGACAGCGGCTCTCGGGGCTGGGCGCTCAAGACCGCGACTGCCCCCCACCCAGCCCAGCCACCCATGCCGGAGCCGGGTCCCTTCCTGAGCATCGCCCTTGCCTGCAGGGACGCGTCCCACCGCCTTGATCTTGCGGAGCTTGCCACTTGCTGCACCTCCGAGGCACAGCGGGGAAATCGGAGACGTCCTTTGAGTGCGGCAAAGGGCTGGCAGCACTACCGGCATCATTACTATTATTATTAACATTATTATTATTAATGCACGTCCTTGTGTTGGAAAAGCAAAGAGGCGCTGGGGTTTCCTCTAGTTCAGTGGTTCTCAACCCTTTTTTTTTTTTTTGTACCAGGCCCCAGCAATGATGGACAGTGCCGCTCGCTCCCGACCTGCTGCCCCCCGCCCCCAGTCCCCCAGTGCATGGGGCAGGGGGTGGGTGCCCCAAGCTGCCTGCAAGGGAAAAGCCACGGGCTCCCACGTTTTTCTCCTTTAAAGGAGAACCCATTTTCCAAGTCGGTTCGTGACGGTTTCATCTATTTTTGCCTCCCACTCGCGGGTGGGAAGCGCTGCAGAGCTCGGCGCTCCCGCACAGCGTCCAGCAAGGCATGGGGGCAGCTGCCCAAGGCACCCCCCTTTGCAGCCAGACACAGGAGCACGGCTTTTTTTTCTCCGCGGTGCAGCATAGCCCAGAGGTACCACCCGGGCTCGGTGCGTCCTGGGCTCATAGCAAGCAGGTGCAGTCCCCGGGATCCCGAGGCTCTCATCCAACAGGGGAATAGAGATGCAGGGGACTGACGGGGCTCAGGGTCCTGCGCTTTCCCCTTCCCGTGTCTTACCCTGACTTTCCCAAACGCTTCTCTCCTGCCAGCCCAGGCACCCCCGCAGCTCTTCATAAGGCAGCTGGAGCCAGGTAGCAGCAGGTCCTGCCCCGCTGCTAATTCAGCAGAGAGCAAAAGGGCTCCCTATAGCTTGGCTCCTTGGGCGTGTTGTTCTCCGACTCTACAGCTTCAAGAAATACATTGGGTTTTATTTATTTTATTTATTTTTATTTTGCCCCCCGGTGGAGGCCGTGGGAGGAGAAGGGGGTCGTTCTGGCCTCGGGTTTAATGCGCTTCTAATGATGCTTATCGACCTCGTTGAGCGCTTGAATGGGAGCGCTTGGTGCGGGCTATATTAAGACACCTAAGGCTTCACCTTTAGAAATCAGCACAAGGAACAGTAACTGTTGGGTCGTTCAAAGCGCTTCTAGATCCCCCCCCCCACCCCTTTTCTTGAAAATCCTTCTATTGTGCCAATCAAGCAGATGGTTTGCAGGAAATATAGCTTGGCCCCAGTGACCGAAACTAATTTTAACTAGCTTTCCAAGCCTGGCACGTTTGTTTTGCTCTTACAAAATAGGCTAAAAAACAGCTGGCAAGGGTGAATTAAACCCATTAAAGACACATTTATAAGAAATTATATTCACATAGGTTGCCTGAACCCCCTAAGAGGGGAGAGATGAGCGTATTGAAATGAAAATGTCCCCGAACACACTACCCTCCTTAACATCGCCTGAAAGTCTCAAAACATTTTACTAAATAGATTAACTTGACTATTGTTTTGCATCACATTTATCAGCTTCATTAAGTGAATAGCTGAACAAATATATTACGCATGCATGAAAAGCTCTTTTTGGGGCTGCCTTATTGTGTCCTCAGCCCTGACAGGTGGTTAACTGTGTTTTTTCTCTCTCTCTGCGCAAAGAAAGAGGGGATCTTGGACAGAGCGCACAGCCCAGACTTGGCAGAGGGACTTGTCGGAGGGCAGAGTTACTTTTCTCTCCTCCACCATTCAGGCCGGCCAGCCCCGAGTGCCTTCTCCAATGGGACCCGAGAAGCTGATCGTGTCAAAAGTAATTAACTGGAGTTTTGTCTCTGGGTCTTGCTTGCCTTCTCCTAACGTGTCCCCAGCCTGGTTAATTTGCTCCCTCTCTTTCCCATGCGATTACTTTCCTGTTGTCTTTTCCCCACCGCTCCCTTTGTTTTTTTGTTGTTTTTTTTTTTAAGAGGTCCCAATCATTTGTTTTGTTTTGTTTTTCCCATCCATCTCTCTCAATTTTTTTTTTGGAAGCTGTAATCTCTGCCCCTAATGTTTACAGGCAGTACCACCAAAGGATGGGGGAAAGGGACAGAAAGAAGTGCAGAGACAGAAGTGCTTCTTTGCTGCACCCTTCACACTGGCTTCTGAAGCTTTATGTTGCTCGCGGCAGCTTTATTTTAGTGGTGGTGAACATCATTGATACTGCTTTTAATTGCCTTAATATAGCCTTCATACTGGGCTTCTTCAGAAATCAGATATGCTAAATCCTCACCTGTTGCTTCATAAAAATACTCCAAACCAGCCCAGAGCCATGTCCATGTATTGGTGGCAAGTTTCCTCTAATGCTTTTCTCTTCATGTGTAAGCACTTGGCAAAATCACTCTGGTGCCTTGGTAGTCCCCACATATAGCCGGAGTTGAGGAATATGCTTTCTCAGTCCCTAAATCCTCTATTTAAATGAAACAGCACAGCTTTATTTTTGAATGAATCCAGACCATAAAATAACAGATTTAACATTCAAAAACATCACCAGTCATACCACAACCCAAATCAATGCCCACAGAAGACTTAGGTTCCCTTCTTCTCCTCCCCCCAGATTCCAGCAGTGCCTCAATATTATCCTCCCTGTTAAGTCCCTGTATGTTTTCAGCTGTATACAATAAAGACATTGGAAAATTCTATCCCTTCCTTTCCCCCAGATCCCTGTGTAAGACACATTTCATTATCTTCTACTCAACTCTGTTTTTAATGTTTAGGTTTATCCTAAATTTATTTGCAAGTGCCAGCCCATAGAACTTGCACTTCAGTATTCAAAAAAGTTGCTCATATTTTCTGGTTTGGAGTCTCAGGAGATCCTTTTTTTGTTTTGTTTTGTTTTAAACAAATTCCAAAAATTTCCACTAGATTTCCTAGTAAGCATCTTTTTGCCTTCTCCTCTGCAGAACACTGACTCGATAGGATAACTTTTCCAGTACTAAAACTTCCCAAACTTTTTAAAACCAGTCAGTGATTGTAGGAGTGTCACTTCTCTCCCAGGCTTTTGGGTTATAATCTTCACAGCCACTAGAAATGAGTGATCTATAATACTTATGCTGCAGGGTTCTCAGGAAGGTTCAATAAAAACAGTAGGGGTTATCTGATGGTTGGCATCCTTCCATTTGCCAGGTTACAGCACTAAAGCACATGCTTCCTTCCTTTCCCCCTATTGCTCTTGATAGGACCTGACTGGACCTGACTTCAGGGGAGTCTGAGTTAAGGAAGGAACATTTCCCTGTGCAAAGTGCCCAAGGATTCAAGGGATTTAACTTTCTGTGGTATTTACAAGCAAACTTTGGCTCTAAGATAGAAGCTGAGAGGCCAAGCTGTGAGAAAGCCAGCTACGCCTGGTGCACATCCTTCTCTTGCCTTCAAAATGTGATCAATCAGCAAAAGAGAAATACAAAGTACTAATGCCCTGCTTGTTCTGACTTTCACTTAATCAGTTCAGTTCCACCCTAAAGATGCCTCCTTCCCCCTCAAAGTGCATTACTGATTCTTTTACCTTTGATTCATTTTGGGGAAGAAGTGGCTAAGGTAAAATTAGTTACAGACAGTAGGGTAGTAAGGAGGTGGTGGTTTAGGGATAGCTTTCCATCTTGGCAGCAGCTGTAATCCATTGAAACAAGGATGAAAGTCTTCCACTAAATAGGGTTGCCATTGGTGAGTCTATAGATGACTAAGGAAGCCAGTCTGAGATCCACGTTTGACTGCAGATGTGACAAATAGTTCAGGGAGAAAGAAGTAGATCCTGGTGTTGTGGGTCACAGCTTTGTCTCTTTCATCTATCCACCCCGAGAATGAGGTGGCTTTGGTTGAAATGACTGATACCTTGTTTACATCATAGACAGCTCAGTGCTTTGTTCTCCCCAGGTATTGATGTTCATATTTCAAGTCTTCAGACTGGTCTTCAGTGTGTCCTTGAATCTTATCTGTTGCCCATCTCTAGAGCAGTGAACATCAACAAGTTTGGGAGTATAGGACCTGTTTTGGGAGACAGTTGTCAGGCATCCTTATAACATGTCCAGTCCAACAGAGCTGGTGCCATATAAACATGACTTCAATGCTATTGGTGTTTGCTTGAAACACAACATTTGCATTTGTTCTTCTGTTTTTCCAATTGATATAGAAGATTTTCTGAATACATTATTGATGGTAATACTCCAAAACTTCCAGGGGTTTGTAATATTCTGTCCAAGTTTCACATCCATACAACAGGATAGGAATGATAACAGCCTGGAAGACAAGAAGTAGGGTTTGGCTTCTGATGCTGCTATGATTATCAAAGATATACTTTTGGAAACATCCAATGGCAGCAATGGCAGATTTTATCCAGTATTGAATAGTGTTGTTTATGTTTTTCTTTTTGGGAAAGGTGACTACTCATGTGGGGGAAATGCTCAACAGTGTCCGAGAACTGCACTCTAATTGTAATTTGTGGAGGATCTGCTGGTTGATTTGGGGTGGGTAAAGTATCTTATTTTTTCTGAAGTTGACAGCAAGTCCAAGCATTTCATATGCCTCACAGAAGCAATCAAGAGTAACCGGAGCTCTTAAATTGAGTAGGTAAGCATGACATGACCATCAATTGGTATTGAAGATCAAGTGTTGGTTATGTTAGTATGGAATGTAACTGGCTGGAGATTTCCAACCATGTGATACTGGATACTGACTCCAGATGGAAGTCTGTCAGCAATGAGATGCAGAATAACTGCTATATAGTTGGAAAAGAGTGTTGGTGCAATCACACATCCTTGTTTACCTCCAGTTGTGGGGTCTATTTCTGAGCCAATACTTAGAACAGTTTCAGTCATGTCATTGCGAAGTCTGATAACAGTAACAAATGTTGTCAAGCATATAAATATCATCAGGGTTTTCCATAGGGCCTCTCTGTTGATTGAATCAAAGGCCCCAGGCACATTTATGAAGGCCATGTAACTATTTTGGTATTGCTACAGCACTTCTCCTGTAGCTGTCCAGCAACAACAACAACAACAATCACATCTAATTGCTGCAACTCTTATCTCCTTTTTTGAATATGGTAATGATGCTGGCATCTCTCAAGTCACTGATAAGCTATTCATATCTCCAGATTTTCATTTCAAAGTGAGAGAGCTTTTTCCACCTTGCTTATAAATTTCAGCTGGTATTCCATCAGGACAATATGCTTTGTTGTTATTCATCAGTTTAAGGATTTTCAAGGCCTCTTGATAAGTTGGTGAATCTGCAAGGTAATTCTTAATGGGTGTTGTGGAATGGCTTAGATGGTATTGTCTTCAACATTAGAATGTTGGTTCAGGAGATCTTAAAAGTATTTCTTCTTTCATGCATTGATGGTGGAGCTGTCTTTAGTGTTGTTCCATCCTTGGACCTCTGAGGGATGCTTCTTGTGTTCTTGGCCATAGGTAGTTTCATTGCCCTGGAGTGGGGGTGCAGGGTTGAATGAAGCCCCCATACCTCACCTGGGTAGCTGAGGGGCAGGGGTGGGCACAAAGCATGGAGGCTTGGTTCCACCCTGCTTTCCCCCCCACACCTCTCCAGCTCTAGCCAGGTTAAGCCCAGCCAGCAGCTACCTGGGACTCTTAGTTTTGAAGTACATACTCTAAAAAGATAAAAGAATTGGCCCAGAGTTGTTAGATTCTCTTGAATCTGTGGATAAATAATCATACTATGGCAAGTGACTGACTACCTTTATATTCCTCCATAGTCTTTATAGCCACTATTAGTTCTTCAGCTTTCCCAGGTTAAACCAGTGAATCAGAATCTTTAGTGGTTGTAGGAAGGATTCCTAGCAGATTGAGCTTTTTTACTTAAACTCAACTTTATTTGTGAGAGATGTTTTTTAGAACTGAGCTAAAAGAGAAGCACTTGGGGATACCTTCAATGTTCAGGTATCTGCAATTGGGCTTGAAAGAACCTATCCTTCTAGACCTTGCTTTGATAACAGGATAGTGTTCCTCCTCATTGTTCAGACATTGAGATCACTTGTTTTTATCATCAAACATAACTGGATCATATTTTGCTCTCTGTTACTTTGGTGTAATTCCATTAGTATATAAGACATTTACTGAGGTCAGAATCTGCCCCACTTGTGCGCGATTTGGACAAGTGCACATGTACGGTATGCAGCACTGCAGAGCCATTTATGGTGCCACATACTGCACACACAGGCATTTCCTGCACTACTAATTCACAACTGGGGGCATTTCCCACATTAGAAAAAAGCAGAGCTATGCACTTGGTGGTAGCATGTGCTGCCTGAAACTGGAGCCTGGCCAGCTGGAGCCACACTTCAGCTGCTTGCCAGGCTCCCTACTGCTAGATCACCACCACTGGAACCCCAGGAGGCCTCCCAAAACCCCAGGTAAGGCTGCTGGGGCCAGCTCAGGTGCCCCTACCCCACTTGGGTAACTTGTCACGCACCAGAGCATGCATACACAGGCAATTCCCAGGGACAAGTAGCAGCAGCATAACTATTTGTCCTTTGGGAAATGCGCATGTGTGCTCATCTGGGAACTCCCATGGGGCTCAGCCATGTAGAGAAAAGTGCCTCTTTATCAAACGACAGTGCCTCCAAATCACTACAGACACAAGCAGAAAAACTAGAAGTCCAACATGGTCCATCATTTTAGTTACCACATGTTCATGAGAGAATGAAGGAAAGGAAGAGGAGGAAGAATATTTCACAGGTAGAGAATAAAGGAGAAGGTTGAAAACTGTATATGACAGGTACCAAGCTGTGAAGTGACGTATATCAATTTTCCCAGATGTCTGCAATCTAAGAACCCTGCTTGGATGTGGTTCTGCTCATACTGAAGTCAGTGGCAAGACTCAATGCCACTAGATCAAGCCAAAAAATATGAACTTGCATAGTCTCAGTGTTTTTCTGGAGCCATTTTTATACTGAAGAGGCCTGGGGCTTGCGTTGAGGTCAGGTAATTAGTCTGGACCTCTTTAGGTTTTTTCATGAGATGTCAGGTATTGCCTGCTTCAGATTAAACTGGAGCTATTGCAAAAATAGTCTTTTCTGTGTTATTTGAGTACTTCCAGTTATGGTCATGGCTCAAAATGTTCTTGCTTTCTTCACCTTTCCTTGGATGCACATTCTCATAAAAAAGCTAGGCAACTGTGGCATTGATGCCTACATATTCAGATGGGTCACAAATTGGGTAAGGGGCCGTACCCAGAGAGTGGTGGTCGATGGGTCCTATTCGATCTGGAGGTATGTGGGCAGTGAAGTCCCCAAGGGCTCGGTCCTCAGGTCCGTGCTGTTCAATTTTTTTATTAGCAACTCAGACAAGGGGGTGAAAAGCACCCTGTTCAAATTTACTGATGACACCAAGATCTGGGGTAAGGTGGGCATGCTAGAAGGGAGGGATAGGATGCAACTGGACCTGGACAGGTTACGGGGATGGGCAAATATGAATAAGATGGGATTCAATACTGACAAAGTATTGGGCAGAAAGAACCAGCAGCATACCTATAGGCTGGGGAACTCCCTTCTTGAAAGCATGGTGGCAGAAAGAGATCTTGGAGTCATTATCGATTCTAAAATGAACATGGGCTGCCAATGTGAGGACATGGTCAGGAAGGCTAACTGCACCTTGTCATGCATCCACAGATGCATTAAGCAGGTCCAAGGAGGTGATCCTCCCCCTCTATGCGGTGCTGGTCAGGCCACAATTGGAGTACTGTATCCAGTTCTGGGTGCCGCACTTCAGGAAGGATGTGGCCAGTGTTGACAGAGTCTAGAGGAGGGCCACTCATATGATCAGGGGACAGCAGAGCAGACCCTATAAGGAGAGGCTACAAGACCTGAACCTGTTCAGCCTTCACAAGAGAAGGCTGAGAGGGGATCTAGTGGCCATCTATAAACTTATCAGGGGGACCAGAGGGGAATGGGTGAGACCCTGTTTCCCTGAGCACCTCGTGGAGTAACAAGGAATAACGGTCACAAGTTGATTGAGAGTAGGTTCAGGCTAGATATCAGGAGGCACTACTTCACAATCAGGGTGGCCATGATCTGGAACCAGCTTTCAGGGAAAATAATGCTCACTCCTATTGCAGGGGTCTTTAAAAGGAGGCTTGATGATTACCTAGCTGGAGTCATATGAGCTTAAATTTACCAGAGGTCATGTGAGCCCAGTATTCATTCCTGCCCAGGGCAGGGTGCAAGACTTGATGATCTGCTCAGGTCCCTTCCGACCTACACCCATGAACTTATATTTGCTGAAGGTGGACAAACAGGAACAAAAATATTATGTGACTTGGCCAGGAGTGCACAGAGGAAACCTGAAAAAGAACGCAGATCTCTTGAATATGCATCAGCAGCAATAACCACTAGACAGCTCTACCCATGCTTTATTATTTCATAGCTTCAAAAATGTTTCCATTATGAACACAAAGGAGGTGTACATGGATTTTTATGAAATGCGGTGGCTGCTATGTTCTCTGTAAATTTAATTTGAAAACTGAACATGTCTTAAGATTTCTTGCCCCATTAACGATAAAGCACTGATATTTCCTCACATCAAGTTCAAGGTAAAGTTAGTCCATCCTGGCACCATTGTACTGAAGGGGACATGTTAGAGCTAGTTAAAGGATATAGACGGGGTGTGAGAGGGGTTGGAATAGGTAGAGTCGCAGCTAATCTCCGGCTGGCAGGATGCACCAAGGGCCATTTTAGTTGGAACAAGTGAGTTTAGGTCCCAGGACTCAGAAATCTGAAGAATGGCCAGTTTGTAATCCCTTCCATTTCAGCTGCATTGAGTGTGACAATGGTGCTACTAAGGATTGTGCCTCGTATGCTTGAACTATTTATTTCTAGTCTTCGTGTTAGAAAAAGTAACATAGTTTATGACACAGACTGAAGAGGACTGTAAACTGTTTGCATTACTGATCAGCAAATGCATATTACCATGATTTTTAATACTTTATGTTTCCAGTAGTAACACCACTATTAAAAAAAGATGGATCCTGGTTCATTAAACTTGGATCACATTTTAGATTTAAGCTGGCTATTGTCAAGAGGTTCAGAAATGACTATTTCATTTAAAAACAGAGAATTGGATTCTGGGCTGCCTCTCAAGAGTGACACAGAACTTGCAAGCAGAAAATAGGGGCTTTTTTTAAAACCACTTTTGCACGTCCTAATTCCTGGCTGTTTCTGGAGTACTAAAGACCACCCTGGAGTACCAAAGACAAGTTCTGAGTGCTGTCTAAACTACAGGAGTCTGTGCCTAGCTGCCACACTGCATCTGCATTACTCAGTAACTCCAGAGTGCTGCATGATACAGTCCAGCCATGAGGCAAACCCCAGAATGCCTCCTGGATTTGTAAGTGGAGTGCTAAAAGACATCCTCTTGCTGCATCTGGGGTATTCTTCCTTAGCAAGACTTTCTTAAGCTGTTATGGCCCTTTTGCTTACAGGAAAGCAGGAATAAGTGTGGCAGTCTCAGTGGATTTACATGTGGATCCTGCTTCTGTTTAATCCTGCTTCTGTTTAAATCAACAGTATGTCTGGGAAGTAACAGTAATAAGGCAGGGTATTTTAAAATAGAAATAACATTTTGAAACTGTGGGTGCTAATGTCCACATGTCACCCCACTTCACTGAAGCGCTGGGCTACATTGCTGTGTGACGCACTTTGGTGACATAGCAATCCTATGAATCTATATGTGATTGGCAGCTATTTTGCCATAGCAGTGTGCTCCCTGATTTTAACATGCTGCTATGGCAAAGTAACAGCAAAATCTAACCATTCGCCACACATACTGTGCCATTCTCTAGTACTTCCAAAAGGAAGTGCTAAAGCGCAACATGATTGTACATGGTTGTACAGTGACATGTAGACCTATCCTGTGTGAAATAAAAATGGCTCAGTGGTAAAATGGTTCAATAGCAAAATCTATCCTTTCCAGTAAGTTAATTTGTACAGAAGGGATAAGTATCTGATCTCAATCATGTCATATAAAACTGAAGTGACTCCAGATCAACTTAGTATAAATTGAGTTAAAGTGTTGTTTGTGCATCTTGCAGCTGGATCAGTGTCATGAAAGCTAAACCATGTTTAAAATATTTGTACAAATCTTGGGAAGGACCTTGTATTTATGTGTGATGTATTTTAAAGTGATTACTTTGAAAAATTAGCTTTCTGCAAAATGTCTGCAAAAAATGACTTTAAATTGGTTACCATGCAACTTGCATCCAAGCACTTAAAGACTTTTGGAAATCCGTTTCCCTTCCATGGAGTTTTCTCACCTGAGTGGCAGCCATGAAAGGGATCCCGTGAGATGACAGAATCCTCATGTGTATGACTTCTCATCAAGAGATGCATATGGAAATTAAGGTGCAGAGTACAGTGGCATACTTGCTTCCTTTGTCCTCACTAATAACTCAGAAGATCCAGTGGAGGTACATTGGTGTCCTTCTATAAGGATAGTGATGATGAACACACTGTGCTTCTTTGGAAAATTTGAGAAAGACTTCTTCTGTCTCTACTTTGGGAAGAATCTGGGATGTAGCTAACAGTCGAGTCCTGACTCACTAAAGAGTTCTGCAGTTGGTTTATGTGAGAGTAGGATTGGAAACCAAACAATTTGCCCAAAGAAAAGCAGATGGTTCATTAGACTCTGTTATCCGATGATGCAACTTGTTGCTCATAAAAGCTCACACCTTTCTGAACGAGTTAGTTTCTACAATGCTATCCTGTCCCACCTTTTTCAGAATAACACAGCTAACTACCTCTGAACTTACTCAAAGTCACAGATAAGTTTATGTAGAACCAGAGTCCTGGTTTTGTTATGTACTTCAGCCACTAAAATTACTTTTGCCTTGGAATCTCATATCAGTGACAACGCACAAGATTTCAGGAATGGGACTTCATTTAGGGCTAATTGTTGTGCACGTAAAATATGGAAACATTGTTTTTGTTGTTAAATATTTCTATTTTGGACAAGCCTCTACAGCCCTGCTTCCCCATTCCTGCTCCAAAGAGCACTCTGTTTAAGCTCCATGGACCAGACTGTATGCCACTCATTAGACATTCGGGGCACGTATACACGTGACACTATATCACTGTAGAAATGCAGTATGGTGACATAGCATCTGTGGGCAAGAACTGTGAAGCTGCAACTATGTCGCTGTGGGAATGTGCTACCTTATTATAGCGCATTGCTATGATGACATAGTGCCTAAAAATAACCGTGGGCTGTGTGAACGGTGCAGTACAGGCTGTTACCGCTCCATCTTTTAGTACTTCCAAAAGGAAGTATTAAATGATGGTGCAGTAACAGTGTCACCATAGTGACACATGTAGATGCACTCAAGGTGTCTAACTGGATTTAGGAGCCTAAGTCTAATTCTATTTCACCCTATTTAAGTCTTTGAAAACCCATGAATACATCTATTTTGTAATACATTTTTATCTTACTATTAAGAAAGAGTCATAAGAAAGCAGAAAAGATCAAGAGGAGGAGGAGGATGACCCACCTACCTTTTATATTATTAATTTTTCAGGACTCTCACAAGGTGGAATCAAATTTCACTTAGGTGCGTAAGTCCACTTACAAATTTAAGAGGTGAAATAGATTCTGGCTCTGTGGACATTCAATATGCATATGTGTTTACCACCTACTAGGATACTGCATACAGAAAGTCAGGTTTTAAATTGAGAATTACATGTGTGTTCTATATATGTGTGTATTTGTGGGTGCATGTGTGCTTATATTAAAAACAGATAAATGGAAATACTTATTAATTGTTAATTCCCTGTTTGTGTTCATGTAAAGCAGAAGTATTTCCTATATTTGGAACAGCAAGAATGGGGAGTGGTAGACACATCTATCCCCTTTAAATGTGGTAGACCTGGGATTCTGTTCATTTTTTAGAGAGAGGCAAGGATTTCTTTGGGGGATATATTTTATTATATCAGTTGCATAGCTTGGGTAGAGTTAGACAAGCTTTCAGAAGCAAGTTCAAGTTACAGCAAGGGAAGTTTAGGTTAGATATTAGGAAAAACTTTTTCACAAGGAGGGTATTAAAACACTGGAACAGATTATCCAGAGAGATTGTGAAATCCCCACGCCTGGAGGTTTTGAAGACCCAACTAGACAAAGCCTTTGCTGAGATGATCTAATTGGGGATGGTCCTGCACTGATCAGCAGGTTGGACTAGATGAACTCCTGAGGTCCCTTTAAACCCTAATTTTCTATGATTCTAAGAAGGTATTCTTCTTTATTCTTCTTCAGATGTCTTGTATTTAAAAGCTTGAGTAACGCTATCCCAACAATGCAGTTGATTTAATAAAAGACATCACCCATATAAAATCCCTGCCTGTCACATAATTCCTGAACCACTGCAGCTACAACAACACACTAACACTACCATGCATTTTTACACACTGTATAATACACACTGAGTGTGTCTACATGAGATGCTAACTGCTCACTAGCCTAAGAACATGGCACAGTAGCATGCCTGGCAAAAACTGTGCTAATACGCTACTGCACAGTAGTATTAGGCTACTGCATAGTAAGCATCACTAAAAACCTGTGAGCCAAAGCTACTCAGGTAGCACAAGTTACCTGAGCATTGATTTAATACTTGGTTGTCCAAGCACTAAATTGAATGCTCATTAATGAATGTGTAGATGTGCTCACTGACCTTCTCAATTTCACCGGAAAGATATTGTGAAAAGAAGCATTGTGCCAAACAGAAAGAAATGCTGTGCCAGCCCACTGTGAGATGGGTTTTTAAAACAGATATAAACATTAGATATGAAACTCTCTCATTTCCAGTAGCTCTAACTTGAGGAACTGTTGTAATGTCACAGAGGTTGCATTATGATTACTAATTTCAGACCATGATTTGTCTAAATGACTAGCTAAAAAAGTCATGGCTGCTTCCTAAGTAATATGGGCTTTGTTTTACTTTTCCTTCTTCATTTAAATCCCAGAGTGCTCAGGACTCACATTTTAAAGTAGATTTGAACCATGACTTGAGAAGCTTAGTTATCATTTATGCACAATAAACAATATAGAAGGGGAAAGTGTTTTGATCACAGCTATTCAATTCTTGCCTGCTAATCTAATTACAATGTGTAGGTTTCCTGACACAGAGCTCCCTACATAGAAAAGGCTTTTCTCACACCTGGTGGATTGTTTAGTCAAGCTTTTTAAAGGGCACACGCATAATTTGAGTGTTTATTGTAAATGACTCCAGTGCTTAGTAGCTCTGAAAGGGCAGCTTTGAATTGCAGCCCCAGCAAAACACTATTTTTGAACTGTTTAGTCGTTGATTCCTACAAACAAAATAAAGTACCTTGTCGAATAGGGCCCATTGAGCAAGGATGATGGGTTAAGAGTGGGGGTTTGAGGTGGCAGCGTGGGTGCTTGTTTATCAGGGAGGAGTTGTCAGTTGTTAGCTGCACCCGTGAAAGGAGGGACGCCAGAGTCTGATGGCTGGGATAGCATTGATGTGAGGTAACGGAGTAATCGGATTGAAAGTTAGCCATAGTATTTATGTCAGTTCACATTTCGTCAAATGAATAATATGAGGTTGCTACCTAGCCTAGGCCTTGGCCTGGGGGTTCAGTTATAAAGAGTCTAGGTCTCATTTAATTCAAATATAAATTAATTCTCACTGGAGTGTTGGCTGATTAATCTATTTGCATAATAGTAGAAAAACTGCAGTGTGGTTACTTTTGCAGGCATTTGAACAAGAAACGCTTTAAATTCATTTGAAAGAATAGTGTGTGAGAAGTCAAGGAAGCAAAAGCATCTCTGTAAGGCTGGTGAAACCATGTTTTCTTCAGACCTTCATGTGCTAAACTTTGGGGATGTATTGCTGCATGCAAAAAATTTAACATTTTTCTAAAGGAAAATGATGTCTCTTCTGTCTTCTTTTTTTGTAGTTATTTGGTTGCATTTGATTTACATAATGTTACTTTTGCTGGTCAGCATTGGGGTGTATTATTATATAAGTGTTGTTCTCACATTCAGCATGCAGAAGGTCTAAGGAGAGGTGAATGCTGGGCATGGAAACCAAAGTTTACCTGCATTTTCTGGTGACATGATGCACTGCAAGAGCCTTGCTTGGTTATGATTTAAGAGTATTTATGTGGAGAATTGGTGCTAGTTTTTTATAAGGAGAAAGAGAGATTATGACTACCAGCAACATGTGTCCCAGCAGCAGGGGAAGTGAGGGTGGACCTTCATGCTACTGCTATGCAGAAACCCATAGAGAGAATGGGTCTTTTAAACTGAGAGATCTTGCCAATCATGTCTGGCCAGAATGTATGTAAAAAAGCATCAACCAAAAGTCAAGATGATTGAAAATGAAGGTTCTAATCTTACCTGTTTTCATCATTCTTGAGATACTCATTTAGGTAAGATGTAAAGCTGAAGTCCGTGTTACTTGAGATCATTTAAAGCACATGTATGCATGCACAAGCACATACACAAAACAGACACGTTTCAGAAACGAGAAGGGTTTTCTCTCTATATTATATTCTGCCCACTTACATTCTCCCTGTAATTTCAGTGGGAAATAGTGTGCTGTTTCACTTCCTATCCTACAAAGGCATGTAGCATTTCTTTGCATTTTTAAAATAACTGCCGTTTCATTCTAAAAGTGTCTGCATTTTGCTGTTTGGCAAAGTATTAGTACTGAGAGTTAGTAAATTTTGTGACGTATACTGAAATCTAATAAAAATAAATGTATTATAAAATCTTCAGATAAAGAAACTGTAACTTTAGAGATGACCTAGATCCATATGAAAACTAAGAACAAATTCAGCTCCTGCTGAAAGCAGTAAGAATTTTGTTAGTGACTTCAATGGGAAGAGCATCAGGCTCAGATTCAGCAAAGGAAAATTGCAGCTATTCCAGCAGGGCCTTTGGAGACAGTGTTGGGGAAGTCTGTTTGGGCTGATGCTTGTTTATGAAATGCTTGTTCAGAAAAAAATAGAGGCAGTATTGATGATCCAGTGGTAAGGCCAGCAGTCCAGGACTTGAGAAACCAGGGTTCAATTCTTTGCTATGCCCCAGGCTTCCTACATGATTTTGGCAAGTCTCACAAAGATATTTTTTTATTGCAGAGGTATCCCAGGTCTGAGCAGCAAAACTACACAGCTTGCTGTGTACAGAGTGAAACGTGGAAGGATCCTCACCCCAAGTGAAAGCCTGACTTGGGTTCTGGCCTATTCACCAGGAAGAACCAGCTCAAATGGGTTGAGAGCATGACTATTTTGTAGGTGGAAAAGTCATAGGTGACTTGTAGGGGGGGCATGTGCCCCCCTGAAATTGGCTGCCATTGAGGCTGCTGCAACAGGCAGTTGCTGTTTGCACTTGCCACCTTCTTGCTGCTGATGGAGCCGGTGGCATTTGAGGGCAGTCCCCGCTCACCACTTTCCCACTTGCCACTAGTCGCTGCTGATACTAACTGTGGTGGCTGCAGGCGGTCCCCAATTGACTCTGGGTGATGGCGTTAAGTGGCAGACAGGTTGGCTGGAGCACAAGGGTGCTGAAATTGCAGAGCTTAGGGTCAGAGCTGATCTGAGCAGGGTGAAGGGCCCAGAGCAAATCAGCCCATGAGGGGCCCTGCCCCCACTCCTATCCCATGGGCCCCAGACCCAAATAATCTGCCACCACCAATGGCGGAAGTTGGTGGGGAGGGGGTAGCAAGCAGCTGGACATGGAGCCACTGCTCCACCCAGCTCCACGGGGCCTCCCAAAGTGTGAGACCTGGGGCAGTCACCCCAATTGCCCCTCCACCCTCAGGAAGACCCTGCTTAGGGTGACCATCTTTTCAAATGGAAAGTCAGGACATGTGCCCACATTCCCCTGCCCCATAGCACAGCCAGACCAGCGCCAAGCAGAGCCTATGACAGGGAGTGGGGGTGTATATGGGCTGCCTACTGCAGGCTCAGGGCTCCTTGCTCTGCTGCTCTTCCCCCAGGAGCCCTGCACCAGCTACGCCACTATGATGAGGCACCCCCTGCCCTCCCAGCAGCAGTGGGGAACAGAATTCTGTATTGCTGCCACCACCATCACCCTCACCGCTGACACACGGGTAGTGGGCACCTCACCGTAGCAGAGTGGCTGGCACAGAGCTCACAGGAGGAAGGCAGCAGGGTGGAGAGCCCCAAGTCCACAGCAGGCAGCCCACATCTGTCCCCACCTTACGCACAGATCTGGGGGGCAGAGAGTCAGTTCCCCCCTGCCTCCTGGATAAGCTGCCTAGGCTCTGTCCTGCCCCCTGACCTGGCCCTGGGTCCCATGTGTCACCCTGGCTGAGCAGCATACCCAGGCCCAGTCCCTGCTCCACTCCCTTCCTCACTGTGTGGGCCTCAATCTGCTCCCCATAAAATTACCCGTAGGCAGCTAAGGGACCATCTCTCCACTGCTGCCAGGGGCTGTATTCCTGGCCACGTGCATGTGCACACATACACATGATGCCCCTGTATCCTATTCCTGCCCTGTGTAGGCTGGAGGTCTGCCAGCCTGCAAAAGGAAACTCGCTGTTTCCCTCATTTTTCCATGGTGAATGGACAACGTGGATCCCTGAACAGTACTGGGGATCCAGGTCAAATGCTGTCCCACAGTCATGCATCCCAGGATTGGGACTTGATGTTCTCATTTTGGGACTGTCCTGCCCAATTTGGGATGTGTGGTTACCTTAGCAGAGCTGTGTGGGTAAATGGCAGGCAAGAGCCTAGGCCCCTGCTGGGTGGGTTGACTAGGTGCAATATATGCCCGCAGTCAGTGTCTACTCATAGAATTAGAGAAAATTAGGGTTGAAAGGGACATCAGGAGGTCATCTAGTCCAACCTTCTGCTCAAAGCAGGACCATCCCCAACTAGATCATCCCAGGCAAGGCTTTGTCTAGCTGGATCTTAAGAGCTTCCAGGGATGGAGAGTCCACCACCTCTATGGGTAACCTGTTCCAGTGTTTTACTACCGTCCTAGTGAGAAAGTTGTTCCTAATATCTAACCTAAACTTCCCTTGCTGCAACTTCGGACCGTTCCTCCTTGTTTCATCATCTGCCACCACTGGGAGCCTCCTATTTTGAACCATCCTTCAGATAGTTGAAGGCTGCTCTGTCCCCCTCTGTCTTCTCTTCTCTAGACTAAATAACCCCAGTTTCCTCAGCCTCTCTTCATAAGTCATGTGCCCCAACCCTTCTCACAAATGTGCTCCACTTCCACAAATTGAACTCTCTCCAATTTGTCCTTTCAGTAGTGGGGGCTGTGCAACTGAACACAGACCTCCAGATGTGGCCTCACCAGTGCTGAATAGAGGGGAATAATAACTTCACTTGATCTGCTGGCAACACTCCTACCAGAGCAGCCCAGTTTGCTGTTAGCCTTCTTGGCAACAAGGGCACAGTGTTAGCTCATATTCAGCTTATTGTCCATTTTGACCCCCAAGTCTTTTTCTGCAAAGCTGCTGCCTAGCTAGTCAATCATCAGCTTGTACCAGTGCATGAGATTTTTCCATCCTAACTGGACATCTTTGCACTTTTCCATATTGAATCTCATGAGATTTATTTTGTTCCAATCCTCCAATTTGTCTAGATCTCTTTGAACCCTAGTCCTACCCTTCAGAACATCAGCTACTCCCCTCAGCTTGATGTCATTTGCAGACTTGCTGAGGGTGCAGTCTATGTCATCTGCCAGGTCATTAATGAAGATATTGAACAAAACTGGACCCAAGACTGACCCCTGGGGCACTCCACTCGATACTGGCTGCCTACTACTCCCTGCCTATTACTACTCCCTAGGCATCAAGTCATTGATAACATCAGGCTCAGAGGATAGATCTAGCCAGTTTTCTTACAGTCCATTCATCCAGCCCATGGTTCCCTAGCTTGCCTGTGAGACTGTTGTGGGAGACTGCATCAAAAGCCATGCTATAAAAATCAAGGCATAACACATCCATTGCTCTCCCTGCATCCACAGAACTAGTCACCTCATCATAGAAGGCAATCAGGTTGGGCGGGCACAACTTGCCCTTGGTGGATCCATGCCAACTGTTCCTAATCACTTTAATCCAATTGCTTAGAAATGGATTCCTTGAGGATCTGCTCCATGATTTTTCCAGGGACTGAGGTGAGGCCGACCAGTCTATACTTCCCTAGATCCTCCTTTTTCCCTTTCTTAAATATGGGCACTATGTTTGCCCTTTTCCAGTCACTATGTTTGCCCTCTCCTGATCCTCGTGAGTTTTCAAAGATGATGGCGAACAGCTCTGCAATTTCATCAGCTTTTCCAAATGGTTCCTAATCTGTTCTTTCACCACTGTTGGCTCTTCACCTTCTCCCCTATACTGTGCTGCCAAGTGCAACAGTCTGGGAGCTGACCTTGCTTGTGAAGACTGAAGTGAAGAGGCACTGAGTACTTCAGCCTTTTCTGCATCCTCTGTCACTAGGTTGCCTCCCTCATTCAGTAAGGGACCTACACTTTCCCCAGTCTTCCTCTTCTTGCTGTCATACTTGTAGAAATCCTTATTGTTACCCTTCACATTCCTTGCTAGCTGCAACTCCAATTATGCTTTGGTTTTCCTGACTTCATCCATGCATGCTGAGCAGTACTCCCTAGTTGTCTGCCAAAGAGTTTCCACTTCTTATAAGCCTCCTTTTTGAGATTTATTTTACTGAAGTGTTTTCTGTTAAGCTAAGCTGGTCTTCTGCCATACTCACTAGTCATCCTGCACATCAGGATGGTTTGTTCCTGCACTCTTACTAAGGCTTCTTTAAAGTACAGCCAGCTCTCCTGAACTCCTCTCCCTTTCTGCTGCTCTCCAACCTTCCTTTCCTCAGGCTCCTGAACTTTATCATCTCGTGCTTACTGCTGCCCAAGTTGCTGTCTACTAGTATATTCCCCACCAATTATTTCCCGTTTGTGAGCAGCAGGTCAAGAAGAGCACAGTTTCTAGTTGGCTGCTTCAGCATCTGCACCAGAAATTTGTCCCCAGTACTCTCCAAAAACTTCCTTGACTGCCTGTATACTGCTGTATTCAGTGGCAACACATAGGGGGTGCATGTGCACCCCCTGGGAGCGCTGGTGCACCCGCTGACAGCCAGTGTTCCTAGGCAGGGGGGCAGGTGATAGTGCTGGTGCCCCCACTGAAAGCATCAGCTGGGAAATGGGGGCACCAGGAGAAGCGATCCCTGTTGTCACACCACAGCCAATTGTGCTCACCTGCCACTTCCAGTTGGTGTATTTGGCTGCAGGGGGACTCCCCACTTCAGTCAGCATGATTGGACATACGGGGACCCCCCACCAGTTACTGACTACCTGCTGGGGAGACAAATGCCCCCCTGACTCAGGAGGCACCAGCTGCCCACAGCTGTATTGCCCTCCCAGCAGATGTCAAGGTGACTGAAGAACCAGGGCCTGTGATCAGGAAACTTTTGCAAGCTGTTTGAAGAAAGCCTCATCCACTACTTCCTCCTGGTCCTATAGCAGACCCCCACCATGACATCACTCTTGTCACTCTCTCTTCTGACCCTAACCTAGAGTCTTTCAACAGGCCTGTCTCCAGTTTCATACAGGATCTCTGAGAAATCATATGACTCTTTTATGTAAAAGTGTAACTCCTCTTCTTCTCCTTTGCCTGTCCTTCTTGAACAGTTTGTATCCATTCAAGACAGTGCTCTAGTCTTGCAAGCTATCCCACCAAGTCTCTGCTATTCTAATCACAGCAAAATTCTGTGATTTTGTGAGGACTTCCAGTTCTTCCTGTTTGATTTTAAGGCTGTATGCATTCATGTTACCTGAGGTAATTAGGCAATTGCCCTGATTTCTCAGGAAGAATGAGAGCATCTCCCCTATAGCCCCCTCCTGCCTGCTCTTCCTCTAGCTCACCCACTTACCTCAAGACTTTAGTTTCCATCCCCCTGCAAACCTAGTTTAAAGCCCTCCTCAGTAGGTTAATGAGTCTGTCCGTGAGGATGCTCTTCAGTCTCTTCATCAGGTGAATTCTATCTTTTCTTAGCAATTCTTTATCTTGGAACATCACCCCATGGTCAAAGAAGCCAAAACCCTGCTGGCACCACCACCTGCACAGCCATGCATTGATCTGCAGGATGCACCTGCTCCTGCCTGGGCTCTTTCCCTTGACCAGAAGGATCAAAGAGAACATCACCTGAGCCAACGTTCCCTTCACTCTTGCACCAAGAGCCCTTTTGATGATGCATTTAATTACAGTTAATTACTGCAGCAAAAGAAAGTACTGTCTCTGACAGTGTTAGTTTACTGCAGTCTAATATAGCTCATGTGTAGACAGTGATGTTTTGCTCTGCAGCTAATTAGTCTACTCCATAGTAAGGTGCATGTGTAGATGAGGCCAGTGAGGCTTTTTTACTCCTGTTGATAATCGTGAAAACTTAGGCGAACTAATTAGCTTTAGATAGTCCTCTCAGGCCCATAGTTCCTACCATGTACTCAGGAAGGACAGACAAGTTTCCCACAATTCAAAGGCAAAGAATCAGAGTGGTTCAGCTTATGGTAGCCCACCTATAGGATATGCTCCTAGAAGATCTAGCAAGACACACAAGGGAGCATTGTGCCAGTAAGGATAGATCCTTGTCTCTTGTATAATTTCTTGATCATCATGCTTACAACATTACTTTAACACACCAAAACAGTGAAGATAAAATAACTCAGGTAAGGTTCTACAGTATCACAGATTACACTGGTCACATGGGTGCTGATCATCCAAGTTAAAGCATAACTAGTGGAGGGTTGCAGAGTGCTGGCTTTCTGCAGTGGCCGCCCTTTCTCTGCCAGGCAAGGAGGGAAATGTGGTGCTGGAAGAGCCTGGGGCACTTCAGGCTGCTCTGTGACCCTTTCTAACAGATACAATTCATGAATTGAGAGAGTAATTGCTAATATGTAATTAATCTGAACATCCAATAAGCAGCTGAGCCAATCCATCTCTGCAATTTGGGAAGCAGAAAACTCCCAATAGATATCTTTGAGATCCCTAACGAAACCACTAGCACGACCAGGAAATATGTAACTCAAAGTTCCTGATATATCTAAGAAGCAAAAAATATAGAAATCCTAAAGGGAACACAGTATATTTCTTCCCTTTGCAGGTCATCTGCAAGTAATATTGCCCCAATTTAAGGTTTCCACATTTCCAAGTCTAGTTTCACTATCTGTTGCAGGGTATTTATACCCATTTCCTTTGTATGCAGCATGGGCCAGATCCACAGTGATGTTAATAGGTGTGTCTGTCTGCCTTTAATGAAACAGCAGTAGCTGATCTGGCTGTAAGCAGCTTCTTTCTTAGACAGAAAAACCTTATTTCTTCTTTGACTCCTTAGTGCCTGTTTTCTATAGTTTCAAGCAGGGGTGACCAACTCACAGCATGTGTACCACAAGTGACACAAGGAGCCTTTGCATGTGGCATGGGGCAGGCATCACAGTGGCAGATCAGTCAGGGAACAGAAAGCAGAGCAACAGGTCAGGTAGGAAGCATCCGGCAGGGAGCAGAAAGAGCAGCAGGTGTGGGGCTAATTTTGTGGCACATCTGCCAAAAGAGGGTTGGCTCCACACATTTAGGGGCCATCTTCACAACACTACTAGCATTTGTGGGGTTATCTGGGTGTAACTGAGAAGATTCTCATCCAAGTAATTTTAAGGCAATAATAATTGTACTTTTGCAAATCACTGTATGAAGTATGGACTTGGCTTGTCTTCTAAATGTAAGCACTTCTGACGGTATGGAGTAGTCATGACATGACAGTCACCAAAGAACAGCAAAAGAAGGGAACAGTTTCGTTCTAGCATTTTTTATATACAAATAAAAACTCTTCTTATCTTTTATGTTTATGCCCAGGAGCCAGATCAAGATTTTTTTTGTTTCCTGTTGCTAGATCAACATCTGAAACTGCAAAATAAATTACTGTGAACAATGGTCACAAAGCAGCTATCATTTGGGTATTTGTGTAGTTAATTGTTGTGGGAGAGGAAGGCTTGGGATCTGCAGAAGGTTAGGCCATACAAGCAAATGACATGCCTAATTAACAGAATGTTGTCACAAGATAATAGTGACCCTGCTGCTTTGCTTTGGTATTTATCAAGAATAAATAAGACCAAGGCAAAGCCAAGACATCTGCTTTCCAAACAGAAGCCCTTCAATCCACTGACAACCTTCTACTCCAATTACTCCATCTCTTTTACACCAAATGATTGATGTAGGTGTGGTTGTTTTGTCTGATGGAGATTGGAGTCAGATGAAATGGAGTCTTAGTGCTTGTCTGATTGCCATCTATAACAGATCCATTTGTGTTAAGTACAAGCAGTTTATACAAATACAAGGTTTTGGTTCTCTGACACAGCAGCAGGAGGTGTTGTCAAATGGACAGAACACAGTCCAGGAATCCAGGTTCCCTTCCTGGCTCTGATTTGTTGAGTGACTTTATGTAAATTGCTAATGTCATTGATCATCAGTTGTACCATCCGTCAGATTGGTGATATTGCTCATGGTATTTACTCCATAATTTTGTTCTGAGGTGTAATTAAAAATATGAAAAATGTTTTAAGGTCTGTCTGACAATGACACCATTGTTGTAAAAAAAAAAAAAAATAGAAATTCTAGGAATAACCTCTCTATAGCATTACATCAGAAAAGCCTCAGGGCTAGTTTGCTGCAGTGTTCACCTGTTGTTATCTGATTGTAATTTCAATATCTTTCATTATGGTGAAGGAGAGGAGGGAGAAAGAATAATCCTCATTACACTCTTCCTTTTTCTCATTGCCACATTGGGATTGTGATCATATTTTGAATCAAAATAGTAAGGGGCTGGCATATGAACAATGCTAAATGAGCAAGTTTGTCTAATGCCTCCTATACTAACTACAATACTACAAATTAACTATTAACTACAACACTACTAACATTTGTCTAATGCCTCTAATTTTAACTACTGTAGTTTATTGCAAAATGGATAATTAAAGTTTATTCTGATACTTAGAGCCGATAACAGAAAAATGGCCTGAATTATTTCTTCGGTGAAATTTGTGCTGTAGAGACATGCAGGCCAGCTAATGTATGACCTGTAAAAGCATTTGTTTGCACCCAGGCAGCATAGTAGTTTTTTGCAAGATGATATCTGGGGTTCCTAAAATCTGCTTAAATGTGCCAAAAACTTAGTTACCAACAACCGTTTAAGCAGGCCAGATGAATTCCCAGCTGTCTTCTGGAAGGGATTCATTTCCACGGTAGTGCTTAACTTCTGCCTGGTGGGCCAGATTAGGCCTGTGGAGCTATGTCATTTGGACCATGGGGTTCCCCCAAGTCTGGGAATTTGGTGGCAGGGGAGCACAAGCAGTATTAATTGCTCCCAGACCCACAGCAATTAATGCTGCCACCATTCCCACACTGCCAAATTTCTGGACTCACTGGGAGCCCTGCAGACCAGATGACATGGCCATGTGCAATCACACCAGTGCTTGGGGTCAGGCCAGTGTGTATGTAGGTTGTTCTGCAGGAGATCTGACATCCAGGGTTGTGCTCATGCACCAGATTGCACCTGCAGATCAACCATAAGTTCCAATCCTGTGCTGTATCAGACCCTTGAACAAACCCTGCACATAAAATCCATATCAGAGATGAGCCCCTCACTACTCATCCAGTTTGTGGGGCCAGAGAGGTTGACTATCTCTGCATTACCAGACAGATAACAGATAAAACAGACCGTGAGAAACACTTCTTACCTGTGAGAGAAGTTCTGGGTGGCTTCAGTCAAACTCTTCTGATGAATAAAAACAAGTTTGGTTAGTTCAGATTTAGTCTGAGCAATAAGCAACACTTCATACTGATTTCCCTACCAAAATACTTTTTTCCTGTTGATTTCTTTCTGCCCTGATACCAGAGATAGGAAATGAGGAGATGAGAGGTGTTTTTATTCCAAATCTGGAGGCCAGCTGAACAATTCTAAAATGGCTTCGAGGTAAAATTGTACAAAAATCTTCCTTATATTCCTTATAAACTGCTCACAGTTGCCTTCAGGAAGGGCCTAGACCAGGGAAGCAGAAAGCCTGTTCCTCAGAAGCAGTACAGAGAGAAATCAGGTGGTTTTCAATATTCCCTTTTGTGTCTATTTTTATAAACAAAAAGCTTCCTATATGTTATCTTGGCACTATTCATACAGCCAAATTTATACTAATGTTTGAATAAAACATTACTTGCACGTTTTATTTGGTTCCACATTTTTTATTGGTAAGGAATGAACCACAGTTTGCCTTTTCCAGAGCTGTAGTGGTGAAAAGGGAAAAAGAAAGTTCCACATCAGATATATGGCACTGAAAGAAATGATCTTCTGCAGGGAGCTGTAGCAAGTTGAATGGCAGAAGTAAATAACAGAACTATTCCACAATGGGATATGCTCAACAATATTTATGTGAGCTTTGTGCTCTCAGATACACTTGGATGGCACTGAATTGTCAGTTACTATATCAATCTGCCAAGTATGAATAGCTCTCAATGAGCTTGAACGTTCTCAGGTTAAGGAATCTGTAAAGCTGGTAGAGATTGTGCATGATATTGATATGACCTCAATCTCAGGGCATATAAATTAAGTCATTCCTAGGCAGGGGTGCCTTCTCACTCAGCCGTGTTTACAAGGAAACATAAGACTTTTCCCAAACAGGCAGATATCCCAACCTTGCTGGCAAATCAGGTTTGCTTCACTATCTGTCTATATCTACCATTGTTACACTGCACCTTTGACAATTGCATCAGTTGGAAAGCAGAGAGATTTACAATTTCTTTGAAAGTGTTTTGGTTTGGCAGAGGATTTTTTTGGAGGGTTTGTACTATATTGATGACATAAACTAATCTAAGAGATTTCACATGCACAAAATGGGTAAAAGGGTCCATTGAAAAAATGGTTCACTATGAACCATTAGGCATTTAAGGATGTGGCAGTTAATAAAACAATCAAGTTGAAATATTTTTGGAAGCTGAGGGTCTGATTCTGCACTCACTGAGGCCAAAGGGAAAATTTTCCAGTTTTTTCAATAGTGGCAAAATCAGACCGTTCAGATACAACTGTATTTCATGAAGATACCTACCATATGTGAGTGGATGAAATCTTTCCAGACTATCTCCCACTCTGGTTCTATTGTAGGCCTGGATGCTGCCTGATGACTATTTCAGAATTGTTCCTTTAGTCTCGTGTGGCCAAACTACTTGCTGTTCTCACCCTTCTCTATCTTTTTTACAGAAAGGCTGGTTTAGCTGTTAGCTTCACCTACCAGAGGGGATAATCTGATCCAAAAAAACACCAAACAGTTATGTATGATAGTCATTTCTCTTCTTCTTATACCAGCAGTGCTCGACCTCTGTCTTGCAAAGCAAATCTGTCCTATGGAGCCATGTTGTCCAGATCCATGGGGAGCCTCATTTTTTGGAAATCTATCAGTGGGGAAGATGTGACAGTGGTAATTGTCAGTCCCCTGCTGCCAAACATGGATCTGCTGCCAGATCCATGGGGAACCCCCCCCCCCCCACAGGCCAAATAATATGGTCCTTGCATGTTAGATCACGCCAGTGTACAGCTGCAACCAATTTGCAGGGTCAGGTTGGAGCAATGCTTAGGGCCAGGTCATTGCACTGGATTGCACTTGTGGACTGATCCCATGTAAAACCTGGTCACCAGACTGACTGTACACCACATGTCTGGCCTATGGGGCTGGGCACCACTGCCTTAGACTCATGAATAGAGTCTGGGGTCCCCTGTTGGTTTGTTTGTTACTCAGATTTGCCATTCTCAGTGTTGGTATAGGCCAAAGAGAACACTCTCCAAGTTCATTACTAGATTCCTTCTTGCTCATTTCCCATCTTTTGCACATCCCAGCATAGTTGTCTTATGGGTAACATATGTCTTGCATCCGTGTAGCTTATTCTGATGAGCACGTATTGACTATGACTCAGTTCAGTTCTAAAGGAAAGCAAGTAGCATGAATGCAAGTGGTAGCTTCCGTAAGTATAGCACACTGACATTAGGATCTGCACCACTTCCACTATGTTTGCATCATATCCTGTATCCTTTTCTCTCAAGCAGTGGCAAACTAAGTTGGATGTGCAAATAAACTCATTGTATTATAGCCTCACTAACTCCATGTAAGACCATGGTGTTTCATAAGATAGTTCAAAATAGTTAGATTGACAGCAGGAATGGAGCTGGAGATACATGACACAGTTCCAAAGCCCTTCCAATTTTTCTGTTATATGGTAGAGTTAGTTTTCCTGGGGAGATTCTACAGCAAACCCTCAGATTTTTGACAAATTGTAGAGAGTCCAGTAGAGGGCAATGAAAATGGTTTTGTGGCTGGGGCATGTGACTTCTGAGGAGTGGTTGAGGGAGTTGGGCTTATTTAGTCTGGAGAAGAGAAGACTGGCGTACTGTATTCAGTTGCACAGCCCCCATTACTGAAAGGACAACTTGGAGAGAGTCTAATTTGTGGAAGTGGGGCACATTTGTGAGGAGGGTTGGGGCACATGACTTATGAAGAGAGGCTGAGGGAACTGGGGTTATTTAGTTTAGAGAGGGGATTTACTAGCAGCCTTCAACTACCTGAAGGGTGGTTCCAAACAGAATGGATCTAGACTATTCTCAGTGGTGGCAGATGACAGAACAAGGAGCAATGGTTGTTGAGGTTGGATATTAAGAAGAACTTTCTCACAAGGTGGGTAGCAAAGCACTGAAACAGGTTACCCAGAGAGGTTGTATAGAAACTCTAACCTTGGAGGTTTTTAAGGCCCAGCTAGACAAAGCCCTAGCTGTGATGACATAGTTGGTGATGGTCCTGGTTTGAGCAGGGGGTTGGACTAGAGGACCTCCTGAGGTCCCTTCCAACCCTAATTTTCTATGATTCTATGACTCTATGAGTTTCTGGCCTTGTGACTGCCTGGGACTCTAGACATACAGGTCCTGTGTCCTCTGAATTGGCTCCAAAACTATTTCATTTTTCTTGGGGGCTCCTGCAAGTTTAGCAACATCAAAACCTTTTAAAGAGAGTTGGCTCCCAGTGCAGAAGACCCTCTGCTGTAATGTATATACATCATCATCAGGGATCCTGGTTTTCCCTAATAAAAAATTGCAAATTCTTTAATAAACCCCCCTCCAAATCCATGATTAAAATGAAAGGTCCCCCCACACCTCCCGACTCTAGTGATGTCCCTCCCCCGGTTTTCTCAGCCCTACTGGTGCCCCTTGCCCCTTGCCCTGTTGATAGAGCCTGCAGCTGGCAGGACTATGGGGCCAGGGACCCAGGTCTGCAGCCCCCTGCCTCCAGCAAGGGGCGGGGGCTGCTGTAGCAGAGCAGAGCCCTGCTCCTCCCCTGCTACCTGCTTGCTATTGGCTCAGGTGGGAGAGGCAGGCTCCCCCCCACTGTGTACAGTCTGGGGGGGTGGGGCAGGGGGCCTGTGCCCCCCAGATCTGTGCATGGGACAGGGGCAGATGTGTACTGCAGGTTCAGACTCCCTGCCCTGCTGCCCTCTTTCAGGGCCTCCGCAGCCCAGTCATTGAGACCCAGTGCTGCAGTGCACAGCGGGGCCAAACAGGGATCTCTTTGCTCATTGCAGAACTGCAATATCCATGGGTTTCTCTGCTAAAATGAGAAATCTGTGTTTTACTCTGGTAAGGGGGTAAATCTGCATTTTACTCTATTTTTCCATTAGAAACAAAAAACCCAGCTCCCTGATCATCATCAAGACATAATGACTCTGTGGCATGTGTTGCTAGTTGTAAAGTTATATATTCACATTGACTCTATCTTAGATTTCATAGACATTAGGGCTGGAAGAGACTTTGGAAGATCATTGAGTCCAGTCCCCTGCCCAAGGGGCAGGAAGTCAGGTGGAGTCATAGGATCCCAACAAGATAAGCATCCAAATTTCTCTTGAAAGTGTTCAATGTGGGTACTTGAACCACCTCCAATGGCAGGCTATTCCAGTCCTTGGGGGCTTGGACAGTAAAGAAATTCTTCCTTATGTCTAGCCTGAAATAGTCTTGCAGTAGTTTATAACCATTTGACCTTGCCATCCCTTGGGGCACTCTGGTGAACAAGTGGTTACCCCTGATTAACTTATAGGTGGCCATCAGATCACCTCTGAGCCTGTGCTTTTCCAGGCTAAAGAGCCCCATAGGTCTCAGCCTGTTGTCTTTCTTTTTCAGGCCAACTGCTTTCGATCTGGCAGATCCTCATCTCATGCAGATTCTACTAAGTGTCATGTCTGGGCATTGCAAAGGCAGTAAACTCTATGCAGCTAGATAGCCACTGGAATTGAGAGTCAATATCTCTTCTAAGCAACTCATAAAAACACCATTTAGACTAGCTTCAGCACAGAAAGGTGTTCACTTCATTTGAACCTCTGTCCCTTGTTATATACACAGCAAATTTGGTACTAACTTCAAACTTACTAAAATCAAAATAACTTGGACAAAATAATGGGTTACTATTAGTGCCTTAACATTGAAAGCAGAATCTCCCATAAATTTGAGATCAAATCTATTGTTATATAGACATGTTCATTTGCCTTGTCTTCATAGATATTCTATTTATCATGTTAAAATTTGATGTAATCATGGTAAATTGTACTTTTAATATATGTTAATATATTAAAGTCAATCCCAAACTCCCATGGTAAGGTTTATCGCAACCAGTCAATGTGGGTTACAATTACAGCTCCCTTGACTCCACAGAATTTTTAACTCTGGTTATCTAACCTGTTTAAAAATGCATCTTCCTTCCTCTTATGGGATGGCTAATATGGGAGCCTAAGTTTCAACTTAACCATTCTGGTACATGATAAAGTTATACTCTGCTCTGTTTACACAAGACTTTTTGAAGCCAGCACTTTGGATGTATTAGCTAATATGTCTCAGCCTCCCATCTTTAAGTCTGAGGAAAGGTCAAAGAGTAAAACACACACTTTACTGACTTTTTTTCCGGCTTTCTTCACAGATTTATCTGTTAATTGACAGGGAAAGTGACTGAAACAGGAGAACAAACTTAAAGTTTGTAAGAACAAACTCTTGCAAACTTTGTAAAAGGTTTTGCAAATATCATATCTTGAAAGAAACATTTGTATAGTGAAGTTACTTCACCAAATGTCCTTTGCTTAGTTTGTAATTACATGCTTTTTTAAGATTCTAGAGAGAAAAGACAGAAATAGGAAATAAAATCATGTTTCCAAATAAAACAAATAAGATTGCACCTGACCTTTGGAAGTGATGAGGGAAGAGGAAACAAAGTGGCTATCCTGTTTTGTACTTCATATACAAGTATGAATGACAACTGCAGTCCTAGTGCTACCCTGAGCCCAGGGCTTGCTCCCTGCTAATTGCCCTTTGAGAGAGAAATGCACCCCAGCAAGAAGCAGATATTTCCCACCACTTTCTTTGGCTACTGGAGCTAATTGGCCACAAGCAAAATACAATGATGTACTTGTATTTTAAGGTGGAATGGCCCTAACTTATTCCCATGACAGGTATCTTAATACAGTATAACCTCATGAATCCAACATGCTCGGGACCAAGAGCCTGCCAGAAATGTGAAAATTCTGGATATTTGAAACTGGTGTGGGGGCTGGTCCAGAAGCAGGGAGGAGAAGGGTAGCAGTGGCAGGTCCTGGAGCAATGGCTGCACATGGGGCAGTGGTGTGGGGTGGTAGATGGCAGCGTCAGCTGCCACGTGCAAGCTTCCCCCTCCGCTGCTCTGGGACTGGCCGCTGCTACACCCCAAATGGAGTACAGTTATAAAAAGTGCCAGATTTTTGTTAATTCCATATTTTTGATATTTGGATTTGTGAGGTTATATTGTAATATAGTCTAGCCCGCAATGAATAAAAATTGGGTCAGGAAAGCTGTTTGTATGTCTGAAGAGCACTGCGTGCAGCCTCAGATGTTATTGCAGTATTTAAAAGACATTACAAGAATAACGTATACTTGGTCATGACTGAAGTTAATTGAATGACATATTATAGTAGTGCTAGAGTGATATAGCTGTGATGGTCTGGAAATATGTGACAGGCAAGGATTTTTGTGGCTGATATCTTTTATTGGACCAGCTGCATAGTTGGGAGAGATTTATACACATTTTCAGGCACAAGCCATCAAAGAATCCTTACTGAAAGAATGTAATACAAAAGAATAGGTGACAGAATAATAGTATTAATAATAATATATAATGTGAGTACTTCCTTGTAAATATAATTAAAGAAAGAAAATTCTAGTTCACTGAAGGACTTAAAAATCTTAACTTCAAGCACTTGCTTAAGTCCATCTCCAAGCACAGACCCTCAAAACCTTCCATGTATGTATTCTTAGTCACATGAGTAGTTTCACTAACATAAGCCAGACTACTTGAATCTCTCCTGAAAAGCAAGTCATTTGCCAAAATACCATTTGCCTCATATACAAATGGTCTGTGATCTGAGAATGGACAAAAGCAGTTGCCTGTTACTTTAGACTAGCATATACAAATGTTTCAGTTAATTCATATTAATGGACATTTAATTAACTCAGGTTTAAAACTCTAATGTTAATGCTTTTGAACTGGTGAGGGTCTGTGATTTTCTACATGTTTGTACTACAACTAGCACTGTGGTCAGAGGCTTCTATGTTTCTCCTGCCTTTTAAACAATAAAATACTGAATTGTTTTAATTGTGCAAAGATGATTTGATGAAACTTTTGCTTAGAATAAATCAATTAATATTAAAGCAACAGAACATAACACTGCTACATTTGGAATATGAGAAGTAAAGAAATAAAATAATTTATATTTGTCAATATAATTTATAACAACATTTTTGCTGCTGTCTGACTTCCATTATTTTTATAAATCAGAAATTACATCAGATATCTATCATAAATCAGCAGCAATTCCTAATCCCTTGCTCCTCCATGGAAGATGACTGAAACATGGTAGTGAATGCATGTTAATATCTATCTCATCTACTCAGAAAAGTTATCAGAGTGTCTAAGATACACAGCTTCTCTTGAGCTAAAATAAGGAATTAAAATGAAAAATTCTGCATTATTCCTTGTAAAATAGTATAGGTGATGATATTCAGTAAATTACTTTAATTAAGCATTTGCTTTTGTAAAAAGAAAATTAGACATTAGATAAACAGTAAAATTCAATAAAGGGTCTCAGTGCTAGATTACTAAAATGCTACTAAAATATATAATACCCACTCTTCTATGATGCGGCTAATGGAAGTGGAAGGTGAAATTACATTTTTCTCAGTAGTTCATGTGACACGATGTTGACACCTGCTGTGTGTCTACTATAAGTATAAACTTGATCATAAAATGGCAGCAGTGGTTTCAGAATGAAGAAGTGGTAAAACAAAGAGGAGACAGAAAGATGAGTGAATCTGTAAAAGGGTTTAGGTCGTCTTCTTTCTTTTTCATAGACTTTTTAAGAAGTGAACAGCCACACAGCTCCTCTGGAATTTGATCCTGGTCAGTATTGCACAAATCACGGGGCAGAAAGGTCGTTAACATGCCGTTAGGACCTTTTGAACTCTGTCCACTCTGCAAAAACATCCTTTGAAAAGAACCGATTCACTGGTCTGTCAGAACTAGGGCAATACTAAATTAAAACCCTAATAAAGTCTTATTTGGCTAAGAATCTCGCTGGCAGTATTAATTCCATTTGCTGTTGGATTAATAGTGGGTACTACTTCCAAACTCTTACGCTTTCATAATAAAAGAGAAAGCTCGCACACGTATTAATTAAATAAACATTGCTCCTTTTTTTTTTTAAATCCAAGAAGGATGGGTGCTTTTCCATTATCACAGAGGAATTTACTGACATAATTTAATTACAAACAAAAATGGACAAATTGTGAAGGCAGACAAAACACTGAAACATTTTTCTTTCCTTTTTTCATCACTCTCTCATTAATTGCTTGGAAATGTGAAGGAAAGGCCTCCAAGCCCTGGCTTTGCACAAAACTCATCCAAGAGTGAAGAGGGCAAGCTGAACACTTAGCCTTTCCAGCTGCCTTTAAGTGAATGCCTTTCTGAAGAGTATGAATGCTCTCTGTCTCTCTCCATACAATGTAGGTGTTACTGCTCAGAGGGAAAAAAACAAAACAATAATCACTTGAAGGGGAGAGCGCGCAGTCCTGGGGAGGGGAGAGAAGCATTCTCACTCAGTCATAAAATCATGCCTCCTTCGTATCAGTAAGAGGGACCGGGCACAAAAGGTGACTCAGAATGGTACTTTGAGAGAGTTTGGGGTACTTGGAAAGCACCAAGCTATGTTAAATGAGGTGAGGAGAGAGGCTGTGTTTTTCAGTGAATTAACTATCGAAAAGACTAAGTAGCACATTCATATTTTAATACCAAATCTTTCCCACTGCCTGTCCGCACCTACCTAACTCTCTCATCAGTGTCTTTGCAGATGCCTGTACAACTAATGGGATTGCAGAAAGCACAGTTTGTCTCCTTAGAATTTCCTATCTTGATTTCCTCTGATATGCACAGAAAACAATCTGCTAAAGGTACCATAGGCAGCCTTCCTTTGTTTTAATAGCATGTAAAGTCTTTTCTGATGGGTAAATATATATAAATATATATTATTTGAATTGTCACTTGGTAAAATATATATACACTGGGTGACAAAATGGGACATTTCCATCACTTATTTACAGCATCATTCAGTCTGTTTCCACTCTATGCGTAAGGTTTTCTGATGCACCCCTCATCCCAGTACTTAGTTTGCACCTTCTGAGACAGTTGCAGGAGCAGAGAGCAAGCAGGGAAAGCTGGCTAAGATCAAATGCCTGCATTTGTAACTCTGATCTTGTTCCGTTTGTATGCAGACCCTCTGAAGCCCTTTTGCATTAGTTACTTTTGGTCTGTGCAGACCTTTACACTTATGTTAGCACAAAAGGTTTAGGTGCAGTGCTTTCTATGGCAAAAAGCTCTTGCTGGGTCTGAGCAAAATCTCAGCTTTTTCAGGACCATAGCAACACAAAAGATTTAAGGGGGGAAATTGTTAAAAGGGAAGCCCTTTTCTCTTTGGGCTGAATGCAGTGGGGAGATTAAAACTTTCATTTGAGATTTTGCTGTATTCATAGTAGCGCGGCCATGAATAGGTCTAAGTCAGAGCCCACAGTGGTGGTGGTGTGCCCTTTTATTCTCTGGCACATCTTCAGACACAGGTTGTTTTGCACTTGAAAGAGGTGAAAGAGGGGAATGTGGGATTTTGACAGCTGATATTGGCCTCTGAGCTCTTGATGGGGATTTTCTAATTAACCCCAAGTGCCCATCAGGTGGTCAAAATGGAATGATTTCTGTCAGAGAGGGCAAAAAGTTGGATTTTTCTATTCCCTATTTCAATCAAATGCACTGGGGAAGATTTTTAACGTCACCTCTATAATGAAACCAATTGTGTCTCTGCAAAAAGACTTTGAGAATCAGGGCTGGAGGAAACTTGACAGAACCTGATAGACGTGTAAGATTTCAAGGAAATCTATTCCACAGTTCAGAAAAGTTCTTAACTTGATAAAAAAATAACCATGATACTACTCTAGGTAAACATTTACAAGGCATCTTTAGACCCAAAACACTTTCCTCAAATAGATTCATGCAATATCTATAACATAACGTACCCGACACCCACATCACACTCCACAGCCATCAAGAATTGTCAGCGAAGACCTTAGAGCAAACTATTGCTCTTATCAAACGTATGTGACCGTCATTGCCCATACACACAAGACAGGATTCAGTTTTTAAGGCAAAACGTAGAAATAGAAAGGTATCAGATTTACAGTCCAGCTACAGTGGTGTGATTTTGTACATTGAAACAAATTGGCAAAAACCCACCCCTTAGTTTTTAAAACAAAGTGAAAAACAAAATTTGGGTATGTGCATGTCTGTGTGTCTCTGTTTTGCCTGATATATTATTATTGTAAGCGTGAGTTGCAGTCAAAGAGGCAGATTAAGTCCATAGGTAAGATAAGATACTTGTAAGTTGTAGTGTCCATCAGGATCATACCTCACTGAACAGTACATTGGAAAGAGGTGGGATGAAGGAGAGGTATGATACATGTGGGCTTAGGAAAGCTGCTGTAAAATTGTTACTAGTATAGTTAAAATAGATACTCTTTTCTATCATGATAGCACCTAAGAAAGACTGAGATGAAAGCCCACATTGTACATTGCATGTAGTAACGAACTGTCTCTTCTTCGAAGTTCTTATAGTCTAACTAGACAAAACAGACAATCGGCACCAATTGAACACAAAGGTGAGTAAGTTGTTCAGGGTCCCAATAAATTGTTGGTTTCTCTGCGGGGGACTTGGGAGCTTCAGGATGAGTTTTTGGCCTGTCAGGAAAAGAAGAGAAGGACATTGAGGAGGTAGGGAGAAAGGAATCATAATGAACTATGGGCAGATTTAGTAATTTGGAAAGGAGGGTGTGGGAGATGCAACTGGCACTGCAGGGTTAGCTTCACCTTCCCCCTTCCTGTCATGGGCTGGCAGACAATGCCACAGCAGCAGCTCCCAGGGCTTTTTTGAGTCCCTAAAGCAGGTAGGAATCCCTCTTTTCTAGCATAGGCACCTGCCCTCCTCCTTCCTCCTCCTCTCCAGCAGGGATTGCCTAGGGTTTCCCTGTGGCCACAGGAAAGTGGGGACCAACCTGCTGCTTTCTCCAGCTGACCTAGGGGCAGAGAAAGACTCAGGGCTGCCTCTGCTTCACTCCAGCTGGGGCCTTCTGTGAGCAGCTGTGCAGGATGCCAGGCTTGGCTGGGAGCAGTGGTGGCAGGAATTAGTTCAGTGCCAGTAATTTTTTTATCAGCAGGTAGGAATCTTTCCCAAGAGTGGATACATAAAGGTACTGAAACTGACTATGTGAATAGACAGGCTTGGATTTGACCAAGAATGATGTGGTCTGTTCAGCCAGGGACTGCTTCAAATCATTTGATGAAAAGCAAACATTGTTCATCTTCCCCACTATGAATTTAAGAGTGTTTCCCCTTGCCAAAGATGTGCTGGAAGCAGCACTGATTTCTTTAGTGCAGATCGCCATTGCAGAGTGTATGAACTAGTTGTATTAATCTTGCTGACACATCTCATTTCAGCTGTTGCTGTGACAAATTGTCTTTGCAGAAGTTCAAATAAAGTGCTACAGAGCAGCTAAGAAAGATGACTGTATTTTGGAGTTGTTTGTACTATATTTTAAGCCAATTTTGGAGCGTAGCTTTAAATCAAAATCAAGTCTTCCTTCTTGAGCAAGGAAGACTGCAGAAGTAGTTTAAACTGTCCAAGGACAAAAAATAAGTCTACTCTTTGCCCTCATTAATATAAAAAAATCTGTCCAATCAGTTTCTCAGTTGTGTTATGCACAGTGACTTTTGCCAAAACATTTATGCAAGAAAGGAATGTTTCCTTTTGTAGGGGAATTTGGCTCCTGAAATGAAATCCTGTTGTCCATGTCTTTCAGCAAAATCTGTTGTTTAAGAACTGGTCTGAACATTTTTTGACTACTTCAGTATTTCTCTAATGATGACTGTTCCAGTTTCTGATATAGAATTTCATGTGCTTTGGCACTGGTGGAGAAAATAATGATGAAATGATTATGATATATGATATTAAATATATAAACATTTTCATTCCCAGCTAAACACTTCTCTTCCCATAATGATAGAGGGAAGCTAGCTCCTCTTTGTTTAGGGTAGAAGCATTGTTTTGGGCCAGCAGTATCTCATCGTGACACCTCTCAGTTTAGGGTTGCTTTCTTGATGCTAGTCATTCACCTCTCTGGAACCCCAGTTCTCTTTCCTCTGAGTCACATCACTTCCCTTTAAACCTTTAAAACTATGTCCTATCTCCCCAGTGAATGACCCTTCCTCTCTGTGATGTTTCTGATGATGTACAGTATTAGGGATACTATAAAAATATATTTAATTGCTTGCACACCAGATCCCAAAAGGCTTACCCATCCTTTTATTTCATCCCTTACCTGGAAAAAGTGCCCATTGACTCACAAAGGGTACGTCTACAAGTGCTATTAATGCAATATAGACTTACTGTGCAGTAAACTACTTGTAAAATACTTCATGCTAAGCCTTCCCCAGGAGCATGTCTACATGTGCACCCTGTAGGGAGCAAATCTCTGCTCTACATGTGCTCTGCCCCCCTGCAGTACCCCCAGAGTAGTAGCCTGGAGGCTGGCAGGAGGCACAGAGCTGTCCTAATGTGTATGGGGCCCAGAGACCTCTGCCAGCTGCAGTGGCAGCTGTCTCCTGGCCCCGTGCCATCAGATGGGGTTCTGATGTACAGTGCCCTGCTGGGCAGGGATTCCCGGAAGCAGGACAGCTGCTGGTGAGGCCCCCACCCAAAACTCTCCCTACACCCTACCCCTACCCCCAGCTGAGCAGGGAATAAGAGGGGTCCCCAGTCCTGGTGCTGTCTGGCTCCTGACTCTTGTGTGTGACCAGGATGGAGGGGAGGGCAGAGAGTGACCCCATCCCAATGCTGATTGGCTCCTGGGCGAAGCCAGGAGCTGAGCAGTGCCAGGACTAGGGACAGAGAACTCCCCCATCCCTTGCTGGTGTGACTGACTGGGGGCAAGTTTGTTCCTGGTCAGCATCAGTGTCTACATGGGTGGATCTATGCAGTAGTTAATGCACAGTTAATCTACTACCTGTATTTACAGCTTGAGAAAACCACACATTAGCCTAATTTACTTTGGAGTAGCTGCTAAGCACAGTTACATGTTGACACCTGACTGCACAGTAAATTAGTCTATTGTTCAGTAAAGCATCTCATGTAGACGTGCCCATGCTGTGCTGACAGATGTGCAGGCCCGTGTTATAACTCATGGTGCTTTACATAAAGAAGCATGAGTTAGAGTGCCCTCCAATCTAACAGACATTTGCCTGTGGGGCAGGGGGATGGGGGGCATGCAAATAGAGTTTGGCTGCTGGTGAGCAGCCAGCTGAGAAGTGGCCACTCTCCCCAGCCAAGGAGCTGCACCTTTCCCCACACCCACCCTTTCCCTCGTCCAGCTCCAGGGCTGTCAGCAGGAAGGGAGTGGGGGGTGAGAAGGTGAAATCCAACAGGAGTGACCTGCTGCCTGGGATTTGCCTGGCTTGAGCTGGAGGTGAGAGTGTTGGTGGGGGTGGGGAGTGCTGTAAGGTCGGAGGGTCTCTAGTCCACCCGCCCCCTTCGCCTAGCTCAGGTTAGGCAAACCCTAGCTGGCTCCCCCTTACCACTCCCCCCATCTCTTCCTGCTAACAGCCCTGGGGCGTGGTGGGGAGCTGGGCTGCATCAACCCAGCTCCAATTGCACCACAAAGGAGGTAATATATAGGTAACCTCCCACTTTCATTTCCAGTGGTAGATCTTGGCTTTATGCCCACTTTATGAAAATGAGAGACCTCTCCTGAGCTTTCTTCTGCAGTTGCATGGCTGAGGACAAGCAAAACTCAGGGACTTTCGAACCCTGAGCCTCTGGACTTGGACCTGCATATAGGATGCCCACCAAATGATATGGAAGCATCTGAAGCCCCAGGTCGGGGTAGAGGATGTTTGCCAGTATTCGGGCCACATATGGTTCTTGAAAAACTCACGGATTTGGAATTGGTTTGGCTGATTTGGCTTGAAACATGACAAATTTTCCAACCCCACAAGTTGCCTAAGGTGCTCCAAAGTGGAGTGCCTTCAGTCATCTGATACCTCATTTGATGAGGGTTAATTTGTTGTGCAACTGGCCACCTTAAAAGTGCTCTGCAGCCATGCATGTGTTATGGCACAGCCATAGAGAGCCTTCAGGGGGCTGATCATGTGGGAAATGTAACTTCTGTCTGCACCCAGTGTTACAAGTGGAAATGTGTTTCCCTGAGACCAGGGTCCTGTTGCAGCTCTGAGTTCAATGCTGTTTTCACTTCCAGAGAGCCTATATAAAGCCATGGACTTATTTGAAGGTGGACATTTAAGAACCTCAAGGTCTGCAAACTAATGGCACGCAAATCTCCCACCCAGACTGCTTTACAGAAGAAAATGTGGGGGACTTTGCACTGCTCCAGTTCTAAACCTTCTTCTAATCCTTGCAGAAAGTACCAAATGCCCTGTGAGGCCTTGGAATCTTTCTTTACATAGTTGACTTCTAGATATGTTTGTGTGTAAGGTGCAGTTAATTGGCATGGCATAATTATGAGAGGTGATGGCCCTTTCAGAACAATTTTTTTTGATACAAGCCTGTGGATAGTATTGGACTGTGTCTTTCTGGGTCTTTAAAAGGTTTCTGGAACAGGGAACTGGTTGAACAAAACAGGTGGAAGCAAAATATAAATATAAATTAGCATTACTAGTAGTTTAATTATCACATACATTTTAGACCTGGGTTTAGCAGTGATCTCAGGGCACTCTTTGTTCTGTGTGTGTAAAGGAGTGAGTTTTATTTCTTTTCTCCTCATCACACTTCCTCTCAGTGAGCAGGACCATTGTATGGTTGTTAATGAACAAGCAGTTAACTGCAGTTAATTTTTACTCTTCCCTTAAAGAGATGTTCAGCAGAGTGGCTAAAAATGGCACCTTGGGAAACAAGAGGAAAGATGCTGGCCAGCTGAGTTTAGGGTCTAGTACTGGGTTGGGGAGTTTTCTGTTATGTCTTAGAAAATGTGACATTTTTTCCCCTCCTCTCACAGTTAAGACTATACTGATAGTTTTTCTTTCACTTATTCTACCAGTTTACAGTATTTCCTGATCCAGTAGTGTAACTAGAGTAAGGCCACCTAGGGCATCTGCCCCAGATGGCAACTTGGGGAGGCAGGAAAAAATGGGTGCAGCCATGCAATTGCACAAGTAGTATAGTGGCAACTGGAAGTCACTGCTGCCCCTAAATGTGGCAGCTGTCCTGTGAACCCAGCTGCACTGTTACACCTCTGAGTGATTTCACTCTTCCTGAGTTAATTCAACATTTAAGTTTGCTGATAATAATAACTTTACATAATAACTAAGCTTTAAGTAATAACTAAGATCCCCATAAGTAGAAATCCATTTGCGTTATACATGTAGCATTAAGTGCTGCTTTCTCTTATGTCAGTGCAATTCCATTTATTTTATTATTTTCTTAGGCTTTTCTAGGGTATGTATGTCCATAATATCAGAGTGCCTCTTATACTTTGAAATACACTTCCTTAAGCTCCCCTGTGTGCTAGAGAATTATTCCCATTTCACAGCTGAAAGACTGACATCTAGAGATGTTAAAGTCAGTAAAGGTACTTAGGCACTTACAAACTCTTTAGATCTGGACATAAATTGTTTTCTCTAAGACAATATGAATCTGGAATGGAACCAAGATCTTCTGTGTTGTAGGCCAGTACCCATAGCCACAAGGCAGATTTCCTCTCTCCGGGAAGATCAGTAAATCACATCAATGAACTTGCACTGGCAAGCTAAGAACTAGGTTTGCTTGCTGATTGTTAGCAAGTTGACATTTAGGGCCAGAATTCAAGTCAATGAGAGAAGCCCTAAATTCCTTTCACTGAAATGCAGCAAGAGAATGAAACAGCTGTGCATAACTGATAGAACTGAAGGATTATATTTTATGATACTTAAGATGCATCTGTATTTAAGTTAGGTTAAACATGATTTGGTGGGAGACTTCCCTAAACAGCACACAAATTGGAGACACACAATAAGAAGTGGATTAGAGGAAAGTCCACAAGGAAGCCTCTATTTATGAGACTTCTTGGCTTCAGGAGGATATGAGAGCCCAAGTCTATTACCATTAAAGAAAGTAATTCAAAACTTTTGTATTTACTTAATGGAACTTAGATCAGGCCCCAAATGTGAGGACATGGTATGCAGTGCACTGGATCTGAATGAATGTACCTTTTTTCTTTCCAGGATGGCATATAAATCTGAGTTAAGCTCACATACAGCATGTGAAATCCATCAGCAGATTCTGCAGATCTTCATCTTAATACAGTCAGTAGAAGTATGTGTTTTGGAAATCAGAAAAAGATTTGCTTCATAACCCTTGTATAATCTACTTAGTTAATAACTCATCTACCTTCAGCCATGAAATGGTGAAAATATTTTCTTGTATTTTGATCCTGTCTGCTTTCCGTTCAGGAAATCAAATCTTAAAATATCTTATTTTTCCCTTCTCTTTTAACTAAGATAACTCAGAGTGCATCTAGGATAGGTTTAAACTTGGCTATGCAAACAAAGGCAGCTGAGTCTCTTCTATGTAAAACTTCTCAAATTCACCTCTTAAATAACTCTTAAATCTTGTTCTAAATCATGTCTTCCATGTTTTAAATTACTGCATGTCTTTTGGAAGAATTATGTATCCATGGCTTATTTCTATGTGCATGACATATCTAGCTGTCCGGCTAATCCTTTACAAAGCAGCCTTCATGTCATTGCAATTCAAACCTAAAATACTTCCTTTCTTCTGCCTTTGCAGCTTTCCTTTTCCACAATGACTGCCTCTCCCTGGATGCATCTACACATGTGCTTTATTGTGCAGTAGACTGTGCAGTAAAGCATCACTGTCTAATGCATGCAGCAATTAGGCTGGTGTAGACTAACTTACTGCACCGTCAGACAGTCCATCAAACACAAGTACTATCCAATGGTGCAGTAAATTACTGCACTTAAACACACATGTAGATAAGGATGGGGCTCAACAGGGGTATGAGGGTGCTTCAGCATGGTGCTAGCTGGCAGGCAGGCCCTGCTCTGAAGCACCGTCATGCCCCAGCCAGCCTCTGCACAGCACATTGAGTCCTGCCAGAGCAGCCCTGTGCTGGCAGGTTGACCCCCTGGGTCCTCTGCCATCCTGGGCTGCTCCTACCAGGCTCCAAGTGCTGAGTGCTATGCATGAATAAACTACAGAGCAATATGCTATGGAGTTTTTTGCTCCCAGGTGCACCTTCAAATGGCATGCCTGGGGGCAAAAAACTTCAGAGCAACAAGCTTTGGAGTTTGTTCATGCACATTGGCTGTATCTGGACAAGTGTGGCCATGCAGTATGTGGTGCTGCAAACACATCTGAAATGCCACATACCGCCTATTTAGATGTTCTCTGCACTGCAAGGGAGCACTGCCCATGTGTGCACTTCTCCACTTCTTTTCCCATGGCTTTTTGACCACTGGATATCCAGAGGCCAAAATAACCCACGGAAGATAAAAGCAGAGCAGTACATGCATAGGCAGCAAGCACTGCTCAAAACTGGAGCCTGCCAGAATCACTGCTGCTGCAGCCGTGGGAGGCCCCCCAGACCCCAGGTAAGACTGCTGTGTCCAGGCCAATGCTGGCCTCAGCCCTCCCTGTCCCACCCAGGGTAACTTGCTGTGCACCAAAGCACACATGGCATGGGTATTCTTCAGGGACAAGTAATGTCTACATTCATCTGGATGTGGCCATTAATTGCATGTGTAGATGTGCTCCCTGTCTATATCTACAATGCCTGGGATAATGCAGTTCAAATCACACCTAGGGCCTCTAAGTGCTGTTGTCTTTATACTCTTCCAAAATATGCCTGAAAAAACACAAGTTCCCTAGGATTAGAGATTGTAAATAGCATTTTTTAACGATTAATGCTTTTGTGCTGGAAAGGTTAGGTGTACAGAGATGCTAGTATGAGAAGGATAACATATTGTAACAGATACACGTAGAGAAACTACAAACGCAGCTCAGATCAAGGGCCAGAACACAGGTCATTCGGTTCTTAAAAAAAACCCCATCAGCACTTGAGTTAAAGGATATTTCCTTGGGTGAGTTGTAGTAGGTTCTATCTTTTCAGCAAAGTAATCCAAAAGGGCAATATGAGCAGGAGCACCCATAATGCTGTTCTATTGCAAAGAAGGAAGCGGACTGAAACATAAATTACAACTTGACTGCACAGTTTGCATTAGGCAGTTTGTTTGGCTCAGTTCTCCACAGCCTTGAACTTCAGATATTCTTTAATATTATTCTTTAATGCAAATACAAAGTGGATGCATAACGTTATAGCACAAATGTAATGAAATATAGGGTCCAGCATACCATGCTAAGTGTGTATTCATGAATGTGATGTTTTGACTTCTCAATCTTAGTGCAAATTTTGTGGCATGTCATGTTCCTACAGATCCTACTCTTTAAGTCAGGAATACGTGAGCATCTTAGCTTCTTTTTTTCTTTAGAATTGAGTGTCTGGTTCTCACGACTGCAGAGAAAAGCTTGAAGATGTGATCTGGGTGTATCCTAGAAACTAGACGGCATAGAAAAAGAGCTCATAATATATTAAGTTTAACAACTCACATTTAAGCTATTACACAAATAAGTCAAAGACATAAAGTCAAGATTATGGTTTTGGGGTCTAACTCATGATTTAGAGCAGGGTTGGCCAACTTGTGGTGCACATGCCAAAAGTGGCACATACAGCTGCTTTGTGTGGCACATGGCATATTGGCAAGAGCTCACAGAAGAGCTGTAGGTAGGGCAGGGAGCAGGAAGCAGAGCAACAGATCAGACAGGAGAAGGGGATCGGAATGGTTTCAGGGTGGGTACCAAAAAGATTGACTCCAACAACTTAGAGAAAAGGAAGGAAATTAGCTGCAGCACCAGGCCCTCAATTGCAATGTCTGACTGAGGAGAGAGACGACCCTTATTTGACTCCCAGTGACTGAAGCTGAGTAAATTTGAAACACCCTGCTGGATAACAGACAGTACGCTGAGGAGGAGGTCCCAAGTAACTTCTGTTACCAAAAAACATCAGGATAGGAGAGGAATTGGGCAGCTCCATACCCACTTCTTGCTCTCCTAGCCCCCCATTAAAAAAAAACCATATAGCTACATACTGGAGAGAGCAGGGAGAGAGGAAAGCCAATGTGCCCAGGGTGGAGAGGAAAGGTATGGAGCAGCCAGAAGGAGAGGACAGCTTGGCAGTCTCTCATCTGATAGAATATTAATTTCTCCTGTTTTTGACTCCTGATGCTGGCTTCTAATGCCTAAGGCTGGAGAGTCAAAAATTGCCAGATGCCATGCTAGCTAGGCCCAAGAGTACTTGTGTGGTGCTGGCATGTTTAAAATGTGCTAACCCTGTGGTTCTCAATCGTTTTAGTCTCAAGACTCCCCTAGATAGAGTCAAGGCAGTCCTTGAAAAATGCCAGCTCTTAATTTTCACTTGCTTTTGGACTATGGAGAAATAATAGAGCAATTCTTCTGTTGCAAGCACTCAGAAAGGCCATAACAAGTGGGAATGTCTTTGATACTGTGGGTTCATTGGGTTTATCTTGTGATTTATGTATTGGTGTTTGCATGCCTAACAGTAATAATACTGTACAACATCCTGAGTCTCCCTTAAAAGGATCTCATTGCACACTGGAGTGCCTCAGCACCCTGGCTAAGAATTACCATGCTAACCTGATGGGCTGCTCCAGGAAGAGCTTTGATTTCATTTGTTAGTTCATGTGGGAAGTAGAAAATATTTACATGTATCATAGAATTAGTGACAAGTCAGTCCACACATATGGTGTTACAGCACAGTAAGAACCTTTAGTCCCAAGTCAGACCATATACAGCATTAATATGCTTTAATACCTGCACATGTAGATGCCAGCCTATTTCTGCTTACTGCTCAGTAACTTACTGCGCAGTAAATTTCATGTGACATAAATGCATGTGTAGATGTGCCCTCTGAAATGGCACCTGTTCTCCCTTTCTAGTGTGTGTGTATCATTCTGCTCATAGTTAAATATTTTAATAGAAAATATAGAAATATCTGAAGTGAGAGGAGAATAACTCAATTATTGTGGACTTTATGCATATTTCTTCCCATGCATTTTTGCATTGCTTTTTAACTGAGGTTTTCATCAATATTCTTCTTTTAGTAGTCCTTTATCTTTCTCTTCAAGTAAATGTTGCCTACCTTTTGCAGATGGTCTTGATCCCTGTAAATGCAAGTGTAATGTAGGCCCTTTGGGCCATTCATGTGTATTTATTTATTCACCTGACCACTAGGTGAAGGCAGTGTGTCTGAAGTGTCAAGGATAGTGCCAAAAGATCAGGGCTAAGATTTGCAGTGAACCCAGATGCTCAAGGAACCCAGGGGTCAGTCAGTATGGTGGAGCAAGAACTCTCCCTCTGTTTGGGACTGGGCAGGAGTAAGTGGACTGTCCTGAAATAAATAACCTTTATAACAGGAATATTTGTGACAGATAAGAAGACCTTTACCAAGTACTTCAGTCTTCACTTGGATAAAACTCCCATTCACCATTGAATCTAGAGAGGTTTTATAACCATGGGGATTTTAGGATCATTAGTGCAAATCTCATTTTTAGTGGGGGATTAATGCAGATTTTGACAATTCCTTCTCTTTTGGTCTCTGTTGTAATCTCTTGTCTACTCACCTTCTCATACACCATGCCATATTACACCTTTTGCTTATAAACCTTCCTTCTCCTATAGCCTGATCCAGAACCTTTAAAGAAAGACCATGACTTCAAGGTGATCTGATAAAAAGTCTGCATGCTTCCCTTCCCTCCACCCCATCTTTTTGAACAAATGTATCCAGTTTTCTATTAAACACTCAGTATAGGAGACCAGCAAGCAGTTGCTTGTATTAAGAAATGTGATACTTAAATCTGCACTCTGGACATATTCAAAATATAGGTAAAATTGCCCCATCCTCCCTTGTAGAGCAGACTAGTTCATCTGGTTGCAAGCCCTATGCCCCAGTGCAGTCCTACAGAACCCTTCAAACTAGGGCTTAAGTCTAGGGCCTTGTCACAAAGGCCTTGTGCTGTTCACACTAGATACACATATTGGTCCAAAACTATAACCTTGATCTGCTTATCACATATTTCAGATGTTATGTTTATCTTAGATAACCAAACCACTCAGAGGAGAGTGAAAAAAGTAAATGGCTTCCAAATATCTTAACTGTGACTGGTTCCCTTTGACCTTTCTCCATGGGCATCTATTTGATGTATTCATACACAGTGATGTTTTGCACAGAGGGGGGAAAAATGTTCACCTGTTTTAAAAGCTGCCACCAGGAAAGCAAAGATTCTTTCTCTCATTGCCATATTATTTCCCTGAACACACTGTAATTTCATCAATTTTCCATGCTTATGGTCATGAATGCTTGACATTACCATGTCTTTGCGTTAACAAAAAAGAAATTTCATGGCTTAAGTTTTCACTCAAAGAATAGGGAAAGTGTGAAAAGGCTGCCAAAATATGGAGTGTTACAGTATCCTTTATTTAATGGCCAGATTTCCTTGTGGAAAATTATATGCTTTATTTTTTCTTCTCTCTGTCTCTCTATATACATACATACATACATTATTTAAATATTAGCAAGAACAATTAACATAATAATTTTTTTCTAAATAACATGCATTGGCTTGTATCTGAATTAAATTTTATTTACTTTTCATATGCGTTAGTAGGATGACATGCAAATTTAACAGAATGTGATAGGGTATTCAGAAAGCACACAAGCAGAACTAACCTGAGCTGCACTAATTAAATAGTTGTTTCTGTGTCTTCCTAAGAGATAGTACTTTCCAATACATGAAATAATTGTTCTTTAAATGATTCCCATGATTAGTCAGGAAATATTAAAATAATCAAATGGATATAACTAAAGAAAGGAAGCATTTTATGGTCCATCGCCAGAATAAGTTGATCAAAAAAAGCTGAAACTTCTTGTGACCAAATGAAAGCCCACAAAGTACCTGTTTTAATTTTTGCCTTTACTGATTTTAGTCACAGTAGTGATGATGATTCATTAAAAATCCAAATTCTGTTTTAGGAGGCAGTAAACTGCATTGGCTCTTTACCTGCAATGTATATTAGTTGATTTAGCTATGTAGCCTGGCCCTAAGCCCAAGTCTCCACCCTTCCATCTATAGGAAAATGATGGGTGTTAATGTCGTAGCTCTGTAAATCCTGATTCTACATGATATAGATGTATAAGCAAGCTGATGTACAAGAGGGTTCCTCTGTAATGCTACTTAGGCCATGATTTTTTCCCCAAACAAATTAGGATCTTCAGTGACCTTTGTTACAGCCTGTTGTTGATTTTCCTTAGTAAATATTAGTTTTGTCATTTTCTCAATCATGAATGTCATGTAGGAAAATTTATACAAATAGAGCTCTGAATAGGGAAGGAAATGCTGTATAAGGTATGATTGTTGCCTGACCAAGATTTAGCTGAGGTGCTACTTGACTCTGTTGACATCCGTTGCATTAACTTTATGGCTAAGGAATATATTTAATATTAGATTTTCCGTACAGAAAGAACATTTGGCTAATGACTTAAGGGCTGAATGTTGTAGCCTTCCCTCTCCCTGGTTGAATGATGTGATGGTTTTACCTGGGTGGGGATTTAAGGATTGGGCCCACAGCTTTTCTGGGGCAATCATGCAGACTGTTAGTTTGGAAGGAGGACGCTATTACTTAGCTTCCTGAAGGAAGATAGCAGTTACTAAACAATTGAATTCCAGAAAGAACTTGCAGTTGAGACTACAACAATTGGGCTTTATTATCCATCCATCTATAGAGTGCACCTTAGGAATAACTCCACTGAAGTCAATAAAGTTATATCTGCATAAAAACAATTTAAAGAAAAGCAGAATCGGCCCAAATATTTGTGTGTCTTCTAAAGTTAGTCTTGAGCTGCCAAATAAGATTGTATTTTTATTGCCTTCAAAGGGAATTAAATTAAACCAGACTCCCATATTTATTCTTTTAATTTGCATACCGAGCCTTGAATTATATGCAGTTTGCTCCTTTTAATGCTTTTCACCATCCTATTCCAAATTTTAATAAGAAAGAGAAAATGCTCAGGCAGTAAATCAACTCTTTACTTCTGATAATGTCACCAAGTTGTACATTTGTATATAAGGAATAATTAAATATTGAAGATACCTGTATTTATATAAATTTGCTCCATCAGTCTTTTGTTTCTGCAATGTCTTAGTGCTATACAAAAGATATAATGTCATCTTTTCAGATTTAAATGATGAGTATTAATGCCTTTAGGTCTAGAGGTACTACATCTAGGCAGGCTCATAATTTTGAAGGTTTTAGCCTCAGTCTGTGTGCCTGTTCTGAACTACAGTTGCCTGTGCATGGAGTTGCTGGTTTTCAAAGGCGTTACAGATCATCAAAGGAGAAAATCAACACAACTACTTTTCTAAGCTTTCATTTTATGCTCATGCAGATCTATTTTTTTTTAGATAGATCTGACAGTGGTAATAATGCTTTATATGTGTGTGTGCTTATTACTTAGGAATAATGTCAGATTGATGGCCCTGGAGACTGAAGTCCTTTTTATAGGCAGAGAACAGGTACAGCGCAGATAAAAGTTCCCTGATGTGAATGAATCGCTTCTAAGAATGATCACTACCCATTCATTACTTCTTTAAACCTTGACCTTTCCTTTGAGAATACCAACTAGGGATTCAATGAGTGCTTTTTTTATGGTTCTCAAGCTAGTCAGCATAGAACCAGGTTATGATCACCCAACTCGTTTCACAATGTCCATCTCACAGTCGCTTAGAGGAAACAATTTTCACTTGTTACCAAAAGGGGGTGGATGTGAATAACTGATGGAAGGAAATATCTCTGAAATACCTATTTCTCAATGACAGTCATTTCTCTGCTTCCATCACTTCCACCACAGCTACTACCGAAATACTTGTTGTTTAAAAAGAAAAATGTAACAAAGATAATCAAAACCTATACAACCTTGGAATATTTGTAGCGTGATAATCCAAGAATACTGAAATACTTTACAAGCATTGTATTAAGCCTTATAAAATTTTGTGAATGAGGTAAATGTGACCTCCATTTTGCAGACAAATTAATTGAATCCGAGAACATTTTAACTGCAGGAAAATGTATACTTTTGAGAAAATAGGCTTAATTAATCAAAGAGCCATTTTAGCAGAGGTCATCTGATCTATGAGAACAGAACCCTATAGCAAAGGTGAAAGTTGTTTCTAGTATTGTCACATTCCTTAACAGTCAGAGCCTTAAACATTTACTTGGCAAATTGAAATTCTCGGTGAGGGTAAAGTGTGGTCAGGGTTGAACAGCGTCATGTAGGATAACTGCTCTTTGAAGCCCTGGAAGAAGGACCTGAGCTGTTGTTACACTAAAATAAACTGTGAAAATTGTGCAACTGGAAGCAAGATTTTGTACCAAAGATGTCCCCAGACATTTGTTAGAACAGGTATTATTCATAATAGAGCACTGAACTTATTGTCACAGTGACCCTGTGCTACATATGGAGAAGTAGGGGCAGAGGCTTTAAATCAGGATTACAATTCAGGGTATTCGTGAGCACATCTACAAGTGCATTAATATGACTTTTCTAATGCACATTAAATTTAGCAACTCCAAAGTGAGCTACTAAATTAATGCACTTTAGACTGCTCTGCAATTGCATGCTTTTTTAGGGATGCTTAATGTATGGTAGACTTTTTTACTGAGAGTTAGTATAACATCATGATTTTTTATGTGATGCTTTTGATGTGCAGTAAAATAGACTACTGCGCATTAAAGCACATGTGTAGATGCGCCCCCTGACTCCAAGTTTTTTGCTGAGATCTAAAGCTCTCAACCCTTTATTGATGGCCAGAAATGACATTCAGATCCTTGAGAACTGACGAAAACAATAATGGGAGAAATTTCTTTAACAAATTGAGCTGGAACAATTACTTAGGAAGGAAACATCTGGTATTAGCAGTGATCTTAGTAACAGGCTGTCTTTTAATCCTCAGAATATGTTCCATTTCCTGAATGTTACCAATGTCTCAGAGGAACAAATGTCGGAAGAGAGAGGAGTGATTTTGGCTGGATTGGTCTTATAGGTATTCCTTTTCATTTTACTGTATTCCCATGTTTGTGTATCTAGTGTGTTGTGAGAAATAGATGTGTAAGATGTCAGACTGCAACAAAAGTAGGAGAAAAATATATTATTCAGCTCAGCTCATAGACATGAAACCTTAAACCTTTAAGTAGATCTGTAGATGCTGGCTGCCCTGTTCCTGGACCAATCCTGTTTTTTTGTGAGTTTGGAACAACCAAACTCACAAGTTAAGCAAGAGAACTGAGACACTGTTTATTGTAATTCCATAACAGTGCTTAGGAAGCCCCTTCTTCTCTCTACAGCAGGATACCAACTTGCCTACCCACTTTGTATGGGATCAGTTCTCATTTGTGACTTTTTCTTTAAAGTGCTCATGCTAGGGAAGAGCAAAAAGTTAGTGCAAGAAAGGCAGCGGGCCAAATAAGCAACACTGATATTTTGCACATCTCTAAAATTGATGATATCAGGGGATTGTATCCATTTTACTTATTAAGCCTCACAGTGCTCCTGTGAGGTAAGCAGAATATTTTCCCTGTACTTCAAATGGGGACATAGAGGCCAGAGGGTTTAAGTGACTTTTTCCAAGCTCACTTAGTAATTGTCTAGTTGATTTGAGAATAAAATCCAGATGTCTTGGAAGAAGCATCAACAAGTTACATACAGTTGAAACTGGCAAATGGAGCTTGATCGCAAATTAAAATATACTAGAAAATTATATCTGTGTTGCATTTGCATGTTAGTATACTGTAGATTATAATATATCACATCAAGGCCATAATTAATTCCTGAGACTTTGTTGCAAATTAGGGAAAATTACTCTTGCAATTACCTGTGGCATAAGCTTCAACTTTGTTTTCCAGGTGGGATTCAGCTCTGACCTCAAGCAGTCTCAAAATAAAATCATCAGTTGTTAGGCTTAATAAATCAGTATTTTCACTTTACCATGGAATTTCCTATATTTTACAAACCATGAGAAGATTACTACTGTCCTTGAGATACTGTGGCAAGATAGAGTAAAACTGAGGGCTTTGTTACATGGGATATTTAACACGTTTTATCTAGATCCTAATACGTATTACTAAAAGTTATAACATGTTCTGAGCAGTCTAATGGGAATGCTTACTACAATCTCCCAGTCTGTATGCTTCATAGGGAACTGTGGCAAGCCAGGTCTCTGCTGTTGGCAGCGGGTAGAGAGAGAGACAGGGAGTTGAGCCCAAAACAGGGTGCCATCCCTATTGCTGGATCCCACAGGTGCCCTGGCACCAGACTGGGTTAAAGACTATGGTGAGGTGCCAGGGCTGCTCTATGGAGCAGTCAGATAATAGAAAAGTGTGTATTATTTAATACAGTCCAGAGATGCTTTTTCCCTGAAAAGTCCTAACCATGGTACAATATGAGTGCACTTGGCACATATTTTACTGCTTGAACGTGCAGATACTTGTGTTTTAAATGCAATCAATGTGTTGTAAGTATAACACGTGACAAAGCCCTAACGAATTTCAAGTGCAAAAACCACATGATGTAAAAAAAATAATGATTTACAACTAACACATCCGTGGTTTCCAGAGTGACTTATGAATGAGAAGTATGTACATGTTATTAATCCGGTACAGTAAGGCAGCCACCTATCAGGCAAAATGCTGAAAACTTTTTCAAACCACCTATAGAATCAGCTCCACTTTTTGTAACAAGCACTGCAGCTGGTATTTATTTATATGCCAGTGACACTGAAAGGTCCCAGGTAAACCTCCCCAGTTGGGCTAGTGATGACTTAAAGAGAATGCCATTTGTAAAACATTGCCTTTTAAAAAAAGATCTTAATTGATTCAATTAGCACCTGCATAAATTACAGTAAAGAAACAATTTTGAATACAGTTGTTAATTATTTCTCTTTGCCTAATCTCAAATAATATTATTAATTTTACTTGAAAAACAGGAGGGGAAAGGCTTGGGATCCAGTTCCTAGTCCCAGGATTACTTCTGTTTTTTATCCAGTGACACCTATTTAAAGTAAAATGTTTAAAGTTTCCAGGGGTAAGCAACATTTTTTGGGCAGAGTGCTGAAAAAACCACAATGTCTGTCTTGGAACGTGCCTGTGTGCTGACATGCTGGAGCTTGGAGCAGCTGTTTGCAGCCTTCTGGCTGCAGCCAACCTACAGAGCCTGGTCTGCTTGCAGCAGGGCTTGCAGCCTCCCAGCTGCCTGCTGGGAGCATCCTGGGCTCCGTGGCTGGCAGCAGCTACTTAAGAGCCTGGGCTGGAGGTGGTGTGCTGAGCGAAATGGCCTTGCACGTCATGCTTGGCACATGTGCTGTGGGTAGCTGACCCCTGGCTTAAACCATGATGGAATTTTGTTCTGTCTTTCTTTCCCAGACTTTTCAGCTTTGAGCCTTCAGGCATTCTTGAGCCAGTTGGTGAGATTGTAAGATGAAGGCCTATTGCTCAAAAATGGGCTTGGCTATGCACTGAACTCCTCCTAGATGAAACCAGCCATCTGGAGTACCAATAAAACATCTTTAAAGATTTTTTTTAAATACATCCAAAAAGAAAAAAACCCTAAAACCCTAGAGATGTGGTACTCTCCCCTACCTTGGAGGTCTTCAAGAGGAGGTTGGATAGATATCTGGCTGAGGTATGATCCCAGCACTTGTTCCTGCCCAGGGCAGGAGGTTGGACTTGATGATCTGTTCAGGTCCCTTCTGACCCTAGAAACTATGAAGGAAAAGAAGTTTGAGAAATCATTCAGACAAAAATCTGTAAATTCCTTATTTAGGTTCTAACTCTGCTTTTCTGCAAATCTCTCCTTAATATGAATGAGGCAGAGATCCTGTGGGAAAACTAGTACATGATCATTTAATTATAGACTGTATCACAGTACATGTTCACAAGGAACGTTATATAATTGTGTACAAACTGCAAGGAAAATGCCCTGAGGAAAGACATCTGCTGCCTGAAATCTTGTTCAACAGCACTCCCAACTCTAAAGTTGGTCCAATAAAAGATAGCACACAAAATACCAATATTTTGTTATTTGCAAAGAAGACCTTATAAATCCCTTTCCTAACTTTTGACTGCATGATTTTGCAACTTGATCCATGTTTGTTTCATGTAGTTTTAATATTTAACTTCCTGTGGCTCTTATTAAAAAAAAAGATAAAACATTTATCATATAAAACAGCACAGCCCCCTTTGCCTTGAAGAACACATGTGAAAAAAGAAAAATGGCAATATTTATCAGTTTCTATCTCTGCAAAAGCTAAACAGAATTTCATAGGCTAAAGAAAAAGCAGTACTTTAACCTGGGTGTCTACTCTTCTGTTAAATATCAGAGGCTTAGGTATGCAAAATCTTCTCAAAATAAAGGTCACAATAATCATGAATAATGGAAAACCTTAGGAAATATTGCCAGGTCCCATAAAACAAAATATCTCCCTGCTTTCCCCTACAACTATGTTGAGGATTGTCTCTGTTGGTTATTTGATCTGTCCTTTCCTAGTCTATCATGAAACCAGGATAAACCTGGTCTATCATTAAACCATTTCATCTTTCAGGTTCTTCCTTAAACATAATTTTGTGAGGCCAGTATGTTGTAGTCCTCCTGTTCTAAGAAACACAGTAAATGATGGTTAATTCCCTACAACAGAAGTGCTCAACCTTTGGGCCATGGGCCAAATGCAGGCCGTGAAGTCATTCTATTCAGCTTGTAGGACTCTAAGTAGGTTGGAAAATGTACTGGCAGGGGAGCAGTGACAATTAATACAGCCACCCTCCCTTGCTGCCCAATTCCCAAACCCCATACCCCATTCCTCCAATATCTGGGTTGGATCCAAGCCACACCCCCTACTTCTTGTGTCTGGATGGCACCAGATTAAGCCTGCTCCCCCCTGCCCTGCTGGGCTGGGTTGGGCCTCATCAAGTCCTCTTTCTCCCTCCCTTCCACATGACCACATTGGGAACAAGCTACCCCCACTACAGCTAGATGGGGGCCTGCTACAACTACCCTGGGTGCTGGATCAGGATCATGATTGGATCCAGCCCATCAGTGGATCAAGCACTGCCCATCCAGCCCACTGGCCAAAAAAGTTGAGCATCACTGCCCTGTACAAAGGGTTGGCAGGCCAAAATAGCACAGTTCACTCTGAGTACAGGTTGCTGCTTGCAAGTCAGCCACTGCTGCTTGCCCTGTCCTCTGAATTGTTGCTGCCAGGCTGTTGACCTAGCTTTCACTTTCCCTGCTGCTGATGCCCTCTTGCTGCCGACATCCCAGCTTCATGGGCCAGGAGAAATTGCTTGTCAGCTGGATCTGGCCTGAAAGCCACAGCTTGCCAACTCTTACGGGATAATTTGCCACTCTGGATGCTTGTACACATGACAAAAATTGGCCATTTTTGTGGTTTAATTGTGTCATGGTGTACACATGTGGGGAAGTTTTTTTATGATTTAAATGATTTTGCTACATTGTAATGAGTTTGCAGTGTAGCTGTTCATAACATTTCTGCCTTTGACAGCTCGCCCCTGCCCCTGCCACCACTGGAGAGATGGGTTGAAGGCAGAAGCAGTGAGGGGCCTGAGCTTTTTTCTTTTTTTCATGGATCCTGCCTACCTCTCTCATGGCCAGGGTGTGAGCTGCTGCTGGTGGGCCAAGTGACCCCTGAGCTGCAGAGGGCCCCAGTCTTTCCTTCTGTGGTGGTGGTACGTCCTGAGGCTGCCTGGGCAGGCTACTAGCCAGCTTGGGCTCAGGGAACAGGTGAGCTGGGACAGCACCTTCTCACTAGCCACCCACTTGGGTGGGCCCAGGGGGTGCCTCCACCATGGAGGGAAGGTCCAGGGCCCCCCACAGATCAGGATCCACCAGCAGCTCACCCCTCAGCTATGGGAGAGGCGGGCAGGCTCTGCAGTGGGGGAAAAAAAGGATCAGGCCCCTCACTGCTTTTGGTTTTTTTTCCTCAGCAGAGTCTGCCTGCATGAGTTGCCACTGGGTCATGCAGTGACCCAGTGTCAGAGTTGCCCAGAGTTGTCACTGAGTTGCAGGGGGTCCTGGTCCTTCCCTCCGCAGTGGCAGCGCCCACCAGGCAGGGTGCTAGTGGTGTGGGTGCTGCCCCAGCTTGCAGGCAGCACCCACCAGATCCAACTCTTCCCTGAGTCCGTGCAGGGAGCAGTGGCTGGTGGGCTTCCAGCGTGCGGGTTTGGGGAAGAGTTGGATTCAATGGGTGCTGCCTGCAAGCTGGGGCAGTACCCACACCACTAGCACCCTGCCTGGAGAATCCTGGGGGGCACGGCAGAGGAAAGGACCAGGCCCTCTGCAACTCAAGCGGTGCATGACCCAGTGGCAGCTCATGCAGGCAGACTCTGCTGAGGAAGAAAACAAACAAAAAAAAGCAGCAAGGGGCCTGATCTTTTCTTCTTTTTTTTTTTCTGCAGAGCCTGCCTGCCTCTCCCACAGCCAGGGGGCAAGCTGCTGGTGGACCTGAGCTGCAGGGGACCCCAGACCTTCTTTCCACCGTGGCAGCACACTCCCCTCCCACTCACTAGCAGCCCACCCAGGCAGCCCCAGGGGGTGCTGCCACCGCAGAGGGAAGGACTGGAGCCTCCTGCAACTCAGGGGCCATTCAGCCCACTGGCAGCTCGGCCCCAGCTGTGGGAGATACAGGTAGGCTCCAGAAGTGCAAAAAAAAAGGATCTGGCCCTTCACCGTAATTGTGACAGAAGCCCCTAAATTGAAATGGTGGGTTTTTTTATTGTCACAATTAAAAACCCACCATTTCAATTTAAAGAGCTAAACTCCTGTCACATGTACAAGCAGCCTGTGGTTTAATTCACTTGTTGATGCAATTCCCTGCTAGAACCTTTCCCATAACCAACAGTGATCAGCTCCTGAGAAATAGTCAGTACTGAATAATTTATCATATGAATTTGTCTAAAATAGCACATTAACTAGGGTTTACTGTATCAATAAACAGACATTAAAAATATTTAAGAGTCCTTGTACATTAAAATTATAGAGATATAGATCTTTATCAGATAGAGTACTGTATTGCTAAATCTTGTCATTTTTATTGAGTCTCACAACTTTGGTTGCACTTGTGAAACTCTCAGGGGCATCTTTTTGTTGTACAGGCAATCTCCGGGTTACGAACAAGTTATGTTCCTGAGACAATCTTTAAGTCGATTTAGTATGTAAGTTGGAACACATACCTTTTTAATGACCGAGGAGGCGAGGGGAGAAACCAGGCTTCACCCAAGGGCACAATGACTTAGGACAGCATCAGCCAAAAGTGGGGGTGGGAGGGTGGGAAAGAAAA
>JAGPOW010000304.1:86621704-86636285 GCA_030014935.1 Caiman crocodilus
GAGGCGAGGGGAGAAACCAGGCTTCACCCAAGGGCACAATGACTTAGGACAGCATCAGCCAAAAGTGGGGGTGGGAGGGTGGGAAAGAAAAATGGCAGCCAAGTGCAGAGTGCGAGCGCAGTCCCGGTGCTGCCACGTGGGTACAGCGCCCAGCAGGACCCTGAGCCCCTCCCAATCTGCACCGTTCGTAAATACGGATGTCCGTAACTCGGATGTTCGTTAACCGGGGACCGCCTGTATTGGACTGTGCTCAGTTCCCCTTGGATACACATATGCTGATAACAGTACCAGGTACTACCTGTTACAGCAGCACTTCTAATAAGCCTATTCAAGACGAGATCCTGAGAGCAGCACTGGGTATGTTTTGAATGCATAGCAAAAAGTGTCTATGTGATACTGCATGTTCTCACATATAACATGCCATGGAATAAGAGATGTACTTTTTTATGAAAGGTAGAATGAAGAAACAAAGATTGTTCCTTGTAACAAGAAATTGAGTAGCAGCAGCTATTGATCTGCACCTGCTCATTGTTCTGTTCCTGTGAACCATGTGCACAGTTATTTTCGCTTTCCCCCCTCAGAAGCTTACTCAGCAGAAACTGTTGTTACCAGGTTTGCTTGCTTATAATGCATGCTCCACTTTCCAGCAACCATTTTTTGGGAAAAAGGTACATGTTGTATACAAGGAAAAAGGATATTTTTGGAATTCCATGGTTCTACCCTAGAAGGAAGGTGAGGTGGACAGCTTGAGGGGAGTGGTGGTGGCAGTGGGGTCATGGCAGCAGGGTACAGCCATGGATTGGCACACGAGCGGTTGGTGGCAAAGGGAGGTGGGGGCAGTGTGGCTTCTCCCTGTCTGTTACTCCTTGCACTATTGGTAGTACAGCTGGTGTGGAGGTCCCAGTGGCAGTGGCAACAAGTCTTACCACCCAACTCTGCCCTCTACCCTGCTGAGTCCCACATCCTGAGCCATGAAGGTGGCTCTTGCCCATGCCAATCAAGCCAGGCTGCAGCCCCATGCCCACTGGGTGCACAAATCTCAGGGGGGGCATGCCCCCCCCAATTCTCCTACTCCAATTCGTTGCTTATGGTCGCGTACTTCCCTTCCCCACACCACATACTTCCCTGTCTCACACCCCACTGCCCCCATACACCTGCTTTTCCCCCTAAGCAAGCACCCTGCTCCCCCACACCCCACCTCCTTCCTCACACACAGGAGGTCTGGGGCCTGGGAGTGGGGGGTACCAGCAGGGTTGGGAGGCTGTGGTTTGGGAGTGAGGGGCACTAGCATATAAGGGCTTCTCAGTGCCATAAAGCAATGGGGGGACACCCACATTTGGATCTGTGTCCTAGTGAGCAAAGAAGGTAGGGGGAGCTCTGATTTTGTATGATCAGAAAACAAAAATCATATGCAAAAATATATAGATATTTAGAATTTATTTTATTATAATGATTGAGGTACTGATAGGCATCAAATTGCTTTAAAATTATAAATATATGAGTGACACATTTTGTTTAACCGATACTTATATATATATATATTGAACTAAATAAGTATATATATAAAATGTATGTATATATATATATATATACACACACACACATATATAAAATGGTGTTTCATTTTAAACATAGAAAAACATGGATTTGGGAATGTTTTATCAGAGAATTTTGGATTTTTTTATCAGAGAATTTTGGATTCTTTAACAGAGAAAACCAAGATCCCTGTTGATTATATGGGTAGTACCATTACATCTTGTAGGGATTTTCAGGATCTGACCTTTGTCTTATTTATCAATAGAGAATGTATCATATTGTGGGTGCTATAATAATACATTTGTTATTTATTTGATTATTATAAAATAGCTCTGAATCGCATGACCAAAGCTGTAATAATATTAATACCAAGGATGTTATTATGTTGCTGTCAGGTCCACCAAACCACATGCTGGGAAGTAAATCTTTTCCCCAAGTCAATTGAAAAAATAAAAAAATAAAAGAAGAAGAGAAGCAGAGAATGTCAATCCTCTGGTTAATGCCTTAATTTTAAGCAATATCACTGTATTTCCTTTATCCCACTAAAGAACTGATTTTCAGTTTTCTGGATTGTGGCACTTTTTTCCAAGTCTTCTGAAAAGGTTATGAACAATGTTAGTGGTTTTCTAAGTTTATGCATGGTAGTAACTTTATTTGATCATAGCGGACAATCCAAATAATTGGCATTAATTTACTTTGGGGCAATTTGTTAAGAAAACTCAAAACCTATTTGTACTGATCTCTACACTTTTTCATGAAGATAAAATTATATTAGAAAAAACTCATTAGCAGATAACACAATTAACAATTATATTTGCAGAATGTGCTTGTTGTACTAGAAGCAATACAATCAACATGAATAAATCATCTGTAATCATAGCTGTGAAGTTGAAAGGTTCAGTTGCATTAGTTAGTTTCATATACTGGCATGAAATTAGCCCAGTCTGCAACCAGGAAGATGACAGTGCTGAGATAGATGTTTATTGTGTAATTACTTAAACGATATTTCATTTAAGGGTCTTATCAAGCTATAAGACAGGCATATCTGTTGTAATTATATTTTACATCAGCAATGTGACACATTAACGAAATGTGTCACTACCCCAGTGTTAGGATACATTTCATTAATGCAAAACACTTTTGTTCTATGCTTTACATTTGGAAACAGATTTAAGTATTAAGTGGCTAATGTCTGCAGCCAGGGAATCCTTTCCGAATTTGTAACACTGACCAGAACAGACCGCATTACACTCTCCAAATGGTGCATTTTTGCATTTGAATGTCTGAATTATCCTGGTTTCTTAGAGACGACCACAACACCAACATCTTAAATCCTCAAAATATTGTCCGCTTCATTGAATGCTCATGATCTAAGCATATGTGTAATTATTCTGTAATTCTCCCCAAAATGTGATTCCTTGGAAATGCATACTAGATTTCCCCTATTGTAGCTGCAATGACTATTTCTTTGTGTCCGTTTCTTTAAATACGGTCACAAGGAAGTCTGTGTGCCTTAGTGCACCGCATGTGTAATGATGATTTTTCTCCCCCCTCTCTTAGTATGCCCATCAGGAGGAAAAAAAAATACAAAAACTTGCTTCATTTGTTTGAGGGTATAGACCAAGGTCACAAAAAGACCATTTAAGATAGTATACATACAACAGTGGTCTTTCTTACAAGAAATGGGCCTAATGTCACACACAATGGACTTATAGCTAGGCATGTATACAAAATTAGAATTTGCAATTGTTACTAGACCTGGTTGTGGTAATCCATGCATGCATATCATTTGGAAAGGGTTGTGGAAGCCCTGTGTACCTAAAACAGCTACGGCTCTTGTGATGCAACTGACTGTGTGTTTGATTTCTCCAAAAATACTGCCAAATTTAAGGAGTTATATAAAATATAGTCTTTAAGAAAAAAAGCTTTCAATAAATCCATCATATCTGTGGGTGAAATCCTGTTTTGGTTAGCTTAGTTTTTTTTTTTTTACAGAAGTTAGTTTAATGTTGTAAAAAATGCCCTGTATATTATTAACAGAAACTACAGCTAATCTCTAGTCATAGTTTTAAAAGTTCTTTTGCAGCACTTAGCATCTCCAAACTAGAAAATGTGTTAATTTTAATTTTCTGGGTGTAATTTGTGTTTCTATAGATTTCACTGTTTCTATAGATTTCTTGTTGAAGTCTTATTAGAAATCTGGGATGGTTTCTTTTAACTGCTTCCCTTTAAAAGTTCACATGTGGTTTTTCAATATTTGTTTTAGTAACCAGGATAATTAATCAGTTCAGTTTAAAGGAGCTAAATTAATCAATTGATAAAAGGTGTCCAGTAATTGTTGACAAAATCAAGTATTTTTATATGTATTGCAAATTTGTAAATCAAACTCTTTTAGACACACACGCACAAATCATGGATACATACTTTTTCAAGTAAAATGAGCAATTTTTTACCAACAAGAGGGTATTTTTAAAAGTTATTTAATTTTAAACTTTAAAAATAATTTTGAGCTTTAATCTTTGCCTCAGGACCTTGCTTTTCAGATCAGACAGTGTAAAAACAGTGATTTAACTTAAAGCAATAATCTAGAAGTGCAGTATTAAGTGATTTGACTTAAAGCAATAATCTAGAAGTGCAGTATTAAGTGATTTGAAATTATTTTTTTCAGAATAAATATTATCAATGTTTTAATGCTAGTGAGAATTCTTTGGGATGAATACAAATAGAGTTACAGTCTCCCTCTTTCCCTTTACCTATGTAAATATAATTTAAAGATCAGAGTTTTAAAAATATAGTGAGAGATTAATTGATAAATTAGGAAAGCATTGAGGCACATAAAGGGGATTCCTCAATACAGGAAAACAAGGCTTACCCTGAAATAGTTACCCAGCTGATTCTATATAATCAATAACTCTTTTCTCAGTTTACATAACAGCATTTGAAAATATATACATTTGTTCATCTGTAGTTAATTATGCTATTTCAGCATTCAAGACTGGTTTAACCATGTACTAGATTCTCATGGGTAGACTTCACTCACAACAATTAATATGTATTATAATGTATTTTAAAAAGGCTTCACTTGTGTAGACTTGTGTCTAAAATGTCAGGGTAGCTGAAGGCTTGTTAATGATTTCATCTCCGTGGTTAAGCTGAAGTCTGTTCATTTATTTGATTAAAAATAAAGCAAATACATGTACTTTTAAAAATTCTGCAAGAAGGACATTTGAAGAACATGGATTTCTATTATTCATTGTTTGTGGATATTAGGACTTTGGATGGCAGTTCCTTCCAGTGCTAAAATTCCTGGTGAAAAGAGTTGAGAGTTAGTGTCCAAGACACTTTTCAGTAAAAGTATTCCTGATTTGTACTTTCTCTTCAGTGAGTAAAGAATGAAGTTCATATTAAACAGGTGTGAAGTTCATAATCCCAGAGGATTATGAGTCTCTTATGAGTAAGGACAACAGTGGAATGGTTTTTCAAGTCCCAAGTACAGGTAGCAGTAGGGTGAACTGGGCATAAGGTATTTTTCCAGTGTCAAGGAAAATTGCAATTCAGACAGAGTTTCAATATCCATGGAGAGACATACTTGTAACCTTGGTGCCAACTTCAGGATAGATTAACCTCCCCTTAATATTTCCCACAAAATATTTTCACCCATATTTTGTGTGGGAAAGAGATGACTTTCACTTTACGTTGTTGCAGTACCATTTAGCCTGACATAACAAACTATCACACTAAATATTTTCTGTCATTTGTAAGTAAAAGGAGATGCAAATAATTATTTTCAGACGAAAACAAATATCCCTGCTTCCACAGCTGAGAACTGAGAGAAGTCAACAAAAGGGAAAAAATTGCCTGAAGTCACCTCCTCCCCCAAAAGCAATAGGAAAAGAATGAGGATTTTCCACTGCACAGTAATGTTCAGATTTCATTCAGTAAACTTCCATTTGCACCTGATTGAACTAAAATGATTGGGAGCAGAGATAATGTAGATTTTCAGCATGCACATCTACATATGGGACTATGTATATATCTTTATCAGACACACAAACAGTGACAGGGAGGAGAAATACATGTGCACCTCTATGCTTTTTCACTTAGCATTGAGCTTTGATTTGTGAATCAGAGACTGGCAGGCAGTTGTTAGTCTAGTAGCTGCATGTATTTGAGTTCTAGTTACCCGCTTTGTACTCATTCTTTTGCCCTCTCTTGTATTTGTAGTGTTTCAGTCTAATAACTTGAAACATCTATGTAAATGATTTCTGATGCCAGGGAGACTACCTAAAATAAACTAGGCAGAGAAAAACAGTGGTATTCTGTGAACCTCAAGTAATTTTTAATGATGCCAGTCTTGGCTTTAAAAAAAAAATGTTGATTGTAAATCAGCAAAATGGGCTGGGCTTTTTAAGCTTCAAGTTGGTAACAGCTTGTTGAGAGTAAATCCTCTCATGGAAGGTTTTGCTAATCTGAATAAATTCAATTTCAAAATCCTTCCTTGATCTAAGCTTGCTTAAGCTCTCACCGAGGCCTAAGGACCCTGAGGGTCAATTCCAATAACAAAAGATAAGAAAAATCTGCCCTTTCTCATATCTCTTTGCAATACACTATTAGCTGTTACCTCACTGCAAAAAATCTTTTGGTTTAATGAAGTCGCCTTTTGATACTTTTTAAGGATGAAGTTCAATGTTTCCCACCGTGATGCAGGTCTGCTCTGCCTGCCACCCAGGAGTGATGTCATAGGAACCTTATACATGGCTTTCTTCAGACTGTATTGTGACTGAAAAAGGAGAAATCCTTGAAATTGCTAAAAAGAACTGAAGAGCCAGAAGGAAATAAATTAAATGGCACTTTGTAAATAAGCTGCTTTTATTTTTCTGTTTTAGTGGTGATACTGTGGTAAGCAAACTAAGAAAGCCAATCTTCCTTTGGCTTGACAGCATTTCTGCTTGGGAGAGAAATAAGAAGCTGTTTATGTAGGTGAACATTTTTGTTTGCAATGGAAAAGGTTAGCTGAGGAAGGATCATAGGGATGGCCCTGTGATCTTTGGGTCCAACACAGCTACTTTTGACATCCTTTCTTCTGCATGTTGCATACATGAGCTAAAAATACAGCAGAATACACTGTGTAAGAAGGATTTTCCTTTTAGTGGCGTGTATCATGGTTTCCTTTTGGTTGGGGCTTTTCGTATCAGACAGTAGCTTACATTAAAATTCTCCTAGAGTTTTCATCTTTTTGTTTTTTGGCATGTACTGTAAAAATCCATGGAATTAATTATTTTGAAAAAATGGGCCATGTCCTCAGGTGGTATAATTGGTGTAGCTCTGTCAATAAATTGATACGGCTCTATTAACACCAGTTGAGATGACTCAGTGTACTTCAGAAATTTGCTACATTAAGGCAAATAATAAAAAAGTTTTAAAGGAAGCACCAGAGGAATTTGATCTCAACCTGGATTTGGGGAAAGGGGAAGACATTAATATATACACCTATTCAAGTGACACAGAAGGTAATAGAGGGAAGAGGGGAGAATTGTTTAAAGGTAAAGAAGTTCTGTTTTCACCAAGCTGAATGTGAATTTTTCAGTGAGATACACATAGGGAGGAAGGATTGCATGGAAATAACAGGTCTCCTTTAGCTCCCATCACAGTCAACAGAAGATACAGGTATCAATGGGAGCAGTATTAGACTTCATATTGGCTAGGAATGGAAGTTAAAAAACTTCCAGTAATATATAATGAACTTTTACTTACATTGCTAGGAATTCAAACTTGAAGGTGCAAATGATTATGAAGTAATTTCAGTGAGGGATGGTGTTTGCAATTTTTCTTATTATTATTGCTACTTCTATTTTCCTTTGCAAATTTGTGGTTTTGTTAGCATTTTTATGACCTTGCAAGTATCAGACAAGAATCCTTTAGATTGCCTGGGATGGGAAACTTCTCCTTTTGCAGCAGGTGTATTCAGAGGCAGCATGCTCTTGTCATCTCAATGTAGGATTGGGAGCCATGTGCCCCTGAATGCCAATTCCACTTCCAGCAGTGACTCAGTTGATGATATTGAAGAAGAATCTCTCTTCCACACCATAGCTCTATTAATCAAAAGAGAATAATAACTATAGTTAACTTCATAGAATCAGTAGCAAACTAATATTGATGTATATTTTTAACAGAAGGCCTGGAAGGAAAGAGGTTGAGGCAGAGACATAACTAGAGACATGTGTAGATGCAACAGGGGCTCTAAATCAAAGCAGTGTGTTTTTTCAAACACTGCTTCTATTTAGGGCCCTTTAAACCCCTTTGTAGTGCACACACCCACTTAACTACCTCTCCAGCAGTGGGGAGGGAAGGGTGAGCTGCTGGCAGGTGGAGTGGTCCCTGGGCTGTGGCAGGGGGGAGGCTGGTGATTCCCTCTGCAGCAACAGTGGGCCCCCCCAGACAGTACCCGTCCACAGGCACCCGGCTCAGGCTGGCAGGGGCACTGCAGCCATGGAGGGAAGCACCAGGGCCCCGCACATCTCAGGCAGGCAGGCAGGCGGGCTTCAGGAAAAAAAAAAGACGGATGCTTTTTTTTTAACTTGAGCAGAGCCTGCTTTCCCAGGCTGCTGTCAGGCTGCCTGCATAGTTGCAGAACTTCATGGAGCCTGGTGCTTCACTCCACGGCTGTAGGGCTGTGCCCCAAGTCATTTAAAGCATATTACACTGCTGAATTTACTACAGCGGCTGGAATTACTGTACAATATGCTGCTGACACATGCAAACACCAACACCATTAAAGCAGTTCTAAAGCATTTAATCTACTTTAATGTGTCATGCACACATGCCCCTCATTTCGTCTACACACGGCCTAGTAAGGTTGACACCCTGAGCTACTGTTTTCAAATCTGGGGATGCTCTCATGCCTCCCTACTGCAGCTGCTGCTGCTTACCCTAGCCACCCAGTGCTCACACTTACCTTTGCCACTGATGGCAATTGGCAGTGGGAAATTCATTGGCAAGACAAGCAGTGGTTGAAGTAGGGGATCATGAAAGTGTCTTTACACTCAACTGCTGCTGTTGCACCTGCCGTACAAACTTTTCAAGGGGCTTCCACTCAGGGTCCCCCTCTAACTTTCCACCTGAGGCTGGGACCCTGCTTGCTCATCCCCATGTTACTGGTTTGAGGAATGGAAAAAAGGCAGTGAGGGTAAAAAGAGGTTCTTTAAACATAAACCACAACAAACCTTCCTAGAAGCACCCTGCCCCTTCCATCCTTGTGTTGGACTTCACTGAAGTCTTACTGTGGAACAATAGAAGGACCTTAGCAGTGCAACAGTGTTTTAATTTCCGATCTCTTTTTATTCAAGCCTTTTTTATTTTAGCAAATAAGTAACTGACTAATCACTCTTCTTCCAAATATTAAGGAAATCGTTAGTAATAATAGAATGTTTTTTCATCTTCCGTGGAAAAGATGGCCTGAAGAAACCCATATGGAGAAGCACTGCCGCGGTGTTCTTGAACAATAAAGGCTAATCCTAGGTTTGCAGGATGATATGAGAAGCCATATGTGTACAGATCCAACCAGCTCTCTCATTATCTCTGACTGCCACAGGATTGCACGGAACATCTGGCAAGCTGGGGCAGCACTTGCACCACTAGTGCCCTGCCAGAAGAATACTATTAGGAGGACTGGGGCAAGTAGAGAGTACCACCAGCAGGACTGGGGTTTATGTTGCCTGGAGCACAGCTAAAGAATATAGAATCTTCTGTGAGCATGTAGACTGCGTATCTTTTGTATATATTTGTATCTTACAGTGCTCCAAAGCATGTTACAGAACGGAAGACAGAACTCTTGTCTGAAGAGATTACAGTCTGAATCTAGGCAGCTCAAGGAAGCACCAGGCTACTCAATCAAGTTCTACATGTACCAGCTCCAAACCAAAAGCTGCATGGACATGCTAGGATGCAATACCACTCAGTTTATATGCTCTGTTGGGGTGCTGCCCTATGCTATGTAGACACACCCAGGTATAGATCCAGGCAGGTTGCAGTGGTGCACGCACACACATCAGGTGACCACATCGCAGGAGCAGCAGTGCAAGATGTTTTAAAGTCTCTGAAGCAGGTAAGAACCCCACCTCCCTTCCTTTCTGTGCTCAATGACAGTCCCCTCCATTCTCCTTTCATTCCCTCGCCCTGCTCCTCTCCCTGCTGCCACCGCCCTGTAGCAGGAGGAAGCTCCAGAGTACTCCTGCCTACTCCAGCTGGGAGTAATCCAAAATCCTGGCTTCCCCCATGGACGTACCCTAATGGGCTGATCACATAAAGACCTAGTCTAAGCCTTTTCATTACACCAAACAAAAGGTGATATGATTTTTATGAAAATTAACTGTCTTCCTGGGGTTTGCTGCTTCTGGTAACAAAAACAAGTAAACTTTCTAAATTTCAGTGTACAACCTCTCTCCAGACATGTTTACTATTTTTAAGGCCTCTGCAACCCCCAAATCTGTCCTTGGGTATGTCTATATGGTATATAGGGCATCCCCATTGGCCACTCTCAGCCACACCAAAAATTAAGGGCTCATGAGCCAGTGCAAAGGGAAGAGCCTGGAGCAGTCTCATAGGGTTTGAAGCATGCCTACGGGTGTGGGTGGGTGGGAGATGGGTTGGGTGTGCTTAGGTGTAGACACTGTGTAGACAAAACAGTTGAAAAGAATTTTATTGCTCAGAAAGTGCTTGCTTTCTGAATTATACACACACAACCATGTTTGAGTCTGAACTTATCAGTCTGAAAGTGACACATGTTTTTATAAGCCTAATTCAGGATTTAAGATGGACAAGCTTTTTATATGGATTGGCTAATTATTTCACTGTTCTGTGATGCATGCATTTTAATGTATTAAAGTAAGAGCTGTTTTTAAACTACTTAATATCACATATATACTACCTTCAACCTGCAAAGTTATCAGATTAAGAACTGTAATTCATACAGTTTTTCAATTTTGAATCAAGTATAACTAATGAAAGGAAATTTCTCATGTCATACCACTCAGCACTTCAGGAAACTCACCCAAGCTCAATTGACATGTGGCTAGAAATGCCACACTGCTAGTTTATTTCTCGCTTAAAACCTCCAGATGAGACCAATTAAATTATTCATTGTAGATGAATCAACAGATTAATTTTCCTTTTTTTCTTTTCTGTTTACACACCTTTTGATCCAATTGCCACAAATTTGCCCATTGTTCATAAGTGGTCACTTCCAAATTCATGCAAACAAATAATGGAATAGAGTTGCTTGGAAATTGTTCTTTTGATCTGGTTTTGGAGGCTATTTGGTCACCTGTGTTACAGATACCGTTTCTGTGACTGCTTGTAACTTTTCAAAGTGAATAATTGTTCTTTGGTGGAATTTTCCAGGTACACATTTGTGTTATTCTTTGTGAAACATTGGGGATTTACAGTTGCTTAAAAAGGGAAATCTTAGGCCAACCACTTCAGTTGGGTTTCTGTTACACAAGTGACCTCCTGCATAACAACATCTCTATCACAGGTTTCAGCATTTTCCTTATAGCCCCAGCTCCTAAAGCCAGATCATTACATGAGAATATCAGCTTTAGGTGATGCACTAAAAGTTCCCTAAGCTAATTTCCTGTATCAAATATCTGCTTATCCCTGTACTGAGGCTTGGGGAAAGAGCTGACCCTAAATTAATAACCATGAGAAACTAAATGATATTCATCTCCCTTGCTGCAGAGACAGTGTTTCTGACACTACATGTTAGACAGCATTCTGAATCCAGTGGCTCCATGTAAAGACTTCCTGGCATACGTTTAAGCAGTGACTAGCTAGGTCCATGCTATGTAATAAAAAGGAAAGTCTTACCTAGAGGCAGAGGAGAGTGCACGAAGTGGGGAGCAGTACACATAACAAATAAGCTTCAGGCAGGGCATGACAGAAGCTGGATTATTTTATTAACCACAAAAAAGAGATAGTTAGTTCTGGGAATATCAAGTGTCAAAAACTTAAATGGCAGATAATTGCATTTGATATGTTAGCAAGTGAGGCAGACCACACAGTTTCCTACTTCTACTATATGACATTTACAATAGTTCCTGAGGCTGCTTTCATTATCATTCAGCACACCAGTACATACACATTGTCCTTTCTGAAGCCCATCTGCCATAAAAGTCACCTTGTTGTCTTCTGGGGTTCAAGGGACCTTATTACCTTAATAAAATGTCCAGACTAATACATCTTGTCATATTCTGGTAGAAGAAAGGTAGCAGAAGGGCTGGCAAGCCCTCCTGTCTCAGTAGGGACATTGTGGTCCTCTTGAAAAAGAAAAAAAAGGCATACACACAGTGGAAGCTGGGGCAGTCCTCAAGGAGGACTATACAACAGTGGTCTGCACTTGTAGGGAAATGATTAGGAAAGCTAAGGTGGTGACTGGCTTTAAGAATCTATGTATGATATGCTCATCGAGGGTAAGATTCTGAATGACAAGCCAGCATGGCTTTGTCGCAGGTACATCTTGTCTTACCAATCTCATCTCCTTCTGTGAACAGATCTCTCACCACCTGGACATGGGAGGGAAGGTCAGTGTTATATACCTAGATTTCCAAAAGGCTTTTGATCCAGTATCCCACAATATCCCTGTGGATAAATTGGAAGATTGTGGGCTTAACTGCTCAATAGTTCAGTGGGTGGAAAAGTGGCTGCATGGTAGGACCCAGAGAGTTCTTATGAACGGATCTGTGTCATCCTGGCAAGAAGTGGCCAGTGGTGTCCCTCAGAGGTCCATGCTTGGACTGGTGCTTTTCAACATCTTTATCAATGATTTGGATGTGGGGGTGAAAAGCTTGCTGGCCAAATTTGCGGACAACACCAAGTTATGGGGGAATGTGGTCATATCAGAAGATAGGTTGCAGATACAGGCAACCTGGACAGGCTGGAGAGTTAAGTGTACTGGAATCAGATGAAGTTCAACACTCAGAAGTGTAAGGCACTCTATGTGGGAGCAATCCCCAACATACCTACAGACTTGGTGGTGACAATTTGACTTGCGCCACAGCCGAAAGAGACCTAGGGGTAGTGATCGACCATTGCATGAACGTGACCAACACTGTGATGCTGTGGCCAGCAGGGCAAACAACACGCTGGCATGCATTAACTGTTGCATCTCATGCAAAACAAAGGAAGTGATACTCCCACTGTACTCCACACTGGTGAGACTGCAGCTGGACTACTGCATCCAGTTCTGGGTGCCGTACTTTAACAAGGATGTGGAAAAACTTGAGAAGGTTCAGAGAAGAGCCACCCACATGATCAGGGACTTGCAAGACAAGCCATATGAGGAAAGGCTGAGGGGCTTGGACCTCTTCAGCCTAGAGAAGAGGAGGCTGAGAAAGGCTTGGTAGAGGCTTACTGCTACATCAGGGGAGTGCATCAAGAACTCGGTGAACAACTGTTCACTAGGGCACCCCTGAGGAAGACCAGAGCAATGAATACAAATTCCTGGAAAGCCACTTCAGGCTCAGTTCCAGGAAAAACTCCTTCACAGTCAGGGTGTCCAGACTGTGAAATAAACTCCCTCCAGTGGTAGTGCAATCACCTACCCTGGAAATCTTCGAAAGGAGACTGGATAGTCACCTTGCTGGGGTCACTTGACACCAGTTGTCTTTCCCTGCCTAGTGCAGGGGGACTGGACCCGATGATCTACAAGGTCCCTTCCAGCCCCAAACAATCTATGAATCTATGAATTGGCTGAGTTAAGCTATCCCTGCCTAAATAGTCATGAGGGTAGAGGTCATAGTCAACACTTCTATGATCTGTGTACATCCTGGATGGCACAAGCAACGGAACTGGCAGGGCACTGGTCCTTTTTGTTTTCCAATCCTCTTTACTTTGTTGTAGTTCAATTCCTCTTTCCTACAAATGAGCATAATCAACCAATTTCTCATCTTCACACTCGCTGACTAGAACCTGTGTGTGCAGGTCCAAATGTGACAAGTCAAAGATAATTTCCTTACTTTGGTTGTTTTGGTCACATCGAGATACAATGTTATTAATAATGTCAGTCCAGAAGTGGCAGTTGAACAGTTAAAATCACACGTGGGACATGAGAAAAATAAAAGTGTCAACACAGATAATGTAGCCTTATTTTGTAATTTCTCTAACTTATGGCACACTTTGGGTCAGGATTGTCTTGCTGGGAGATATCTTTCTGAGCAGCTCTCAGAGATGGTGGGCAAAATTAAGCAGACTGACTTCTGCTGAACAGAAAGCAAGCCCCATCTCCATTAAAACACCTGTGAAGTTGATTGGTGGCACACCAGAATACAAATTGAGGGATCTTGAGGCTAAGAAACAAGGAGTGAGGGAGCACGGACTGTACTTTGCCTAGATGGTCTCTGAAGGCATTATAGTTATGTCTATAAGCCTTGCTTCTCAGCAAAAATAGCTGGGCAAGGGGGCAGAGCTCCACAATGATGTGGCTATAGTGCCTCCAGTTCCAGAGCTAATATATGCAGAGCACCACATGGTATTGCCTTGCACCAAATAGATATACCCGAAGCTCAGTACACAGGTAGTCTCTCCTAAAACACTGTTTGTTTTCACATTCCAACAAAGACATGGCACACACTCTTTTTGTACATATTCTTACCTATCTGCTGAGTGGTAGAAATTTTGGGCCCTTGTGCTGGTTCAGTTCTCTCTCCATTAGGAGGGAAATCAATGATGGTATGTGGATATTTTTTCAGTGAACCTGCTTTTGTCAATTCTACCCACAGCAGTTTTTGAACAAAGATGGTTAAACCAGCCTATAGGCAAGCCTCTGAGAAATTACATCCAAAACTCTAAACCCAAGTTCCAAGGGTTGTCACAAGTAAAATATACAAACGCATTTCAATCTCATAGTATCATAGTATCTAGGGTCAGAAGGGGCCTAGAGCAGGCCATCAAATCTGACCCCCCGCCAATGGCAGGAACGAGTGCCAGGGTCACAGGACCCCAGCCAAGTACCTCTCTAATCTACTCTTAAAGATGCCCAAGGTAGGAGCAA
>JAGPOW010000304.1:86643012-86653012 GCA_030014935.1 Caiman crocodilus
CCCCCCACTCCCCACCCCATAGCAATGGAGGAGGAGCAGGGGGAAAAATCCCCCTCTTGGGGCAGGCAGCCTCACAGAGTCCCTCTCCCCACCCCATGGTGGCAACAGGGGAGGAGGAGGGAGAAGAACCCTGCAGCACCACATGGTGGTGGGCGAGAGGGAGGAAGGGGAAGAGTTTCCCTCTGGGGCCAGGCAGCCCTGTGCCCTGGGATTGCTCTTGGCTTTCAGGGAGCCACTGGGGCAGGCCTGGCCATGCCCCTCTCCTCAGCTCAGCTTCCCTGTCGAAGGAAGGGCTGCTCTAGGTCCCCTGGGCTTCTGGCCTCAGCCACCACAGGCATGTGCCGAACATTTAACCACTTGCAAACTGATTCACTCTCTGCAGGTTAGACTAACCTGCAAAGATTGAATCAACTCAGGCTCAGACTTTTTGAATGTCTGTCTCTAGCCTAATAAAATCAACTTTGGGAATTTCACTAGTGCCATGGTAAGGTTAACTTTCAGGATGTTGCCACTGTTGATAGCTTGAAATGCTGTACTACACTCTAGGGCCCTATCTAGACAGTAAAGTCACTGTGCCCTCAGACATACCGCATTGCTCTTAGCATCTTACCTCTCCTCCCCTAAATGACAACAGTGCTGCAGTTTCTCAGAGGCACTGAGGGCAGGCTAATGGGACTGAAACTCTGCAATGCTAATTAGCCCAACCTCTGCATTGTGTAGTCATGGTATCATTATATCCAGTCAGGGGGGTAGCATGTGCAGAGCAGTAGGACATAACAGAGAGCACCACTGCTGCTTGGTAGGTTTGTGGTCTTGACATGGTCCAAGCTACACTTTTACTCAGAGTTATGCAGAAATAGTGTCTCCACTGCATGCTGAGGCCAATGTAAAGATTCCCTAGTCTTATTTAGAGCTAACTTTGATAGCTCTACATTGTACCACAGTGTGCAGCATAGAAATACCCAGAGAATGCCTTATATGTATATAATAACTTAATGTTTTGTGAATGGCTGTACAACTATAATATAACTTCTTTGCATTTAATTTTCTAGTTCTTTTTAAACAGGTAATAAAGTGTTTATTTGAGACTTTCTAGGGCCTGAGAATTTTTATGCTTAAAATTTAAATAGTTCAGGTCAGGCTTTGAAATTCATGGGTTGCTTCCCAGAGGTTTATGCTAGTCTGGATTAGCAGAACATTGTAATTGTACTGCCAATCCCAAATGTTGAAAAATCATGAAACATGTTTAAACACCATAAGATTTTTAATTTTTTTGGTTATTTTACTTGCCTTGTTCCTGCATTCTTGTCTTTCTCCCCCATAACCATGAAAGCTAGGAACTTAATTTTAAACCTGTGAAAGCTGAGATTTTCATACAAATGTATGACTATATATGTTGAAGATAAACCCAGCTTTCAAATATTTTAAGGCTTGTGATAAAATTGGGAGTGTTGATGTCAATGGTTGTCTTATGACAGTAATGAAGTTTTCATAACCTGATTCTTCATTACTATTGTTACATTTTGTCTAAGAAGCTGAGAGATCCCACTATTGAGCTGTATGTTTTACTGGGTGTGTGACAGAATGCGGGAGCACAACCTAATATCCCAGCTACAAGGGGGGAGGAGAGATGAGATGAACCTCATTTTCTTTTGTCTTTTACCAAGTGAAAAAGATAGGCTGGATAATATGCTTTTGAGAAGGCAAGGCTCCATACTTGTCTTCTCTTGGATCAAACTGCACTGTAACCTGGGGAATTTTTCCTTTACTTTCTGATTATATTATTTTCCTTTAGAAAAAATTAATCCTTAGGGAAAAGACCTTGCTAATCATGACTTTCTTTTTCTATTGAGAGTTTTCTTTTTTGCCCTGTGAGAGACCCACTTCTACTGGATATATGCATAATATATGTATCTGCAATGTGGCCCACCCATCTAACTGGACAGCACAGGAATTGGGTAACTCTTACTGGAATGCACAGAGCTTCCATGACTATGTCAACATAATTTGTTCCTGTGAGATTTTTAATTTGCTTTTATGGCATCAACAAAATGCTCTTCTCATTCCTTTGTTACATGAGATAGTTAGAATAACTTTCACTGCAGTTTTCCTTTTTAAAGTGGCAAATCTTATGAAAATGTCTAGGAGGTAGAGCATAAAGAATGAAATGCCTGTAATTCTGTCATATTCCTGTGTCACAATAACAGATTATCTGGAAAGTTAACTGTCTTCTCTATGAGTTTCATTAACATGCATTTCAAAATGACAGGCCATATTTACTTCTACCATGATGGACGCGATAGATCATTTTGATGTGCTGCCTGAGCATACCAGGACCACAGGTAACATTTACTCCTCTGAGAGTTACAGACACAGTTTTCATTCCTATTGCTGAGTTTCATTTTCAGCAAATTAGAGTACATTTATTTGTGTGCAGGGAATAATTTATCTACAGATCTTTAGTTAATCAAGTAATATCTGTGCTGACTTTGTAGTGTTAATCTAATTTTCTATGGGATTCTGTAGCAAGTCTCCATGTGTCTTACAATTTTTAAATCAGTTTAATAACATTTGAACTTGTCCTGAAGTTTGAACGGTCATTTTGAATATATCGTATTCAAAACTTTGTTTCATAAAAATACAATACCTCTTTTGGAATACATCTGTCTTGATTTTTAAAATCCCAAGGTTTGCACAACTATGTTGGAATACCAAAGCAAACTTTAAAAGAAATATATTTGAGCTCTTCTGAACCAACTGTATGGGAATTACAGATATATACATAGAAAAATAATTAATAAGAGATTAAGTGGATTCCAGAAAATGTTTTTTCCATCAGAACTGTTATGAAGAAATGTTTACACAGATGTCGTAAGTGAGACTTTGCAAAAAAAAAAACCCACCAAAAAAACTCCCTTACGTAGCTGACAGCCTGACAACTTTGCATATGTGTGTTAACAGGAGAATGTGCTGTGTTTAGGATGAATGGAGAAGTGGGCCTAAATGACTTTCAGATTAGCTGGAACAGATGGAAGGGTCACAGTTGAACAACTTTACACAGCTACATAAAGGCAATGTTCAAGTGGAGTTCATTGCCTCTGACAGATACTGTCAATCAAGCAGGGGACTCTCAGTTAACCAGCAGCCTGTCCTTTTAAAGATAAAATTAAAAAAAAAAGTATTGTGTGGCAATGACTGGAGTTTATCTGGTCTATGTCAAGTATAAGCTCCACCCAAAGTGACTAGCTTTTTCAAATAAAACACAATAGTTTGTAGACATTTTGAAGACAACAGAGATATAGACTGCAGTGGCTGCTAGTGCTAATATATCATTTTTGCAAATGAGTAATACAAATCATGTCTTCCAGAGGAATATATCACATTGAGTCTATGTAGCTAGATGCCCTGTATCTTGTTTTTTCATACAACAGAGTGTTACTGGGAATGGCAATAAAAAGTAGTTGTTGTCAAGTAAACTGAATGGTTCAATTGTAAAAAGAAAATAATAGCATCTGGACTTCAGCAAATTTGATGAGATGTGATTTTTAACCTGCAGACAACTAACAGGCACTACATTTTTAAAGGGTGATCAGTAACAACATAGTGTAAACTGTTAGTCTGCTCTCTGTGGTACCATGTTTTGGGGTCACCATGCATGGCTGAAGATTCATTGTAAAGAGAAACTGTTCAGTCACAGTACTCCTACACTTTAACTACCTACATCCAGAGTCTGGGATGCAGGCAGTGAATGGATGACAATAAAACATTTTCCTAACCCTAACAAAAAGAAGGAAAGAGCTATGAGGTTAATGAGAAGAAGCAGCAGTTGTACAAATGAGAGATCTGGATCCATTTTTGAATATTTGGAAGGGAGACAAATTCTTTTCCTAGTGTTTGGGTCTCTCTTTTTCTCTTCCTTCCCTCCCCACTGACACCTTTTTCTCTGTCTCACTGTTCTTTGATATTCTTCATCCTTTCCAAATAACTGGAGCCCGTAGTGGATGGAACTGTTATTGGTACAATGTGAAGAGATAATATAGCCTTGTGTTTGATGTTCCATCTATCTATTTTATGGGGACAGCCATGAGCATAGCAGTGGGGGAGGAGAGGTAACCAAAGGAACTTCTAGCATCTGTAGGTATAAATTGCACAATAGAAATCTTTGGTCATGAATCCTCATTGACATGTGAGTTGTCTTTCTGACCTAAGCTTCTATAGTATAGTTAAAACCATCATTTTTAAAAGTGAGATTCAAAGCAGATACTAGTTATATCAGTTGTATAGTCTTTGATTTCTGTGGCTGAAAGGCTTACTCAGTCAAAATATGGGTCCCTAGCAGGTAGCAGATCTTAGTTTTATTATTCTAAAATACCGTATGGTGGGTGCATCTATACAAAATCTTTACTGTGGAGGTGGCTAATGTGCTCCACAGTAAAGTCTCAGCATCTGTATGTGCAGCCCTATTAGGCAGCAGTAAACTAATAAACACCGCTGTAGGTTAGTACTTGTCAACACAAGTATTATCCTACAGCACCATTATTTAGTGTGCTACAGTGTACATGTAGATGCAGAGACAGCTGGCTGGGGCACAAGAGTGCTTCAGTGGAGGGACTGTCTATTGCCTAGCCTCTACACTGGAGTACCTTCATGCCCAGCCAACCCCTCCACAGCACACTGAACTGGATTGGAGTGGCTCCTCGCTGGCAGGCTGACCTCCAAGGTCCCCTGCCAGCTGGGCCTATTCCAACACAGCTCAAAATACTGCGGTTCTAGGTACATGTGTAAACTGCATGCCCAGGAGCAATAAACTCCAGTGCAAACTGCACTGGAGTTTATTCAGTCAAATTAATTTCACATATAGATGCCCACAGTAAGGACCTAATCTTTTGTGGTGGGGGTTGTTTTTTGATGGAAAGTCAAAACTTTCCACAAGGAAAAAATGTTTACAGCCATTTCTAGTTATGGTAATAGTAATTTCTCTGTGTCCTATAATTTTTTTGTCCCACTAGAAATCTGGCTGCAAGAGGGAGAGCTGCTCAGTATTATAAAACAGAGGAACAGATACTGTTATAATGTTCTTCTTTTCTTCTCTGAATCCAAGATGATATTATTACAGGGAGAAATATGTTAACTTAGATGTAACTTTTGTAACTTGAAACAAGGCTGTGAAAAAATGTGTCTTTCACAAATAAACAAATGCTCTTTGGTAATAGCCATGAAGTGTCAATCTAGCATGATGAGTCTTCTACAGGTACATCACCTATCCACCTTTTTCTGCTTTTTCCCTACATTTTTGTCCTGTGACCATTAATGTGTTCTTAGCTCCACTATCAATGAGAGCAAGAACTGTGGTCTTTTCTACTATTATTGACTAGGTAGTTTCATGAGCACTGGCATTTATGCTAGGAGAAGGTAATGCAATACGCCTCAGACTATAGGCTGATTGACTGGGAGAATCATGAAAGATAATTTCCCTGATGCACAGCACTACACAATGCATATTGGTATTTTTGTCTTCTTTTGAATCACGAGGCACTGGATACAGTGGAAAATGCCAGACTGAGAAAATCAGTTTAATCAGTTAGATCAAATCTCACACGCACTAGCATTGCTCCACAGATCTACAGAAGGGTGAGCATCAGAAGGAGGAGAGCTTATTCTTGATCTGTCTTAAAGCAACAGCAGCTCCTACTTAAAGCAGTAAATTTCCTTTTGGCAATCCATAGTTCTTTCTTTTACCACCACCACTAGGTTGATACACAAACTACCTTTAGAGTGAAAATGAAAGTGCCAGAAGCCAGAAACTTGATGCCTCAAACAGTGAATAAAGGTGGATTTTTCCCATTGATAGCAGTACTCTTGCCTCTAAATAACTCTCTCAGAACCAAAGAACTTGTGGATGAAATCCTGGTCCCACTAAAGTCAATGGGATGTCTGTCATTGATTTTAGCAGAGCCAGAATTTCACCGTAGGAGCCTATTGAGTATCTAGCAGAAGTCTATATATTAATTAATTTCTTTGTGACTGATGTCTCTCTTTTCCTTATATCAATGTAACCCAAGTTACTTGAATGAATCACTCCCAATTTGTCTGGTGGAAATAGAAAGGAGAATCAGACTCTTTTATGACTTTCCACTTCATAGACAACTGTTCAAAGGGGGCCAATATTTGCCTGTTAGACATGTAGGATTTAGCAAGGTTTTAAATGTGATGGCTAAGTTCAGGAAATGGCTTTCATAGCAGGAGCACATTTAACTGTGGGAAGACTCAAATTGATGCATCACTCTTTTATTCAGCCTTCAAAGAATAAGTCCAACCTCAGACAAGAAAGCTTTGAAAACAAACAAACATCCAAACAAAGAATCACAGTGATGAAGCAAGAAGCCCATTTTCCATTTAGATTTTGTGACACAGCATGAAAGCAAACTGGGCATGGATTAATAAATGATCCACAGATACTTCCTCTAAGACCCTTGTGTCAACTCCAAATAAAACCAACCATGTCATGCATTCCTCTAGATCTACAGTTCTGCCACTTATAAATATAATGGTGACAATTAGGCAGGATGCTTAACAAATCAACTTTTGTTTCATAGGAGTTTTCTATTTCACACAGTGTTGTGGCTGCTAGCAGAAGAATAGTTGTTTTCTGCAAAGTAGGTATTGGCATGGGCTTGAGGAAAAAGTAACCTGGTAAGATACATTTACTGAGCACTGTAATTGTTGATCTCTCTTTGTGACCTATGTTTTCCATTCTTTTCCATTCTTCTCCCATCTTCTTTGGAATAGTGTCTGTTGGAACACCAGTGCTGTGGTAGGCTGTGATGTTAATGTGAGTCTCCTTGCATAGTGCTGACCATTGTCTAACAAGTTGACACACCAACCCAACAAATCAAAGAGCTGTGTGCAATGGATCAGGAACACACACAGAGGTTTTCTCCTCATCTAAGGGGATAACATCTATGAAGAGCAAGTACAGTATGTTCATCACTCATTGCTGAGAACTGCAGCTAATTGGCCTAAATGTAACCCTAAGTAGCAATCAAACTTCCTATAACAAGTGTCAGCCAGTGTCTGAGCTTTACAATTTAGTAACTGTATGTTGGTGATCCAAACAAATTGTTCCTATATTTTAAAGATAAGGAGGAATGTGATAGTGTGGGTAGTACAACCGCTCATTAGGCAGGACTCCTAAGGGCTGCTCTTGGTCTATTTTTCCATTTCCTGGAATTGACTTACATTGTGACCTTAACTTTCTCTGACCTAAATTCCTCATCTGTGAAAAAGGTATATTAGTACTTGCTGTCAGGATTATTATCAGGTTTAATGAATGTTGGCAAATCACTTTGAGATCCTAGAATGAAAGATGACACAACAAAATGCTATTATATTAATTCACTTGGAAATGAAAGGAAGCCTGGCATGTTGAAAAGAAGAAACTAAATGGGAAGTGAAGACAGAGGCCTTGATCCTGATCTTAATTAAGTGATTAATGGAGTCAACATGGTCTAGTGGCCAAGATGGTAGACTGGGAGTAGAGAGAGTTGGTACTACTACCAGTTCGGCTCAATGACCTGGGGTGAATCACTTCACCTCTGTTTCCCTTCCCTCCTTTACTTGTCTCATCTAGTTCAGTTTTAAGTTATTTGGGACAGAAGTTATCTCTTAATGTATGGTTGTACAGCACCAAGCACAAGAAAGCTTGATTTTGGTTGATTGCTGTCCCCAGGTGCTACTGTAATAGTACTGGTAAAAAGAATGCTCTTCAGATCCATGTGAGAGATTAGAATGAGTGCCAGGGTGTGAAGTATGTGAAAGAAGCAAATATGGCCGGTGACTAAATCCAAAATCGCTTTGATATATGTGAAATGGAAATTAGTGGATCCATAAAGAGTTTTGATTTGAAAATTCTATTTAGAACAGATTTCTTTATTTACATTTAGCCTTGCTGCAATCATATTGAAGCCATACCTATGCAAGCATTGCCTTCAAATGGAACAGAATCAGGACTTTATTCTTACATACCTCTACTAAATCAAGGAAGCAAAATATTTATTGTCAGAAACACCACTGAGTCAGGAAGAGTTACAATCCAACCACACACAAGTAACTAGCATAATTAATGTCTGAGTTGGTGATGTAATGCTCCAGCAAGTGTCTATGTGACCCTATGCTTCATTTCTTGGGCTAAAGATAAAAAAATGCTTTGCTAGCCTAACTTTATCCCAACCATGCAGTTGGTCCAGTAAAAGATATTTCCCATAAAAAACCCCTGGGATAGAGAGAACTTTCTGAATGGTTGTACTCACTCTGAAGAGACAGTAGATAAAATGTACAGCAGTAGGGGCTGAAAACTTTTTGCAAGGTCTAAAGTAGCTTGTTCTCATGATTCCAGGTGTTCTCATGATTCCAGTTGTGCTTGGCTGCATCTTTTGAGATAACACATTTAAAGTAGATTTTCCTAACAACTCAGCCTTCAGCTACTATTACAATTTAAAAATTCCCACTTGCTGCTGGTGTCTAAGAGTATCATTGCTATAGGTGCATGTCCATGAGTACATTAAATTATTTAATAGGATACTGTTGCTGCAAATGCTGCGTCAGTGTTGTTTCATGCTCTACTTTGGCACAGCAGCAATAATACTGAGTTAATCAACTATGATTAAAATTCAGTTGGTGAGCACCATCAGGGTATTCCATATAATTTAGAACATAACAAAAGAGAAAACTTTTGACACAAGTTGATTATAAGTGCTCAACACCTAAAAATTAGGAAAGCTCTCAACTTCAATTAATATCAGTGATCAACTCTGTACCTTGCAGCACTGAGCCCTGAGCAAATCAACTATATACCCCAAATGTTGTGTACCAGATGATAGACTTAACTATGCAGACATCTTTTTTTTGTTGGTGACAAACACTGATCGTAATGCCAGATGTATAACTTTTGACTTCTCTGTGGTGTCTAATCCCTTTGGTATTGAATCTTTTACATATTAACTGATAGTTTAATTGACTGACTTTTGGAACATCCTTCAAACTCTAGTGGGAACAGAAATACAGATGAAGATTGTTTTGTTGGGCCAGATTGAATGTTTGGCTTTTTCCCTCCATTTGAAGTTTCCACAAAGAAACTAGAGACTCAAGAGGAGATGGAGGATGAATTATACTGGAAAATGGGGGCAGGGGGGAAGTGTTGATTTTTCTGAGGACTTCATCAAATTGTTTTCCAGGCATGTTTTAACATGTGGCACAAATCATTTTGAAGATCCAGGTAGACATTCGGTTTCTTTCATATCTCTGTTTTCTTAGGGAGTACCTCTTTTTGGAGTACATGAATGCAGTGTTATATTATTCAGCATGATTTCCAGAAATCAGCACACATGTGTGTTTGCTGATCAGTGGGAATATTCCTGTGTAGATGGATAAATCAGATTAAAGGCCATATTCTATCTTTAGTTGTCTATACAACAACATAATAGTCATATGGGTGTTGTCAACAGAGTTTCTCCCATTTAAAAAAAATATAGGTCTGGATTCTAAAGACCAAGCATGAATTTGTATTAATCTCAATTCCATTGGAAAAAAAGACCCAAGTATCATAAAGCACCTTTCCATTACAAGACTTGATGTAGGATTCACTAGGGACAACAGATTGCAAATATTTAAAAGCAGAGCAGATTGTCACACACACAAAAACTATTGCTGAGGCTGCCTTCACCTGCAGAAGAAAGCACATTCCTCCAATGGAGGGATGGCCCCATTTTCTTCTCTTGTTTTATAAAGAGGCTGGGGTTGTCAAGCTTTGATTCAGAACAGGAGCTCATTCAGAAGCATCCTCAGGCCTGGCTGGGAGCTGCTCACATCCCCGGAAAATTCAGTGGGAGAAAAAGTTTATGGAAGCGAGTAGGAGTTTATTCAACAGTGTCTGAGGCCTTTCAGAATCATGAGTGAGTGTCTATAAGGGGGCAATCAAGCATAGGCTGGGAATTATCTCTGT
>JAGPOW010000304.1:86658012-86671664 GCA_030014935.1 Caiman crocodilus
CTTGTAGTGAATGTATTCCCAGGAAAAGGAACGTGCAGAAACTCCCCACTGTTGGGTTCTTTAGCCACATTGTCTGACTATGTGGCTGAGACAATGGGAACAATTTTATGCTAATCAGTGGAAATAAAATGTACATTTTTGCAAGTTCCTTTTCTCCTGGCACAAGAGAAATTAGCTGACACCAGCACTCAGACATTTATCCCAAGGAGCTCTCAGTTGGTGGGTTTTCAAGCAGGGTGCATCTCTGAAAGATTCAAGTCTTCTTGTGGGGTTGTTTCTGTAACCGCAGCATAATTTTTTCTTCTAGTATCTTACTGAGGTCTTTATTTCTTCCTTGAATGAAAAAAATACTGCATTATGTGCACTTAGAATATACATATACGTGTGTATATGTATATGGAAGTATTTTGGATTTAGTTTTATTCCCCGTTTCCCCCCCTCCCTTATTTTTTTTGGTAATGATTTTCACCCCTTTTTTGGTAATGAATTTTAAAGGTAATGACACTTTGCATATGTCCCTAAATATAATAATTTAATGAGAATTGATGAGGAGCCCAGATAAGGAGTAATTCTGGGTCCTATTATATTAGAGTGGGAATGTCACCAATAAAATCCTGGGGCATTTGATGCAGGGCAAGGAGTCTGCATTGGAGGAGTTAGTTCCTGGGGAACAGAGAGGGCAAAGAGTGGAAGTTTCAATAGAACCACCTGGGATACATCCATGTGTCTTCAAAGCAGAACAATACTGATAAAACAGGATGTATACCCAAGGTTCACTTCATACATGTACATAGGCAACACACTGCAACATGCTGATTTCTTTGATTTTGATTAGAGAACAGGTTCTGTTTCTTGTGAAACTGAAGTTCACCAGGAGTTGGGTTCTGTGCCCAAATGTAGGGCATGTATCAAATGCATTTTGGAAAAATTGCTATGCCTTGTGCAAACTTATGTATTGCAAGTAACTTCTAAAGGCTTAATTTTCTCGTTTTCTGTACTGTTGAGGCATTTGTGTATCACAGTGATGAACTTGAAATGAATGTCTGAATAAATAGACCTGTACATCCATGGGTGCTACATTGCTTCCATTAGAAAGTGTGTGCTTATTGTTTGCAAATAAAAGGCTCCCATGGCAAAAATAAATGGTCAGTCTCAAAATTCATAATATGAATCTTGAAAACATTCATACTATTACTGAAGCAATTATCCAAACATTTTGTAATGCAAATTTTTCAATTTAATAGATACAAAAAAAAAAAAAGGAGAAAAACCTCAATGTGGATGATAGCGTTCCATGAAAAAGGCCACTTTTGATTAAAGAAACAAACTAACAATAATTTTTCATTCAAACTATTTTGACTATTGTTGTATACAGTTAAACCTGAGCACTGGAGATATTTAAATAGGAACAGACAGGTCACGCTAGCAAGCACATTTCCTTTAGATCTAAGGACCTGTTTATGACAGCACTTGATAAGGCAGTGCTTTTTGGAATCATGTTCCACTGAATTAACTAATCGCAGCTTTACAAGACTGCAGCAGGATTTACCTTTCTCTCTCTCTTTCTCTCCTTAAGAATTGTAACTTTGGAAATGACAAAAAGAATGGCACTCATTACAGTAAACTGGCCCTAGAGAAAATCTTCCCTTCCAGTCCAGTGATGATTTTGCATACTGTATAAAGTACTTTGCGCTGTCAGAATTTGCCTCTTTTGAAAGCATAGAAAATATTTCATTCCAGTCATTTAAGTTATTAAAGATTCTATTGTATTTTTTAAGCAAGAAGGGTGGCCCTGGCATCAAAGGAAAATTCCGTATTAAATAATTGAGTTATGCCTCATTATTTTCATCTTGAGTGAAATTGTGGTCCTACTGAAATCAACAGGCATTTGGCATTGACTTTAATTGGGCCAGGACTGCACCCCGTATGCTAATATATCTATAAACACTTTTGAGACAGAGAGCATATCTACTACTGGGAACGTCTAAGCAGCCTCCATGCTGAGTCTATGAGCACTGCTGAGAAGTACATCTTGCTCATTTATATATGCTAAATCCCACAAAGTAGGCAATGCAGCCATGTTAGACTAACTGTGAGCACATGCCAACAAGCATGTCTGAGATGAAGAGTCTGAAAGTGGTTCTTGGCATACGCTCAGGATGTACCATAAAATAACAATAAAGGCTAGGGATAGATATTACACATAAACTGGTTTAAACCTGTAACAGACCCGATGTTCAGTGCACATAAACCAGTTTGAGAGTGGCTGAAACCAGTTTGGGAGAAACCTGGTTGAATGTAGACTTAACTGCTTTGGTTTAACTTAATCAGACTTAACAGATTTGGCTCAAACCAGTTTATGCAATGTCTGTCCCAGCCTTGTCCTTGCTGGTTTAGGATAAACCAGACTCCCCCAGCATCCCAGCATGCTTTCTGGACTGAGCAGGGCTCTCTGCTCCACAGCAGGGCTGGCCCCTCACCTTTGCTCCTTGACTGAAGGTCCAGAGACTGAGGTCTGCTTCCTCCCCCCATCCCCCACTGTCTGCTAAGCAGGAATTTCCCCTCCTTTCTGCCTTGCTGAGGTGTCTGTGAATTGGCTAGGCCATATGCTGGCTACAGTCTGTGCTGAATCAACAGGCAGAATCAACAAGTTCTGATAATGTCCCTCTGGTGTTTTCTTAACTGGATGATAAATGCTGTTATCAATTCCCTGCTGGGCTAATCAGAGCTCCTGCCTGGCCACAGCCCTCTCAGCTCCATGCTGTTGAAGGAAGGGAGGGAGGGAGGACTGCTCTAGCGCCCCCCAGCGTCTAGCCTGAGCCACTGCAGGCATGTGCCTGCATTTCTGGGATGTTACAAAACTGATTTAGCCTAGCCAGGTTAGACTAACCTGCAAAGATTCATTCAGTTCAGGCTCAGGGTTTTTGAATGTCTGTCCCTAGCCAAAGTGGTTACATGGCTTCATTTCTGGGGTTTGGATCTTGCAGGATGAGTTTCTTGGCAGCACTCCTGGGCTAAAGATAGAGGCAATGTAAACATGCCCCATTTTTCTACAGTCCATCCCAGAAGGACCCCAGTGCTGCTGTGGCATAAGTAATAAGAGATCATTAGTTCTTCAAGTCAAAGGCTGCCATGTTATTTCTGTTTTGTTCAGGAATAATAAACAATAATCACTGGTTCCAGTGTGGCTGGAACCTAACCTAGAAATTGTAAAATGTTAAGGCTGAGATTTTCAAATGGATATAAGGGAGAGGGTGGGTGCCCATCTCCTAGTGAATCTGAGGAGGATTAGATCCTACTTTCCCTAGCCTTCTTTCCAAATATAGATTGAATAGACAATAAGAAGAGGTATAATCGGAAACTGGATACCTTGTGGGATATCCTCACAAAACAGTAAAGGGAAACTATGTAAAATATCTTTTGAGTAAATCCAGGTATGTTAGGAGTTTCACTGCCAAAAAATGAACTTTGTAATTATGGCATTCTAATTTGTATTTTATGTATATAATTGGATAATACCTCTTATGAGATTTTTTTTTTTTACCATAACTAGAATGACATTTTAATGAAAACATATCCTTATTTACTTCCTGCTATCCCCCAAAGCTTAACCCAAGCAATACTACATTTACTTTGGGGAAAGAATGGAATATGAGACAATTTGTTGAAGTCCTTTAGGTACCCTGCTGTACTATGGAAGATGTCTTGACACCTGTGGTTGTTGCTAAATAAATCTGATAGGAAAATGTTTGATTTTGAACCTTAGGGAAAATTTGACAAAAATAAAGTTGTTTCATTTATCAAACTTCTTCTGTAAAAGATTTCAAATTTTCAACAAAAACAGTAGCAAAAACTTCTGACATTTTTGGCTAAAATATGCTCTGAACAAAACAAAACAAAAAATCACTTCCTTATCCTAATTTCTGAGTTCTGTAGTTGTTTGACTCACTTACCCTCTTCCCACCCCAGAAGAAATCTGAAAAACTGTGGCACTAATGAGTATAGTGTTCTAAGGACTTCCTAAAAGTAAATGAAGTCAGTGGGTAAGATTTTGTTCTCCACTGAAAGTGCATTGTTCTGGTGGTATAAAGGGAACAGACTATCTCCTTGGTGCAGCATCAGAGGAGCCCAGTTCTTGTGCAGCCCCTTCTATAGGTTGGATGCAGCAGCGGTAAGACATATGCCAAGGTTGTGAGGAATTGGGTTATGACCTTCCTGTTCCTATGTAACATTGCACAACACAGCCACTAACTTAACTCTTGCAGCTACTTTCTTTTGTGCCGATGCCATCCAGATCCAGAATTTGGAACATGTTTGAATTGTGAAACAAAGATACTCAGGGGGGTGGACAAGCATACAAGTGAGATGAGTAGTAATAGACTTATCATTTGCTTTAATTCATTTTTAAGTTAAATACTAATTCCTTTCTCCACACTTTTACCAGGAGCATAACTAGTAATGTTGGCACCTGCAATGTTGGGGAGTGGGGAAAAGTCTTACTTGACCTCAGAGTCTCGGAGACCCCAGCTGCTGCTACCATGTGACTCTTCACATGCTGGCAGCTGCTACTCTAGCATGGAGTTGGCTGCAGTCAATAGGGGTAGCAAAAGCATGGCTTGCAAATGGAAGAGGAGTTAAGATCATTACCATTTGGCATTGGTCATGCAGCCAAGTCCAGTGTAAGATAATTTGAATCTCTAAACCACAGCAGAACATAAGTCTATATAGCTCCATCTCTGTCCCTCACCACAATCTTACCTCTTTATATATACTAGGCACATCTAGGCATACCCCTGACTGCACAGTTGGTACTGGGCAGTCCTGGCAGCATGAAGGTCACTTTAGATCCTACAGCACAGTAGCAGCAGTGTCATGATTAGTGCTTGCTGATGATACGTTGGTGTAGCTCTTCGCTACAGCAACATAGCATCTCATGTAGATGTGCTCACTGTCCCCTACCTTCATCAAAAGTGGCACAGGACCTCTCTGCAACAATAAAAGTGCCACCCAGTACACACATAAGCAACTAGCATGCATCTGTTTAGGTGGGTGGGACATGCCTACTGCACTCTTCTTTTCTTGCTACACAGATTTCTCTGTTGAGAATGTATTTGGTAGGTCTCCAAAAACTCTTGGACTTAACACACCACTGAGATGCAGGATGTGGTTTACACACCTGAGATAAGATCAAGGCATTGCACTGATTTCACCATAAAATTCTTTCCCTAATCATTATGACTAGAAATATTGCTATTTTTTACATGGAAGTTGAATCTCAAATGTAATCATCTGGCTCCTGGCCATGAGTGTTAGTGTCCATGCCTTAATTTGATACTGTGCTTTGCCCAGACCACATCTCATTAATTAATTGGCCTGCCACTTTCCCACTCTACCTTTGGCTTTTTATTTATTTATTTATTTTTTGTAGTGATTTATCAATGTCTATCTCTATGCCTTCATGGAAGTGGAACATGGATGTCTAGCCCTAGTGTGATGCCTTCCTTTCTGAATAGAAGATCATTTTGGATTGTAAAATGGAACTGAAATGCTCAGACTATAAAGCATGATTTAACTCCATAGCTCATTATGTGCTCATGAAGCTCATGCACCAAATTCATTGGGAGCTAATGCACTGGATCTCCTCCCCTGTTCTTTTTGCATTCCAGAAATGATCAGTAGAGGAGACCTTTTCTAAGAAGAAGAGTACCCCCACACATACACTTTTCCCATCATTCTTTGCCAGGAGCTAGGATTACCAATGGTACCCCAATGGATCAGGCCCTTTCATATACAATTTGTGGACTATAGAAATGTAAGCTTTGTTTCCAAAGCGTTCAGTAAATTAAGTGATATTAGTGATACAGGTGAAAAAATATTTTCTGTTGGTTCATTAAAGTACAAGACTTCTGAAAAGAAATACGTAAAACTAATTTGATAGTGTTTCCTGAATATATAAATAACTTTTATATTTGCATAAAATGGGGAAACAGAGCAGCATCTGACAGTGCAGAGAGAAAAGCTGTCCTTTTGGTTTAAAGATAGCTAAATCCATTTCAGTTCAGCACAACTTCTTTCAACACTATGATTGGCCATGATAAGAATTGTCACTTTTGCAGTCAAATCCAAGTAACATCTGCTCAGTGCAACCAGTCAATATTGTGGAAAAGTTCAAAGAATGAAGATCATTAGTAGTGTCAGCTTTACAACCAGAAGGTAATGGCATTAAAGTGAGCAAGGATAATACCCAGCAGTAGTGGCCCTCATTAAGCAGTGATTTATCATGATGAAAAGACCTGTTTAACCTTTGGTCTTCACATGCTTTCTGTTTTTAACAAAAAGGCCTATTATTTCTAGTTGTCAAGTGATAATTTGTGGGCTGTTAAAAGGATGTATTAAATTATGCTTAAAACAATTATAAACAGTCATACAAATATTGTATTTGATGTGGTATAAGTCTTAGCCAATATGATATTTAAATGAGTTTATTTAGCCTTTTAGAAATGAAAGTGAATGCTTGTGTTTAAGCTATTAATAGGTATTGTCTCTTAAGTATGTTAAATTAAGCCCAAGGTAAACAAGATGTGACACCCTCATGTCAAGTAAGTATCAAAATCTATATAAAGTATTTTAAAGGCCACATATGTGTCTATAGAAAATGTGTTCTTGTTGTGGTTAAATTGGCATCCATTGCTGATGAGCTTGAGAAATCACTTACTGTCTCTCTTCTTCCACTAATATATTTGTTTTAGTTAATTTCATTTTTATTGAAGTGGCAGAACTGATGATAGCAGATAGCATAGAAAGAAGCCATGTAAGTTTCCTTATAACATCTTGCCCAGTGTATCTTAGTCCTGACCTGTAACATCTGTGCTGTCCAATTCCTGGCTTCTTCTGAGTAGAAAATGTCACTGGTGACAAATTATGCCAAATTGTATGGTAGCTTTTGTGTTGTGGACAAATGTCCATCAAGGATCAAAAAGAGACTATCAAACTCACTTCACTTGTGGCCTAAGCTACATTTGCACCCAGAGCAATATAACCAAAAGATTATTAATGCTTTATGTTACTCAGTTTCCAGTTTCCCCGCACTGCAGATCTGTCTTTTTATTTATTAAAGTAGAAATATTAAACTGCAACTATAACGCCCCACATTTTATTTTTCCAGTAAAACAAAAAGAAGTATGTTTACTAGATCTGAATAGAAAAAGGATAATAAAAGCCTTGTGTAGCTGTTCTCATGTTTACAGTGTATGCTAAAATAGAAATGGAGAATTTCAGAAAAGCCTCTCAGTGTTTATTGATATATAGCCATCAAGAGCATTGAAATGTTGTTAAACACAGTTACAGAAATAGTATCTACAACAGGAACAGGAGGACTGACATAAGCTTTAGATCCCCTAGTCTTTCAGCCAAATCCAGGATTTTACAGTTCTGCTCACACCCCAAAATATTTGTAAATCTGGATTGAATTTGGCTGGGAAAAAGACAATGTTTCTGTAGCTCCCCTTCCCACCTTGTGATCAGTAGCCTGAAGTGTACTTTTCCAGGTCGTGGTAGACCCAGCTTCAATTTTCTTCTCTACACAAAAATTTTAAAATCTTTTTTCAAACATCCAAAGAGTGCTTCAGTATAGTCTAGAGCAAGGTTAAAAGGCCTCTCAGTCTCTTTTGATACTGTTCCACTCTGCATTATACATATTCATTGAGCCAGAGACAGAGAGAGGATGACCCTCTAGAGCAGTGATCACCAACCAATGGATCTTGATCCACCAGTAGATCTTGTAGCCTCTTGAGGTAGATCTCAGAGTCTCTTGGAGTTGATCTGAGGCTGAGGTGGGGGGGTGAGTACCCAAGTGCATGCATGCATGCGCCCCAGCCCAGCAGGTCATTCTGTGGGGGAGAGAAGGGAAAGGGGTAAATCAAGGCCACCACACTGCGGGACAGTGCTGCAGAGGCAGGAGTAGGGGTAAGTTGTGTGGGGCCGTGGTCGGGTGTGACTTACCTGCTGGGGAGGTATGCCTCCAAATAATATTTTCTTCCTCTGCCTCAATCTGCCCCCCTTTCCCTCCCCACAGACTTATATTGCTTTTAAATGCCAAAGGTGATCTCCTACTTAAAAAGGTTGGAGTTCATTGCTCTAGAACCACGGTGGCCAAACCACAGCTTGCAAGCCACATGTAGCTCACCAGCATGGTACTTGCAGCTCTCTGGGGCTTCTCCACTGAAGGCCCCCACTTCTCCCCGAGGCAGCTCTGGAGGACACTGCAGCCATGCCACTTACCCCAGGGCATGCTCCCTGTAGGGAAAGCCAGAGCAACTCGGAGATGCAGGGTGGAAGTGGTCACTTCCACTCCGAGTCACTTGACACCCATCTTTTCCTGCTCTCTGGCTTCAGTGGAGGATTGGATGTCATTCCCAGGGTGAGTTACTCTGGCTACCTCTGTTCTAGAGTCTTGGTTAGGATATTGATCTGACAGCAGGGACACCTAGGCTCCAGTCCTTGCTCCGGTGAATATGTAGCTATTTATATAAAGTGGAACGTCATCCATAGGAAAGTTTGAACACTCCCCTAGAATCCCTTGCGGCAAGCTGATTAAAGCACTCTTCAGCAGAATGAGAGATGGGAGTGCAAATCACTTTACACAGAAAAAGAATACAGTCTAGGCCCCATACATTCTGGTTGAGTGCCATATTTTATTTGAGCTAAATAGAATATTTTATGTCAAACTAAAGGGATACTTTTGGATTTTCATTTTGCAGAATAACTAAAATAAATCTATTTTGGTATGATTCAGACTGAGAAATTATTTTGGATTTTTTGATTCATCAGTCACATTAAAAAAACCTATTTTTGCATAGCTCTAGCTTTTACGTTATGGCAAGCATCTGCAGGATCCAGCCCTATGGAAGAAACAACACTTCTAGGAAAGTTAATGTTCTAGGGATCTTTTCTAATAGTAAGTCGCATGGAATTGTTCTTTCTTCAGATGGGACTCTCTTTGATTTGGATCAGTGCGGCAGGACTGAGTCCACGGGATAAAACCCTGGCTTCACTGAAGTCAGGGGGAGTTTTTCTATTAGCTACCATGGGCCAGATTTTCATTCTTTGTCTCTAGGTTACAACCAAATGATGAGAGGATTCGTGGTACAGAGGAGGCTATCAATGAAAGAAAACTTTTAGATTTTCCAACAACAGATCTTGGACCCATCAAAATCACGATTTCATGATTTCAGATGGGCTTGATGAGAAAGCATGGGATCTGCAAAAAAGTGCAGGCTCCCTGCGCTTGGCCAGTGAAAATAGCTGCCAACCCAGGCATCTGCTCGAGAAAATGGCTGGCAGTCACCTTGAGTTCAGTAGACTCCCTAATCGTGATAGTGCATATTTGAAAAGGGTAGGGAATCCTTGCCCTTCAGTTTGCTATCAGAATGTAAAAAAATGCGATCTACCCACAAAAAAATCTACCCTCCTATCATTTTGTTCTTTAACTCAAGGAGCCTAAATCTAACTTATATCAAAGGTCTCTTAAACAGACAGAGTGGTGTGGATAAGCCCTTATGTAAATAAGAACTTGGCCTAAAATGCTTTTTCATTTCAATTCCTATTTGTCACCATTTCCCTATGTTTTTGCCTGTGAAAAATGTAGGTTTCTCTAAGCTGTGCATTTGAATAATGAGAGATTTGACAGGTATATAGGTGAGTTCTTGCCGCATAGTGACTAGACAGCAAATTCCAATCTGCTTTTTAAATATTAAAACTTTCTCTGTGTAGTGAAAACTTTGCTCCAGGTCCCAGCTGGTGAGTTCTCATGGAAAAAGGAGCAAAGCAAAAACATGGATGACGTTAGGTTTTTGCTTGAATTGGCAAATTCAAGCTGTGGTACTTGATGAGTTTCACAGCTATAACAAATACTATTTGCTTTCTCCGGGCTCAACATTCTCACCTTAACTGAACAAATCACTTACGCATGTACTTAACCTGGAGAAAACTCACATGTTAAAGTGCTTAGCAGAACTGGTTAAAATGTTCAGCCTCTTTATGAACCCCATCAAGAAAGGGGGCATATTAGATGAGGTAAGGTGCAAGGATGTAACGGATCAGATCCTGATCTTAGTTACACTCGTGTAAATAAAGCCTCGGCTTTCTTTAATTAATGAAGTTGCAGTAGTATAAAAGTACTATGTGACTGGAAACAAAATGCTGTCCTCAGTGTACTTTGATGAACTGAGATTAGAATCTAGCTTATTTGTTGAAGCCTTACATCATCTGGCCTTATCCTTAGTGACCACAAGGGTTTTAGTAATCGTCTAACATTTGTTATTCTTATTCCAAAGGTGATATTTAATAAACCTTAGCTAGTTTTGGTAGTTTATTTTTCTTTTTAATAGCATATTTGTTGTAAGTATATGCAATAGTGCCATAATAATTGATTCCCTTCCTTAGCAATGGAAATAAAGTATTTATAACTAACCAAGAAAACAATTTTAATTTTACAAAAAAGTTTACAGATATGTTGTGCAGCTGTTTTGAATGAGACCTTTAAAATAGTGCGGAAATATAGGCAGTATGAAATCAACAGCTTGGCATCTTGCATGGGGTATGTCTACATACATATTAAAATGTACTCGGTCTTGGAACTGGCTTTCTCCATTTCCCACTAGCCCCCCTGCTTCCCCCATTCTGTGCTGCCTAACAAAAGATTTTCAACAAAGAAATTCTTCCTGGTTTGTAAAACAGTTGTGTAAAACTTGGACTGTAAAGCCACAGTTGACTGCTTTAATGTGGAACAGTTGGGAGGGTGGGGAATCACTGACAGGTTGGGACAGGATACAGAAATGGTGCCCCTATTCTGTCGAGGGTCTACTTAGTCACACCACCTGCTCCCCCTATTATTTCAAAGGCAAACCAGTCATGACAGTATGAACAGACGGATGTTTAGCCTCAATACCTTGGACACACGGCACCAGACGGAGCAAGGGGAGTTAAGAAAAGATAAATTAAGTGATCAATAAAGATAAGGGACCTGTTTAGCAGTAAATGGTGGGGATAGAGTAGACAGATCTAGGAGTGAATGTGTGTTAAATAATGCAATTGTGTGTTCAGCTAAACTTAAACTTTTCAAATCCACATATTGTTCCAAAAAGCCTTTTTTTTCACCTCCCACTGGTTATTTGTGTTTTAGATAGAAATGGTCAAGTGTGTGTGTATGCACACAGAAATATATGCATCTTCTGCTGGCTGGTATTTTGCTGCTGGGGGAAAAAAGAAAGGAACTGTGTGTTTGAAGCTGGATAACAGTTCTAGTCACACCTCCTATATACATGATTAAAAAAAAAATCCCTTCCATTAGAGAGCAGTGGAGCTGCTAGAAGAGAGTAGGTAAGCATAGGCCTTGACAGCTAACTGAATGTTGACTGGTATGCATCCTTTTTTTTGTGCATATTAAGTTCTTTAGTGCAGGGACTATTAAGTTTTGCGCTTGTACAGTATTCCCCAATGTCCTGATGTGATACTTTTTCTTCCTAGAGTGAGTTGGTGTCAGTCAGTCAAGGAATTAGAACTAATGGTAGGCCATGTGGCCTCATGATAAATGACCCCAGAGGATGTTTCTGGGGGAGTGGGCCTCCTAAGCCTGCATAGCATTTAGATGATAATCACAATAAAATTAATACACAATCATTTGTGGATGGCTGTCCCAGGCATTTTGCTAAAGAGAGGCAGTCAAAGTAGTCTCCTATTCTCAGGCATAGTGGTTCCTGTGATGTATGTAGCTTTTATGCATTGTGGTTGATTATGTCTAAGAACTGCCCTGTTAGGCTACTGCTCTGGGTACACTGTTAGAGAGAGCAAATGCTATGAGTAGTGTCTCAGACGGCTAGAGCTAAGTTGAGGAGGATTGCTGATTAATCGACCGTCAGGCGGGTTAGTGGATGGAGAGGCAAGACATAGCATATTGGTTGTAAAAATTAACTTTAACTTTACTTACACCGCTGGTGGCCACGACGCAGATGGTAAGGTTGCTTACGTAGTTACAGGTAACGAGTTGCTTGCGTAGTTACAGGTAATGGGATGAGACGATGAGCTCGTGAATGAAACGAGCCGGCAGGATGAGGGGTATGTCAGGTGTACCTGCCTCTGCTCTAGTAGGTGTTCCCGCACCATCTTCACCCGGGCCCTAGATCTTGTGGGCCCCGGGCTTCCAGGTGGGCCCTGGTGGCTACCTCTGCTGAAGTCAGGAGGACCCCTGAACTTGCCTGCCATGACTTTGAATGTAATCTCAGTGGGGGGGGGTCCTTCCTTGGGGTAGCCACCAGAGTTGGCATGGTCCCCAGCAAGCAGTCTTGGGCTCCGTCCTCCCCTACACCCCAGCCACTCGCCACCTTTTCTGGGCTTCCTCGATGTCCTCAGCCCGCCGCTATCTCACCCCTAACCTGCCAGCCATCTGCACAGGTCTCTGGCTCAATGTGGCGTCTGCCAGGGTCTCCAGCTCAGACCTTCCACCTCGATTCTTTTCTTAATCTGGCCACTTGTCCTGGCCCTGGCTTGGCTGCTTCTGAAGCGGCCGGTTACTTCACCAGCTCTTCTGCCTCCAATGCAGCCGGTTCCTTCACTGGCTTTGCTACTCGCGATGCAGCCAGTTCTTTCACTGGCTCTGCTGCTCTGGATGCTGCTGGTTCCTTCACCTGCTCTGCTGCTTGCACCATCGTCAAGTTCCTCCAGGGCTTTGCTGCCCCAGGTGCCGCTGGTCCCTCCTTCAGCTCTACTGCCTGGAATGCAGCCAGTTTCTCCCCCGGCTCAGCTGCTCCTGACACCACCGGTTCCTCCACCAGCTTTGCTGACAGCATTGGAGCCGGTCCTACCATCAGCACCACTGCCGGTTGAGCTGCTGGCTCTCTTGGAGCCTGCCCTGGCTCCGCCCCTTGCTCTCACTGTGGCCAAAAGCGGTGGCTGATCCCCTCCACATTGGAGTTCCCTCCCGTGGTCTCTCGTCCTCAGCCGTCCCACTGCCACAGCAGGGCTGCTTTTTGTTCCTTCCGGGAGGCGTCCTCCGCCCCCGCTACTCTGCCACAGCCGGTTAAACACCTGGCTGATTACCCGCACTGGCAACTTTGACGTACACACCTCCCCCAGCTCTTCCGGACCTGCAGGAGGTGAGTAGGACTCCTTGCTGCCCCGGGGTTGCTTTGGCGTCCCAGCTCCCCTGGGACATCAGGAATGGTCGGTGACAGGGAGTTGTTGGTGGGTGATCAGTCCACCAAGTTTACTCTGCCACGTGTTCAGAGCTCTCCAACTTGGGCGGAAGCGGCACGGACCTTTATACTTTTAGAGTAGCCAGTGACAGACCACCAGGTGGGAATAGGTAATGAGGCGGAACATACCAAATTTAAAAGTGACTGCAGTTGCTTAGGGCAGTTCTATTGTGCCAGGGGCACTCAACTGATTTGGTTATGACATGCCCCCTGGCCATGTCACAATAGATGAAGAACATAGGTTAAAGGTTGCTTTCGTCCAGGAACTCGTCACTGTCATAAAGTTTAGGTGGCAAACGGGTGTATACAAAAGCAGATAACTTTATAAATCACCTTTTAACAAACTGTAAAATACAACAACCTATACATACAACAATAACTAATGTAACTTAGGAGCATGCT
>JAGPOW010000304.1:86685290-86724794 GCA_030014935.1 Caiman crocodilus
AACCCCCAGGGGCACCTTGGTGAATAAAACCTCACCAATTTCCTTCTGTGCCCCCATGATGAACTTATAGGCAGCCACAAGGTCGCCTCTCAACCTTCTCTTGCGGAGGCTGAAGAGGTCTAGGTGCCCCACTCTCTCCTCATAGGGCTTGGCCTGCAAGCCCCTAACCATACCAGTGGCCCTTCTCTGGACCCTCTCCAAGTTATCCACATCCCTCTTGAAGTGCGGCGCCCAAAATTGCATGCAGTATTCCAACTGTGGTCTGATCAGTGCCTGATAGAGGGAAAGTATCACCTCCTTGGTTCTGTTTGTCATGCATCTGCTGATGCACAGTAAAGTGCCATTAGCTTTTCTGATGACTTTGTCACACTGACAACTCTTGTTCGTTCATCTTGGAGTCCACTAGGACTCCAAGATCCCTTTCTGCTTCTGTGCCACCAAGCAGGTCATTTCCTAGGCAGTAAGTGTGCTGGACATTTTTCCTCCTTAGGTGCAGCACTTCGCATTTCTCCTTGATAAATCGTATTCTATTGTTTTCCGCCTATATGCTCAACCTGTCCAGGTCTGCTTTTAGTTGTTCCCTGCCCTCCGGTGTGTCCACTTCTCCCCACAGTTTTGTGTCATCCGCAAACTTGGACAGAGTACACTTCACTCCCTTGTCCAAGTTGCTGATGAAGACATTGAAGAGTATCGGTCTAAGGACTGAGCCCTGCGGGATCCTACTGCCCACACCCTTCCAGGTTGATACTGACCCATCCACTACGACTCTCTGGTTGCGACCCTCTAGCTAATTTGCCACCCACCGGACTGTGTAGTCATCCAAGTCACAGCCTCTTAACTTGTTCACCAGCATGGTGTGGGATACCGTATCGAAGGCCTTCCTGAAGTCTAAGTATACGACATCAACTCCTAATCCTGCGTCTACGTGTTTTGTAACCTGCTCATAAAAAGAGACTAGATTAGTCAGGCATGATCTACCTGCTACAAACCCGTGCTGGTTTCCCAAGTATATTTGTATGAAAAACCTTTTATTTAAGGGTTTTATTTAGTTACTGTACACACTGTTGTTTTTAATTATCCAATATTTATCTGTTTTCCCAAACTTCACGTGCTTGAATCCAGTGTTCAGTTGTGTTTCATTTTCACAGGAATTTAGGATTGGAAGGGATATTGATTCAATCCCCTACTTCTGTAGACAGCCAATACTGTAAACCCCTCCTAAATGCACTGCCAGTGTAGGATGTCTCTGACATCAATGCATGGGAAAGAATTGGCTAAATAAACAGAATGGGATTGCTGATGAAGTGAGAAGCTTCTAGTTTATATTTACACAGGGATATTTAAAAGACAGTGGTTTGGCCATTTTGAATGAATTGCCTACCTGCATTTATCCCTATGGGCTTGAACTTAATGGACAGCTGTTCTGAGTACTGACTATTTGTCAGAGTACGGGTTTCAGGACTGGGATCTTAGTGGGAATGGAAGTTTGAGCTATCTTCCCTATAAACTAGTTTTCCAGATCTTGAACAAGCTAAACATAGCAAAGGAGATTTGTGGCCTGTTTCAAAACAGAGTTGTGCACCAAGAATACTACTGGATGTGAACTGTGCTTCCTGTCATATGGCCCTTTTGAATGTAATTTTTTAGAAGTATCATATTTAGACAAACTTGTGTTGTCCTTCAGGCAATGGTTTGGTTATGCTTATTGTTCCACAATAATCAATGAGGTAATAATTGCTTGAGTGACTTGTAGGGCTAGTCCAATATTTACAAGGTTTACTCAGAGATAAGGCTTGTAAGTTTTACCCAAGACTGGCATATGTTGGAGTGGCTGCACTGTTATATCTGGATGACAGCTGATTGCCTCTTAGTAGTACTTAAATCTTGCAGAAAAATAAAGAAAGGAAAAGACATTGGCATCACACCATAGAAGTGATTGCTTGAGCTTGTTGCTGAAATTCCTCCAGTTTTGGTTGCAGGATCCAAGCCATTCACCTGCTCTGTGTATTCTGGCTAGAAGCTTTTGTGAAGAGCAGGTTGAAACCAAAGGGGGAACTGATTGTCCTCAGTGTTTTCTAGGTTTTGCTAAATAAAGTGAAGTTATGGAGAAGGGTTTATGCTGATGAATTTATCTGTCTTGTGTTGCATAGGATTGTAATGTAAACATATTTTTCAGGTAGTTTACCCAACTCTAGCTTTTGTGCTTTAAAAATATGTAACTTGAAAAACAGAAAACATGTTGGGATATTTAAAGAACTTTCTTTTAGCATCAGTTTTGTTCTTCCTGTCTGTCTGGTCTCCCTTCCCTTCCCTCCCCACAGTATACATTGTGTAGCTCACAGCAAGAGTGTATATAAAAAGATGCATAAGAACAAGACACAAAACTGTGGCCCCTACTTCAAGGCAAGGTAAAGCTTAAGACATGTGATTGCAAGCACATTGAAAAAATTATTGAATGGAATAGAGCCAATATATCCAGATCTGTGCACCCACCACAGTAGTCTGTGGCAAAGTGTATGTATTGGAGGTGTTCTCAAGAGTGTGACTAGAGAACTGCTACTCTTAGCTATGTCTTACAGGCACAACAGCTTTTTACGGGTGAGGCAGCCAGACAGATAGGGCAGCTTTTACCCTGCTCTTGCCTGTACTTAGGGCTGCTGAATCTCCCTAATAGCCTGAAGTAGGGTAGCTGATATACCTCTTCTACTTCCAACCCCCTAAGCAGAGGTCATTTCAGATGTAGGAATAATTGGGTCCAAAAAGTTTGGAGCTGGAGTTTAACTTAGGTTTAGGAATATCTCATAAAATCACAGTCACAGCAGTTGGAAACGATCTTAAAGGTCATCTAATCCAGGTGTGTCAAAGACAGTCTGTGGGTTGGATCCAGCCTGCAGAGCCCCATTGACAGCCCACAGTGCTGCCCCTGGATCCAGATTTGACCCACACTCCAGCATGTGCTGGACTAGCTGTAAGTGCAGGGCAAGCACCACACACCACACATGGTGCCTGCCATGGCCAGCCTGGGATCTGTGCTGTACCCAGCACACACCTCATCTGCTCTAGGGCAGGTGCTGCATGCAGCATGTGTCCCAGATTGACTGGAACAAGTGTCATGTGCACTGGATCTGGTATGGAGCAGGGTGCAGGGGTGGGAGGCACAGATCTGTGGACTCGATTTGATCCACAGGGCCACCCACAGCCCAGTCATCCAGTCCATGGATCCAGTCCTACACCACTCTGGAGGAAGTCCAGCCTCAGGGCTAGATGATTTTGACACCTCTGATCTAATTGAACTGCCCAAATGTAGGATTCACTGTTCTCGAACCACCCCAACAGAATTGGAAGGTAGCTCTCTGATTTAAACATTTCCCTAGTGTTACAGACAAGAACAATACTGAGCATGTGCACAAGAACTGGAAAGTAAAACAGAGCAGAATCTAAAGGAATCCTTCAGTTACATTAGTTGCACAAAATGGCCTCAGTAAAAATGAGTAAACTACTTCAAAGAATCATTTTTATTGTTTTAAATGTAGTTTTTAGCCCAGATCAGGGCTTTTTTTTAATATGTGCAGTCTGTGTTACAACTGTTTCACACTGAGAGAGCTATTGATTTTGTCATTGATGTTATGTTACAGCGGATTAAGTATGGAGTAACACAATGATTTTTATCTTGATATCATTGTTAATTTTGGTTTTATCTATAAGGACTGGGAAATTTTTACCAATCATTCTCAATAATTTTTCACTGGTTTGAACAGCCCTAAATAAAGATCACGTTGCAAAATTAATATTCATTTTACTGGTGTGAACATAGCAATATTTAATGGAAAGAATTTTTGTTTTCAGTTTGTAGTCAATAGACACAATCACAAGGGAAAAAAATAACAGAAAGTGTGTTCTTTGAATGATGTTTCAATGTGTTTGTTTTCTAGTTCAACAATATTTTGTGCTTATCACAGTTTAAATTAAATAATCTTTCAGTTTTAAGTTACAGGTGGTAGAGCTAGGCTATGCTTAGCAAACTAGTAATATTGCTATATTAAACCATCTACCATCTCTTTGTTTGTAAAACACCGTGTTTCTGTTAAATGTACATTGCTGCCAGAGATCTTTAGCTTCAAGGATTTCAGAACTGCTTAGTAGGTTTTCTTAACAACATTATTGGAGGTGCATTGTTGGATCTATGGGAGAGATAATGTTGCATTTTTTTACATCATCAGTCACACACAGTGATTACTCCAGCTGTACAAATAACATAGGAAATGGATTTTTTTGCATTAAAGTTATGCAAACCCAACAGATACTCACAACAATTGCTTCTTAAGTCGCTGAAATTTAAAACCATTCAGTTTCCTTGTAAGGAGCTCTCGGCTTCTTTGATGCTAAGGTTTGTTAAGCCCAAATGTGGAGAACTAATAAAATAATAAAAAGACCCCAGAGGTGTTTATAGATTTCAATTATCTTCTGCTTTCTCTCCCAGGATTGGACTAGGCAGGATTGTGCTGCCCTCAAGTAGTACTTGAAGCTAGGCTGCATTTTATACTGGCTGTCTTCACATTCTCTAAGGTTTCTTCTTTGTAGCTGAATCGCCTTAGTGTGGGTAGTGTACAGAGGTGCTAAGGGCTAGCCCAGACAAAGCAGACATGCTTTACAAAAGCAAAGGAGCAAAAGGAAGCAAAATTGAATCTCTAGCACCCAGCTCCTGAGCAAACAGACAAAACTAATGGATCCACTCTTGCTCCTCCCATCCAATTACTGTGATCCAGTGGAGAGAATATGGCAACATCGGTTCACACAAATTCTAATACTCTTAATCCCTTCCATACATATAAACCTCACATTCACCAACATTACTTCATTATCAAGCCACCCAGGCAGACTGAGTGTTGAAATGGACCCACCAGCTGCAAAAACCTGCCTCCTTCAGGTTTTAATCAGTTAATGAAGGATATGCAAATGACAAGCTTATGGGATTATGGCTTGTCTAACAGTAGTCCTCCCCACAGTGATACAGTACTAATACAGGTGTTAGTAAACTGGTTATTAGGCACTGACTAATTTAGGCCCATTCATGCTGTGATTGTGCTCTCAGCCCTGCCATTTGTACTCATGTTTGTGGCCCAGTAGGAGATCTATTAGTACTGTGGTAGGTCTGACACGAACTCCTTGCTGTTAGATATGAAGTTAATAAATCCGGTTGATTTGGTATTTAGCCATACATGAAGACACGTGACTGAAATGATGATTTCTTTTTTCCTCCCTTTGCCTGGGAAACTTTCCATGGGGAGGTTAAAGGATGAATTTAATTAAATGTTATTTACCATTTATATGGACTTTTCACATACTTTGCTGAGTAAAGCATAAAGCACAGTCATACATTTAACCTCTATTTTCTCCTGGTCACAAGTAACCAACTGTCTTCTCAATCAAAGGGACAATAGCTTAACAGGGTATGTGGTGGGAACAAAATATGCAGTATCATTCAGCTTAAAAGGAATATTTGGCAGAAAATGGACTATTCAATAAATAATCTGATTTAGGTTTCAGCTTGTACTGTGGATGCTCCAAGGTTTCAAAGCAGCTCTCACCGTCCCTCCTCCCCCACTCTTAAAAAAGAGGAAGTAACTGATTTGCTGTATAACATTTGGACAAATCATTTAGATCAAAATTTCCAAATTTTGATGCCTAAATTTTAGCAAGGTATACACAGGCCAGTTTAGAGCAAAGAGATAACTGCCAGGTGTGTATATGCGCATGTACACACTTTATTTCAATTCCCTAAACCCTGGGTACCTCAAGTACACTCTAAAAAAAATCCCAGCTAGTGAATATTGTCTGTCTGTCTGTCTGTCTCTGAGGCAGGGACTGAAGCAAAGGCTTATCATGCCCATATTACAAATGGGAAACTTAGGCACAGAAATTAAGGTAAGAAGTGTCCAAAACCAGAGACCTGAAGTTAGATTGCAGTGCACATATGTACACTGTCCACCTGTCCTGATTTGAAGCTAATCTAATCATATATTTTAAAAAGAGTTGTCTCTGAATTCTAATGCATTTGAAATTCAAACATAGATCAGACCAACGCTTTGCAAATTAGCATTGCTGAATATAGGGAAGGTTAGCATCACATTCTGAATATTGCCTATGTGCCTGACTGTTGCTTTTCTGTTCCTGTTGTGCTCACACAGCATCATCATTATTTTCTACAATATTTTATTTATAAGCAAGTTCTCTCTTAAGGGTATACTGGGTGCTGTGCAAATGATAAAGAATGCCCCTGTTCTAATACCTTTTGTAGACATGGATAAGACCAGACACACTGGGAAGAAGGAGAGAAAGGTATTTCGTTGAACTTTACTGTTCTGTTTGTTTATTGTTCTATTTTCATAGTTCTGTCTTGCACTGGTCATGGCCAGTAATGGCCCTGGGGCTTTCAGAAGAAAGTAAATTTGAATGGGAATTTCACAGGAAATTTGAATGAGGAATATAAGTTGAGTGGAACTGTATTAAAATAATAACAAAATTTGTCTACATTGCATGCATCATGCATATATTCTTTTACTGCAGAAACCATCATCTCATAGCCCACTATATTTTATAATTGGTCTTTATTTTATGACATTGTCATGAATCAATACTTCAGGTTAATTACAAAGTATATCCAGTTTGAAACAGTCTTATCTATGCAGTAGTTGTAATCACAAAATACTTAATCTGGTAAGATACTAGGCACTTTATCACAAGATGGACCTATAGAAAAATGGAACAAGAAATGCTTAACAAGAAGCTTTATTAGAACAAATTAAAATGTATTTTCCATAAGACATTGTTGTGGGAGACCTGAGGAGAGGGGGCAGCTGCAGCCTGAATACCTGTACTATTTCTTCTCCCAGAATGATATATAGCAGTGGAAATTTCTGAAAAATTGCCACCAGTAGAAATGAATGCCGGTTCGAGGTCTGTATCTCATGCCTGATCCATGGGAGTATGGCGCTTATTTGTATACTTTTATTATTTTATAAGCAGTGTTAGTTCGGTACTATTTTTGGCAAGTGCTAATTCTTTGGCTCAAGAGACAAACTGAGTGTCATAATTATGTTACCTGAGTTCAGTGGAGCTATAGTTTCAGTAACCTTAATTTATGGATTTTAGATTATTGCATAGCTTTTGTTAGTAGTCTTATACATGGTTAACATTGTATGTCGCTACTTTCTTTTCACTGAGATGGTAATTTTTGTCCACGAAGACTGTGGGGGTCAAATGAATCATAAAAAAATATACAAGGTCTGAAGAGCTGTGTGTTCTACAATTTTTCCCATATCAAGTGAAGAGAAAAAAACAAAACAGGACACAGCTTTTTTATGAATCAGCCCCCTTGAGAGATTTTCAGTGTGGGTTTCAGATGCCAAGATCTATCTACAGCTGCTGGATTTACTATGGGGTTCGTTTTTTAAATTAGATCATGGAAACGAAAATATTCATAGAAAGATAATCAGTCATTGTACTTATTGACTTTTAACATACTACACCAATACATGGGCTAAGAGTGTTTTGTTGTCAGGCTACCAAAACAGTTAACTGTATATTTCAACATATATTTTACTTTTCCCCACAGAAGAAAGATTTTTGAAAGGAAGATGTTCCCTAATCTAGAAACAGGTTCAAATCAAAATTCTGGATCCAACCTGGACTCTCTTCTGTACAGGCCCCAAAGATGATAGTGGATAGAGACAGAAATTTCACATAAACCCGTGTATGTGATCGGAAACTGATTCAAATCTGTAACACAACAGAAATTCAGCACACTTAAACTACTTTAGAAATGGCTGAAACCTGTTTAAGATAAACCTGGATGGATGTAGTATCAGACTTAACTGATTTAAGTTAAATCAGTTTATTGAGCTTCTGGCCATGGTCTCCTCCAGATTCAAGTTAACTCACAGTCCCCCAACATCCCAGGATGCTTTGTACCTCCTCCGCAAACCTCCCTTTGCAGAGTGGATGGGCTAGCCTTGGCCCAAGCTGTCTGCTCCAACTGAACACGGAGGCATGCTCTAGCGCCCCCCACTTCTGGCCTGGGCCACTGGAGGCATGTGGCTACATTCCCAGTATCAAAAGTGAATGTCTGTTCACTTGCTTATCAGTTCATTATATACACCTTAGACTAAACTGTGAAGATTGAATCAATTCAGTCTTGAGCTTTTTGACTGTCTGTACTTAGCCAGTGGGTATTTGAAATTTATACCTGAACTCTCTGAAAGTTTGAAATGTTTGGATTTATTCACGTTTTGCCCACACTTGTTTAGGAAAAAATCAAAAACCTTTATGGTTTCCTGACCTTCCATTTTAAATCTGCCAAATGTCCATTCCTCTTCCTCTTTAAAATCTACAAAATATATTTCTTACCCCCAGAACATGTGGTTATATTGTTCCTTATGCTCATCCAGTAACATTGGAATCTTCCTTACCAATGAAACTTTCTGTTCATTAAGACAATGTTACATCCCTGGGTACAACTTGAATTCTGTTGAAGTCAATGGAAAAACATCCTTACTTTAACAGAATCAGGCATCTACCTGTCATATTTTGTCACAGTAGGATGAAATAGGTTTGACGAGACCAGATATTTTTTTACCATCTTTCAATCAGTTTTTGTTTTAACTTAAACTGTTGCCTTGGTTTGGGTTTCCTGTTCCAAAACAAAATGAAACATTTCAAAGCCAACTAACCTTTTGGTTTTCATTTACATTTAAATTTTCAGTATTATTTTTTTAAACAAAACAAAAGAAAAAGACATTTTAAGTCATAATTAAACAAAAATGTCTGTTCAAATTTCCTGAAGGAAAACTGATATTTTCCTTCTGAACTGACATTTCTTGCATGAAAAATTTTGGTTTCAATGAAACCATAAATTTTGTTAAGAAAAGTTTTCCCACATGAAATTTTGTCCAGTTCTATTAAAAACGCAGGGTTAAGCTCCAGCCTTAGTTTGGCATTTTGTTTTGGTCACAATTCTATTGCCAGATAGATTGCTTTGCACAGTGCTGTCATGATTTTCGATGGGATGTGCAACAAAACTACACTAAGGCTGATTCTGCACATTTTGTTGAGTATTGCTTACATTAGTAATCAGTAATGCAATGAAATCTCATTATAATATACGTTGGGGGAAAAGCTGTTTTCCTTTTCTCACACACCTGCAAGCAGTGGTTAACCTCTACTCAAAAGCATAAGAAACAACTTTTATCTTATCCATCAGAGGGTAGCTGCAGGTACTATTTTTTTCCATATATATCCTTAAACCTCATAAAGTTTACCTATTCTTTTTGTCAGTTATATTCTGTGGCAGAAATGTCCATAATTTAACTATATAGATTAATTATATATGTGACTCCTTTTATCTGCATTACAAAGAATTTTTTTAATTGTATTTGTTTCCTTTTGTTTCTGTATTATGGAATAGAATATATAGGTTTCGATAGGCATCTCTATACACAAGTCATCCCCTTTCCCTACCCTCAGTTTCTGAAAGCTTTACTAAATAATGGTTCTATTTTTCAAAAACAGTTAGACAACTGAAAAGCCCATTGAAAGTAAATGAGAATTTAGAGCCTATCTTGCTTATCTCCTTTACATGTTTTTGAGAATCTTCCTTTAAATAATTGGGAGGAGAGTTTAAATGAATTATTAGACCCCTACATCCTATCTAGGAACATAAACATTGGAAACTATTCTAAAATAAATATTTCTGAGAGCCAATATTTTAGGAGTTAGTTGAAGCATCAGAAAGACATGAGAAGATGATGTTCAGAAGTTGTCTGTAGAAAATCCTGAGGTCAAATAGCCTTAACTGCTAGTCATTGTACATCCTCCACAAGGAGAATTTTAAGAGGATTCCTCCCACATGACAGTATAAAAGGTTAAAGGTTAACAACTGACCAATTCCTAGGACAAGGTATTATTCAAAATTAGGTACTTAAAACATTTGCTAGAGGACTTAGCTATTAGGGTTGTTTGGAATCAGTGCATTCTCCAACAGAGAAAGTATTTAGAGGGACAAAAAGAATTTGAAGACAAAGAATTCCAGAAAGCTTGTCATGATCTCTTGTCACTGTATAACCTGATAACCATCTTTAAAAGTTGAGTTTCCTTTAATAAACCCTGACAATACCCAAATGTGTTCTAGGAAAAAGGCATAATTGCCAGAAAGACATGAGAACATTAACAATAAGCAGTGTTTAAATAAAGTCTCAGCGCTCTGCAACTTGGTTTTCTTTTCCCATGTCATTTTCCTTTTTGCTTGCATGCCATTAAAAGTCCATCTAGTCATCAGTCATCTAATCTGCTTAACTAACTACTCCTTCTTGAAGGCTGAAAGAAAATGTTAATTTTATAATTATGTCTGAATTAATGGAAAAGACTGCTGTGGGAATCTGGTCTCAAATTATATAATACAGAGTCCTATCAAATTCTGGAGAATAAAATGTGATACACCAGAAGTTTCAAATGCCTTTGACCCTATTGTGCCACGATAGATCATTATATATAAATGTTGTTCAGGAAATATTCAAGCTTTACTTGTTCTGTGTAATGGGTTAGATCTCAGTGTTCTAAGTCTTCCTGCTTTAATGGATGCTTTGCATGGAGGAGTGGTTACCTCTTCTTGATTCTGCATATTTCTTGCTCTTTGCTTATTCATTTTTTTGAATATATGCGCTAGTCTTGGAGAAGGTTTAGATATGCAAAACTCTTGTCCTTTGGTTTCCTGTGACAAATCAGGGATCCCCTCTGTGACCAACTGTAGTATGTGGGTAAGTACCTAGGATGTTTGTAGTCATATGTGAAATAGTTCTAGGAGTATTTTGTGTTTATGCTAATGTTAATATTGTCCTTTGGGGAAAATGCTGACCACCATTTTAGCTCCTCATATCACTGTATTGGGTTCTCTTCCTGGCTTTACATTGGCCTTTCCTTTTGACCTTGGGTAAGTCATACAATCCCTGTGCCTTACTGTCCATATATTTAAAATGGGACTGACTATTCTTAACTACTGATATATTGTGAGGCTTGCATCATTACTGCTTGTAAAGGGGAATGAAATCCTCAGACTGAAGTAGAAAATATAAGTATCCTTAGCAATAAAAGCAAAGTATGCCAATGCAGTAAAGTGTACAACATTTTCAAGGGCTGAATTTACAGGTAAAGAGGACCCTTATTATTAAATTTAATGCAAGGCAACACTTGCTTTCATATACATTTGTGTACTTAGTTTGGAAGCACAAACCCAAAGATCTACTGATGACTCTAAATAGAAGACAATATGAAGGTTTTTAAAGTACAAACATGATTCCAAGGCTAACCAGAGATAACCATTATGAGCTTTTGAAATAACTCAGTCCTCTTTTCCATATGGGAATAAAGCTCTAAATAACACATTGCAGTAAGGCTCCTCTAACCAACATATCCTTTATGATTGCAGACGTAAGGAAATGGCTAGACTCCCGCATTTAGAGTTGGGATAGTCCCACTGGAGATGAGTTAATACTTCAGGTCTTGCCCAGTTTGTGTTATATAATATAATTTGAGTTTTACAATTTTGTAAGAGTGATTCTCCAAGCCAGGGTTATTCAACAAGCTGCCCATGGGTCTCATGCAGCCCATGAGGGTTTAATGTACAATACCTGAGATCTCACCCAGCTAGTGCTCACCCCATCACTCTGGCTGCAATAGTGGTGGGATGCTCCATGTTCCCCTTCCCTCCTTTGCCTGCCACTTCCTGCCTTTGCCCCAGGGGCAGGGGAGTGCAGTAGCTCAGGGAGCTGGGGGTGAGTTTGGGGCTACATGTGGAGCAGCAGAAAGAGTGCCCATGTAGTGTAACAGTGAGAGGGGCAATGCCCATGCTGTGTGGTGGTGGCGGTGGGGAGTGTCCATGTGGTATGCCTAGTGCAGTCCCCACTGATGTAGCATCTAGGGTATGTGGCCCCTGGGGGCTTAGAAGTTGGACAGCCTGGCTTGAACCAATAGCATCCTGGGGTGCTGTAAAATCCTTTTAAGGGTGCCACAATGTGTCTCACAATATTACACTATTGGGTGTATAAGCACCTACATGTGATTTACAAGATCAATCCAGAGACTGCAAATAGGAATATATAGTGTCAACAGTATTCTCACCTGTTGTTTTCTTGAGTTCTCTGTAACAGAAGAATTTCTCTATTACTTTTCTGTAGTCAAAAAGTAAGTGAAAGCTAAAAACTGGTGTTTTGCCAGGAGTGTCTGTAGTCTCATGAGGGACAGAATCTCTGTTCTAGCAAAGCTGAGAAAAAATTAAACATTTCATAATTGTTTGAAGAAGTGCATTTGTGAGAGTAATAACAACGATTCTTAACATAGTGCTTTACACTAAGAAAACATAAGACACACAGGGCATGTCAACAGCATGTCCCTGGCATGTCTTCAAAGGGAATGCCTTAAGCACAATCAAGCCACTTGCTTATGGTTGCATGGGCCACATGTGGAAATGCAGCAACTAATTTCCACTAGAGGCATCCCTAGGGACTGTTTCTAAGCACAACAGAGACCGCTACATATCTGGTTTTGTTATTTGCAATCTGGAGCAGGTGGCCAGGGTGCTGTCAGGGGTATCTTTTCTGGGGCTTGCATGAAATGCAATGTAGACACCTGCAGATGAGGAAGCTGAGGATGAAAAATATATGGGGGGGGTTAAGTTGAGGGAGAAAGACAGAGAGAGAGTGATGACTTACCTCTCATTGCAGAGGAAGGCAGTAGTAGAGCAAGAAACAAAATTTGACTCCTCCAAGTCCTATGCCTCCTACTAGTTTGCTTGTTTATTGCCATTGAGAAGAAGATGCATCTCTCACCCATATAATTTTGAATTTAAAAAGTGTACATGTAACATGTTGGATTAAAATTTACAAAGTGCTACATAGCTGACCTCAGTCTGAAGACTCTATCTGGCTTTTCTAACATTGACAATCTGGGAAAAAGTAGGGTTTCAAGCAAATGAAGGGTGTAGTTTTATCCTATTGGAAAGACTGGGTTTAGAGATTGAGATTCAACTTCACTTTTCAATATCTGGGGGAGTTCCCACCTGAGGAGATGCAGCCAGTTCTATGTCACTTGTCATGTGATTTAGGGAAAAGAGCAGAGTGCATGTAGTCAAAGATTTTTTTTCCATAAAACCAGAAGTTGTCAGATGATGTGGGCAGTGCCTCCTGTTGCCAACTATAGAAAAAGGTGTTGTACTTGGACTGGAAGCATTAAAGTTTGTGGATCACAATTCATTCATTTTTGTTCAATATATATGTGTGTGTGTGTGTGTATAAATAAAATACAGGTTTAGCGTTTAAGCACATAGTAACTAGGCTTTAAGCACTGAGTACCCAATTACAGTTGAATCCTGGGGATTTAAGCCAGGGTAACTGATATGAGTCTGACTCATACTGAGCAGGACAGTGATGCCTCTTTCTTTTTTGCATGTTTGTACCATATGTGTGTGTGCGCGTGCGTGCGTGCACACACTTAGAGAGAAAACACACACACACACAGTATAACCATGCAAAAAAGAAAGAGGCATCACTGTTCTGCTCAGTATGAGTTCTCATATCAGTTACCCTGGTTTAAATCCACAGGACTCAACTGTAATTGGGTACTCAGTGCTTAAATCCCAATTGCTATGTGGTTAAACTCTAAGTCTGCCCTCTTATAATTAATCTTTTCTTTTTTCTTTTTTTTTTTACCATAGAACCCATTAGAATTACTTTAATTGCTTTAATGAAGGTGAAGACAAACTAAGATTTTTAGCAAGTCCCTATTTTGAGTCCCACATACTCAGTTACCCCTGTTTTACAAAAAATAGCACGTGAAAAACATGCCAAATTTCATCTGGGATTCAATGGCTGTACTGTTAGACTATCTGGGATTAAGACATTGGGTATCTGTAATAAAACTACGGACCAGTTTTCAATCGGTGTTACTGGTATATTTTAAACATAAAAAATCTTTGCACCACTCTCTTCTAATCATATTTTCTTGTTACGAGAGTCACTTTTGGAACAGATTTTTAAGTTCTAAAAATGTAGATAATGCTTAATAGGTGCCTAATTCAACTAAGCTTCCTTCAGATGCCACTAGGCATGTAGCTGTATATTTAGCTGCTTAAATACCATTAAAAACCTGTCCTTTTGGACTGAATCATCCTTAATGTACTTGCAAGATCAATATAATTGGTTTTAAGAGAACCATTTGCACATATCTACTTACTGTGCTTTGCATTGTTTAGTGATTTAGAGCCAAATCCTGAAATATTTCATCAGGCATAACACCATATTCTATCTGGTTTATTACTGCAGGGTTCAGCACTGGTTCTTATGTGAACTTTGTCTCTAATAATTTGCCAAGTCTTGCTTATTGAGAGTAAACTTCTTGAGCAGACTGTACTTTCCTCTGTGTTCTCTGCAACACTGACTATGTTGTCCTTATTCAACAAAAGATAATAGTATCACAACTGATAATACAGGCTAATTTTCTGAAAAAGGTTGAATGTACTTGCTTATTTACAGTCTTTTTTGGAATGTGATTTTAAAAACAGTAAAGTCAATGCAGCTACTTCATTTTACACTCTTTCAAGCATCTGGTCCATTTTAGTTTGCTGTGACCAGGGCAATTAACATTTGAAAATTTTCCCATAGTTCCTACATGTACAGGTTTTTTTTGTTAGAAATGTACTAAGTGAACTGCGTGATTTTTTTTCTCCTCTTCCAACTTCCCCACAGCCCCACTCACTGAGCTACTAAAATTATGCATTCTTGACTGCCTTGGAAAGAAGATTACCAAGCCAGATGACCCAAACAGCAGTGGTACCAATTAGCCATCATTCAAAATTAATAAACAATATGATGATAGCAAATAAAAAGATTGATTCTTCTGATGCAAGAATCATTTTAATTAATTTAATCCTTGTTGAAAGATCAGCTGTGCACAGTCCTGCTCATCAGCGGGGCCCATTTGTCCCTGTCTGTCCCCATCACCTAAAGCCAGTGAATATGATCAGTAGCCAGCACTTATGGAACAATAAGAAACAGATTGTACTGTCAGGCTTCATTAAAGATCATCATTAGTATTCCAATTTGGAAACAGTCTATCTATCCTAACCTTTTGCCAATTCTTTTTTGGCTGCTTTTGTGAAGTTTGGTTCAGCTGCTAAATGTAAAAAATTCTGTCCAGGCTTCTTTAAAGAGAAGGCTGGATCTCATTGATGCCTGTCAGTCTGCAGCTTAAGGACAAAGCTCCAGGGAAATAAATGTTATGCAACTATGTTCTAAATGATATTGTGTGCAGCTGCTTATGATTTGAGCATTTATGGGCAATGAAACTTTCTTAAAGTCACCCTTAACAATGATGAATGGAAATGAAATTGATATGGCACCTTTTATCCTGACAATGAGATTTCTGGTCACAAGAGGTGATTTTGCTGGGCTAGTTTTCTGGCTGTTCTTTCTCTTCCCTTACTGTGGTTGCAGAGAGCATTTCGAATATGCTAATGAGGAATTTTTAGATTTGTTTGCAGTTCACCTTGTTTTAGGTCAGATTGATTAGCGTGTTAAATCTTGAATCTTACTGTTGGAAATAGTTATGGACAAATGGCTTTCAGTGTATTTTTCTATATAACCATCTCCTCAGCTCAGCTGTTGCTTCTGATTGCACAATGTATGTGTTTTGGGTCTTAGCTTGTAAAACACTGTCCACCAGACAATGAACTCATTATAATATTTTGAAAATATATTATTTAGTGGTCATCACTGGGACACTGAAACAGCCAGCTTTATACAAGATGTGGAAAAACAACCCATCTTAACTATGTTCTGCCTAGTGTGATATAAAAAATAAATCATTTAAAATGTGAACACATTTTAAGATCTGTTCCTGGAATACATAAAAAATTATCTGTGTCTGCTTCTTGATATGCTACAGTAAACTCCACTGAAGTTGCTGAAATTATATCTATCCTGATGTCACTGTAAGCAGAATCAGACCAATATTGAGTGGAAAAGAGTGAAAAGTTTTTTTTAATTATTTCTCAAAAAACAAAAAACCCTTTCTAGCTTTAAGAACTATCCTGTTTAAGATTGCTATGACACAGTAATAAGAAAACAGAATTATGTGTTATGAGTTAAATGTACACTAACTCATAGCTACAATAATCCTTAAAAATTTAGCACTGCTACATTTTTTTGAAAAGTTTCTGGCAGTTTGTATAGCTCAAAAATCAGATTAGGAATTAAGTGCTTAAAGTAAACTGGCTATTTATTGCATTCATGTAAAAGTTTAGGATCTGTTGATTCATTTCAAAATTAAGAGGCTTTCCATCATTTCAAAATTAAGAGGCGTTCCAGCATGCAAAACATAATGCTAAATGTCTCTTAGACCAACTAAAGATATCCAAGGATGTGAGTGCATGTGTGCTTGTGTGTGTACATACATATATATGGACACACATACATATATGAACGTATGCACGTGTATGATTTATACACACACTGATATGAAGTTTGAGGGTTCACTCCTGTCATCCAATTTACTTGATGCCAATTTTCCAAACTCCTAACTTTTTACATGTAGTGATTTATTCATTACTTTCTAGCAGCAGAGATGCTTATTTTGTTAGCCCTGTGCATTGTAATAACCTGGTTACTAATGAAAGTACCATACCATAAGTATGGTAGTGAGTGGTTTTCTTTCCCTCTTTTGAATTAGGTCATCTCCACTTGATGTCTTCCCTTTTTTATTCCTTTTGTAGCTCTTGGTTTTGTCATGAATCCTTTGACTCTTTGACAACTCGTATATAACATCTCATTCCTTGTCAGATTATTGCTATTTCTTTTCTGATTTTTGTTTCATATACCTAGACTGCTTAAAATCTGAAACCCTTAGCAAAGAGCTGCTTCCATTGTGTTACTAACTTGTATTTTAAAATGAATTCTTTATTGGGTTTGTTTTCTATTGTAATGTTTTACGTGAATTTGGTACTTGTGAAAGGTGCCAGATTGACAGCTCTGAGGCCCTAGTCTCCCTCCACAGGGTACAAGCAACTCCCATGACTTCAATGGGAGTTACTCATATTGTGAAATGAGAGAATAAAGCTTCTTGTATATTCTTCATCTTGTATAAACTGGCACAGTTTCTTAGTAGACAACAAAGCAATGCTGAGTTGTGCCAGCTGAGCATCTAGCCTATGTCTTATATTTATCTGTAAAGCATATACCACTTATACACTAAAACTATAAACTTCCCAGCTGTATTCATGCACTTCCCTAAACCTGACCTGTAGAGACCACAGGGTAATTCCCGACCTGGTTTTATGTGAAAGTGAGCACACTTACAAGAAGCACGTACACCTTCACAGAATCTCTCAGAAGCTAACATGGCTACACTGTTTCTTACCCAGGCTGAAACTTTCTTTGTATTTCTACACAGCATTGCACTATGCCATGTGAAAGTACCCTATGTCAAGAGTATTCCCTTGATATCATTTCATGCTTGACTGAACATTTAGAGAGATTTAAAATACAGTGAAGGTTAACTAAGTATAAGTATACTCAATACTAATTCTATTGGAAAATGATATATATCATATAAATCACAAAATAAAGAACATAAATGTCATTAATGGTTTCTTGTTTGTGTCAGTGTGTACCTCCTTGAAGAAAAAACCCACTATCCAAAAAAAAAAAAAAATTCTAGACAGAACAAAATTGGAGAAGCATCACAAATAGATTGCCCAAAAAATTAGGCCTAACGAGACTTTTTTCCCTGACTGAGGATTAAATATTTCAGGACTAATGTAGAAGTAACAAAGTACATCTATATGTTCACTAACGCACCATGGTTACTGAGCATTCAGTTTAGTACCTGTAATAACAGGTTTTATGCGCAGTAGGCATGGCGAGTTAGCAAACATATAGATGTGACGCTAGTGCTCAGTAAACTAATTCTACTATGCATTAGCATAGGTTTTACCATGATGTGCTAATGCATGGTAGAATTAGTCTACTGCTTATTTGGTGTCTTGTGTAGACATGTCCACAGGGTATGTCAAACATGCGGTGAAGCTACTGTTAAGAGTGCATACAGATGGTATAAGTGATGAAGTATCATCCATCTCATTTAGCTATTTGTTCTAGCCTCCAAACATTTCTGATCAGTGTGGTATGTGAAAGAACTGAAACCTTTAGCAATCCTGGGGGGGTGGGCACACACAAAAACAGCATATTCCCTTGGCTCTGCACAAGGTAATCAATGTCACCTACACAGCTTGATTAAAGTCAGCACCCAGTTAAACAACAGGCCTTGGGTCATACAAAATAAATTTTCTTTCCTTCTTTGCATTACAGACAAAGAGATGCTTTTCTGAAAGGAAAACAAAATAATGGGCTACCTTTTAGAATCTTTACTTGAACAAAACTTCAATTCACTTCAAGAACTGCTGGAATAAATAGAACAGGATATGGAGCAGTATTATTGATAATATATTTTACACAATACTTTTAACCAAGGTCATATGTTAAAAAAGATATTGTTGAGTAAGAGAAGTAAAACAAATAGGAAAGAAAAAGGATAATTAACATACTTTTTGACAGGGTAAGCTATTCACACAGTAAGTTGGCTTGTCAGAGTGGAACAGAGAAAGTTTGGTTCAAGAGCTATCAAGGAAAAATGAGTTACCCAACTTTGTGTTTTTCTTTGTTTTAGCCACATTTTTCCATGTGAATATAGAAGAAGAATAAAACCACAAAATGCTGCTCCTAACTACAGTCAGCACCCTCAGTGTTCTTTAAATACTATGTTTAGGAATGTATACTTGTTGCATGTATGGTGTACAATCCAACACCTATTGAAGGCAATGAGAGTCCTTCTGATGGCTTACATGGACACACTGGTATGTACATGTAGAAAAGTAATTATTAGAATATGTGTAGTACACTGTGACAGGGGGCCTCCTCAGGGCCGCTCTCCATGGCCCGCCCACCTGTCCTTGGGCCAACCGCCCGTCTGTTCTTGCCTGCCACAACTGGATCTCAATTGGTTCATAATTGGTCTTCTGTAAGCGGGAGGCTGCCCATTTGTGCCCCGATGCCAGGGGGTGCTATCTGCAGCTCCTTCCATCCCCATACCTCAGCCCAAGCCTCGCAGATGGCATCTTGATCTTTCCACTCACTGGACCCCTTCCTGGGCCTTCGTATTGTCCCCTTAGGACCCGTCCATAGTCCACACAATCAGGTGGCCTCTCCGCCGTCATCCAGGCTACCTCGCCTCCCAAAACCCATCTTCCCCTCTCAGATGTGGTCCCTCCTGGACCTATGGCAACTTGCCCTGGCTCATCTCCAAGCCAGTCGGGACCCCAGGCCTCTAGATCTGGGCGTCCCTCACGGTGGGCCCCCTGGCCCTTTTGACTCCTCCCTGGGTCCTGGCCCCAGCCTGGGCCAGTCGAGGGTACTCCCACGGTCAGGCAGGTCTCTAGCCCCTCACACAGTCTAAATCTCTGGGTCCCCCTCTGGGACCTCCAAACTCTCAGGATTAACCCACCTGGCAGTGGGGGCAAGGGGTTAAGGCGCCCTGCCTCACCTTCCACCGGGGTGGTAACTGGCCCAGCATTTCCTGGGGGCTCCTGCGCCACTGAGAGCCCCACCAGGCCACCCACTCCTGGCAGGGTGCAGTTTTCAGGTCATGCCCAGGACCAGAAGCCTCCTTCCATCCCCTTACAGCTCCCCCATACCTCCGTTGTTCTTCCTAGCATCTCTCTAGCCAGACAATGCTGCTGCCTGGCCTCCAGCAGCCAAACTGCCTGAGTTTATATAGGCCTCAAAATGGCTGCCCTCGTCAGGCACCCGGAGGCTGCCAGCTCCAGGGCCTTAAAGTGGCAGGCACACCCAGTGCCCTGCCACATACACAGATGTCAAATATACAAAAGGGGTATATAGATTCGAGTTCACAGAAAAGCAAGAGCAGTAGTGCACATTAAATATGCATACTTAATAAAGCACTGTACAGTAATATGTAGATATTCAAGGTGACATGGGCATAATATCCCCACAGAAATTGAAGGGAAGATTTTATATGTGGATAGGTAAATGAGTGTTTGAAATCTGAGTCCCAATTCAATTAAGCCAATGGGAAAACAGCTGTTTTAAGATTAAGCCCTAAATAATCTCAATTTTACGACAGACCATGGTTGTATTTGGTTTAAAAAGCACAGAAACCTGAATGTACAAAGAAAGAACCTTTTCTTTCTAAGCACCTCTAAAAAGAAGCACATAAATTATAATGAAGGCTGACAGGTCTTTTTACTAAAACGATGCTGATGGGTAGCACAACAGTGAAAAATCAACAATTTACATGCCAATGTTAGGAACAAATTGCTCCAAACTGTACATGGAGCCTGGATTTGCTAGGCTTTGTTCATCACCATCCTTATGTCTGGGTTATGCATCACAGTTGTGTGTTCGTAAAATATTATTTGCACAATCAGTTTTTTCCCCTTTATTTAAAAAAAATAATCATGGGTGTATTTTATTCTTCAATAACATGAGAAACTGAGCAGTAGCTAGAGTCAATAAAATGAAATATTGTTCAGAACTTTTCCAAACTACTTCAATCCTTCTATACCATCTACTAGTCCAGTCTTCAATCTACTAGTCCAGTCTTCAATCATGAGCAGGCACGGCCAATCAAGCATCACAGAGTTATATTTAGGAAGTAAAAAAATATTGAGAGCAGTTTGTTAGGAAAAAAAACCCCTGATTTATTTTACCTTAGTCCAAAGCCAGGATTCCAGTTTATATCTCCAGAGGTAATAGGCTACTGCACTAACCTACTGCATTGCTGAAAATAGCATTCAGCTTATTTGATGCATGTATGAGTAATGCAGATCACTAAAGTCCCAAAGAAGTTTAAACAGCTTTAGCTTGCAGTGCTGTTACTCAGTGGCTTTGAAAAGATCAATTTCAGACAAACCAGGTCTGCTTTTGAACACTGAACAAAGAAGAACATAATGTGGTACTAGCTGTCTGACTTGCATCGAGCCAAATCCTGAGAGAGGCTGAGTACTTGCAAGTCAGGCTTAAATGAATGGGAATTGTGGGAGATTAGCATCTTTCAGGATCTAGCCCAGGGTGATTCTGAAAGTGAGAGTTCAGTTCTTTACCCTTAGGAAAACAGATTCTTTTTCTGATCTTACAAAGGCTCATTGTATGCAGAGGTTGAGGAGGTTAAAAATAAAAGAAAATATATTAATGGGTCATAAAGTGTAATGCTGAGATACATGAAACTGATGATTTTGATCATCTAAAGTTTGTGCTGCTTAAACTTTGAGCTTTGTTTGTATTTAACACAGTCCTAAACTGCTTTTTTAATCTATAGACTTGTGCACAATTTGGAACAGCACTGCCCTCTTGTGTTCTCAAAGTGAAGTCTGAATGTCAATTAATATTAAAATTGTAAAAAAACAATAGTCTTCATAAACTGGAGAAGGAGCCACATTTGTAAATTGCAGATAGATTTCATGTATTTAGCAGTAACAGAAATAATTCCAGTGCTTAACAGAAGAAAATTAATTTAGACTGTTCAGAGCAAATTGTCCCACTGCTCCACCTATGCAATACTGAAGTAATTGATGGCTGAAACTGAAGTCTGGAATAAATTATTACCAGATTATTTTAGATAGATTTAACTTTGTCATTTGTGAAAAGTAGCTTTGCTTTTTTCTATTTATGCATTGCTTTTCTGAAGAATTCTGAAAACGTGTGAGATGTGATTATATATTTACAGGTAGTAGATTGTTCCTATTAATCTAAACTGAAAGAATGTAAAATTAAATCTTAAAATCCAGTTAATTTTAAAAAGTCTCCACTTTTTAAAATTTTCACTATAGATTCAGTAACAAATAAAAACCACTTTTTAAATGCATAGTTGTTTGCCCTTCTTTGTTTTGTACCCTTGAGTTCAGCAAAACTACTTTTCAGAAACTATCAAATGAAAGGTTCATGCATTTCTTACTAAAATTTATGAAAAATTTGAAATTCAGATATGGAGGACAACCTTATCTTTAATGTTTTTTCTGCCTGGAACTGGCAACAGACAATGTGAGCAATTGGTACATAGTTCAGCAGTGTGCAGTGTGTTAGAGTTTCATTGAATGGTGGAGGTATTAACTGGCATAGATGTGATGGGAGATCAAGAATGTGTGGACTGGAGTTTTCAAGCTTTGGGTATCTTCTGGGAAGTCTACTGTTGTTTCTTAGCTGCTTAGAGCTTATTTGGGTAGTTCAGGATACAACTCTAAATCAAAACAAGAACTACAACTCATTTTAGCATTGTGCTACATAGATTGGGTCAGTAACAGGACTTACTATGGGAAGTGCTAATGGTTAGATGGGGGATGGAGAGCAGGCTGTGGATTTAATGATGAGTAAGTGAAAGCATGGTGCTAGATGGCATTGTACAAGGACTGTAAAAAGGTATAAGAGAGTTGTAAAATTTAGCAGATGAGGTGTGTTCTAAGAAAGGGAATAATTTATCGCTGTTTCTTTTCCTTGCTGTACATTTGTTATAGAGGAATGGAGTTAAGGTTATGATTTGAAATGTTTAGAGAAATCACTGGAGAGTCATAATTTGGGAATAACAGAAAGGTGGGGGGTGACATAAGTATATTAGTTAGCTATAAGACTTCTATAGGTCTTCAATGAAATGTTGTGGTGAAAAAAACAAATGTGCTTCTCAGATGTATCAAGGTACAGAATTTTCTGTAGCGAGAGGGTGTATTAAAGTCACTAGATAAGGCACTTGTAAGAGCCCATCTGGGACAAAGTGTACAACTGCACAAGGAAGATTAATTCAGAGTGAAACAGGTGCAGAAAATGGATTCTATGATGATCAAAGCCTTCTCTGATCAGAGCTAATGATGTTTAGCCTACCAAAACAAAGGATGAGAGGGGACTGGATTACTTTCTACAAGTGGAGGGGAGTAAACACCAGGAGAAGAGACATACTCTAAGTTAAAGGACAATATCGGCACTAGAACAAATGCATATCAAATGGTCATAAATAAAATTAGGTTGAAAATTAGAAGAGTGTTTCTAAGAGGAATGAGGTCTGGAACAATCTTTCAAAACTTAGGTGGGATACAAAATCTGAATTTTTCCAAGTTTAAGCATGGTCAGGTTTTGAAAAGGGCTGCATGAAGTGGTTTTCTGGAAAAGCAAGGCAACCTTCTCAGTGGGCTCTTTGCACATCTATGTTCTTAGAGTTACTCCTTGCTATTTGGCACCCTCTACTGTTGCATATGTGTTACAGGCAGCACAGGCTATAGGTCAGAGAGGCTTGAGTGAATCTTGCTGTGGAAATACAAATGAGCAGTCTGTGTATTTGTAAGCCTGGTTCAGCATTGGAAAATATGACAAATTTAGCTCTGATTCTCCCACAATTAAGTTTGACACAATTTGGAAGGGGTTCCTTGCTTTCGCATAGTATGTTATGTTCTTCACAATTTTTTTAAATCGGGGCATCCGGAGGTGTGTGTGTCTAATAGTACTCAATTATTTGGTTACTGAACCTGAGTTGTATGTCATATCAGGCATCACACTCCACAAAGCCTGTGGTAGAGAGCTGATAGAGAGAGCTGAGGCAAAAAGCAGGCATTGGAATCTGGAAGTGTTAAGAATGAAGTTCTTGGAGATGATGCTGTTCAGTATCATTGAGCAAGGGCTCAAATAAATGTTGCAGAGGGAGCCAAATCTTACCTTGAAAAAGTTAAAGACATTTGCAGAATCTTACAAGCCATGACAGTGCATATAGAGATCACATAAAAACACTGTACCGGCAAGTTTGTATGAGCTTTTACCAAAAGGTTCTGTGAGGATAATCCAGCCACCAGAGAGCCAGAGCCAAACAGATGCACTAAGGTGTCCCAGGAAGCAAGTGGGACTGTGGTAAAATATGCTCTTCTAGGGTCTGGTTAGCCCTCTGGAGTAATACACCACTGATGCATCTACATGTATGCTTTATTGCAGAGCTGATTAATTAGCTCCGCAGTAAAGTGTCACTGTCTACACATGCATCCATACTGGGGCACAGTAAATTAATTAACTCTGATGTAGGATAGTACTGTCCAGGACAAGTACTATCCTACAGCAGAGGTGTAGGTTGTATCCTACAGCAGAGTCATTTAGCCAACTAGCCCTGCACCATAGCACCCTCGTGCCCTCAGCCAGCTTCTCCACCACCCAGTGCCATGACCCAGAGCCTAGGGCTGAACTCTGAGCTCTCTAACAGCCTGGACATGTGCCACCCTAGCTCAAACAGCTGTGGTCCTGGGCACATGTATATACGCTACACTTGGGAGAAGCTGACTCTGGTACAAACTGTGTACGATTGTATTGAGCCATGATAATGGCCTGTGTAGAGGTGCTCCATGTGTAGAAACTCAAATTATTAATCTTTCTGAGTGCAGATTTAATGAAAACTTAGTAAAAACAAACAATGAAAAGAAAAAGCCACAAAATTGTTGGCTAGTTTCAAATACGAAAAATCTTTTTTGTGGCTGTTTTAATATAGGGTAGGAGAAATGGTATCACACACAGCAGAAATTTGGTATTCTATAAGGGTTATATATAGTCCTCCTACATTATAAGTTATAAGGATTTATAAAGTTGAAGCTTGATAATGGGGCCGAGGCTAAAAGTTGACCAGTTCACTTTGACCAGTTCACCAGATTCCAAGTCCCATACAGGCATTTGTAGCATACAGGGTGCCTATACGTGTGCATTGACACCTTCTAATTAGCAGAACTGCTCCATGTTCTAATTAATTGAGTCTGTTCCATATTCTAATTAGAACACTCTAACATTGCTGCAGTGTCATGTATATAAACCCCTGCAGATTTAAAAATGGTTGCTGGATGCTTTAGCTAAAGTTTGTTGAATGAGCTTTCGTTAAAGCAGCCAGCAACCATTTTTAAAGGTGTGGGGGCTTAATACATGTAATGCTGTGGCATTTTAATTACAGTGACTCTTTAATTACAGTGACTCTAATTAATATGTTCCCTCCCACCACCCATGAGCATGAGTATAGGCACCCACAGTGACCAGCCTGAAAATAAAGTCACTTGGTGGGTGGTGACAGCCAACAAATACACACTTCAGTTCTTTGTCACTAATGCATCTATAATGCTCTGCTAAGCAGAGAAGTATTTGTGCAGTTAATTTTAGTATGCAGAGTAGGCTTGCAGCACATCAAGGCATTCAACATTGAAAAACTGCTAATTGTCTAATACCTGTAAGTCTTCAAGGGCCTAGGAAAGTTCCAGAGACTGCAGGTCCATCAGTCACTCCTGTTATGCAAAGATGTGGAAGTGCACCCTTTGTGGAAACATATTGACTCATGGGCTCAAGTAGCTAAAACAAGAAAGGGATTATAACCAACAAGCGTGCCTACTGCCTGGGTTAAGAGCCTGGTTATAACTAAAAAAGATAAATAGTAGAGTTATGATTTGTCCAGATTCCAGAGATCTTAGCAAGGCTACGATGACGCAACATTACTCTATTGCTACTCCCACAGATGTTCATTGATGATTAGTTGGTTAAACAAAATTACTATCCCAGATGAAAAAGATGGATGTTGGCAAGTCAGATGATGGATTGTGTATTTTTAATTCACCCTGGGGTGAAATTAAGTTTCTCCATCCACCTTTTGGAATAACTTCAGCTAGTGAATTTTTGCAACAAAAGAACAATGAAACATTTCAGGCACCTACATGTAATGCCAAAAAATAATGGGTAAGTTTCAGTTCATGAGCCAAGAAGAATAAATTCAATACAAACTATCTTCAAAGGAATAGAGCCAGGTGATAAAACTGAAGCTATAGCTAACATGAAATCCATAAGGAAAAAAAAGAAGTATTCCAGAGGATCCTGAGACAAATTAGGTTCCTTGCACAATATGTCCCAAGTAAAGCATCTTTGTTTCACTGAAATTTGATGTGAAAATGCTACATAGCGGTGGTCATGGGAGCAGGATAGACATTGCAACAAATGAAGACAGTGTTTTGTAATTCATTAGTACTGGGAGTATATGTTCCCAATAAACCAATCAGTGTTCGAGCAAGGTGCATCCAAAACGGTTTAGGTGCTTGTGTACTACAAATCAGAAGCCTTGTTTTATATGAATAATGAGTTCTGATATTATTATATCTTGAATAAAATTAGGTCCGATATGAGAAGGAACTATTGGTTTTTGTTTTTGCAACAAAGAACGTACACCTGATGTACAGAGTAATAGCGTATGTAACTTCGCTTGTAAAAATGTGATCATAGTCACTCATATTCCTTGTAAATAAATTCTAGTTGCAGACAAGTTATAGAGGACAGTAGTGAAATTACTAATGAAAAGGTAGTCTATGAAGTTAAGCCCACCTATACAATTACTGCAGCTTTTTTAAACTAAAGGAAAATCCACAGAAATACCCTGCATACTGATGGACAAGCTTTCATGTATCAGGAGGGCACTCGATGCCTGAAAGATTGTCCAACAGCTCTCCTGACTATACAGTGAGTCCAATAAGAGAGATCACAAAAAGCCTTGCCAGTTAAACATCTCCTAGACAAACCATCCTGGTTAGAACAGCAATCGAGCGCTACAGAAATATCCTATGATACAAGTCTTACAGAAGATGACATGTGAGGATTGATCATAATCTGATCTATAGTCATTCTAGAAGCTGTGTTTCTTGGCAGATAAATATTTCTCTGTTTCTCTAGATTACTTTGCACTGGTCTGTACCTGTAGGGAGTGAACCAGGAAATCCAAGGCTGCAACCAAACTCCATCTGGCTACGTGTATCAAGGACAAGAAAAAGTCCTTTTTTAGATATGTGGGGAGTTGGAAGAAAAGCAAGGGTAACATGGGACCCTGGCTAAATCAAATGGGACAACTGACAACCAACACCCAGGAAAAAAGCTAACCTGCTTAATGAGTACTTGGTGTCAGTTTTTCATCAACCCAAAGGGACTATCTTGCCTAGCAAGATGTGGGACGGCCAGGGTGAAGGTAAATTTATACCCAGCATTGGTGTAGATCTTCTAAAGGAACACCTTGAGAGGCTGGACACCTTCAAGTCATCAGGTCCTGATACATTGCACCCTAGAGTACTTAAGAAGCTGGCAAGAGTCACAGCCCAGCCACTGGCAAATATTTTTGAAAACTCCTAGCACTCAGGTGAAGTATCTGAAGATTGGAAGACGACCAATGTGGTGCCCATATTCAAGAAAGGGAGGAAAGTAGATCCAGGGAACTACAGGCCAATCAGCTTGACCTCAGTCCCTGGAAAGATTCTAGAAAAAAATCAAAGAGATCATTCTTGACAAGCTGGCTAATAGCAACTTCCTGAGTTGCTATCAGTGACCTGGATGTGGGTGTGGAAAGCATGCTATTCAAATTCGCTGGCAACACCAAGTTGTGGGGCGAGGTGGACATGCTGGAGGGGAGGGACAGAATCCAGCTAGAGCTAGACAAATTACAGAGGAGGGCAGATGAGAATAGGATGGAATTCAATCCAGACAAGTGCAGGGTGCTGCATCTAGAGATTGACATTGTATAGCTGGACTTTAAAAAAGCCTTTGATCTTGTGTCCCATGATCTCCTCCCAGAAAAAGTGTGCAACCATGGCCTCAGCTACATCAAAGTCCAATGGCTGGGGAATTGGTTCTGAAGCCAGGCTCAGAGAGTGGTGGTTGACAGAAGTGAATCATGGCGCTCCCTGACCAATCCAAGGTTTTGTCCTTGGACCCATTCTCTTTAATGTCTTTATCAACAATGTGGATACTGGTGTCAGAAGTGGACCGGCCAAGTTTGCTAATGACATCAAACTTTGGGGTAAAGCATCCACAACTGAGGATAGGTTGGTGATCCAGGCTGACTTGGATAGGCTGAAAAAGCAGGCAGATACAAACCTGATGGTGTTTAATATCAGCAAATATAAGTGTCACAGTGGGGTCCTTCAGGAGGGCCATGATCTCCTTAAGGCCCCTTTCTCTGTGCCAAGTCAGCCCAAGGGCACCCTCTAATTCTCTCCTGCCATGTCTTTGATGTTTAGATAAGTTTGGGAGGCTGCCTTATGCCCTCTTGGTCACTTCTTGGTGTTGGTTCAGACCCCGTGGTTTTCTGGGCCCCTTATGGGCTCTCTCTCTATGATGGGTGCTTCAGGGACACCCTCGCCTTAGGGGCTATGCGTGGCTCCAGCCACCCATTATACCACACCCCAAGCCTCACAGCTGGAATAGATGTTGGTCTGTCAAATATACACTCGCCCTCTCTGGGGTCCTCTCCATAGCACTGCCCTCTCTCAGGGATCTTCTGTAGCGCCACCCTCTCTCTGGGGCCTTCACAATAACACTGCCCTTCTCCCCAGGGTCTTCTCCACAATGTTGCCCTTTTCAATAATACTGCCCCCTTCTCTGGGGCTCCTCAGTACTGCTGCCCTCTCCTCGGGCCTTCTTAAGTGCTGCCCCCTTCTCTGGGGCCTTCTCTGTACTGCTGCCCTCTCAGGGCCTTCTGAAGTGTCGCCCCCTTCTCTAGGGCCTTTTCAGTACTGCTACCCCCTTCTGGGGCTCTCTGTGCCCACAGTGGGCCTTCTCAGTAAAGCTGCCCTGTCTCAGGGCCTTCTTGGTAAAGCTGCCCTGTCGCAGGGCCTACCGCACTGCTACCCCCTTCCTCGGGCTCGCCACACTGGCACTGGGGCTTCTCAATAGCACCCCCTCTCTGGGGCTGGGGTCTATGCACCCCATACACCACACCCTTACTGGTGCTGGGGTCCCCACACTACTGTGGGTCCCCTATGAGGCCTCCTCCAACCCCTAATTGCCTCACCCAAACCACCGATGTAACAACAACAAAGCAAAACACAAGCCCCTAGGCTATAACTTAACTTAAAGCCACCCAGCTGAAACCATGTTGCTGGCCATCTTAGAGCTGCCATCCTTTACTCAGCTTAAGCTGTACCTGTGGTCATGCATCTTCTCGCATAATGGCCTAGGAGCTTCTGCCTACTGTCAGAGACCTGCCTCTGGCCTCCTGCCTGTGATTTATATAGGAGCCAGGCCCTGCCCCTTTCGGTCAGCTGACCTCTTGGTTGCCCTGGCAACCCACAGCTGGGCTCCTTATACCCTGCTTGGGCTCTTTCCCTGGCAATTTCCCTTCTTTAGGAACAGGGCACTGAGGTGCCCTGTGACAGTAAGGTACTTCACCTTGGGAAAAAAACCCTGCAGCATGTTTATAGGCTTAGCAGTACTATGCTCGCTAGCACCAAGGCCAAAAGTGACTTGGGGGTCATGACTGACCACAAGAGGAACATAAGCCACCGATGTGATGTCACTGTTGGTAAAGCAAACCAAACTCTGGCTTGCATCCATAGATGCTTCTCTGGTAATCTCAGGATGTCATCCTCACACTGTACTTGGCCTTGGTGAGGCCACAGCTGGAGAACTGTATTCAATTCTGGGCTCCACAATTCAGGAAGGACGTGGAGAAGCTTGAGAGAGTCCAGAGAAGAGCCATGCACATGATCAGAGGACAGGAGAATAGGCCTTATGAGGAGAGACTGAGAGCCATGGGACTCTTCAGCCTGGAAAAGCACAAGCTCAATGGGGACCTGGTGACTGCCTATAAGTACATCAGGAGTGTGCATCAGGTTCTGGGGGAATGTTTGTTCACCAGAGCACCCCACGGGATGACAAGGACCAAGGGTCACAAACTCCTCCAAAACCATTTTAGGCTGGACTTAAAGAAAAACTTCTTTACTGTCCAAGCCCCCAAGGCCTGGAATAGGCTTCCTCCAGAGGTGGTGCAAGCACGTGCTCTAGACACCTTTATGAAGGGTTTGGATGCTTATTTTGCTGGGATCCTTTGACTCTAGTTGTCTTCCTGCCCTTGAGGCAGGAGGCTGGATTCGATGATCTCCCGAGGTCCCTTCCAGCCCTAATGTCTAAGAAATCTATGAAATCTTTCCCATACTTATTTGCTTCTCCGTAGAACTAAAAGGTAGCTAATGAGCAAGATAGCAATGGATTTACGTATTACTCCACTATATCATGCAATGATTTGGATTCCAGTTCTTTTTGGACACGAATCCAATCTTGCAGCCATCCTGGGCTATCAAAGACACTAGTTCATTATTTCACAGGAAATGTTGTTGAAGATCTGTGGCAAGATTATTATTTCTAGCAACATAATATAAGCTATGTTAATTGTTTACATAGACCACATCGAAATATCTGGGGGGTAGGGGGAGTTTAAGGGTGGATAACCGAATGGTTACTTATGACCCAATATGGCCTGTTAGAATCAGAGGCTGACTGTTCATGAGAACAAGTGTGGTCTTGTGACCATCCTGCTCTGCCGTGGATCAATTTATTGCTTTAATTTCCATAGCAGTTTAGTTGAGAAACTCTAGAGCTTCCATACATCAGAGTAAGGCCTTGAAATTTCTAAGTCATGGTGTCAAGGATGTGAGTAAAAGAGATTTTTATTCATATAATATATATATAATATATATCTATGCTTCACTTATTGGAGAATCTGGACATTAGGGATGGAACTGCACAAAAAGAAGGTAATTTTGTGATTAAGACAGTGAAATGTTATTCTGAAAAGCTGGATTCTGTCCCTGCTAATAAATTCTTATGTGAAGGTGGGCAAGTCAGTTACGCTAAATGTGTCACATATGGTCACTAAGTGTGTGTTTCTAGTTTCCTGGGTGCCCTTGGAAGCTGATCTGCCGAACTGCTAAGCACTGAGAGCTGTATCGTTGGGGACAAAGCTCTAAATATATAAAGTACTATGTATTATTGACAATTAGGTCCTTCCATCTCGCATTGGGCAGCCGAAACTAATGGCCTGGCAGCTCAGAAGCTGAACAACTCCATCACAAATAATGATTCAATTCAGTGATTTAAATGATTAATTTTAAATGAGTGCATTTCACATGCATTCCATTTTAAGCAATTCACACCCATAGAATTCCCACTACCTTCTCTGTGACTTTAAAGCTCAGCCAAAGCAATGGCATCTCACCAATGCAGCTAATTTTGACAGTAGACAGCCTTATCTTCTAGTTTTATGATTCAATAACCAGATATCTATGCTATCTAGTCAGAGAGTCACAATTACATGTGTTGGGTTAAACCCATTCATGAGCAGGAGAAAAATTCAGCAATACAGCAAGTCCCAACACAATGCAAGTTAGAGTATCTAAAGGATTGCATGAAATTGTGACACCCTATAATAGTTCTTCAGGGGTCATTCCACTTGTGAAAATTCTAGATCACAAGTCTGCCATTCTAGCAACATGAGAAACCTGGGCTAGGATATATTTAAGATAGATGATAGTGACAGCATTAACCCTTCATAACCAATGATACATTCCTTATAAATCAATATTATAACATTTTTACCTTTATTATGACCTTTCTTACCTATGTATTGCACAAAGATATTAAAAGTATGTTAAGTTCACAAAGTAAATCACTCAGAATTAATATTGAGGAAATCTTCAGCAAGGCCTAGCCTCACTGTCACCAGTGTAGCTGACCTTCCACTTCCCACACATAAACCGCTGACCCAGAACAGGAAGTGTCTGGGAAACAAAGTAACCTGATCCAAGACTTCTCTGTGGCTTCTTCTGGCTTACTCCTTGGCTTTGCCCTCCGACTTCACTCTTGAATTGATCTTCTAGCTTTCTGACCTGCTGGCATAGGCTGCAGATACTAATGCTCCCTGACTTTGCAAAAGTTTGGATTCAACTGAATGTCAAAGCCAGGGGTCTCAGAGTATGACTCAGGGGCCAGATTTGGCTCTTATTGCCACTTCATCCATTCCCCACTGTTGCCCCTGGGTCTGAGTTGACCCACAGACTACTGCACCAGCACTTCATGCAGGCTCTGGAACATGCACAAAATGTGACACCTATTTCAGCCAGTCTAGGGTCCACACTACCCATGCTTCCCCCTCCGGGATTGTTTTCCACATGGTATGTGCTTTGGGACCCATGCTGCTTGCATCACCCATCCCAGCTGGTCCAGGACATATGCCATGTATGGCTCCTGCTCCAGCCAATCAGAGACACATACTTCATATAGATACCATGTGCAGTGCAGTCTCAGAACAGCCATGAGGGGTCACTATGTGTGGTGCAGTCTCAGAACAGCTGTGGGAACATGCCTTGTATAGCACAGTCCCAGACTTGCTGGGGTAGATGTCATGCATAGTGCAGATCCTGGACCAGCTGGAGTGGTCTCCAGGCCAGATGAGTTTAACACCTCTGCCAGGCCAAATGTTTGCTATGCAAGCTTATTTCTAAATAATGGTCATGTTCTTTCTGAAATGTGCCTGAATAATGGTAATATTTTTTAGAATAATCTTCATTTTGAGTAGATTTATTTTCCTAAACAGAAAATTCCATCAAAGGAATGATTCAAACTAAACATGAAAAATCTGTCAATAATATGGAAAAGAGACATTTAAAAGAAATCAGTTAGAGATATTTAAAACATTTTTGTCCAAGCAGATGCTTAAACTTTCTACAACTGTTAACTGAGCCTAGATAGTGATTTGAAATAGCAGTCAAAAAAGCACCTGTTTGAAACTTTGCCTCTGTAACATTTTATTTACAACTTGTGTTTCAAAATTGTCTGCAATATGTGCTTTCTGGCCAGCATTGGTGGCTGTATAGGTTCTGTATCAGAGTAAGTATATACATTTAATAAATATTTTATTTTATATACATTTAATAAATATTTTAGAGCATTTGTCCTCAACTTTCCTACCTGGTGGGCTAGATGAGTGGCACGGGGCAAGTCTATGAGCTGGATCCTGTGCATGGGGTTTGTCCCCATGCACCAGATTTATCATGGTGGCCCATCCCCATGTGTTGGCCTGTCCCTACAAATGTCCCAACCCTGCATGCCAGATTTGGCTCAGAGCCAGTGCACTAGCCCCACCATGTGCTCTTGCAGTCTAGAGCATGACCATGTCATCTGGCTCATAAGGCTCCCCATGGGTCTACAAATTTAGAAACGGGGGAGTGGCAATCAATACTGTTGCTGTTTCCCCACCACCAAATTTCCAGACCCATGGGGAAACCTGTGGCCAAATGATATTGGCTTGGGAGTTGGAACTAGCCTGTGGGCCAGGGGTTGAGCAACACTGTCCTAGATAGTTATATCCTGTAGAAATCCCATTTCTTCTTGAACCTGATATATAATTTAAATACGTATATTACTTCCTTGCAGAGGGACTGTATAAAATGGTTCTGGTCCATCTCTATTTTAGTTGATGGCAAAACTTTAATTTTAACAGAAGCAGGAGTGGCTTTGCATCAGGGTTGATTTCTTTGCTCTCATTTTAAATGTCCATAGTGAGTGAAATTTATATCATGTGGTATGTTGAAAATATTGATGACTCATTGTTATTATGAGTATTAGTGATGAATGTTTGCTATCTTTCAGACATAGAGCAGTCCAGACTTGCAAAACAACCATTAGCCCTTGAAACAGTACACCTCATTCCAAGAATTTCCTGGTCCTTCAGAGACCCTACAAGTGTCCATCTGACTTAAGTAATTTTTACTTTGGTTATGAGTAAACTACCAGTAAGTTCTTCATCAGTTCCAAGCATTGCCACGCTAAGGTGATAGTCATGGTTGGATAAAGATGAAGTAGTCAGTGGGTAACCTGCTTAAAATGTTTCTCTGGGTTATTCCTACTCCAAAGAAGAAATGTCACTGAACCACTATACAAGCCAATAAGACATCTGAGTGCACCAGGTATGCCCAGGGCTGTTATCCATTTGTTGGATATATCTCACATAGTGTTCAGAAGAACCATAATTAACTGTGTTGTCTTTTAATATATTGTAAATGGAAGTTTCCTGGTCTCTGGTTATAGCTGCTTCATTTTTACTAGCTGCAGTGTAAACAAGATTCTTCAAGTTGCTGTATGAAAAGGGGGCAAGGGAGAGGTTCAGAAACTTCATCATTATTATTTTGATTTGAAAATTATGTTTAGCCAAAAAGTCAAAATCTTTTGAGTGTTCCATGTCATCGAGTTGATCAAGTTTAAATTATAAATCTTTTGTTAAGACTCAGTTAAAAGCACCCTTAAGGACAACAGACATCTTAGCCACTGAGGCTTTACTCACCAACTGAAATACCATGTATCACAGGAGGAAAGAGAAGAAAACCCATCTGAAATTTAGCAGCTTAGAAAAACGAATGTTTATAATCAGCTTGAGAGCTCAGTGGAGTTGTGAAATCGTTTGGGATTAACAGGCTATTGATTGCTAATAAAACAATATTTAGCTTTGTCTGGGGAACAGCAATGGAAAAAGGTGTGGGCACCTTGTCAAACAGGACCCATTGAGGAAGGATGATGGGTTAAGTGTGGGGGTCTGAGTGGCAGCGTGGGTGCCCGTTCTTCAAGGAGAACTTGTCAGTTGTTAGTAAGGCTAGTGAAAGGAAGGACGCCAGCGTCTGATGGCTGGGGTAGTATTGATGCAAGTTAGCTGACTAATCAGATTGAAAAAGTCCCATGGTATTTATGTCACTTTAATTTTCATCAAACAATTGGAGACGACAGCACTCTATTAAGAAGAGGTTGATCCAGAACTAAAGCTAAATAAATTAGGGTCTCAGTTTAATCAAATTATCCCTCCACTGGCCTTGGATTAACTGAGAGAGACAGCGTCGGTCTAGGGACTTTTGATTGGCTGATTTTTTTTAAAGAAGCAGATACAAAGAATGGGAGATTTAACACACACAGCTACCAGTCATAATACCTCAAACGAACACCTTTTAAAAATGCTAGAATTAATATTTATCAGGAGAATTTGCAGTTTTGTCAAGGGAAACTTCCATTTTTATTTGTTTCTTGTTAGTGAAATGGACTAAAAATAAGGTGAAAAATCTGTACTTAGTCTGAAGTGCTAAACAAGACTACACCTTGGGTAGTGCGCACAAAAACTATCCTAATGCTGCTGGATAACTTTTTGAGGCCATTTTTTTCTCTTTCACACTTGGTGTCTTATTTATCTTTACATTTTCTGATTAAACAAAACATGACATTGAAGAACAGGGTGAATAATATTTATGAGCTACTTTCTGCTCCTTAAATGTTTCTTAAGCTCTGCAGTCAGGATAGGTTTCTTAGGAGGCAGTCAGCACCTTTCAAGATTAGGCCCTTAATAAAAGAACCTGTTGTCAATGAAACCTGGTCTTAAGATTCTACTAAACTGCATCCATAAGACAACATTAGCCTTTAAATTACTAACCTACCAAACTGCAAGTTCTCCTAAACATTGCATTGGGGCCGAGCAAAAGAGCCATTTGCCTAAGTTTATCCCAGTTAATTGTGAACTGCCTAAGATTGCAGTGTGATCGAATTCTCCTTCAAATGTCTTTTGAAAAATGGAAGAGATTTTAAAATAAACTGTGAGTCACTGAATTTAGTCCCTGGCCTAATTTTGATTTTTCCCCTTTTCCCCTTGTATGATTTTCTCTCACCTGTTTTTCTCATCTTATAGTGATCAGCCTTGTTCCTTGCTTCCAGAACTGAGACTGGCCACAAGATGATGGGATGGAGCAGTGAGCTGCTTATCTTTCTGTTATTACTACTAAACAGGAGAATCTGGTCAAGGACTTTCTGATGATGTGCAACACAACACATACTAAATCATAAGGTTCAAGGCCATTGATGTTGCTTGTACTAAAGGGCGGTCCTTCCCCAATACATCTTTTGTTTTGCCCCTTTCTTGTGCTACAATCTATAGCCTCGTGCTCCCTTTCTCTATATAAGTCTTGGCTTTACTCGCAAAAAGTAACCTAATTAGAGTTTTTAACTGAAAAAATTTTCTTTGATGCATCATCATCCAATGATATGGGTCCTTCTGCTTTGAATCACGACTACCCTTTCAAATCATAAAATTGGGCGTCTGTAGCCACATCTGCATGTACACTTCACTGCAAAGTAGACTAATTAGCTGCAAAGCATCACCATCTATACATGGGATGCTATTAGGCCATAGTAAACTAATTAATACTGCCACCAGGGACAGTACTATGTTAAGGTGGAGTGATTAATTGTGATTAAACATATGTGTAGATACTGACCATGGGCGTAAATTGTGCCAGCCCAGGCAGTGGGAGGCCAGACTCCTGCCTACTACCTCCTGCTCTGTACTTTCAGCACCCTCATACCCCAGTCAACCCCTATGTCACCTGACTGTCACCTAGAGCCAGAAACAGAGTAGGGCAGGAGTGGCTCTGGTGTAAACTGTCCCAGCTCTGCTTAAATTGCTGCTGTCCTGAGTGCATATGTAGATGCTACACCTGGGAATAGTTTGCTCTGGCTCAAACTGCTCCAGAGTTTCTTACATCAAATGAATTGCACATGTGGATACATCCTGTAAGTGCTAATTCTAAATCAAAATAATTTTTTAACTGATGGAGGTTACACTTGTAAAAAACAAAAACCAGTGAATGTACATATTTTATTTTAATACCTGGTTTCAGAGTTAATAAGGATAGCACTTAATCTCTTTTAAAGCTTGGATTGGTCTAAGCCTTATAATTTAGCTTTGTAGTTTTCTCATAATACTAGTTTACAGAAATTTCTAAATTTGAAGGTCAAAATTAACCAGTGGATCATTGCTGCAGTTGTCCTTAGAGGTATTAAGTAGAAGAAATGGGTTGAAACTTAGCAAAGAACATCTGAAATAAATTCTTAGAAAGTTCCAGTGTTTGAAAAATTCCACAAACCAAAAAAAGCACTAGGAAATGAACTCCAAGAGACAATGCTACACTGGCAGATGGATGAGACAGATAAAAGGCCAAATTTAAAAAAAAATATTTAGATATCAAAATTGTCATCAAGTGCTTTCAAAAGTCCTACAGGCCTCTATCTGCAATATTAGGTGCCTATATACCTTTGAAAATATGGCTGAATGTCTCTCTTATCTCTGATGTCTGCATTCTTTATTATCCAGCTATAGTGTTGCTAACTACTGCTTCCAAGAAAGTAGGTCTGTTTTACATGAATAGTTCTCTTTACATGGATAAAAGTCCATTGCCTTTAATATAAGTTACAGGAGACAGAATTGGTTCCATGGGGCCCAAGTTTAGTGTCTTCATGATCTACAACTAGGGTCAAATTTTTTAAACAGCCTTCACTGAGGCATGCAGATCATGTCCAAACTTTCCAAAGTGTTTAGCATGAACAGTTATGATGTTGTAGTTTTGAAAAATCTCATCTCAGCTGTAGGTGTTGAGGTCTTTTGAAAATATTTTTTTTCTGTTGAATGTGACCTGTAACTCACATGAATACCACAAATTGCTGTCACTAAAATTTTACCATAAATTAGTTAGCTTGAGTTAGAAACACACCTTTTTCATAGCAAAAACAACACCTAATATAAATTCAAATGGTATAAAAACTTGCTGTAATTGATGGAAAAACTCCTGCTGACTTCAGCATGGCCAAGTTCTCTGCAAAGCATTCTTCTTGCCTCCTGTTCTCCTTACAGTAGTTTGTCATAGAAGATGAAAAATGCAAACACCTCACTGCCAATACAAGTTTATTCCCTAGCATGTTTACTACAATGTGGGTGTGTCTACGTGTGAATTTAAGTGTACTTAAATTTAATGTTGGTTAAGCATTTTATCTACATGTGCTAGAACTTGGGACTAACATTAGTCCCAAATTGTTCCAGTCCTGCCATGTGCCCCTCTGGGCACTGGGGGAAATGCCAGCCACTGGGGGAAGCTCTAGCCTCTGGACACATGGCTGCAAGCACTTGGCAGCCATCCTGAAAGCACACCCTTTGCACTGTGATAGCTGGACTGACTCTTCCTATGTCAGAGAAGCAGTGTGGCAGATCCACAGGCAGCATGTGCCTGCTCTGCTTCTGCTACAGCTGCACTTTCCAGCCCTGGCTGCCCCAGCTCCTGGTCCTAGGGTCATGGGACAGAGCCCCTTACTCCTCAGGCCTGCTATATCTGTTCTGCTCAACCATTACTGTTCTGACTGCTCAGCCACCTTGCACCACCTGACCTATCTGCTCTGGCTGCCTGCTGGATGACTGGCCTTCTGGGGCCCCCACCACTGCACAGCTGCTGCTGCCAACCACTGCAACCAAGGACTCCAGGATGCCCCAATTGGGACCACCGTCACTCTCCTGACCCACCAACCCACCACCTCTGGGTCCATTGCTCCACCCAGGACTGGTGGCAGTGTACTGTGCTGCAGATGACATGTTTCAGATGACCCAGGCCACCTTTGAAGACCTACTACACCAGCTCCAGCCCCACATGGGGTGCCAGGACATGGAGTTATGCCTGTCATTCCCACTGACACCTGCCTACCCTGCTGCCCACACACTCCCTACCCCCTGGCCACCCCCCAGCACCACTCCAGGACATGCACATTTGCTATGGAAGCCTTTATTCCCCTCACAACTTCCCTCTCAACCAACAGAGCCCCTCCACTATCCTCCCCACCAACAATAAAAAAACCTCCTCTCAAACTATAACTATGTAGAAGAGTCTCAGTCTTTCTCTGAGTCCTGGAGTTGGGGGAGGCATTCAGGGCAAAAAGCCCAGTGGACAGTTCTCCCATGAGTCTGAAGAGCATGGTCAACACCAGAGTCTCCTGCAGGTGGGAGATAGTGGAGGTCCCCTCCAAAGCCCAGGCAGGAAACTGCAGGACAGCAGGTGGGACCCAGGGGTCCTGCAGTGTCAGGGCTAGGGGTCAAGCATCGGGGAGCCTGAATGTGGCCTCCACTGGCTGGCCCTGGCCAGTTGCTGCTGGAGTAGCTCCATGCATCCCTACTCTAGGACCTCCACCTGGGTCCAGTGCTCCCACTGCTCCTGGTCCTATGCCTCCTCCCAGGTGGTGTCCCAGGCAATGTTTTCCTCCCACCAGCCCAGATTCCATACCTCCTTCACTTGCTGCTGTTCCTGCTCCCATGCTGCTCAGTTCTCCACTGTGGCAGGCCAGTAGGCGGCATTTCGGTGTTAAGCCACCCAACTCCCTGCTCCCGACCACCTTCCAGGCTCCGAGTGTCTCCCCTGGGGTGCCTCCCGTCCTGCTGACCCCTTCCCTGGAGCACACCCACTAGCCTAGGGTTTCTGCTGCCACCATCCAAGGTTCTGGACTTACTTCTGGCTCTGTGCATCTTGGAAAACATAGGCCTGATCGTCCAATGGGTGCTAGACCCAATACAGGCACTTGGGCACTTTCCCCAAGTCAAGGGCTTATCAGGAAAGCTTCCTTTAGTCCGCAGACCTAAGGAGCCTCCTCAGCATAATTTAGACCCACCCCTCAATAAGTCTCCCACACCGGTCACAAAGGAGAACTTTATTGATTACAGGGGGTAGGGCAGAAACAAGGT
>JAGPOW010000304.1:86724894-86735843 GCA_030014935.1 Caiman crocodilus
ATATCATAGAAATAATAGAGGAATATCAAAGGAATCCCATAGAGCAAACCAGAGTGGCTGAGGTAGCCATTTAAACACGCATCTGAAATACTGTACTCTAAATATCTAATCGGCTCTTGAGAAGCTTACTCACTCTCATCATCCAGAGGTAGTTGGTGTTTCCCTCTAGAGGCAGGCCACTCTTGGGACATGCGGTGATGAGGAGAAAGCCAGGTTCAGGTTCACCTGGATGACCGCATGGCTAAAGGCTAATGGCTGATGGCTCTTCTTCTTGGATTGGGGCCTTTTATCCCCTCTCTGATCTCAGCAGCCTGGTCCAGTCGAAGCTGCCAAAACTGGTCACAAGCCGACCCATTTCCCAAGCATCCCTGGCTACCTGGGCCCGTGTGCAGGGCCGGGTCATTCCCCCTGCCCAGGTGACCAGAGCATCCCCTCCCCGGTGCCAGGCTTTTGTCATGCAGACAGGGAGGAGATTCTGGCCCTGAGGGATTCAACACCAGCCTCTCGGGCTGGCACAGAAAGAGGTTTCTGGAGAGGGACACCCACAGTGGCATTTCTGCCACATCCACCACTGCCAGCAGCCACTGGAGCAAGAGGGTTCAGTCCCTGGTTTGCCACAGGTGCAGCCAGAACATCAGGGTGGCTGCAGTGGTGAGTGGTGGTGACCTTAGTGCAGCACTCCTGCAGACCCCTGCAGTCTCTTCCCCGCATCCGTATGCTGCTGCAGAGGCAAGAGTCTCTGTGTGAGTTTGCAGCATTGTAGAGATATGATGCTCTGCGACAGAGGCCCTGCACTGCCCCAGCTCGGATTGGAGGTCAGCCATGCACAGGTACCCAGAGACCATGGTAAACTTTCCAGGCGGGGCTTGGCCCAGGGGGCTTCTGAGTGCTGGCCTCAGACAGCCTGCATCCCCTGTACCCTTCCCAGGGTGGGCTAGGCCAGGCTGCTGTCAACACCTGCTGCCACAGCTCCAGACCCCACTCCATACCTTTTCCCTGCAGGTCAGCTGCTCTATGACATTGCTGCCCAGCCCAAGGTGCCTGGGCTCGGAGTGCATGGGGCTCCCACATAACTGGGGTGAGGGGCTGGCCATGCCCTCACCCTTCCCACTAGGGGCCTCTACAGGGAGGCATCCCAGGGCTAACCCTCCCCATACCACCACCACTGTTCCCTAAGTGTGCCCCTGCTGCGTGTGCCCTGGGTAGCATGCAATGAGCTGTCTGTACAGGGGAGGGCTTCCCAAGCCACTATGACCTTCTGCGGCTGAACCTACTGGTGCCCTGGGCATACCTGTGCTCCTAGTTCAGGAGAACCTGCTGGTGCTCTGGGCATACCTGTGCTCCTGAGCTACAATGGAACAGGGGCAAGCCCAGACTGCCCTGCAAGATCCACAACTGCCTGGAGGGTTATCCGTGGCAGTGCTACACATCGCTGCCCCCTGTTGCTGAGGAGGACATTGCCACCAGTATTGATACCTTCCTCAGTGTGTGAGAGACCTGTGTCCACCCATCGGTGGGGACATGGGATGCTCAATAAAGCTTTGAACTGTGTCCCACCTGTGCTGTTGGTGGGGGGGGTTGCAAGCTGGGCCAGGGGTGTGTGGGCAGGCTAAGTGGGGGCAGGAGTAGAGCCAGGGACTAGGAGTCCCTCTCCAAGTCCCAGAGCTGGACTTAACACATGTCCGGGGGTGGCGAGGCCAGCAGCTTGGTGCAGAGCTCCCTGTCAATGATGGCATCTGGCTACACCCAGTATCCATGGCTTGAAGGGTGCAGCAGGCCAACGCCCGGCCAGGGCCCCACCCCTAGGAAGGAGCTAGTGGCCCATGGTGGTGTGGCCAGCTGCTCCTCATGGCAAGGTGTGGAGCAGGGCTGAAGATGAGGCAGCTGCTAGGCAGGGCTCCCTGAGCTGCTAGTGGAAGCAACTGGGGAGGTGGGTCAGACAGTGTGCTGAAGGCCCGAGGTCCCCTCCTCCAGTGACACATCTGGGTGAAGGCAGACTGCCTCTGCTGGTGGCACTTACAGGTGTGTAGCCAGTCCCCTGGGGTGCCAAAATATGGGTCATCTCCTACATGAAGGGCATGGTCTTTTGAGCATGACCAAACCAATGATTGAAATCAGTTGTAGCCATCCACTGTGCCCACAAGACCTTGACCTTCATGCGGCACTGCCATGCTGACCAGAAGTGACCTTACACATGCATCCCACATGATATGGCCTCATAAATGTGGGTGTTTGAGCACCCACCCCACGTGAATGGCCTCTGGACATCAGCCTTTCCCCAGGTGCCACAAGGTCATGCACCTCCTCCCAGGTGTGGGCACATGGGTGGGACCAGGACTCAATGTGGATGACGTGCTGAATATTAGGCCTGTGCAAAGCAGCTAGTATTTGCTTCAGATTTGTATTCAGCCAATTCAGGGGACAGTGATTTGATTCCGTGATTCGAATCACTGTCCCAAATCAATTCAGCTGAATCTGATTCAGAGATTTGGCCACTGCCATGTTACCTGTCAGCTCTGTGTTCCTGAGTTAGCCCTGCTGAGTTTGAGACACATAAGAGGATCAGCTTTCACAGATTGATTGACCCAATTTGGCCCAGATGTGCCCTTATAAACTGAATTCTGGCCCATGAGGGTGTCAATTAGACACCCAGCTGGATTCAGAGGTATTCTGTTCATCTGTGTACTTGTGTCTGACTGCAGTTTATTGTTACCTTAATGAACTGATTCCTGGCATATGAGGGTCTCAGCCTATCCATGCTGATCAACCCAGCCGGGTCAGGTGTGTCACATTAATCTGTGTGTGTTTGTGTGTATGACTGATTTGGTGACTGGAGGAACCCAGCCCCATTGAAACTGAGTCCTGCAAGATAGCTCCATTGCGGGGTGAGGACTTGCAGAAGGGAGATATACAGCTCCGTATAGAAACACAAGTAATACAAGCACACACTGACAGAATTACAAAGAACCTAGAAATGTATCCCTAATAAATGAGTACTCCCCAAAGTGAGGGGCAAATCTGGTAACAGCCAAATCAGCTGAATCTCTGAATCACACAGGCTCCATTCCCTGCCCACTCTCCCAGCCCTGTCAATAGCTGCCCCGCCCAGCCCTAGAGTCCTTGACAGTTTTGATTTTTTTTAAGGCCCACAAACACAGGCTGCTGCCAGGTGGGGCAGGGCATCCCTGCTGCCCCCCTCTGGCCCCCACTGCATGGTGGGCTCTGCCACAAGCTCTCAGAATCCCTGATGGCTGCTGCAGCAACTGGTGACTGCAGGGCTTGCTTTTTTTTTAAAGAGCTAGGATGCTGGGCCTGGGTGGGGCAGCCATTGATGGGGCTGGGAGAGTGGGCATGGGTCAGGAGGCTCTCAGTTGGTCTGGGGGAGTAGGCAGAGAATGGGGCCTGGCTGGGTATCCCGCATGGTCCCCTCCCTCCTTTTCTAGCCCCCCCTCCCCTCCCCCATCCCTTACTTACTGACACAGATTCCAGGTCCAACTTCCTGCAGTGGTGAGCAGGGGCAGCCTGAATTGGTGAATCTCTCCAAAGCTCTCTGAATCTTTTCTTAATTGATTCAGAGCTTCAAATTGCTTTGGACCTTTTTATTGGTCTCCCGATTCAGTTCAGATTTGGAGATTGAGCTGCTGAATCAGACTGAATCTCCTCTGAATCAAATCAGCACTTAAAGTTTCATACAGCCCTACTGAATATGCTCCCCATGCCAGCTCTCTGGGCCCCCTGCATGGCTGTCCCTGTGATGCTGGCTCTGGACAGCTAAGAGCAGCACCCTGGACAAGGGCATGGGGCATGCAAGCTGTGCTACAGAGGTGCTTCACCACAGTGCCTGTAAAGAGACAGAGCTGGGGGTGAGGAGCAGCAAGAAGCAGGTGCTGGCCCAGCTGCCATAGAGAACAGGGCCAGCAGCCCTTACAAGGGAATCTCAGGGCTGGACAAGGAATGCACCAGGCTGCAGCCCTTTGCAACACTCACCTGTGGCCAATGAGTAGCTCTGGCTAAGGGACAGGACAGGTAAAGGCTTCCTGGGTCCTGTCCAGGTGGGCACATGGGCCATGGTGGACTCCTGCAAACAGCACTGGCTGATTCAGACTCCCTGAGCTGTGTGCCACAAAGCACAAAGTGGCTGGAGGAGAGGCCGATAGCCAGGAGCCCTGGGGGGCTGAGCTCTGGCCATTCCCGGGTGGCTGGGCAGACCCAGCACTAAAGTCCCTGTGTTAATGTGAACTACATATGCGTTGATGTGCTTTAACTAATCACATGTAAATTTGATACTTGCTTTATGCAGGTATCAAATTTAGGCACGGTTAGCCTAAATTTGCCATTTTTAAGGGGCATTAAGTGTATGCACATGTAAATATTCATCTTTAATGTGCCTTACATTGGGCTAATGTGCATTAAATGAGCATGTGTAGACATGCCTTATTTTGCCTGAATCTGCTTTGGTAAATAGTAATCATTTTGGAACTGGTTCTTAAGAGGAGTTACGTTTCAAGTCCCTGAATATTTTTGTTTAATATTAGCTATAGCTTAGATGGTAGCCTGGTTCTTAGCACACTTTCCTAGAAGTTGAGAGAGGTGGGTTTGAACTCTCTCAAGTAAGAGAAATGAACCAATGTCTCTTAATTGCTATACAAGTTATTTAACTAACAGATTGTTTTGCAGAAGGCAAGCACCAACATTACTTGCTTCTCCACACGTAAAAGTAGTTGTGACTTCTTTGTCTTGTGGTGAGCTTGATTAAATCTGCAGATGACACAAAAGACTGGCTGAGTGGTAAATATGGGAAATGGCTAATAAGGAGCTTGGTAAACTAAATACTAACAAAATGTAAATATTTCCATGTAGACAGATACGTAAACTCACACATGTAGGGTTTATGAATGTAGACTATATTTACATTATGGTGGGTTCTATCTTGGGAAGCATTGACTTCAACAAAGATCTGAAGATAATGTTATATAATCAGTCAAAAATGAGCTCTTAGCACAGCATCCTGGTCATAAGAACAGATGGAATCATTGGATGTACAAACAGCATAATGCTGAAGAAAGGTTATATTGCCTATTTGGCATAATAGATTTAACAATTGTCAAGTGGTACCAAGTGATACCAAGCTGTGATGGTACAGCTATGTTATAGCTACATGCCTGTGGTAATATGAGTATCCCAAAACTGCTCCAACATCAACTTTGCTTCATTCCTTGACAAAGTTAGGGCAGTTTAGCTAACTTGTATCATTAGAGGATAATGCAGATGTGACATATCAAGTGTTGGCAGCATACTGCCCATGGATTAGCATCAACTCTCTACGTGATTTTTTCTGGCTATCAAAGCTAGGACCCCAGTGTCAAGTCTGTGTTGCAGGAAAGTGGCAATTCAGCTGCGTAGAAAGGGGCAGCTGTGGGGTCAGGTTGGAGGAAGCAACCTACCTTTGGACAGAGGTTTGTTAATTTGGCCTGTCACTCCAAAAGGATTTCCAGTCCCTAAGTTAGACTGGAAGAGCTGATATGCACTCCAGAGCAGCAGTTACCATACCCCTTATAAAGTGGCCAAAGAGCAAGGTGATCCATGGCCTATGTCTATTTGGAGTGTCTACAATTCAAGAAAGTGTTTAAAAATTAAAAGGGAGTCAACATAGTGTCATAGGAATGGATTACAGTGAAAAACTCATGTCATTAATTATGTTCACCAATCTAAAATCATCTGAATTCCTATTTCAGCAGTGTAAAACTTCATTAGTTCTAATTTGTATAGATCAACTTTTCTAAAATAGGTATATTTTAAAGATTTTGCACTGAGTTATAGCTACATTCACAGCTCCAATCATCATTCCACTGATGTATTGGTGCCAAATAAGTCAGTATTTGATTATACTAAAACAGTAAAGACATAATAAAGGACAGTCCCAGACCCCAAAAGTTTACAGTCTTAATTCAAGAGAAAACCTAGTTTAGATATACAGAGGTTCTTGGCTTGTATGATTTGTTGGCTTGTATGATTTTTATTTTTTAGAAATTGTTAAAGGAAACAAATAAGGAGACAAGTAATGGTTAGGAATATGTACTAAAACCAAAGACTCATATATATTTTGCTTTCAAAGTTTAAAACTCTTTTGTCAGGATTGCAAATGTGTAGCCTTAGTACTTAAAGAATGAAAGAATGCAAAAAGCTTATTTACAGACTTTATTTAAGATGTTTTGGTTTGGTTTGGGAAGGGAGGATTTTTTTTGATAAAACAAGAGCAGTTGAATTCTTTTATAATTAAAAATTTAACTGCTGCACTATAGTTAGACATGCAGTTGTGTATGTGTGTATATTTGTACACAAGTACATCTGTGCACACACACACACAGACACACACACACCCAGAGCTGCACTATGTTTAGGCCTATGTGTTTGTTTAAGATCAAATAGAAAAAGGTTACTAAACTCTTCTTAATCTAATTTTCTCCCTCTTTTTTTCTTTTTTTCTTTTCTTAAAAAAAAAAGATTTACCAGTATTTTATTAATTAAGGGAAGTTACACTTATTAAATGGCTTGCTTGAAAATTTCGAGATTGATTCTTACATTATTTCTACTAAAGCATTATTCTTTGCCTGTTTCAACCATACCAAGGAGCTATGGTGAACGGTGCAGTTAATTCCAAGTGACAAGAAGGTGGAGCTAGTAGAGAGCAGGAATATACGCATGCTTGGAAATCAAGATGAAACAAAGACTGTGCAAGAAACGATACAATGCTTTTGCTACTGTGTACTTTAGCTCCTTCCTAGCAGCCTCCATGATTTTATGTGCCTGGTTTTATAAAAAGATTTCGATGCAGTAAAAAATTGTTAAATATTTGAGGTTTCTTCTCCATCCTCCAGGATTATGAAATAGTAATCCATTACATTGTAAATCTTGCTGTACCATGCAAATCCATTTATAAGGATTATGAGATTGTAACAGAGGTGATTGTTTTTTGAGATGTACTGAATGTAAATTATATACTTTTGGGGCAGAATTTAATAGAATTGTCACCTAATTTATTATATGCACTCAACCAATTGAACAAGTGCTTTGCATTTATTAAAAAATTTAATTCTTGCAGTAATAAAAAAGGAAATTCAGTTACAAGACAGTGTGGCACATTCAGTCTATTATTCTCAGAGAGAACAGAACAATAGCAAAGGGTGTGCAATGGAGCAAAGACTATGCAATCAATGACCCCTTGCCCCTTCATTGGAGAAGAGTATTTCAGTATAACACAAAGAAACTGCTGTTTCTAGTTCTGCTAGTATCACCAAGGAACTGTTTAGAGAATGGTTCTTGTTGAATTTGTTGCTGTGATTATATATTATTGAGTGTAGAGGAAAAAATAATATATTAGGTACATTATGCCTCCTTTATGTCCTGCACTCCAAGACTAGTGAGTGAAGAAGAATGCTCAGGATTCATGTATAGATCAATTAATAAGAAAAGATAAAGATTTTCAAGGCATTGCCTCCGACAGTTCATTATTACACAGTATATTGAAACAAACGTAGAAATAAACCGTTATCAGAAACAAGTGAAAACAGTGTTTGAAAGCTGAGTATGAATTTGACATTATTTGGAGATTGGCCCAAAGGCAATCTACTAACTTAAATTGTTATGATTTTCAGCCATATATTTTGTTTTTTTAATTTGAATTCTCAGAGACAAACCGGTGGTTTTGTTGTTAAATTTAAGAGGGACTAATTTTCTGGCTCTATTTCAGATATTGCCAGAATTTTGAGTGCATGTTATTTTTCCCCTCAAAATAGCATACTTGAAGATATTCCTACTATTTTAGACTAGAAACTCATCTGGACTTAAATTCAGCTACTCATTAAATTTATCCATTTATAATATGTTCCTACTGCTGCTGTATTTGAGCACTTCTGTTGCTGGGAAAGGTAGGAGACAATAGGGAGAAAGCTAGGTTTTGGAGAAAAAATTAGAATTCCATGGCTAAGTATGAACAGTCAAAAAGTCTGAGGCTGAATCGATTCAATCTTCACTGGTTAGTCTAAGCTGCATAGACTGAACTGATAAGCAAGTGAACAGATATTCACTTTTGATTCTGGAATGCAGCCACATGCCTGCAGTGGCTCAGGTGGGGTGGGAGGTGGGAAGGGAGGGGTCTAGAGCATGCTTCCCTGTTGGGCTGCAGCAGACTGTTTGGGCCAAGGCTAGCCCACCCACCCTGCAAGGGGGGATTTGTGGAAGAGGTGCAAGGCATCCTGGGATCCTGGGGGACTGTGAGTTAACTTTAATCTCGTGGGGATCTGGGACAGAAGTTCAATAAACCAACTTAAACTATATCAGTTAAGCCTTATACTAGATCCATCCACATTTATATTAAACCTGTTATGGGCATTTTGAAAGTAATCTATGTACACTGAACTTCTGGGCTATGGACAGACATTCAAAAAGCTGGAGCCTGAATTGACTGAACCTTTGCAGGTTAGTCTAAGCTGCAGAGAGTGAACTGGTTTGTAACAAAACAAATGTGGGCCCATGCCTGCAGTTGCTCAGGCTAGGAGCTGGGGGTGCTAGAGTGTACCCTTAGCTGCAGGTAAGCTATGTTGGGGTTGGGGGGAAGCATGGCTGATCTGGGCTGCACTGGCCAGGGAGGGGTTTAATTCCTCCCTCCCTTTCCCACAGGCAGATACCCAAGCCAGGTCTGCCAGTTGCTCCCTCCTCCTGCTGCAGCAGCGGGCACTATGGCCCCTGAGGCAGAGGGGCCAGAGTGGGGAGTTAGTTTTCCCCTCTACCCTCACTAGCAGCCAGGTCTGCCCTTCCCTGATCACTGCTGCGCTTGCTTCCTGTGGTGAAATAGGTCCCTACTGTTTCATCTGTGGGACACAGAGAGAAGGGGAAGGGGAATAACTCTGTCCCTGCCCCCTCTCCCCAAGGGGCCCTACAGGGTGTCTGTGCCCCAACTGGGCCACTGCAGCAGTAGGGGGCAGGATCCTTGGTGGAAGCAGCAGCCTGTAATAATGTCCACCAGTGCAAGCCCCTTCCTGGTGGGGAGGCCCCATTGCGGGCCAGGCAGAGCTGCAGCAGGCTGCATGTGAGAGCACCAGGGCCTGGAGGGCCCCTCCCCACCCAGCACTGCCACTGCAGCCACTTTCCTAAACCCACAACGCGACCCTCCCTCATCAGGAAGGGGCTCCTGCCCTGTCACTGTTGCTTCTCCATCACTGCTCCAGCAGCTGGTCTCTGCGGGCACAGCCAGACGCGGTGAGCTGGGCAGATCTGGCCTATGGAGGGGCTTTGTCTAGGCCCCAGCGGGTCCCTCAGTCCTGCTCTGCTGGGCTGAGGCACCACTCCCTGGGCACGCAGAGGGGCTGGGGCTGCTCCACATCAGGACTGCCTTTCTCAGCAGCACAGCTGCAGCAGCTTCTGTGCTGCTGCTACTGGCCCCAACCACACAGTACAGGCAGGGACCAGCATGCACAGTCCTGACCTTGCATGCCCAGCACCAGCTTCAGGCTCCCCCATCCAGGCTGAGCAGCAGTGGCAGTGCAGAAATGGCTGCTCAGCAGGAGGGGGAAAGCCCCTCCCCATCCCACTGCCAGTGCTTCCAGGTGCAGCTGCCCAGAGCTAGCACTGAGCTGTCCCATGTCTCTACCATATCACTGCTGTCTTTGGGCTGTCCCATGGTGCAGCCCAGTGCCAGCTCCAGGCAGATGCTGGCAGCAGGAGGGGCTGCTTTCCCCATTGTTACTGCTCAGCCTGGATGTAGGAGCCTGGAACCAGTGCAGGGCATGAGGGGTCAGGGCTGCACACACTGTTCCTTGCTTGTATCGCAGGGCTGGGGCTGGGGCTGGTGCCAGTGGCAGCAGCAAGGGAGCTGCTGCAGCCAGCCTGATGAGAAAGGCAGTCTCACCATGGAGCAGCTCCAGCCCCATCGCATGCTCAGGAAATGGCACCTTAACCCAGCGGCACTGAGGGACTCACTGGGGGGTAGACAAAGCTCCTCCACAGGCCAGATCCACCTAGCCCATGGCATCTGGCTGTGCAGACAGCCGGCCACTGAAGCGTTTAGGGCAAAACTACCACGATGGGACAGGAACCCCTTCCTGGTGGGTGTGGGCATGCTGCAGGGTGAGGAAAGTGGCCACAGTGGCAGTGCTGAGCGATGCCTTGGACCCTGCTAGGCCCTGGCGCTGCTGCATGCAGCTCGCTTCAGCTCTGCCCACCTTGCAGCAGGGCCTCCTCGCCAGGAAGGGACTCATACTGCTGGACGTTATGACAGGGCTGCTGCTCCCACCAAGGGCCCTGCCTCCTCCTGCTGCAGTGGCCAGGTGGGGGCACAGCCAGCCTGTAGGGCCCCTTGTATTCCCCTTTCCTCCATCATCTTGCAGAGGGGACAGCAGGGACCTATTCCATCTCAAGTAGTGGGGAATTAAACCAGGCCCTGACCAGACCCCTACCAGAGGGAGGGCAGACCTGGCTGCCTGTGGGGGTAGAGGGAAGACTAACCCCCGTCCCTGCTCCCTCTGCCTCAGGTGCCATGTCAATTGCTGCTGTAACAGGAGGGGGGAGCAACTGTCCTGACCTGGCTCAGGTCTCTGCTGGTGGGACAGGAATTAAACCCCACTCTGGCCAGACCCCTACCCCTGCCTGTCCCTGCTCTGGCTGGGGAGTATAGGAGTAGGGCCATCCCAGCTGGGCTGGAGCAGAGAGCCCAGCCAAGAGAGCACGTCAGGATGCTGGGAATGTCTGATTTAACTTAAACCAGAAAGGGGCTTGGGACAGACAATGCATAAACCTGTTTGAGTCAAACCAGTTAATTCTGATACTACATTCACCAGTTTATGTGCACTTACTAGTGTGCAGATTGCATTGTAGGCGGTGACTCATGACACCACCTAAGAAGCCAAACCCTCGTAGTGTTTCATAGGCTAAAAGCGACTAAGTGATTATAA
>JAGPOW010000304.1:86735943-86752768 GCA_030014935.1 Caiman crocodilus
AGGGAAATCAAAGCCTAGTGCGGGAAAAAGAAATTAGTTAGAGAGTGTTCGTTCTCGCCCTAGGAGTCTGTGGAAATTAAGGCTCTCAAGGTGCGACAACTAGCACTGTTGTGTTACAGATTTGAACTGGCTTCTGATCACTTATACCATTTTGTGTTATTTCTGGGTCTAGCCTGTGGGCCAGATTTTTAATCTTGGTTACGAAAGTATAAATTTAGAATAACTCAACTGATTCCAACATCATTTAAACCTGAATCTGTATCAGGTAGGTTTAATTTAACTTAAAAAACCTAGCTTTTTCTCTAATCCTTTCTACTCCCAGAATGTAGACTCAGCTACTCTGTAAATCTGGAATAACTCCCCTAGAATCAGTGGGATTATTCTTAATTCACACTTTTGTAGCTGAAATTGGAACCTGGCTTGGAGTCTCCTTACTCTAACAATTAGGCTATGGATAGGCATTCATTTCTACTAGTAAGAATTTCTCACTGCTAGACAGATAGTCCAGGAGTAGGAGTGTACATGTGTGCTAGCCCCCGGGCTCTGGAACTCCACAGGCAAGCTCTCCAGCCAGGGGACCCTCGATGGCTATTCTCCGAGCCAACCCCATCTGCAGGAGAGCCTGTTACTTGACAGCCTGTGCTCTTCCCGGCCTGGGCAAGCTATCCATTGGCAACCTCCCAGGTTTTAAATTGCACTGCATGCAACTCAGATAGGCTGCATGCAGGGTGATTTAAAACCAGAGGCTCAGGAAGAGGGATCTGAGACAGCCTCCCTGGCCCTGGATCCTTGCTCCCTGGTTTCAGGCCGTGACCTTAATCGTGTGACCTTGGCTTGACCAGCACAGCTGCTCAACCCAGACTGCCATTGTACAGCTGGTCACCCAGACTGTTCTGAATCCTCCAGTGGGGTCTAGCCCTCTGCCAATTCACTGGCACAGGAGTGGCCAATCAGGGTTAGCTGACCCTCCAGTTCCTCCATATAAACCTCTGCACGAGAACAGGAAGTGTCTGAGCAAACAGAGTTCAACCTAGTTCCAGACTATCTCACCATTTCCTTCTGCTTGTGTTCTGACTCCACTCTCTGCTTGATTTTTCTGGTTTCTCAATGCAGTTTGCTCTCTGCCTCTGCCCTCTCTCTGATCCTCTGGCTTTCTGACATGTCTTGTTCCTAGACTCTATTCTCAGATTGACTTCTTAGCTTCCTGACCTAGCTGGTTCCTGAAATCTGTTTATTCCTCCTGGCCCAGGTCAGCACCTTGATCTGCAAGTGGCCCCAGACCTAGTCACCCACAACCTGGCATGACAGCTGGCTTGTAAATCGTTGCATGTGCTGTCCACCTGACTGGCACACACTGTATTTAAAACTCATGGGGCCATGAACTAGAGCAGGGGTAGCCTCCCTGGCCTGATTCATGGTGTGATGTACTTTGAGATCCTCACCTGTGCCATTCAGCTGGATAGCAGGTGCTGGTAGGATTGGGAACTGGATTTGGGGACAGCCTCTATAAGACTGAGTCCTGGCTTCTGGGAATTTGAAGTCCCCACACCTTCAAGGGGTTCAAGGGAATGCCCGTGGGTGCCAGCTTCAAACATGCCATGTTGGGGGCACTTCAAGAGCAGGCACTTGCAGTGCCTGAGAGTAGAGGAAACAACAGGGCACCTCCCTGCCTCTTTCCCGAATTGAGGACTATTTGGTTTAGGGAAAAGTCACAGAGCAGCAGCTGCTGCTCCCCTCCCAGGCCAGGCCAGACCAGACCAGACTAGGAGGGGAGCATCTAAATGTTCGTTCTTGTAAGAGAAGCTGTCATGCAAAAGAGATCTTTCAGTCTGGCACCTGGTAGATCTTCCAGAAGGACATGTTTCCCTTGGAGAAATTGAATAAATGCCAATACAGTTTTCCTACCAGGAGAATAGTCATTCTCCCAATAGAAATGTAAAGCCTGTAACATGGCCTTAGAAATTGGGCCAGTAGTCCTACATTAGAATCACAAAAACTAATGCTGGTGTCTGTCTGCAGGTTATGCAACAGCAACTAACAAGCACTGACTAGCAATTTGCCTCCATAATGTTACTAGCAAAAGTGTCTGGGGTTATTGCAATTAATCGATGAAACAAACATGATGCATTCTAACTTCATGTGAAAGGTGAAGTGGCAGCTGCATAGGAAAGAAACGATATTTCATCCACGTAATAGGAAGAAAGGATAGAATTAGCAGAAAGTAATGACATGGTCTTCTTCAACACTAGAGTTGCATAAGAATTAAAAGTTAAAAAAAATCACTATTTTTCTACATGAAAACTTAGGCCGCACATTTGTATCACTTCATGCTGGGCTTGGAACCTTTTTTATATGTCCCACCAAAAAAACTGTGCATCCCTGTAGAGCTGTGCTAGTTTACCAACCAGGTACAGTGGTTAGCTGACTAATTTTTACCAGTGCCAGAGTGCTCAGCACACATTTATTTTTGCAGTTAGGAAGAGGTCAGAGAATTAAGTAGTATAGTTGGATTTAAAGAGAAGCTAAGTATTTCCATGACCCATATTATTGGTTGTGGTTATGCAAACTTAAATGGAACAATCAAATTGAATGCTTGAGGGTACAAACTGATCACCTCAGACAGCAGGAAATTTTCCAGCTACTCTACTCCTCCATGTGCTACATTGCATAACTGGAGCTTGATCCAATTCCCTTTCAGGTCAATGGAAAGACTCCAGTTGGCTTCAAGGGAGGATGAATATACTTTCATTTAGGCGCAGAGTCAAGCAGAACCACAGACATGATAAACCCACGGTCCAATATGCTATGAGAAATCCTGTTGTCTTTGGATGATGCCCTTCAAACTTCATGATATTTGTTAGTATTTAAATAAGTGTGAAAACTTATTTTCTGAATGAAAAAGAACTTCTCAGTCACAGTATACTTTGAAATAAAGTTAACAAACACCTATTTCATATATTTTTTAGTGAACGAGTTACAGTGGCCCTTCATAAGAAAGGGACTAGGACTTAGCTTAAATTTCTTTTCAGAAATCATTTACAAATAAATTTGATAGCCATATGCTAAATATGCAATTCCTTCTTTTTTCTTTATGAATTCTTATCATTATATTCTTTCTTACCAGTTTTATTATTTTATTTTATTAACATATATAAACTAGTCTGATTTAGATCCCTGGCCTGTTTCAGTTTGCATAGCTCCATAAACTTCAACAGTGATACCATGGTTTTCACTAATAGAGCATCTCTGGACTTTTATCTGCCTCTGTTCCTCTGTCATAGTCACAGAGATAGTGTGACAGAGATATCAAAGCTCTGTATCAAAAGATTTGATTTTCTGTTGATTAGATGCATGTTAAAATGTAATTGAATATTACTAACATGATAAATAACACAGTTTAATGGTACATTACTATAAATTGTTGTTTTTTTGCCATTTTAACTAAATTTGTCTCTAAAATAAGGTTTGCATTATTTTTTTCTCTCAGAGATTCTTCTATATCAGAGCTTTGGCTTTTCTGGACTTGCTGTTTCTCTCATTCCCCACAAGATGGAATCATCAGCTTTTCTGGCCCTGGTTAAACTACAGAGGAATATATTTGGTAAATGCAGAAGAGTCTGTATGTTCTGTTGTCAACCCCAACTGTTCAAACATTATAAATCAGCCCCACCCTGCAAAAAAAAAAAAGGGGTTGTCCCCAAACTGACAGGTTGCTTTTTGAAGATGCGGTTCTAATCTGATATTTTGGTCTGTTGGCCAATGTGTATGGGAAAGTTCCTACTTTTTCTGAATGCATACAGCTAAGTGACTTTGGCTTCTGCTGCTTGATTTAAGCAGCTCTTCCTCTTAAATCCAAATAAAAACAAATGAGAAAGATTGAAGTGAAATGCTGCTGATGGTATAGAGGTTCCTACTTCTTCTCAAACCACAACGTTCTGACGTGTCATTGTGTGACTCCTAAGACTTACATCTACCATTCCCTAGCCTATCAATTAATAATGCATCAGTACCCATACCAGCCCTGTCCTCCTAGGCCCCAGTCTGGCCCTTGCCCCTAAACAGATCTCTGCCCTTCCTTCAGCTTCAGGAAATCTTCATCTACTTCAGTGGTTCTCAACTTTTTTAGACTCCAGGCACCCCTTTTTGGACTCAAGGCACCACTCATAAATGCCAGTTCTTAGCTTTACCTCATTTTTGACTAAAGAAAAATAATAGAGCAATTCTTCTGTTGCACAGATCTCAATGGTCACAACAGTTCAGAAATGTTTTTGACATCATGGATTCCTATTTGAAACCTCTGGGTTTATCTTGCAAGTCATGTGTAGGTTTAGCAAAGTTGGCCTAAACCCCTTCTTCTCCCGCTCCTCTGTTCCCTAACACCTTACAGCTTCTGAAGAGGGGATGAGGAAGAGAATACAACCTGCTTCCCTTGGCAGCCCTGATTCTGATAGTTCATTCCCAGGAGTAGGGCAAAATGGGAAGGTCAGTAATCTGAAGAGATCTCAGTTAAAGGGCAGGAATGTGCGTGATGGCTGGAGCTTCTTGTCACTATGAGACTAACACAAGTAGAAGCCAAAATTACATGGTGCTGAAATCGTGAGGCTTGGCAATGTTGAGTAAACTACGCTAGTGAAAGGTGTCAGGTGTAACAGCTGTGAAAAATGCAATCCTCCAATTACCCACACCGCTGAGGCCAGCAATACCCTATTTTATACATTAGCCTGTTTTTTGTGAAGTGCTGTCTTCCTATTTTTGAGAGCAATTTGAAAAGTGTGTGTCTTAGCAAACTTTTTGCTAAGACATTGCTTCTTATGCATATAATGATGCCCCCTAGTTAGACCATTTACTGGATTGAATCCAGGTCCTCTAGATTTAACCTGAACTACACTAGAAGCTCAGGAAACTCAGCAACTCTCTCAAGATCAGCAACTAATCAAGTTTTGGGATGTTTGACCACTGGCAAGCATTTAGAGATGATGGACTCCACCTGAAAACTGGAGATACTAGCCTTCTGTAACTAAGGTTTGCCAACTGAAAAAAGAAGGGCTTTAGACTATGAAATCAAAGGAAAAAATTGAGAGAGATTAGTGTAATTCCCCCCATGTGGTTTCAATATACAGGAAGAAGAAAATCAGGTCAGAAAACAGCAATAGATAAAGGAACTCCAGAGAGTAGGAGGAGGATAGACCATGAGGAGAAAAAGTAGTAACACTGATGAGAGTAGTAGCCACATTGAGATGAGCAAAATAACAGTTGCTAATTTGTCTAGGAACTTGAGTGCAATCAGAAAGAAACAATAGGTATATTAGTTCAGTAATGCAAAGACCCTGGGCAACAAAATAGAGGAACTTGAAATAATCCTCTATTTCCTCATATAATCCTCATAATCCCTGCAGGGCATGGCATTTGAAATTAACTGGATTAACATTTTGGGGAAGGAACATAAAAGAGAACCTACTGAAACAGTGCTGGGGTTCTGCTAAAGATATCTGGATCTGATTCAAGAGTGGTAATTAGCTGTGTTAGTGTGAACTCAGCACAGACTGACTGGGTCAGAAATAAGTAATTTGGATCTGATTTGGGCATGGATTGACAGTTCTTTAATATTTTTGAGAGAGAAACTGTACCATACATTGTGTGAGAAGAGAAGACTAGTTTCTCTGAAATAAATTTCAGGACAAGTGTTACTAATAATGGTCTTGGTTATTCCCTGAACTAATTCCTTTACCATGAAGTCACTGAATAAATAAGGGTTGATGACATTTTAAATTTGGTTTTAGTAACTAGCAAAGACCTTCTAGAACAACTAGTAATATTAGAAAGTAACCTTGAATCAAATGATTTTAAAAATGGTTCCATTTAAATCAAGGTTTTCAACTGTAAAAAGGAAATGATAGCCTGAGCAAACTAGTTACCTAAAGAGAAAAGCTGAAAGACTAAAAAGTGAAATTTCTTTAGTTCGAAAATTCTTCAGATAGTCCCTTATATGTTAGGAGTCCCTCCCTGAAGAGTTTTCCCTTACAAAAACTAAAACCAAACCAAACTGAAAACAAAAGACTCTTTTTTATTAGTTAAAATAGAGATTAGTAACAAATTGTCATGTAAGGAACAGGCTAAATAAGAGAGTATAATAAATTCTGTTCTATAAGGCACTAGTGAAAACTTCTCTGGAATATTATGTACAATGGTGGCCATCTATGTGCATGAAAGGTGTATTCTAACTGGCACTGGTGCAAAGAATGGCTATGAGGATGATTTGGGGAATGGAAACTTGTGTGTCAAGATCCCATAAGATCCTCTTGGCTTGTTGCTGTTTGGCTAGTTAGGCTAGCAAAACAAAGACTGAGATACAATTGCTCTCTATAAATAGACTGGAGAAGGAGAACTTCTTAAGCTAAATCAGGGGCATCAAACTCATCTAGCTCCATGGGTATCTGGACCAGTCCGCGGCCCAGATCAGACTGTTGAAAAGCCAGTACACCGGGCCAGTCCAGAGGGGTGCCACATATAGTGCATTTCCCATGCTGCCCGCTCTGCCACAGGCAGCCCACATTGGTACCAGTTCAGGGCTTGTGTTGCTTGTGGTAGACAGGATGGACTTGGTGCTGCAGGCATGACCTATAGCCTAGGGAGCTAGCTCAGGCAGGGCGAGCTGCATCTGCATCCTACCAGACCAGCCTTCCTTGCTGGCTGTCATGCCCTGATCCTAATTAACCCCAGAGCCAGCCCATAGGTTCATCCAGGAGGAGTGCCACATGCAGTGAGTGCCCCAGACTGATTCCCTGTGTGCCAGTGGCATCAGGTTCAGTTTGCATGCTAGATTTGTCTGCACACAGCATGTGGTGTGCAGGACTGGTCTGAAGCTCATGAGCCAGACTGTACATCTCTATGACCTGGATCCAGCCCACTGGCCATATATTTGACACCACTGAGCTAAAGGATAATGTTAGTACATGAACATATGGGTATAAATAGGATATGAATATATTTATGCTGGGCATTCCTAACACGTGTGTGGTTCTGGGCACTGCATTATAAGAAGGAAGTAGAGAAACTGGAGAGGATCCAGAGGCAAGCAACAACAATGAAAAAGAGGTTGGAATGTAAGCCACATGAGGCTGAAAGAACTAGATGTGTTTGGTGTGGGCTGGGGGAACAGAGGAAGACTAGGCAGGAGTGGTGGAAAGATTTTTGCCATCCTAGGCAAATGAAATTTGCCACCATTCTCATAACGTACTTGGGACCTGGTGATGGTGGGAATCAGACAGAGCCCCAGAACAGTGGCTCAGCAGTGCCAGAGCTGCCCTGCTCTCTTCTCCACATGCACAGATTTCTGAGGCAGTCTGTAATGATACCATGTGAGGTTTATGCACCCTGTTTTTGCCACCCCTTTCAATTTGCTGCCCTAGTCCTGTGCTACCTGGCCTTGCCCTGGGGATGGGATACAAAAACAATGAACTAGCTGCCTAGCAGTGAACTTTGAGCAGTGAGCAGAGAAACCTCTTCTTCATGGCAGGTTCATCCAAAATAGGCCGAATCAGCATTGGATGAGTAGGATTGCCAACTCTGTTTGAATGTATTCTGGGAGATTTCTGGATTGCCAATGCACCTGTGACACACAATGCCAACATGCCTGAGTGCTTGCTTGGACATAGAGCGTTGGACTAGATGACCTCTGATTCTGAAACTTGAGAGCCTGGAGGTTCTGTGAGGCAGCAAAGACCCTAATATAACCTCTGCCACTGCATTGCGAGAAGTTAAGAAGAGAGGGTTGGAAAGCCCAGGAAAATCAGACCCAGAGTCCTGGGTTGAATTACAGCTTCCAGACTGCTTTGAGGGTTAGCAGGAGGGGAAGCTGGGGAGAGGAGCTACAAAGTGGCAGCTGTTTTGCCCTGAGCAGTATGGGAGGAGCAGGCGTGAGGCCCAGTAGGCTCTGCATACCATTGAAATGGGCCCCAGGGAGATTTTGGAAGAGCCAGGTCTGAGTGCCACTTGGAGAAGGATCAACTTCCCCTGAGGAGACCCCAGCAGAGAGAGGACCTGACAGTTGTGACACGCAAGTGAGGTGCACAGAGAAAGCAGCAGAAGTTCATGCAGTCAGTGTGACTGTGGAGCAATGAAAGTGCTTGTGCCACCTGAGACAGCACGAGGTGAAGCGTCTCAGCCTAAAGGGTCCTCATGAGACTGCTGTGGTTGGCATTTTAAGCTGGTGAGAGGGGTCATTTTGTTATTAGGTTTCCAGGCTGGGTGTCATGGGGTATATTACAGATTGTGGTTCTATGCCAGCAGGTATAAATAAATCCAATGTGTTTGTTCTCTCTTGCTAAAACGAGGGGCTCTTGGGAGAAACTTAGTCACCATGGCCACACACCCGCAGCCCCTCACCAGAGGAGTTACACTAAGGTGAAAAGTAGACAATCGCTTTAACATGGCAGTGAGGGGTAGGAAATGACTAGCATCGAAACAGCCGTCGACACACGATGCGTCAATGGCTGGGGCTGTACTAGCCTCTTCTAGGTGGAGGGAGGAAGGGGGCTGAAGTGGGCTACACAGAAAATTGGAAGGATGCGGGGATTGTGCTATACATCTTCTGGCCAAACACTTGTTTTTTTAACAGCACCCACTTAAGGCACCATGCCTCTGCAGGCAGGCTCAGCAGCAGGCCTAGGGCAAAGCAGGGGGCTTGGATACAGGTGGAGCTAGGAGGGGTAGCTATGAGGGGGGACTAAGGTGAATTTTGGGGTTGCTACAGCACCCCCCATCCCCTGGCCAATGGTAACGCATTCCAGTTAGCTGTGCTTCTGCAGTGTCCACTCATTCAGTCAGGTCCTTTGCAGGTCCCAAACAGGGGACAGCCAATGGGGTTTGCTGAGAGCCGAGGGGCTTCTCGTATTGGGCTCAAGCTAGGAGAGGATGGATAGAGGTAGTGGGAAGCAGTGGGTTTTTGCGGGAACTGAGAACTCTGGCATCAAGAGGGGAAGAAAAAACTAGGCAAAAGGAAACCCGTCCTAGCTCTGTGCCCCTTTATGCCGGCTACGAGGAAGACGGGAGAACGCAGCCCCACGTGCTGTCTGAGGCCGCGCAGGCGCAGGCGCATAGCACCTCAGGCCGCCCGGTCGGCAGGGGGCGCAGGCCCGCTGTCCCGGTGGTCCCTCTAGGAATACCGGCTAGCTCCGCGCATGCGTCCCGCGTTCTGGCCGCGAACCCGGAAGCGGGGCGGGCGGCGTGCTGGGCGCGCGTGGGCGGCGCCGGGCTTGTTGGGCCATGTGCGCGCGGGCGGGCGCGGGGCAGAGCGGCCTGTCCGTCCTGTGGGACAGCGGTGATGAGGCTCTGTGGGAGGACGAGGAGGAGGAGACGGCCGAGGAGCCGCGGAGCCGCTGCCTCTTCTGCGAGAGGTCCGTGGCAGGGCGGGAGGGTCACCCTTTCGGGGCTCCTACGGGTAGCAGCCAGTGCCTGAGGCGGTGGGGCCGGGTTGTGCTGTAAAGGAAGGTCCCGTGCGCCTAGCCTGTGACCTCAGCTTGCTTCACGTCACATACTGCGCAGTTACATATTAATGGGCGTGTCTGCACGTGCCTGAGTAAATGTCCTCGTGCCAGGTGTACTGTGCAAGTAAATATCAATGGGCATATGTACACATTTCCCCCACGGTGCAGTTGTTACTGTGCTGTCTTTCAGTACTTGTTTTTGGAAGTACTACATGGTAACAGAGTAACAGCTGTCTTAGCGCTGTTACTTTTGACAGTTATGTGGTGATAGTAACGCCCAGTAGCAGTGGTCTTTAGCCTTTTCAAGTAGGAGATCACCTGTAGGATTTAAAAGCACCTCAAGATCTACTGTGTGCCGCTGCCACCCCCAGCTGTAGGAATGCTGTGTGGCGATATAGCGTCTAATGTTGATGTGCCCAGTGTAGATCATCTGCACGCGCCAAGCTATTACGCCATTAACATGACTGTCAGCTTTAAAAAGGGCCAACCAGCTATAAAGTCGGTGCTTGAAAATCTGTAGCAACAGCACAGCGGGTTTTTAGTGGCTTTAAGTGGAACGTGTGGTAAAGCCCTGCAACAGCACAGTGCACAGTAGAATCTTGCTGTTTTCTTCAGTGTAGGTTTTGTGTTTTGGTTGTAAAAGCATGACATAGCTTACAAAGAAGGGGTCCCAGCTGGCATTTTCCTTTAAAAAAATGTCTGAAATCTGTTCATGTGTCATTTTCATTACAAAGTATTTTGCAAATTCTAATTTGGACTCACGATGTGGGTGCACAGGTGTTATTTTGTCTTCCATTCCTCATACTACCAAAACAAATGAGCAGCACTACTGAACTGTAGTTTTGAGGAGATTTGATAAAGCACAGAAAAACCCATGTAATCTGAATTTAAACATTAACCTTGCCCCATGTTCTTCACTTTCTGTTTGGTTTCTTCTTAATTGCAGGCTGTTCAATTCTGCTGAAGACACATTTTCCCATTGTAAATCAGAGCATCAGTTTAGTATTGACAGCATGATTCAAAAGCATGGTGGGTATCTTTTTATGACTCTTAAGAATATGCTATGAAGCAATGTCCTAATTAGGAAAATAAACAGGTTTTGTGGACCATAAGAGAAAGTTCATATGCGCGCACATTCGTCTGTCCAGAAACTAAGACTATTGAAATCTGGTCCACATACTTTATATGTTTTCCTGAGGAAGATATCTATACCCCCCCCTTTTTTATGATGGACTCTTCTTGTATTTTATACCAATTTTCTTTGCTTATGTTCACATTTTCCAGGCCTACCACACTGAATGGCAGAGATTCTATTATGGCTATTTATTATCATTCTCAGATCTGAGCAGTTGTATGAGAGTACAACTTGGGGTTTTTTTGCTTTTGTTTTGTTGTTATATGTTGCAGTACACTTATCCCACTTCTCTTTCATCTAATTCATCTAAGTGTAATTCTACACTTACAATTCATCTGTTTTTTTAGGGAACCCATCTAAAAGACTGGTCTTTTTAGAATTTTATTTTGGGTGCTGGTGACCTGAATTAGAACTCATCAGTGCCACAAAATAGTGATATTCAACCCCTATTTGTGAATGTTGATCAAGAACATGGATTAAATATGAAGAGGATAGGGAGGAGGGAAGATAACAAAGTAGGAAGTGGTAGTGGGAGAATGGTAAAACCAAGCAAATTAAGAGAGGTTATTTAGACATGTGCCAATTCCATTACTAAAGCTTTTATGATAACATGTATGGAAAAAAAAAGCAGCAAGGAAAAAGAGGATCCAGTCACCTTTTGTGTTGACAATTTTTCAGGGACTTGATCCTTGGAATAGGATTACACTTAGGCACCTAATAAAGAAAGTAGGAGCTGGCTCATGTGTTAGTTATTTTTTATAGAATTCATCATAGGCAGATATTACAAACTCATTTTAAAAAGGTAGAAATTTGAAACTGCTAAATATGTTAAGAAATTGCCTGAGCAGACCAGAATTTTTCTGTGAAATGACTGCTAAGCTTGACTACAGTACAGCAAATATAGCTAACTAGCCTGGCAAATAGAGCACAATAATTCTTCACTAAAATATGAACACATGATCTAGAAGTCTGGGGTTTTTTTAAGTGCTCTATTCAAATGTGATTTAGACATTTGGGACTTCCAGGTAGGTTGTGCACACATTACATGCTTAAATGGATGTAAACGTGGATTGGATGTACAGTATGCAGCCTTGTAGTCATGTAATCATTTCATTTCAGGGTAAAGATGCCACAGTACAGTTACTCCAGATTAAGCAAGTGGTAAAGGTTTTAGTAGTGTAAAAGGAATGTACTTTAAACTAGTCAGTTTAATCTAGAAGCAGCTCTGTGTTCAGTGAAAACAAGCTATTACTAATTCCCCTTCCACCTAGTGGTTAGGTTGCAAAATAGCACTTATTGCAGCAGTTCTCAGACTGTGGGTCATGACCCCAAATAGGGTCACAACATCAGTGAATGCAGTCACCAGGGTGGGGTGCTTTGGGCTGGGAGTAAGGGGCCATGCTGAAGAAATGGGGTCATAAATGGTAGGGGTGCCCTGATAGAGATTTTTGAGGCCGATACCGACAGACAGTTTTTAAGGAGGCATGTTGGCCTATACCAATCAGATTTCTAGTAGCTGCATGCAGCTGGTAGGTCTATTTTGGTGGAAGGGAAGGGGTGTGGGGGAGCAGATCAAGACCACTGCAGTGAGGGAAGGAGGAAGTGAGAGTAGGGTTGGGGCAGGGGCAGGCACTGCCCAGCCAAGGTGTAACAGGGCACAAGATGGAGCTGTGGCTCATCAAAGGGAGAAGGGGGATAGCTCCTGCCTCTGTGTGCACCCCAGGAGGGCACAGGGGTGGGGGGACATGTGCCCCCCAGATCTGCGTGGTGCAGGGCAGGTCAGGCTGCAGCTGCAGGCTGGGGCCAGGGCTGGGGCAGTCCTGGGTTCTTCCCAGCATGAGCTGGGCTGCGCTCAGGGTAGGTGGCGCTGGAGGGGATTATAGGGTAGAAAGGCTACAGCCACCCCAAAATTTGCTGTAGCCCCCCCCCCCCCCTTCGTCATTTCCTTCTCACAGAGCCATCAATGCCCACCCTCAGCAGAGCACAGCACAGCCCCGCCCCATCCTGCACAGATCCAGGGGCACATACCTCTTCCATGTCCTCCCAGAAGAGCAACAGCAGGAGCTGCTGGACAAGTGACTCCTAGACGAGTGGTGTGCAGCAGCAGGAGCCGCCCCCCCCACTTCCTGCGCCCACCAGACAAGCCAGGGCTCCGTGCCATGCTCCCCATCCCACCAGCTGGGCATTGCCTCCTAGCCCCACTCCCTCCCTCACCACTGGGGCCTTGATCTGCCCCTCCCCCCATGGCCCTTTCGTTCCCCTTCCACCACACCAGACTTACCAGTAGGCCTATGCAAATAAGGTAGAATTCAATTAGAATTCGGCCAATTTGGAGGACTGATTTAATTTGGTGATTTGAATCACTGTCCCCATTTGATTTGGCCGAATCAGAGATTTGGTGCTGGTTCAGAGATTTGGATCAACCAGGAAGAGGCAAGCACAGCTGGGTGGTTGCAGGTCCTTCTGTGGCTCCCCTGACTGTGCCTGCCTCTCTCTTGGCAGGGGGAGCTGCGGGAGAAGCACCTGTGGCTGCCCTCCCTGGCCCCATCCCCTGCCTGGCTCCAGCCTCCCAGCACTTTAAAAAAAAAAAAAAAAAGCACCCTGCAGTCGCTGGCTTTGGCAGCAGCGATCAGAGTCTCTGAGGGTTCGTGGTAGAGCCCCCCAACACAGCTCAGCCAATTCAAATCTCTCTGAATCAGCCCCCAATTGGTCCAGAGGCTTTGGATTTGATTCAGATGTTTTAATGGGTCTCCTGATTCGATTCAGATTTGGAGATTCGGCTGCTGAATTGGGCCATATATCCTACAAATCAAATTGGTGACTGAAGCTCCGTGCTTCCCAACTTACCAGATACATGCAGCTCTCTGTTCTTCTGGCTGTGCTTCTCACTGCCTATATGCTGCATTGCGGCTGTACTCCTGCGCAGGCCATTTATTGGCCACATCAGGCCAATTTCCAATATAGACAGTTTTCTCCATATTGGTGCCAATCTGATATCAGACCGATGTATCAGTGCGCCTCTAATAAATGGGGTCACACTGAGGAAAAGTTTGGGAAGCACTGGCTTATTGCCAACAGTTACCTTCAGAGAGCTGGTATGGTTATCAACATAGGTTACATTATTGTACCAACTGATGCAAATTATACCAATGTAAGTGTTATGTCCTAGCCTAATGTCTCATTGAAAGTCCCAAATATCTATGTAGCTTTAGACTTGACACAGTGACTTATGAGACTGAATTGCTTGGATACTTTTAAAAACAGTAGCAGAGAGCTAATATGGGTGTAGTGTAAAGGGTAGGAATTTGTGGGTAGGCTTGTGTTAAGATGGAGGAAAGTTATTTATGAGGAAACTAGAGAAATCACAGTTTGGATATACAGGAGTTGTTCTTGAAGAAAGATACTTTTTAATTAAGGAGAGTAGAGAAGCCTAGGAAGGAATTTTATTTCTATTTTAGCATCCAAAACATTTTGAAAATAATTTGGGAGTCTGGAAATAAGAAAAAAAAGCTAGGAGGAATTAGGTTTCAGAAACCTTGGTATTGTCTGTCTAGGTCAGGGGTGGTCAGCCTCTTGGGTCAAATCCAGCCTGTAGAGCCGTGGCATTGGGCCTGCAGGCCTTTCCATGGGTTGGAAAATTTGGCAGTGGGGCAGCAGTGGCAAGGCTGGGCCCACATTCCTTGCCTTCCTCTGCACAGCTGGACCAGACCTCACCCACATGGCCTGCAGTTCAGGATGCCATAGCTTTGGAAGATATGCTGGGAGGAGACATCTCATTGAAGGATTTAGAGAACCACGTACAAGCTATAAGGACCAGTGGAGACTATAATTTAGCTTTAGGTAAAGGCTGTTCAATGCAACTGCTGTCCATACATGCATGTATGTGGCTTTTGTTGTGTTAAATAGCCATTTGAAAGGAGTGTTTGTCATAATATTACTGTTGGCCACGATTAACTTATTTTCAATAGGCCAAAAGCACAGATGTGGATAAGTATTCTGTTTTGTGTAGTTCTTAGACAAAGGGTGTTTACAGTTAAGGAATCTTTGTAAAAATAATACCTGTTTGGCAAGAGAAGAAAATCCCTGATGATAAACTGTGTTTGCATATGTTTAGTTTTTTAGCATGTCGAACGTAAATTCGAACTGGATTAAAGAATCGGTCATTTTTATCCTGAAGAAAAATTTCAGAATAATGTAAATGGCAAATTAAGATGCAAACACTGCGCGAGATAATGATGTAAACCCCAAGGGGAGATCGGCCAATTGAACAACCAATTAACATTCATGTTATTGTAAATTATGTAGATTTCCTTTTACATGAGTTTTTTTCTTTTTTTCAGGACTTGAGTTTTATGGATATGTTAAGCTAATAAACTTTGTTAGAATAAAGGTAAGTAGGCAATTTATTACTTCAATTTGTTACTTTTATACATGTGAGGCAGAAACGTAGGTCGTAGTCATAACGTTTCCATGTGTCATCTTTTTTGTGTAATTCTGCCCAAAGTCTTGAGAGATGAAGTTTGGGAAAACTGGCTGAAAATATTTATCAGTTGGCTTCTGCAGATATGTGAGTATTTTAGAAGTGGCAGCTTAACTTGTATTTCCTTGATAGGTTTGAGTTGAGGCACCTGACTTATTCTTTTCCTTTCCAATATTTCCAGTCTTGCATAAAATTCAAATTATTGAGTTTCCTGTATGGTTGCTCCATCCTGGATTTTGGTGGAATGAGTGAAGTAATAGTTGACGTGGCTGTTGATTTAAATAGTCTTTCTTATCTTCTGGTTCCCTGTTCTTGGTGAAATTCTATCTATAATGGCCAAGTCTAGATAGACACTACAGAAAGAGAGAATCATGGAGTAATAGCAGAAAGAGAGCAGAACTTTAGCTTTAATTTGAAATTTTAGTTTGTCTTTTTTCTGGTTATATCCAAGTCAGGTTTAACATCACACCTAATAATGTATCTGAATAACTGCAACTTTTTCTTTTATTAGACCAACCCAAATAGTTGGAGAATAGTTATTAAGCAAGCTTTCAGGTTCAAAAACCCTTTGTCAGGCTAAGGAAGTTTCAGCAGTTGGTAGGTGCACTTCCTGGATGGAATGAAAAGTAAAGAAGCCAGTGGCTGGGCTGGGGAGTCAGAGGTCAGGCAGGTTATAATGTGTCAAAAATGCAATGTCTATATTTAGTCCATGATCTCTAGTATTCAGGAGTTTGATGAAATGGAGCTCATAGGTTCGTCTCTGGGAAGTGTTGTGTAAGTTTCCCTTGAGGGTCAGGACTGAGAGATTGGAGAGTGAGTGGCCCTTCTGTGAGAAATGTGTCCTCACCGGTAATAGGGTATTCCTGTCTTTGATAGATTTCTTGTGTGCATTCATTCTGGTGCGCAGTTGTAGGAGAGACCAAACAACGTATTTTCCATCAGGGCATTTGGATGAGGTATATTACATTTCTGGAGGTGCAGCTGTAAGATCCTGGGATACTGATGGCTCTGTTGTGGGGTGTAGTAATAGTGGGGGTGGTGGAGATGTGTGGGCAGGTTTTGCATTTCTTGTCCTGGCATGGTCTAGATCCCTTTGGTATGTTCTGGGCTTGAGGAAGTTTGCTTCTGGTGATGAGGTTGACAAGGTTCAGTGCTTGTTTGAAGGCTAGGATGGGTGGCTCTGGGAAGATCATTTTAAGAATAGGGTCCCTTTCTAATATGGGTTGCAGGTTTTTGAGGATCTTCCATACAGGTTCAAGGGAAGGGTGATACGTCATAACCAGAGGTGTGCAATTTATGTGGTGGGGGGAGAGGGGGGGTCTGTACTGCAGCAGTTTTTCACATGGTATCCAGGTGGCTTTTTCAAACGTGCAATCTACCTCTCTGGAGGAGTGTCCTTATTAAGATTGGTGAGGTGGCAATCCCGGGTGTTCTCTTCAGTACAAATGCGGTGGTATCTGAGGGCTTGGCTGTACATCACAGCTTTTTGGTGTGTTTAGGGTGATTGCTGGTTCTGTGCAAATTTGTATGTCGGTGTGTGGGTTTCTTGTATACCATGGTCTGTATTTTATTATTTTGGATACTAATCATCATGTCTAAAAAGGAGATACTGGTGCTGGAGTATTTTAGAGAAAGTTGGATGGAGGGATGGTGATTGTTGAATTTCTGATGGAACTCAATCAGAGATTGTAGGTTTTCAGTCCAAATGATGAAGATGTCATCAAT
>JAGPOW010000304.1:86755102-86766189 GCA_030014935.1 Caiman crocodilus
GATGGAACTCAATCAGAGATTGTAGGTTTTCAGTCCAAATGATGAAGATGTCATCAATATATCTTAAGTATAGCAAGGGTTTGATGGTGCAGTTCTTGACAAAGTCTTTTTCCAGGTGGCTCATAAAAAGGTTGGCATACTATGGGGCCATTTTAGTGCCCATAGCTGTTCCCATCATCTGGAGGAAGTGTTGATTATTAAAAGTGAAATTGTGGTGTGTGAGGATGAAATGTATAGGGTCAGTAATATCTTTGGGTCTGTAATCTGTGTTGTAATCTTTTTCGTGTAGATACGTAAGGTAGGCTTGGATGCCATCCTGGTGTGGGTGTTGGTATATAGGCTGGTAACGTCCATGGTGGCTAGGAGTGTGTTGCTGGGAAGGTGGTCTGTGTTTTTAAGTTTCCATAGAAAGTCTGTAGTGTCTTGTACAAAACTTGCTTGGTGGATGACAAGCGGTTTTAGGTGCTTTTACAGTAGCCATTTCCAAATGGAGAAATGAGGTCTAGACTGAGTTCTCCTGGTCCCCAAGAAATACGGAACATGCAGATCTTTCTTAAGAACTGGGATACTGAGCTGGAAGGCACAGGTTCTCAAAGGTATGCAAGTCTTCCTAAGATCCTTGGAGGAGTTTATGTTATTAACTATTTCTAAGACCCTTAGATGTATCAGTATAGCAGTGACTTCAGTATAGCTTAGACATACATGAGTTAGCTTTTAATTTGCCATATCAGGTGCTGCTGGCAATTTAACTACAGAAACATAGAGCTCAGAATAGGAAGGTTTGCTGTGTTGCTGAGGTCCCATGGTTCAGATTCCAGTGGTACCTGAACAAGCTGGTGTCTGCAACACAACAGTGATGATAGATTGTATTTTTCAGATTGTCTCCTTTTCTTTCTCCAAGTAGAAACAAATTACATGCAGCTTATACATGGTGTTGATCTATAACTCTCCTCCCTTTGGTTTTGACTTGTATGTTCACGCCATAAAAATACTATGCCCGATGTTTTCAGTATCATTTTTATTTTAGTATTTGAGTGCATTTAAACCTTTTGGGTTCTTTCCTTGTTTAAATTTTCTTTAATGGAAGTAGCTTTTTACCTGGGTATGTCTAGAGATGTACTGATATGTCGGTCCCATATCAGATAGGCATTGATATGAGGAAATTTAAAAGTATCATCAATTGGCTTTTTTTGGCTGATGTGGCTGATAAATGTCATGTGCATGTGCTCAGCTGCAGCACAGTACACAGGTGGCAAGGAGCACAGTCAGGCAGCATGGAGAGCAGCAGGGTCTGGCTGGTAAGACTGTTGTGGGGAAAGGGGTGATGGGAGGGCAGGGGTGTAGGGGCAGATCAAGACCCCCTCAGTGAGGGAGAGAGTGGGGCAGGGGCAAGCACTGCACATACAGAGTAGGGCATGGGATGGAGCCATGAGTGGCTAATCTGGGGGGTGCGGGGAGAGGGGTCAGCTCCTGCTGCTGCATGCACCCTGGGAGGGCATGGGGGGCATGTGCCCCCACATCTGCATGCAGGGCAAGGATAGGCTGCCACTGCTGGCTGGGGCTGGGGCAGCGCCAGGCTTTTCTTGGTAGGGGACTGAGCCAGGCTGTGCTCAGGGTAGGTGGTAGTGTCACTGGGAGTGGAGGCTGCGGTGAATTTTGGGGTGGCTGCAACTCCCCCCATAGCCCCAGTTCCAATGCCACTGCTGTCCACCCCAAGTGCAGGCTGACCCAACCCCCTGCTGAGAAGAGTCTGGCACTGCCCAGGCCCCAGCCCACCCATGCTTCATGCACAGATCCAGGGGCACATGCCCCCTATGCCTTCCTGGGGTATGTGTAACAGCAGGAGCGGCCCTGTGCTGCCCTTTCCCCCCCTCCCCCCCGAACGAGACACTCAGGGCTCTGTCCCATGTCCTACCCTGCAGCGCCTACCCCAGCCCCACTCCCTTAACCACAGGGGCCTTGATCTTGCCCCCCTACTCCTTCCTTTACAACAGACTTACCAACTGGTCATCACTCTCCATGCTGTGGGGCTGCATATCTGCCATCAAATCAGTATTGGCTGACATGGCTTGTTAAAAATCGGCCATCGGTATCAGCCCAAAAAATGTCTGTCGGTGCACCCTAGGTATGCTGATAGCTGCTATTTGTCTGAAATTATTGGGTCAACTTGCACATAGGGTTGGCTTACCGAAACAGTGCAATACTTGGAGAAGAATGTGTAGTCAGAGCCAAGAAGAGAATTCAGAGGTTCCTTTCCCTACTGTTTTGTTAGGCTGTTGGGTAATGATTTGTTCTTAGCTTTTGCTCTAAGGATGTGTCGTGTGTTTTTTGTAATGTTTCCCATGACTTCAGTGATGGGAGAAAAGTGAAACCTCTGTCAGTAGCATAGTCTGTGCATGTGAAATAAAGCTTCTGTAGTTTTAAGAAACTTGTGTCTCATGCTTCTTTAACTTTCTCTGTCCAGAAACCAACTGCAAAATATTTGAATTCTCTGAGCAGCCCACTGCCTTGGGAAGAGGAGGAATACTTGAAACCAGTGCTTGAAGATGATCTCTTACTTCAGTTCGGTAAGATTTATGTATTTATAGTTGGTAGGTAGGGTCGGAAGGGACCTGAGCGGATCATCAAGTCCGACCCTCTGCCATGGCAGGAAAGACTACTGGGGTCAAATGACCCCAGCTGGGTGTTCATCCAGCCTCCTTTTAAAGACCTCCAGAGCAGGAAGCAGCATCACTTCTCTTGGTAGCTGGTTCCAGATCCTAGCTGCCCTGACAGTGAAGTAGCGCCTCCTGATATCTAGCCTGAATTTACCCACTGCCAGCTTGTGACTGTTATTTCTTGTCACTCCTGGGAGTGCTTGGGAGAACAGGGACTCCCCCGATGCCTGCTGGTCCCCCCTGACTAGTTTGTAAATGGCCTTCTCTTGTGGAGGCTGAACAGGTTCAGGTCCCATAGCCTCTCCTTGTAGGGCCTGCACTGCTGCCCCCTGATCATGTGGGTGGCCCTTCTGGACCCTCTCCATGCTGTCCACATCCCTCCTGAAGTGTGGTGCCCAGAACTGGATGCAGTACTCCAACTGCGGCCTAGCTAGTGTCACATAGCGGGGGAGGTTCACCTCCTTGGACCTGCTTTCATGCATCCACAAGTGCATTCCAAAGGTACAGTTGGCCTTCCTGACCGCACCCCTACACTGTCAACCCACATTCATATTGGCCTCAGTAATGACTCCATGATCCTTCTCTGCCTCTGCACTGATGAGAAGGGTGTTCCCCAGCCTGTACATCTGCTGCTGGTTCTTCCTCCCCAGGTGCAGTACCTTGCACTGTCAGTGTTGAAACCCATACTGTTCTCATCCACCCACCCCTGTAACCCATCCAGATCCCATCGCAGCCTTTTCCTTCCTGTGTGTGGTATTTTTAGTAAAACACCATTTATCCTGTAATTGAACTGTTCATCTCACGTGAAGTCTCTCTCATGTGAAGTATTATATTTGTTCCTAAATTGATTAGATGTACATCTCCCCAGACAATGTGCTATCCGAAATGCTAATATTAAGTGACTTTTTAAGAGATTTCTGCTACTCTAGGATGTGGTAACTTTACATGTGCTAGGTTTTGACAATATTGTTGTTCTGTATTGTAAAATAGATACATACCTCATAGAACAGTATGGTATAAACCAGGGGTGACAAATTTATTGACTGGGTCTTCTCATGGATTGGATCAGTGTTGCTCACCCTCACAAGTGGCATTCATCCCCCATGAGATTTTGTAGCTGGGAATTCAGTATTGGTCCCTGCCTCCGCTCTCCCCACCTTTGAATTCCTGACCTTTCTAAGAGCTCTGGGCTCTATCTTTGACACTCATGATATAAATTGCCCACTTGAGTGATTTAATTGCATATATTTTGTTACATTGTAAGTGTGGGGGCCAAGAAACGCCAACGGAATGGGGCCGCCTATAGAGCGGAATTGGTTGCATGAGAGGCAGCAGTGGATGTAACAAAAAAACTTTACTTACAAGCTGTATACAAGAGGTAGACAGTGTAGGTACAATTCGTAGACAGACAAACAGAACTGTAGACAGGCACACCGATGCTCGTACACTCACGCGGGGATGGGATACGTTGTGACGACTGCGAACGGGGAGTTGTTGGTGGGTGATCAGGCCTCCTCCGTGGCTCCAAAGTACACGTGGGGATCTCTCCCTTCGCGTGTTTGAGCACTCCTCCAACTTGAGTGGATATCACCCAAGCCTTTTATATGGCCAGCGAGCTAATTGCTGACCGCCACATGTGCATAATTTACACCAAGCCAATCATGAGCATGCACTCGATGGTGCAGCTGCAAACTTTTGGCGGGCTCTGATCTTGCACCAAGGACTTTTCCCGCCTTACAGGGAAAATCCCTTAATCTGTGGCACAGGGGAAAAAAACTTTGCGTATTATAAATTGACTTTGTCTAATTTGTCCATGTCTGTCTTGAAGTACAGTGCCCAGAACTGGATACAGTGCTACAGATGGGGCCTCACCAGTGCTGAATGTAGCTGAAGAATTGAGTCTGTTGACTTGAATTTGATATGCCTGTTAATGCAACCCAGTAGGCAGTTGGCCTTTTGTAGCCAAAGTGTACTGTTGGTCTGCTGTTACCCTGGGTCCTTCTTGATAGTACTGCAGCATGCCCAATCGTTCCCCAGTTCTGGCACGAGTTCAGGCTTGACTTCTGGGCAAGTTGTTGAGAGCTAGCTTTTAAGGAGGGATGAGTACTTTTTGATTCATCTTAAGTCAGGAGCAGTTGTGGAAGCTCAGCATGTCAGAAAAATTGTGTTCTAAATACTTGTTCCTTGTTATTGTCCATTGAGTAAAATGAAAACTCTGCCTTGCAAGAAACTCCACTGTAATGATTTCTCATTACACCTTCCAAGTATGGTAGGGCCTGATCTTGTGCCATTGTCCAACACTGAGAGTTAAGCTACTGATTTTATGGGTTGCAAAATTTGACCTGTGATTTCTGAGGGCAAGACACTATTTTAATCATTAATTCATTTTACTTAGGTAAGGATCTAGAAGCATATTTCTGAAGGATCACAATAGCTGTAGAGAGAGGTTTGAAGGGGCTAGGAATTAGGCCTGTGTGAAGAAGCAAGTAATCACTTTGGTTTTGGCTGATTTGGAGGGACAGTGATTTGATTCAGAGATACTAGCAGCTATACCCTCTGGCTGCTTGGGAGCAAGTCATGCCTGCGCTGTCCCCTGCCCCAGCTGGGCAAGCGGTAGCCCCTGCCCACCCTGGCTGGGCAGCTTGTCCCATCCCTAATCCCTCCCTCACTACAGGGGTGTTCATCTGTACCCCCTCACATTCCTTCCCTCCCCCCTCCACCCACCACCACAGACTTACCAGCTGGAGGCAACTCTGTCCAGCATCTTTGAGGACTGTTGCCTGTTTAGACTATGACCAAATCTTTTCGAAATCAATTTGGAGGCTTCCAATTTGATTAGGACCTTTTTATTTGTCTCCTTATTTGATTCAGATATAGAGATTTGGCCGCCAAATATTCTAGTTGGAATATCTTAAATTTATAAATAGTTTTCTCCCCCAAAGTTAACAAAACAGGCCTTCTGTCTCTGGGATAAAATAATTAGTGAAACAATGTAAAACTCCTTCATTAGCTTTAGTTAAAGCTAACTTGTACTTGTCTGAATACTAGACTCTAGCTACAACTTTTAACTACAGACTTATTTGTGTTGCTAAGCATGGGACCATACATTGCCTTTGGCAAGTAGTCCTATCAAATTCAATTAGAATACCTATGGAATAACATGTGTAATGACTGTCAATCTGATGCTTACCCGGTTTTCAAATTTTTCTTTTACTGTTAGGTAACACCGTTAACTTGCAGTTTTGTTTATGAAGGTGTTTTTTGTTCCATTTCATCAGATATCGAAGACATTTCTGATCCAGCAAATGTTTCATACTCTAATGAGTTAAGTGACACCAAATCTCTCCTTGAACGCTTACGACATGCTGAGCAGAGAGCAAAGCTTGCAGAAATTGGTTTGACCACAGCACAAGAAGATCTTCAAAAAATGAAGTGAGTATTGATTGAAGATTTTTCTTTAACACAGTTTCCAAAAAGTAGTATTAAAGGCAAATAGAAATTTAATGAAACAACAGAATTCTAATGTACAGTAAAATCAAAAAGTGGACTATTTACAATTTATCTGTAGGTTTTTGAAGGCTGTAAATTAAATTGCAACAAAAATGACAAAATAGCACATGTCCTGTTGCATCCCTTTCTTGTCTCCTTGAGTGAAATCAAATTCTGGTGTAGTGAAGTTTTCACTGGCAATCCCTTCTCTTTAGCTGCTCCCTTCCCTACAACTGTCTCAGGGACTCCTGCTTAGAATATGAAGCTAATCTTAAATTTGTTACTGTACATGTTAATTTGAAATTTTAAGCTGTTTTTGAGATTGGTCTAGGTTTCAGGGAATGTGTTTACATGTGCCGCTATGGTGCTGTTGTTACTGTGCCATCATTTAGTCCTTCCTTTTGGAAGTACTAAAACGCAATGCAATAACAGCTGGTATTGTGCTGTGCGTGTCACGTGCAGTTATTTTAAGGCAATATGTCAATGTAGCAACACGGTATAATGGGGGAGCGTATTGCTATAGTGACATAGCTGTGGCATCACAGGTTTTGCCAGCAGATGCTATGTCACCATAGTACATTGCTATGGTGATGTAACATCTATGTAGATGTTCCCAGAGTCTTGCAATACTTAAGAAATCCTGCCAAACTGCTCTTTTAAGATTACAACCTGAGTCACTAGTCAGAGCATTCAGAGAAGCTAAAACTGTATTTAATGTATGTTGATTTAAGAGGGCTGTCTGCTGACAAGTGTAGTTGTATTAATTATTGTGTGGCTAGTTTCAGCTTTTTAAGTCGGCTGTATGGTTTGATGTGACGTAGGCTACCTCTACACATTATACGTGTTATGCAGTAAATTAGTAGAGGGGTTGTACACTGAGGGTACTTTGGAAGGCCCCAGGGGGTACGTGGCGTGGCATGTGGAAACAAGCTGCCACACCATAAAAAAATCCCTGTAGTTATAAAGTTAGAGCTGGAAAATGTGTAATAACTTTATAGCTGTTTTCTATCCCCCTTTAATTTGCATGTGTACCAAGGTATGATCCTGCTTCTGAGAGCCTGGTCAACTGACGGCTCCCAGCCATGGGGGTGCACCATGTGCTGCTACAGCTGGGACAGGACTTTTTTGGCAGTGGCAGCTGCAGGGGACTTCTGGAGCTGCAAGTCCTGCACAGCTGTGGGAGCTTGCTGGTGAAGGGGGAGCCTGCAATGGTGATAGGCTTCGCCTGCACTGGTAGGCGTGACTGCATCTTATGCTGAATCCCACAGTCGTGCCTCGTGCCATGCATGTGTAGGAAATGCAGTTCTGTGGATTGCAAGTTGAATCCTAGGTTCTTTACCTGATCCTTTAGAGAGCCCCTTAAATGTTGTTTTAGGTACCATAGTAAAAAGTTAGGACTTCCATGGGCTATCAGCATGATCTTTATACACAGAAGTATCCTCTTGCATCCTGCTTCATTTTTCTAAAGATCAGGCTTGTAGCAGGCAATGTTCTTAATAGTACCATCTTAAATCTAGGTAACACGGGGGTTTTTTTGTTTGTTTTTTTTCCTAGTAACTCATGTACCCTAACTTTAACTAAAGTAAGAGGTGCATGCATTTACATCTTCTTGAATTGGTATTTTTTTTCCACCTTGTTGCCTCCTAATTTTTGCCAGACTTTCTTCCCAAAATAGATTATTTGCCTATGTGAGGTTTCAAGTCTCTTCCCTCTATGCTCCAACTTAAAGGCATACTGGATACATGCATAATTTTCTTAAATACCTAACACATTACCAGTCCCAATTTGATGGCTACTGCTTACGATATTGTAACAAACTCCAGTTACCTGCATACCTGATAAATGTATAAACTGCTAAAGTACATAGTATCTTCAGCCCTATTGAATAATTTTGTAACTTTACTAGTTGTGGTAAAGAAAAGGTGACCAAACGCCAGATTGGAGAGCAAGTTATGATCACGGCGTGGGGGAAGCAGCGGGCACAACCTAATAGCCGCGCGATCAGTGCGTGCAGCAGAATCCCCAGCTCATGCAATCCGCTCAGCGCGTCAAAAAGGTCCTAATTCTATTGGCTATTGGGGCAGTATAAAAAGCAAAGCCCGTGAAAAAGAAGGCGGGACCCAAACAACATCAGAGAGGCTTGATCACCCTCACCAGAGGTCCTGCGTCCATGGCATCCCTTTCCCCCTGGATGCCCCCATCACGGCTAAATACATTGTTCAGATGTGCGAAGAGCTCTCGAGTTCCCCGTAGGTTTTGTTTTGAAGTTGTTGTAAAGGGGAACTGCCGGCACAGAAGTGTGAATAGAGCATTTATGTGCTACCTGGTGCAACTTTTACGGAAGGTGCCTATGCTGTGTACTTCACCAGTGTGAGTAAAGCATTTATTTGTTACATTGTCTTCTCGGATTTTTCTTGAACAGGAAGAAGTAGAGGAAAAAGGAAACAAGGTTCCATAACCCTTTCGTCCCCATCCTGTTCGGATCTAGGGGTTAATCACCACCCCCCGTCCCCTCCCCCAGGTTCCCTGCCACAGTAATAAGGCTGTTTACATAGTAACACACTGGATCTGTTGTCTTTGTAACTGACTGTACTCTGAACTCTACAGTAAAGAGTGAGGAGGACTGCTATCACAGGGGCAGGCCAAATACAGCCTGCCAAGCCTTTCTACCCAGCCTGCAGGCCCCCTAAAAAAATTTAGAAAATTAATATTTATCTGCCCATGGCTGCCTGTCAAAGATGACAGGAACCAGTGTCAGTAGGACCCAGGGGAAGCTGGTGGCAGGGCTAATCAGCCACAGCAGCAAGGCTGGGCTGGCCCTGCCCCACCTTCAGCCTCAACCCCCCCACCCGACACTAGCCAGAAACCCATGCCAAGCAGAGGCTTCTGGCCTGGACCCTGGGGCTGTTCCTGCCTCCCTGTGCAAGAAGGAAATTCAGATAAGAAGGAGGGAGGAAGGGAGGCTGGGAAGGACCACAAGCAATTGCCCCAGTTCTCAGGAAATCAGTCATACATCTTGCCTGATCACAGTGCCTTCTAAACCCATGTTGTTTCCAGTAATTGGTGTTAGGATAGTCACCTGTTGAATCACAGAGTTTCTCGAATTTACTGCAGTATCCGAGTTGAGGGTTTTCTTTGTTTTGGGGGGGGGGGGGTTGTTTGTTTTTTTTGAAGCAAAGATTCCCAAACTTTTTCTTATTGCATACTCCCTTCCAGATTTACCAACTGCCCACTTACTACTTTAAATGCCTGTTGTTGTTGTTGTTGTTATAAAAGCTAAATCCACCATTACACAATTTCTTCCATGTACCTTCCCCACCAACCCCCCCCGGATGTCTTGTGTTACCCCCAGGGGTATGTATACCATAGTTTGGGAACTCCTGCTTTAAAGCCTACCTTTCAGACTGACCTGCTTTAATGTTTAGTTTGAGTTGATAGGGTCACAGTGCAAATCTGTTTGAAGCATAGTGGCTTTCTTTTTGCTTAATTGATGGCAACAGTTTTATGAATCTTATTACAGCTTATGACTGAGCTTTATTTGACAGTTTGAAAATGTGAAGGTTTATTATCCGATTACCATTAAATGACAGTACTTGTTCTCTGTTTCTATTTCTTTTCATCTCTCCTAACAATCTTAACTAGAAATCTTTCAGAATTAATTCTTAAACATAGTTTCTTCATCATTCAGTAGCTTGCTAAATCTAGCATGGGGCTAGATTTTATATCATAACTCTGTGTGTGCATTTCTTTATCTTAAATTACAGGCAAACCCTGTGTAGCGCCCTTAATTAGTTAAAAAAAACCAAAAAACAAAAAAAAACCCCAAACCTGAGCGTTAAGCGGAACTGCATTAAGCAAAACCCATTTTTTCTATAGAAATGAATGTAAATAAATCTAATTAGTTCTGCCACTTCTTACTGCCCCTCCCTGACTGCCCGCCAGCTGCTCTGGCACCACCTAGTGGGCCAGACCTTGCACTCTTGCCGCCTCCCCCTGGCTCTGTGCTCCTGCTGCCCGGTTGGCCCAGGCCCTATGGTCATGTCTCCCGCCTGCCCCTTACCACCGCCGCTGCCACTCCTTCCTGCCTGCCAGCTGCTCCAGTACTATGTGCCAGAATAGACTCCATGATCCAGGCAACTATAGGCCAGTCAGTCTCACCTCCATCCTTGGCAAAGTCTTTGAAAAAATTATCAAGACTCACATATGCGAGAGCCCGACAGGACAAATTATGCTGAGGGGAAACCAGCCCGACCTCGTAGCAGGCAGATCGTGCATGACTAATCTGGTCTCTTTTTATGACTAAGTTACAAAACACCCGGATGCAGGAGTAGGGGTGGATGTTGTATACTTAGACTTCAGGAAGGCCTTCGATATGGTATCCCACCCTATCCGGGTGAACAAATTATGAGGCTGTGACTTGGATGACTACACAGTCCGGTGTGTGGCAAATTGGCTGGAGGGTCGCACCCAGAGAGTTGTGGTGGATGAGTCAGTTTTGACCTGGAAGAGTGTGGGCAATGGGGTCCCTCAGGGCTCGGTCCTTGGATTGATACTCTTCAATGTCTTCATCAGCGACTTGGACGAGGGAGTGAAGTGTACTCTTCAAGTGTCCAAGTTAGTGGATGACACAAAGCTATGGGGAGAAGTGGACATGCTGAAAGGCAGGGAACAGCTGCAAGCAGACCTGGACAGGTTGGACAAATGGGTGGAAAACAACAGAATGCGATTTAACAAGGAGAAATGCAAAATGCTGCACCTAGGGAGGAAAAATGTCCAGCACACCTACTGCCTAGGAAATGACCTGCTTGGTGGCATGGAAGTAGAAAAGGATCTTGGAGTCCTAGTGGACTCCAAGATGAACATGAGTTGGCAGTGTGATGAAGCCATCAGAAAAGCCAATGGCACTTTATCATGCATCAGCAGATGCATGACGAATAGATC
>JAGPOW010000304.1:86772708-86791744 GCA_030014935.1 Caiman crocodilus
TTTTTTTATATATATTTATTTTATATATATATATAAACGTTTCTCACCTTTAGACCTAAATCTGCTTTAAGGCAACCTTGAACAGCATTGAGAGTATGTAGTGCTAATGCATCGATCCTGTAGAATTGTCTTAATAGAAAAAAAAATCTGGGAATAGAAAATAATATACTTTCTAAAATAAAAATAAATGGTCAAGAGAAGTTCCCAGGACTTGGAAGCTGATTAATACTGGTACAAATTTGCTCCAGTGTAGAATGTCTGGACAGCTAATACTCTTATTTATAGAATAGAGGAATTAATTTGTTAACTAGGATGAAAGGGAGGAAAGCCCACATAGTCGATATACATAAAGTTTACAGAGCTTGATTTAGAGCTACAGTTTATGCCTGAATATCTGAAGAACTTGTACTACTGTAGTTTATAGAACTATTTATAGTTTATAATATAAAATTTTTCCAAAGCTGAAAAAAAAACTTTGTGATCCCAAAATCTCTCCATTAGGTTAGAGCCTTTGAGAAGTGGGAGTGTGAAAGGTCAGGTGTTCATGGTGTCTGCTTCGCAACATTTCTGCGGAGAAGAATGTTGTGGTTTTGAACTGATAGAACAGTTAGTGGGTCATTCCTTAGAAATGGCTGTACTCTTTATTTAAACATTGCTTGAGGATTGTCCGAGATAAACTTACTTATTTTTCAGTTTTCATTCTAATAAAAGGCTGGAAGGGAATTGGTGAATAGAGAGACTTGAAATGAATGGCTATAGCTCACTAGAGCAGCAGTGCATATAGTCAGGACAGCAGTTGGAATTCTATTGATTAAGTTGGGGCAGTGCTGAGTAACGCGAGTGGTGAGGTTGTAAAGCTGAAAGCTTTCCAGCTCACTGCTTTCCCGATTGATACTGAACCTTTTGATTTTTTTTTTTCTTGGCTGCAAATCCATTCATAGTGCTGCAAAGAGGGTACTAAATATATGAGTTCTTTAAAATCCATTCTCTCAAATAGAAGGCTTTATAATTTACAGTTTTATCAAAAAATTATTAATTTGTTAGTGCTTAAGATTTTTATACCTTTTGCTTTTGTTTTTTTTTCAAATACATTTTGTGAAAAACTAATTTCCCCTATCCATAAAGACACTTATCATATTAGAATGTAAAGATAAAGCTTGCAGGATTATATGCTTTATTTTCAATCAGTCATTAACTAATTGCTTTTCTAATAAGATGAACTTCTTGGTAATTGTTCAAGAAAAGCTATCCCTGTATAGTTTCCTACATTGAATAGAAATTCCTGTTCCTTAACTGCTCAGTAGTGCTGTGCTAACTTTGAATTCAGGCAGTGGCATCCAAGTCTTTTCTTCATCTAAAGTAACGCTGAGGTCATTTTAATCGGAGTCATAGATACATAAAATAGCTTTTTAATTTCCTTTTCCTTCATTCTGACGCTTGAACCTCTGGCAGTTGCGACAGGGATTCTAAAACTTACGGCTTGCTGTCAGCTTGAGTGCCTGCCTATGCATATTACATGGATCAATATGTTAGCTCACTGGTAAGTTGAGCTAATATGCCAGCTTACATACGCTAATGTACTACGGATATTCATATGCGTGCTTGAAAGCCTGCCAGCTTCTTGGGTCATGTTGCATTAGTACTTGGTCATTTTCTTTCTTTCTTTTTTTTTTTTTTTTAATTTAGCATTCTACTTTGTGAGCTGTACAGCCTGAATGACTTCTGCTCTTGCAGCTGCTAAGACAAGTATGTCAGTGTTGGCTGGCTAGTAAGAATGATTACACGCAGAGCTGGCCTTAGGAGTGGGCAACTGCCCAGGGTGCCACACACTCAGGGGGTGCCACACAGATGCATGTAAGCAGCCCATGCTCACAGCAGCTCTGTCCTCTTCATTTGGCCCTGCCCTGGCTAATCTGTGCCCGAGGCAGGAGGAGCAGTGCCCAGCCCAGCCTGCCCCTCGCCTCCAGCAGCTGCTGAGGAGGAGCTGGGCTGGGAATGTGCCAGCAGGGCAGAGTGGTGCCTGCTCCAGTCTGCTGGCCTTGCTCTTGCTCTTGCCCAGCAGCAGTTGTGCCTGCCTGGCGTGCCATGCTGATCTGTCTCCCCTTCCAGATTGTGCCCCACACTCCTACCTGCCTGTCTCTGCCTCTGTCTTTGTTTGCAGCAGTGCCGCTGACTTAGTGGGGGCACCAAAATACAAATTATCTCAGAGCACTATTTTCCGTAAGGCTGGCTCTGATTCTATAAGTAACGCAGGGTAACCTGGTATCAAATCTGTTCAATCACTCTTGTGTATAACAAAGCAAGAAGTTTGGGTCACATACCTTGTTTTTTCCATTTTGATCTGTAATATATTTAAGTTGGTTCATGTCTCAAGTCTTCATATAAGATAGTTGTTTTACATTGAGCTTCCATACCTTTCAGTTAGTATGTTGGGGTATAAGTTGATTTTTAATAACTTTAAAAATGCTGTTGTTCAGGAGCTAAGTACCCCTGACTTTGATACTGTAAATTACATTTTGTATATACCTGGATGCTTTTTACAGCCTGACTATTTGTTTTATAACAAGTCAGTAGGATTTGCTTCTAAATAAAGTTTTTCATTTGGGAAAGACTTTGTTATATGATAGGTCCTAAAATTTGTCTAGAAGCATCTCCTCTTTCAGCCTGTTTTCTGTGCATAACTGGATGATGTAAATGCTGTTTCTGTTTTTAATTTATAGGACAAAGTGCGTACAGAAAGCTATCGTGACTTCATATACCAGAACTCCCACATCTTCAAGGATAAGGTAAAGGAAGCAGCTCAGCAGATGAAATATTTCTGCAGTGCTTGATTTTCTTCTGGTAGATATCCCTTGGGTTTTGGATACCTCCTAGTTCTGGGAATAGAATATCATTCAAAGGATTTGATTTAATGTACTCCAGCTTTATTACGTGATAGTGTTATTCAACTGCTGGAGGGTGCAGAGAGCTGATAACAGAAATGCTGATCATTGTTGTCATTGTTCTGTATGCTGTCTTGGAGTGTTCATTAATTATGATGACATGGTTAAGTTAAACCTTTCTTGTCCAGTATTTTAAACTGAATCTATTTTGAGCAGGCTCTATTTATGGCAATCCCAGTACATTTTTAACCCATATCTAACAAGACAAAAGCATTATTGGAGCCCTAATGAAATTAGTGTTGGGACCAGATTCAAATATAATTATTTTATGTTGTGAATCGGGGTGGGGGGGGTTTGCCAGATTATCAAGTGATTGAAATGGAGCCAAAACTCCTGCTTCATAGCTTTTGATGTGATGTCTATTATTTCTGTTGAGATGCTCTTATTCCCAGTTACTACTGCAATTATGGTTTTCTTTGTCCTACTGCTGATAAACATTTTTTTTCCCCACCAGTTATTTTGGCTATTTTAAAAATGTAATATGAGGTTATTTCTGATAGATCCTTATCCTTTTAATTGACTTCCCTAGTTACCTAATGTTTGTTTGTCTTAAGGAAAAGATCCCACTGGGCAAGAAGTACCTAATTTTCCCTTTTTTTTAATTTGACTTCTTACCCATTTTCTGGATGAAGTTTTTTAATTATAGTGGTACCACAGAGCATGGAATAATGATATTCCTTTAATGGTTCTTCAGGTGGACATCAGTTACGGTTTTGAAGTTGGATCTTGTTTTATTTCGTGTTGGGATCTTGCAGCTTCCCTGTGAAAAGGAATTGTACTACAAGCATATTACAAATGGGGATGAGTTGCAAACACTCTGGAGCAGGAGTGGGCAAAATATGTATTGTGGCCCAAATTTGGCCCACCAGACCATTCAGTCTGGCCCTTGGGACCCCTAAAAAAAAATTAGAAACTTATCTGCCGATGGCTACCTATCTAAAGCAGTAGCAGGACCCAGCAGCCACAGCAGCAAGGCCCGCCCAGCCCTGCTTCACCCCCCCCAACTGGAAGCTTCTGCTTAGCAGAGGCTTCTGGCTTGGCAGCCCTGGAGCTGTTTCCCTGCCCTCCCTCCATCCAGGAGTACAAACCTGGGTAAGAACAGTGGAGAGGGGAGTACCGCCGGTGGTTACCTCAGTCCTTAGGGCTGGACCAGCCCAGGCTGGCTCCTGCTGTGTCAAGCAGTCCTGACCAGGCAACCTGGAATAGCATGATGCAAGAGGAGCAGGTGGGTGGCAGGCAGGAAGGTGGGGAATTAGCAGGAAAAGAGCAGTGGTGGCAGGTGATTGGGTGGGAAAGGAAGTGGTGATGAGTGGGCAGGTAGGAGTGCAGGGCCAGGACCAGTACCCTGTGGCCAGGGGCAGCATGCTCATAGAGCCCAGCTGGCAGAAGCTCTTCCTGCCACGGGCCGTGTGCGCCCCGAGGCCTTGCTGTCTGCTGCTGCCACTGGTGGCAGTAGCTATGGGCAAGGAGGGATGAGGTATGGAGGGGGGTGTATTTGTAGTGGGATCCCACATGTACACCTCACCATACACATGCACCCACACCCCCCTCCCCTTGCTCCAGCATATACATGCACTCATACCTAAGCCATTCTCCCCATCCACATGTGCCACAGCCTACCCAGTCGCCTTCCCCGGCACAGTCACAGCTCCCAACAAACCCCATACCCACCCACACCCCACATACACACGCCCCCGCCACACATCCACATGCACATTTACCCACACACACACACACTCCTCCCTACCTCCCTACAATATACAAAAATAAGACTTCCTTTTAAGCTATTATACAATCACCTCCATGTATACTACACAACACATGCAAATAAGGACAAAAATATTTTTTGAAACTAAGTTAATGAATGTTGTAATAGATGTTTAATTTTTAGAATATATTTTTGGGGTTTTTTTCTGGTTCTGAGATAACAACTCCTCTTGCTGAAAGAAGTACTTCTGGGGGCAAGGGGATGGACTTCTGATGGCAAAGATCAGGGGTTAGGAGGCAAGACTTCTGGTCCCAAGATAGCAACCAGGGGGCATGGTACCTGTCAAGGGACAGGGCTGCCTGTGTGACTTGACAGTTTGCCAAAACTCATTAAGTGGCCCTCCAGCTGAAATACTTGCCCATGCCTGCTATGGAGGGTAGGCCACATATGTAGTACTGTGTTCAGTTTTGGGCCCCCCACTACAGATAAGATGTGGAAAAATTGGAGAGAGTCCACCAGGGGGTGACAAAAATGGTTAGCGGGGTGGAAACATGACTTAGTTATGAGGAAAGACTGAGGAAACCAGGCTTATTTAATCTAGAGAAGTGGAGACTGAGAGGGGAATTAACATCAGCCTTCAACTACTTGAAAGAAGGTTCAAAAGAAGATGGAGCTAGACTGTTCTGAGTTGTGGCAGATAACAGACCAAGGAGCAGTGGTCTCAAATTGCAGCAAGGGAAGTTTAGGTTAGATATTAGGAAGAACTTTTTCACTAGGAGGGTAGTTAAGTACTGGAACAGATTACCAAGAGACGTGGTAGAAGCTCCATCCTTGGAGGTTTTCAGAATGCAGCTAGACAAAGCTTTGGCTGGGATGATCTAGTTGGGGATGCTTTGAGCGGGGATTAGACTACGTGATCTCCTGAGATCCCTTCCAACCCTGATTTTCTATGATTAGGCTTTAAAATGACCTTTGTATGCCCAAAGTGGGAAATTAGTAGCTAGACTCAGTACTGCAGAAAAGAAGCTGAGGGTTACTATAGAATAGGAAGCTGAATTGGAGCAAAAGGTATGCTCTTTTCGGGGGGGAGGTGGGCAGGAATCCAACAGCATTTTGAAATGTGTTAATAGGAGGGTCACTTCCAAATTGAGAAAATGATCCTTTAATTCTGTTTGGCACTGATAAGGCATCACTTGCAGTACTGTGTCCAGTTTTGGTCCTCATACTTCGAGAAAGCTATGGACAAATTGGTTGTCCATCAAAAAAAGAAACATTAGAGATTTGGGAAATGTGTTTTATATGAGGAAAGCCTAAATGAACTGGGACTATTTGGTAGGCCCTCTGACCAGTATGTGAGCTTCACCCTGAGGTTCTTTCTTGAATGTCACTCAGCAGCCTGGAGATTGAAGGCTGAGGCCCAACCCTCTCAAGTGGGATGGGTGGGCAGGGCTGGTTGTGTGCCCTCTGTCTGTGGTGGCCTTAGGTTCCCATCTCAGGGACTCTTTTGCTGCTCTGAAATCCCTCCTTTTGTATTTTCTCCCCTCTGATGACTCTTCATCTCTGGTCATCATTGATTGATCTCTCTGTGGTCATTATACTGTTCACATTCTGTCCTGTCAGCATATTCCTTTGTTTCCCACAAATCCACCAGGTGCATGAATCTTAATTTGGTTATTTATTGGGCCTCCTAATTTGGTCTGTCTACCAAAACTGTAACTCCCAAGGGACCCACAGTTGAGCACTGACCTGGTGCCAGTGCTGCAGACTCCTCTATCTCTGTTTGGGTACACTATTCATGTTATGGAACAGTGTGGTACATGTCTTCATTTTCCCAGCCTGTGTGTCTTCTGGCTTCAGACACACTGGACCTTGAAGGAAACTTTGCCACAAACAAGCTTTTAGAAATGAAGTAATCCTTGTCATTGCCCTGGACCTTTGTTCTAATTCACTATGTACTTTACCTACAAGCAAATTCTCAAAAACAATCCTCTAAACATTAGGGGGCACCAATAGAGCTTTTATGGGCCGATACCAATGGCCAATTTTTAAGGAACCATATTGGCCAATACTGATCCAATCCTGATATGCAGCCAGGCAACTTGGAGACCAGCATTGGGCTGGTAGGTCCAGTGTGGGGGATGGGGGTGGGGGCAGAGCAGATCGAGGCCTCAGAGTGAGGGAAGGAGTGGAGCTGAGGCAGGCACTGGTCAGCCAAGACGAAGTGAGATGCAGGACAGAGCCACAGCTTGTGCAAGGAGGGTGGTTCCTGCCGCTGCACATGCCCCAAGAGGACATGGGGAGCGTGTGCCCCCGAATCTGCACGGAACGAGGCAAGATGCCGCTGGGGGCTGGAGTCAGGGCTGCACTGGGCTCTTCCCATGCGAGGGGAAGTGGGGGCTGAGCCAGGCTGCACTTGGGGTGGGCGGGGACAGTGTTGGGAGAGGGGGAGGTGCTGAAGCCACCCCAAAGTTAGCTGTAGTCCCCCGCAACACCCCCTCCCAGCTCCCACTGTGAAGAGCGTGGCTCTTGTGGCAGCCCACTCCATCCTGCATGCAGTTCCAAGGGGCACAGGCCCACCATGTCCTCCTGGGGTGCATGCAGTGGCAGGAGCAGCTACCCACCCCCCATGCACCTCAGACGAGCCATGGCTCCATCCCGCACCCCACCCTGCCTTGACTGAGCAGCACCTGCCCTAACCTGACTCCCTTCCTCACCCCAGGAGCTTAGATCCCCCACCCCCCATCTTCCCTCCCATCACCACCCCCCCCTGACTTACCAGCCAGATGTTGGTCTCTAAGCTGGTAGGCTGCACTCTTAGACCTGTGTGTGCTGCAGCTGTGCGCATGCACAGGGCATTTGTCAGGCATGTTATGGCTGCAACAGTAAAAAAAGCAACCAACCAAACAAACAATTTCCAATACTTTTAATTTTCCCTCTGTTGGTGCCGATATGATATGGGTTCGGTGTATTGGTGCACCTCTACTAAATAACATTTTCTAGTCATCACCATAACGGTGGTTAAGCATTGAAATAGGTTAGCTAGGGAAGATGTGGAATCTCTATCCTTAGAAGTATTTAAGGGAAGATTAGACAAACATTTGTCTGGAATGGTTTAGGCAGGGATGATCCTGCCTTGAGCAGGAGGTTGGACTAGTTGACCTTCTGAGGACTTCTTTTCTATTATTCTGTTTCCAAAGCACTCTGCCACCTAACTTGTTTCCTTGGGAAGCCAAAGCAAACCAACTAACCAATATTCAGTTGCTTACCTGCCCCTTCTTCCTTTTCTTCTTACCTGCTATGTGCTTCTCTTGGTGTGCTATTCAGCCACATAATCCATTTTCCCCTTTTCTCAGCACCTTCCAGCTTAAATTCATACGTGTTGTTCCCTTTCCCGTTGTTTAGTGGTATCAGCCATCTTTAGTAGGTGCAGATAGGCTTGATTTCAACTGTGTTAACAGAATCTAGGCTTAGCTCTTGATAAGCTCATTCTTAATATCTGTTGTCTCCATATGTTTTCATGAAGTGGAGTCTGATTTCATCATAGCATTAAATTAGCATGTATTCTAATAGGCTGGTACACTTATTTCTCAAAACCAAGAAGTAGCATTGAAAAACTGATGCATTGTATTTCCTTTCCACTGCACAACAGTGGAAGATGATAGACTTGCTTTTATCCAAGATAAACAAGAAAGTAAAGGCGAGCTACTCCAGAGTCAGATCCATCAGGCTAAGCTGTGATGTCTTTGCTTTAAAATGACCAGAAAATTTATTTTCTTTTTCTCTTGCTTTACACTAAGTTGAAGAGAGTGCTAAAATACCTCTTTTCGTTTCACTCACATTAGTGACTGCATATGAAATTTCTCCCTCCCTCTCTATGCTGATGCTTAAGCCTCGTACAAATGAGTCGAGCTCCCAATGTCTCGTACACCTAGTGTCCAGAAGCAGGTATCTGCTTATACCCTGGTCCAAGCACAAGTCCAAATGCTTATTCTGTGATACAGTACTGATCAGGTGAACCCTATAAGGGTGAATACCTGAGAAATTTTTTCAAGAGGTCCTATGTCTGGCTACCCTGTTAAAATAAACTCCTAGATAAAATGTCTCAGCATGATCACCTCAGATGTTCTTTATTTATATTTTTCCCCTTCTTCTATCTATAACATGATTCCTGAAGGCAGCAGGTCTTACCAAACTCTTGGTGTTGTGAAGGTTCACATCAGGAACTTAAACGGAGGTGTAATTGATCTTCTATTTGTCAGTCTCTTGGCTATCTTATTCATAAGTAGTATGAGTAGCCAATTTTAGTTTTGTGTATGCTATCATAATAGATGTGGTCCATAAGACTGAACCACCTTTTGTCTGATAGGTTGGCCATAAAGGATCTCAGGAAATTACTTCGTTTAATCAAAGACTAGAATATGTGTTCAAAAAGAGAAGGAATGGCATAACTTGTAAGTAAGGAGGGAGAAGTCTGAATTATTTGAGATGCTTAGCATTTTGGAAATGAGCAGGTTGTTCTGCCATGCCTGGTGTCAAAAGAAACAGTGGTTTTGTCACAAGGTGGGTTTAATTATTGTCCATTGCCTCTCAACATAGATTTATCATCCACATTTGAAAGGAAGAATGGGAGACTTCAATTTAGTTAGTATGTCCTAGTCAGAAAAGAAAGTGATCCATTTATATAACTAAGGCTTTACCTTTGAAGTCAAAATCTTGTGTACCAGAGAGATTGCTTTGTGTAGGATGTGTTATGGTGTGTGACATAGCAGTGTCATTTTATGAGACATCTGTTCTCCTTTTTTGTAATCAAAGTTTGTTCTTACTAAATATTAAACAGGCCCATTGAGAGTATAGATTTATTTGGGTAGAAAGCTGACTCCTTTTTTTCCTTTTCTGAAGCCAAGCTAATTAATTCCTGTTCGTGGGGAAATTTGTATTTATTTGAAATTGACTGTAGAGCATGTACAGAATTTTGTGTCTACAATGCTGTAATATGTTGCAGTGTTGCCAAACTGCCAGCCCAGCTGCTCTGGATCTCTGGTGAGTGGCCATATGTGATCGCTGCAAGAATACTTTAACTGTAGACCTCTGTCCTCAGGCTAAGTGATGATTATTCTTCATGTGTTTCAGTTTCTGAAATGGGCTGCAGCTTGACTACCCTTTCCCAACCCCTGTGGCTATTCCATTTGTTTTTTAGCTGACCAGGGCAACTGTCCAAAATGTTGTCTGTTTTGATTTTTCCCATTTATGGTGATTGCTCTCTTCTGTGCAACTCTACAGCATGGCCATTGGTTTGCAAAGGTTTATATTTGGTACCCATTTCCAGCTCTCATGGTTCAGCAGTTTTGCTAACTGTCACAGGTAAAATGTTTCAGTGGGATGATTCTGGAAAACAGGAGATTTCAACAATTGTAAGAACATCTCCTTTACTGTCCATTTCTGTATCCAAAAGACTTCTTCAGAAGACTTTAGCCTGAGGCTGTTGTAGCTTTTAGTTGTTAGAACTTCAGTGGCAAAAGATGGCAGCATATGATTTGGCTACAGAACTGACTTACTGGAATAGCTGGAAGAGTGACAAGGGTGGGTAGTTTTCACATTCTCTTTCACACTAATGTTTCCCAAAGGAAGTCTTCTCTACAACGTTCCAGAAATAGAATGCGATTCTTAAGACTTTTTTTCAGTTCACTTTATTTCAGTTCATTTTTATACTGATAGTTTCCTTAATTTGCTACATGTTATCACAATGCGATTTGGAGGTGCACTGATATATCCGTTAAATATCAGATCAACACTGATAAAAGGAAAATTAACATTATTGGCTACTGGTTTTTTAATTGGCTTTTTTTTGGCTAGTGTAGCCAGTAATGTCATTTGGGGCCTCCAGATGCCACGTGCATCCCACATGCATGCATGTGGCCAGGAATGCAGCTGGGCAGCATGGAGAGCAGCGCCCTGCAGGTAAGTCTGTGGAGGGGAGAGGGTGCTGGGGGGTGCAGATTGAGATCCCTGTGGTGAGGGAGGGAGTGGGGCAGGTGCTGGGGGTGCTGCCCAGCCAGGGCAGTGAACAAGATCCAGGGCCAGGGCTGGGAGCAGGACAGAACAGGGTCACTGTTGGGTGGGCAGGGGGTGCATGGCTCGCGTGGGATTCCTGAGGGAAAGGCCGCAGAGCAGAGAGCACCACACCCGCAGCAGGCAGCCCACATCTACCCTCACCCTGCTTGGCTTCGCTCTGGTTAAAAGCGTCCTAGCACTTAATGTTGTCAGTGGCACTTGAACTGAAGCTCATTCGACGAGCTTCAGTTCAAGTGCCACTGCCACCATTTTTTTTTTTTTTTTTTTTTTTTTTTTAAGTGCCTGCGGTTCTGCCTGCTCCCCACCCTGGCCCCCATCCAATTCACTGTCCTGACTGAGCAGCACTCCCAGCCCCTGCCCCACTCCTTCCCTTATCATAGGGACCTCCATCTGTCCCCCCCCCACCACTCCCTTCCCCTCCACAGACTTCCTTGCAGGGAGCCACACTGCTTGGCTGCATTCCTGTAAATCAACTATTGGTACCAGCCAAGAAAATCTTTATCGGTGCACCCCAATACAGTTGTCACTGTTCTTTATTGGGCAGCTTTTGGAGAGTTATGTGAGACATACTCTTATTTCTGTTGCACGCAATTCTGAACATACTAATTCATGAATACCACCAATGAATTTGAATAAATTAGTGTTTCCTGTTTGGAGTACACATAGGCTCCTGGAGCATTGAACTGTCAAATAGTTTTGAGGTATTAATACATTTTAAAATCTTCCTCATCTTTAAATGTTGTGAGCAGAAATTCTAACAGCAAGATGTTAAATACATCAAATAATAGAGGGTTAGCTAGAAATAGTTGTCACAACTGTGGGCAAGTTTGTAGCCAGTGCTGTTGAGGGCTGTTGGCAAATCAGAAAAAGAATGAAGACCTGTCCTCTATCCTTTCAAAAGATAATATGGCTAAAATGATGTAAACCAGGGATTAGCAATGTTTTTGGGCTGAGTGCCAAAAACACCCATAAACTTGACCTTTAAAATGTTGGCATGCCGGGGCAAGCAGTGAGAGAGCCACAAGGGGGCCTGATCCTTGTTGTGGCAGCACAGCCCTAGCCACTTCCCTGTTGTCTGCCCCAAGGCTGGGGCTCTGTAGACCCCATTGCAGCCATTTTCAGCCTCCCAGCTGCCTGGGCTCTGGGCCAGCCCCTGCTGCCTGTCATGGAGTCCAAGCTTCTTGAAGCCGGTGTTGGGGAGGCTACAAGCAGCTGCAGTGGTGCGCACAAAGCCCTGGCCTGACTCGTTACTAGCAGTAGTTGCACACACACCTGAAGGGGATAGTGGGGAAGGGGCTGGATCTGTACTACCACAACAGGGATCGGGTCCTCACAGCTCCCCCTGCCATTCACCTCATGGCACATGTAAGCAAAATACTTTCATGTGTCACGCTCTGGCATGTGTGCCAGGGGGTTGCCTATCCCTGATGTAAACTGTGGCTGTATGATGAATGCTATGCCAAGAGATGAAAGGAAGCAGTATGGCTTGTACAAAGCAGAATGGGATAGAAGCAGTGGCCAGTGTTATGAAAAAATAACTGACAGCTAAGACATCAAAAATATCTTTTGAGTGAGGATCTCCTTGCCATAACTATTCTTTATTAAATATGCAGCTCTTTTCTTCCTTTAGTGAAGCCATAATACTCTGCTCTGAGATGATCTTTCTGTTGAAGCTCAAAGGTGGGGAAGTTGTCACAATTTTGTTAATTTGTTGGTTTCTACTTCCCTCCCCTACTTTAGCACAGAGAAGTTTAGGTAGAATGGGTTTCTTTCTTCCATCCTCAATAATGAAGGAACTCCCTTTCTTCTGTAGTCTTACAGTATAGAAGTATTTGCTGGAAACATTTCTCATAGTAGGGAAGTTGCACCATGAATTCATGGAGGAGTTGTTAAAATGGTATTTTCATAACTTGAGGAATGGTTTTATAAACTGAGGGAACAGGGAAAACGGTGCTATTTCTGTAGATTCACGTAGGACCAATAAAAGCAGGAGTCAAAAGCCTTTGATAGCCTGTTGTAGCTTGTGATCCTTTGCTGCTGCCCCAGCTTTCTCTTCTCTGTGCAGAGAGCGGATCTCTCACCTTTCTTCCTCTAAGACAGCCTCCACCGAAAAGCATGGCAGGCAACAGTCTGGAACAGATAAATCAGTGGCAGAAGTGAATCGAGGCTGCAGCTGGGGAGCGAGTGAGCAGTCCTTTGCACAGAGCAGGGAAAGATGGGGGAAAATTAGGTCCCACCATTAGTAAAATGCAGAATGTGGGCCAGATAAGATAGCTGGGTGGCAGCAGGCCAACATTGGCAATCCCACCCTCCTCCCACCACAACAAACCCATCAATAAATTCAAAAAGGTACTTGCAAGGAAGTCCTTGTCATAACTGCATTTCCAACTATAAACAATCACTGTGGCAAGTAGACAATTATAAGTAATCATGTTTTAAATGCTGTTTAAATGCCATTCAGATGTTTAAGCTGCATTGTTTATAAACTAAAATTTTAACATTTTTATTTGCACTTTGAATTTTACATACTTAAGTAACATTTTCTCCTCTCTCCAAGTCAAGTATATAGAATAGAACCATTTATTTTGGTAAATAAATGATTGTAAAGAATTCTTATTTGAGCTTTTTTCTGTGTTAGGCTTGTGCTAGAGAGTGGTTTCTCTATGAATTTGTAGTATGTTTTCACTGCTTTGGAAACTGAACAACTCTTTTTGCAGGAAGGAAAATAAGCTAATGTTACTTTATTTGTTTTAGGTGGTTTTGGATGTTGGGTGTGGCACTGGGATACTCTCCATGTTTGCTGCTAAAGCAGGTGCGAAGAAAGTGATTGGAGTTGACCAGTCAGAAATTGTTTATCAGGCCATGGACATCGTTAGGTAAGGAAAGTTAAGTACTAGAACTGCAATGACTTTAAAACAGCTGTTGTAAGTTCAGCATCCGTTCTTCTCACACCTGGAGAATCTTCTCTTTTGGTTGGTGTTGAGTACTAGTCTTTAGTGATGAAGGAAAGATGACACAATCCAAGGCAGTATATCATCCTCATCCTTGACCAATTGATTTTTGGCACAGTCTTGTCACCTGGAATTTTGGTTGGGCCCAAAGCAAGACTGTATTTAGGTTAATATTTCCATAAAATTTCTCACTGGTGCTAGCTGTGGCATAAGCACTTATGCAGGCTGGGGCTCCCTGTAGATACCAGCATTTTAGGCATCATTCTGTAGCATTGCTTGGCCAGATGCTAGGCAGGGTCAGTATATTCTTTGTGTCACAACATCCAATTCTGTTACAGGTGGAGCTGTAGAATAGTGGGAGTTGTTTAGGAAACATATCCTAGTGTGTAGATGGGATCCTACAAGATAAGTACAAGTTTGCAGGGCTGCACTATACTGAATTATTATAGTTTCATAATTTCTAGGGTTGGAAGGGACCTGAACAGATCATCAAGTCTGACCCCCTGCCCTGGGCAGGAATGAGTGCTGGGATCATAATACCCCAGGTAGATATCTATTCACCTTTCTCTCGAAGACTTCCAAGATATGAGAGAGCACCACCTCCCTTGGGAGCCCATTCCAGAGCCTGGCAGCACTAACTGTAAAATGATGCCTCCCGATATTGAGCCTGAACCTACTCTCAATCAATTTATGGCCATTATTCCTTGTTATCCCAGGTGATGCTTGGGGGAACAAAACCTCACCTTTTTTCTGCTGGTCGCCCCTGGTGAGTTTATAGGTGGCCACCAGATCCCCTCTGTCTTTTCTTGTGGAGGCTGAATAGATTCAGGCCCTTTAGTCTATCTTCATAGAGCCTGGCTTGCTGCCCCCTGACCATGCGAGTGACCCTCCTCTGGACCCTCTCAAGGTTAGCCACATCCCTCTTGAAGTGCGGTGCCCAGAACTGGACACAGTACTCCATCTGCAGCCTGGCCAGTGCCGTGTAGAGGGGAAGAATCACCCCCCTGGACCTGCTTGTGATGCGTCTGCAGATGCACAACAAGGTTTGTTAGCCTTACTGACAGTTTCCTCACGTTGGTAGCTCATGTCCATCCTGGAGTCAACAATGACTCCAAGATCCCTTTCAGTCTGTGTGCTGTTGAAAAGGACATTGCCCAGCCTATTGGTATGTTACCAGTTCCTTCTCCCTATTGGTACTATTCAGATTCTGTAACTCAACAAATATTCATTTTTTATTTTCCATGGGTTTTTTTTATTGCCTTCAGTGGTTAAAATCTCTTTATGCCTTTTGAAATGAAGATTTGTCATATCCCAGCTAATTTTTGTTATTTTTTTTAATGAAGGCTTAAAGAGAGTCATTTATATGCCCTGTACATCAGTAAATTTAATACACTATAAAAATGAAGTTAAGAAAGTATCTTGGCTTTACAAGTGTGCTGCTAGAGAACCATCGCTTGTCAAAGTACATGACAGTAGTGTACTTCAGTGGAGTCTCCTGTTATGGAACATGCTGCATTATATCTGTTTTCAACCTGCTGTGTTTTATCTATGAAAGATGCTGTGGTAGACTAATTGACCTCTATTTTCTTGCTTGCTGGAAGAGAACGTTGTTGCTTTGCTAACATTACTATTCTACGGTGTCAGCAAAGCTTTTATTTAATAAAAAAGAAAAACTGCAAAGTCACTGGGAACACTGTTCACTACAATGTGTTGATGAAATGGTGGCTGTCTCTACAGTTGAAAAGGAAAAATTCAAGCTATAAAGAAAGAAAGAAGGATGTCTGAAAGACCTAGAGCTATTGGAACGTAGAACTGACATGTTGGGATGTATTAACAGAAGGATGAGGTTAGATCCCAGAGGTTATTTAAGGTGCACATTGGGGAATTTTAAATTATGGCCAACTTAAAATGGAGGTTGAAAGGACAGTTGGTGAATGCTGAGTGGCTCCTCAAAATAGTCTTTCCTAGTGACATTGCAGGAGATACTCTGATAATCTAACATGTTTCTTTTATAAGTGAATACCTTTACACTGTAGCTGCAGTGCTCCAATCTTTGATTACCTATTACTCAGCACTTTGACTGGGATGTTTTTGACATCATAACCAACGCTTTTCCAAAGAGAATTTTTTCTCAGTCTTTGACTGCTTTCAGACTGTCATCTGTGTGAAATAGCTCATCTTGCTGCTGCTTTAAATGACTCATTTGGGGTTGTTCACTGCTTTCATTCCTTATTAAAGTACAGAATGTACTCATTATATTTTCAGTTTAGCAAATGATGGAAATACCCATCTGCATTTCATTTCAAGTTTGCTGATTTGCACACTTTACTGGGGGCAGAAGAGGATTAAAAGGAGAGCTGTTCTTACGACAGTGATGAATGATCCCTTGCAGCATGCAGTGAACCATCACTAAAGCTACATATTTGGAGGTTACCCTTACTGTAAAACTGTTTTGTTTGTCTCCTGTTCACATTCAGATCATTTATAACAGACTTGTTACACCTTCCCATAAAGAGGCATAACTGAGAAACTCATAATATGCCAAATCTATATATTGGAATAACAAATGAATAATAAAGAGGAGAGCAAGTGATTTTTTTTTTTTGGCAGGGACATTACTCTAAAATAAAATTACTCTATTGCAGATAACATTGCCTAGAAGTGCAATGAGGAAATGCTTTTTATTGTCGAATAACTGTGTTATTGATCTTTCGGGAGCATTTGTTCTCTGTGACTTTGCAGTTTATTTTGTTTAACAAAACAAATTGTGTGCAAAGCAGCTTTGCAAAAGAGTTTTTCATCACTTTTATTGGAATACGCATGCTGTATTTCCTTTGAGTGCGAAGATGAAAAATAAGGTAAGAGTCCCATGACTCCTGATAGCCGCATAGAAGATTTCTTAATTAACCAATACCCACCCATTTTCCTAGCACTCAGTAACTGCCTTGTTAGTTTCTCATGTGATTCACAGAATAGAGGGTTAACGTGTACTTCAATGAGGTTCTAACTTGGATTTTTTTCTGTACAGTGGTGAAGCAAAATTACTCTATTCTTTTGCTCTATATCAGTTATGCAGCCTGTATAGTGAATTCTATTTTTGGTCCTTCAGGTATCTAAGTAATTAGTACCTAATATTAACTAGATTAGACCTAAGAACAAACTTTTGATTCTTAGTATCAGAAATAATTCTGTTTATTACAAATCACACCCTTTGTGATGAAGATTCACACATTTAGAGAATATTTAATTGATCCCTTATTTAAATATGTACCAGTTTAAATGTTAATTTAGCTCTTTGACCTTTACCTTCCCTCCATTCTATTGTATCCATTGTTGTCTTCTAGATTAAATTTGTAAAGAGATTACTGAGTTGTGTTGAAAGTCAGGCAGAGAGAGATTGTGGGAGTAAGATATCAGAAAGGGGCAGAGATAAGAATTTCAGTAGAGAAATAAATTTCACTGATGTGAATAATTATTCTGTCCTCTCTAACATTAGCTGTCATGATAACGGCATATGCAGGCAAGATTGATATGGTGCACTACAGAGAACAGAAATATTAAAATTCAAGAACTCAAGTTGTTTAGCCATTAAATTGCCATGTAGCGTTATTCCAGCAACTGCAGTAACATGGCAGAATGTACCTCTTGCAGACTACATGTTTCTAGTATAACTTATATAGAAGGTAATACTGGAATGCTGCAGTATTAAACATTGCAGATAACATTGCCTAGAAGTGCAATGAGGAAATGCTTTTTATTGTCGAATAACTGTGTTATTGATCTTTCGGGAGCATTTGTCCTCTGTGACTTTGCAGTTTATTTTGTTTAACAAAACAAATTGTGTGCAAAGCAGCTTTGCAAAAGAGTTTTTCATCATTTTTATTGGAATACGTATGCTGTACTATGACTATAGATTTATTTACAGGGGTCTGAGAAGGAGAGTTGCAAATAAGTAACTCCAAGAGAGGGGGAGAAGCTAAAGACTTTGCATGCACAGTGCTGGCAGAAGTGGGAGGAGCAGGGCAGGGAGAAGGGATGCTTTGTTAGTCTTCACTGACCAACACGTTCATCTGTCACTTGTCTTGATCTAGCTTGTGGAATTTGTTGTATGCTCTCTGTTAAAATATAACCTAAGAGGAAGACTATTCATTTCCCATCATTAACTGTAATATGAGTTATCTGAAAATATTTTATGTAAAGATAGTCTTTTTACTGCATAGTAGAAAACAATGACTTAATATTTGGAAAGGAAACAGCAAAATGCAAACATTTAGCACAATTTTCTTTTCCTCAGTCAAATTTGTTGTTTTTTTAACATACATTTACTTGTAAGCAAAAGGTATGGAATTATATAACTTGTTAAATTGCAACTTCAACTTGTAAACTTAAATTGTAGGTTGAATAAACTTGAAGATACTGTTACCCTAATCAAAGGAAGAATTGAAGAAGTAGACCTACCAATTGAAAAAGTGGACATTATTATATCTGAATGGATGGTAAGATACACAAGCATTCTTTACAGTGCAATTAGTTTCACCAGAAATGCATCATTTTTAGTCATAACAAGAATCTCGGTTTTTAATTTAATATGAAGACTTTTTTCATTGAATTTTTTCATCAAAATCTGTCTCATCTGCAGGAAAACTCTTCCCATGATAGGAAGTAGAGGGAATAGTTCTGATTACATGCCTCTTGAAAACACATGTCAAGATTTTAAAATTGTGTTGCATCTTGTGTGGCATGCTGTCCCAGAAAAACTTACGGGTAGTTTCTTGTTGTGAGTTTAACGTAGTAAGTGTCTGAAAAGTGTTGAGCAATGCCGTACATCTTGAAAAAATTATCTTAGTTGCTTTTACAAAGATGTGCATATAGCTAGTTGAAATGCATTTTTTCCTTCTCCAAGAAGACTTGTATGTTAATTGATTATTACACCAAAAGAGAATATGTTGATGGACAGGACCAAGGGAGAAACATCAGGAAGACATCTGCATGCCTGGAAGACAAAGATTGTTTTTAAATTGGGAAGCTTTTTCCATAGTTTGCATTTTTATAGTGTTAATGTGATTTAAATAGCTGTACAATCCTTGATACTTCTTAAATTGAATCAGTATTTAATATAATTGCTCTTCAAATGTCAGATGTGAACAATTGCCTAATTCAGATTAGGTAATATGAAATGTTCATAAGACAGTTTCATACATGCATAAATACCAGTAGTAAAGAGGAACGTCAGTTCCAAAAATTTGACTTGACTTTGTTTATTTGCCTTGAGAGGGTCCAGAGGAGGGCCACTAGATTGATATGTGGGCAGCAAGATAGGCCTTATGAGGAGCGTCTGAGGGACCTGAACCTGTTCAGCCTCA
>JAGPOW010000304.1:86791844-86833052 GCA_030014935.1 Caiman crocodilus
GACCCTGGCACTCGTTTCCTGCCAATTGGCGGGGGGTCAGACTAGATGGCCTGCTCTAGGCCCCTTCTGACCCTAGGTACTATGATACTATGATACTTGGTGAGTTTTGTAACTAAGATACTAAGAGCTTGAGCTAGCCTTTGACTGCTCAAGCATAGAAGTTGAGTAACAATGTTTGATAACATTTCTATTTACTGTTTTTGCACCATTCGTTACTGCCTCAGCAATTCTTACATACCCTTTCTCTTATTTTCATGCCATCTTCGATGCTGTTTCCTCCTCCTCCTTAGAACCTGTTCCACCTCTCAGTACTCTTCCATATATAAATCCCTTCTTTTTATAAGGGTGATGCAACAACATTTATCTTTTTTTCTGAAGTTCATCTGTCCAGATCCTCTTCAGTAAAGAAATTAATTCACCATTCAGATTTAAGAACAAAACCTAACCTACATTCTAAGTAACTGCTGTTATCTGGATCTTCCTGTTATCTCTCAGTGGTGGCAGATGACAGCACGAGGAGCAATGATCTGAAGTTGCAGCAAGGGAAGTTTAGGTTGGATATTAGAAAAAACATTTTCACTAGAAGAGTAGTAAAGCTTTGGAACAAGCTGCCCAGAGAGATTGTGGAATTTCCATCCTTAAAAGGTTGGAGATTCCATCCAAGGCTTTGTCTAGACAAGTTTTTAAGACCTGTCTAGACAAAGCCTTGAATGGCATGATATATTTGGGGATGGTCCTACTTTTGAGCAGGGGGCTTGAACTATATCAGTGGTTCTCAACTTTTTTTGTATCAGGACATTTGTAAACATCAGTGGCCAGTTCTGACCCACAGGTCCTTGACCCCGCCAGTGCCCCTCCTCATTCCTCCTGACCCACAGCCCCCTGACCCTGCTGATGCCCCTGACCTTCCCCCAAGAATGCTGGTGCCCTTCTCAACTCACAGCTCTCTGCCCTACCAGCTACCCCTGTCCTGTTCGGGTCAGAGTGGAGTGGCTGCAGTGGCTCTGGCTCATGCAGCAGAGCAAGTCTGGCCCTAGTACAGGCTATACAGGAGGAGGGGAGGCCTGTGGCACCCCCCTTGGCCTGAGTTGGTACTGTCATGTTCCACCCCTCCTACCCTGATGCAGCCTTGGTGCCTGGCCACTTTCCGTCAGTGCTAGCAGATGCTTGCCCCTACCCTCACACACCTGGACAGTCCGCAAGCCCTAGACCTCCAACCCCCACTCCTCATAGACTTATCTGCATTCAGCGGCTTGGGCTGTTGTTAAGTAATAAAATGGGATTCTGGACTAGCATTAAGGGATTGACATGACACCTCATTTGAAAAGTGACAGAGAGGCTTTATTTTTACTAAAAGTATTCAGGGTTAAATGACCCCAAACCAAAGTCTGTAATATTTAGCTACAAGTTGATAATTGCTCACCAAACAAGCAACAGAGAGGTGGTCTCTTTTCTCGGCAGCTTCTCCAGGTGTGGATCCTCTCACTAAGAAGAAGGCTGGATGCAACAGCAGTTCTTGTCAGAAGGATCTTTCATTTTTGAAGTGTGCCCTGTTAGCTGTTTTGTTCCTCTTCTTTCAAAGCATTGTTATAGCTGCATAAAGCAAGAGAGGATTCCAAGCAGTAGTCGACAGGAAAATCCCGTTAATCAAACTGTTCATTATTGGTCATCCAATAATGAAAGTTCCAATTTGAATGAATTACTAAATTTGGGATGCATCAAGAAACTGATTAGCAACCAGGACAAACACAAGTTTTTTGAGGAGTCATCCCTGAGAGATCAAGGGAGCCACTAAAGCAAAACACAAGTAAATCAGGAGGAGAGACCTATCACCAGGGATCTAGGTTTTCTGTTTCCAATAGAAAAATGGAGAAAAACATGGATTTTATCCTTTACTGGAGGAAAATGCAGATTTCTCATTTTACTAGAAAAACCTGCAGATTTTGAAGTTTTGCAAAGAGCTCTCTACAGGCTGGCAGAGCTTCAGCCTGTAAGGGGCTGGGAGGGAGCTGGAAGAGGGCAGTGAGGCAAGGGGCACCATGTGCTCATATATGCACATGGATGCCAGGCAGCCTGGAGAGCAACTCCTGCAGGTAAGTTGTGGGGGAAGGGGATTCAGGCCCCCACAGGGAAGGCGGGAGTTTGGGCAAGGCTGGGGCTTGGGCTGCTGCTGCTCAGCCAGGCAGTGCATGGGGTTTAGGGCTGCAATGCATGGCTGCAAGACAGTTGGGAGTGAGATGGGGCCACAGAGGGGGGCAAAGTGCACCAGCAGATCTGGGCGGACTGTTAGGGGGGTGGGGGACACCAGCAGGGCCATGAGGCTGTGGGGGTGGATGGAGGGGTACCAGCAGGGACAGGGGACTGAGCATGTGGGGTGACAGGCACCAGCAGGACTATTGGTGGGAAGTAAGGGGGCACTAGCAGGGCCAGGGGGCTGTTACTGGGGAGTGACGAGCACCAACAGGGTGTTGGGGGGCTGTGGGTGGGAAGTGAGGAACCTTTCATTGTAATCATGGATTTTGGGGTTTTATCAGAGAAGTTTGGATCTTCTTTTATCAGGGAAAACCAGGATCCTTGGTCATCAAATGCTCCCTCAACCCAGCCTGGCTGCATGCCAGCAACGTGCATAGGCACATGCAGACACACATGTGCCCACTGCCTCTAGTTGCCCCAAGCATCTCCCTACAAGCTGGAGTGCTGCCAGCGTGCAAGGGGAAATCCATGCTTTTCTGCATTTTTCTTGCTCACAACTCTTTCATATATTCTTACAGCTCACTTTTGGGTTGTGACCCATGAGTTGAGAAACAGTAGACTAGATGACTTTCTGAGAGACCTTCCAGCCCTAATTTTTTATGATTCTGTGCATTTGTCTTGTTTAATTTTGGCTTTATTTTGCACTCTGTGATCTTTAGTGTAAAGTTTGTGTGTTTTCCTAGCTTGTCAGCATTTTATGATTTAAATTATCTTGTTTTTTTCCTTCATTTGGAAATCTAACTGCACTGACCTTTTTAATTTATGTGGAGACTTAGTAATCTGCAAATGTTCTGGATTCATGGAGCTGTTGTCTTGCCCAAGTTAGATATTTCATATAGTTCCATACTAGTGTAAAGCACTTATTTAATCACCTATTAAAGTAGCAGCTCTCGAGTCAGCTTCCAATTGCTGGTATTGTAACTATTTTTTGAAGTATTATTTTCATTATTTTGGATAGTGTTAATATGTTACGTTGATTACAATCCAATCCTTTTTTAAATGAAACTTCACAACTATCCATTGTTGAACGCTAAGGACATCACTCTGAAAAGCACCAGTTACTTTAAGTGACTTCACTTTTCAAAAATAGTTTGGGCACCTGAGTCCAGGTTTCACTGAAGATCATCAAGGCTGGTGAATTCTATTTGCAAATGCTGCTTATACTCTTAAAATGATCTATCTGGTTCTCATTTCCAGTCCAAATAAATTCACAGCGGTTTGAAATTGCATTATATCTAAACTATCCCCATGCTTGGAAGAACTGAATCAAGTGAATTGGGCTGAAACTGTAGAGGTTTAATTTAGAAAAGTAAGTGTAAAATGAATTGGCTGGCCCAGAGAGGGGCTGTGAGTAGAAAAAAACAGTGCCAGGTTCCAGATCTGAACATCATGCAAAGCATGACGCAAGCCACCAGAGGCAATCCTCATTTAAAATGAGTAAGACGTGTAAGCTATCAATATCAGTGTAAGGTTGAGATGATCAGCAGTTTAGCATATTTTGCTCTTGTTAAGGATTAAAGTTTTTGAGGAAATAAAGTAAATGTAACTTAGTATCTAGGTTTAAAGATGTGAGAGGCAAGAATTTCTCATGTTGATACCTTTTATTGGACCAACTATGTAGCTGGGGTGTAGTTAGACAAGCTTTCGAATACAAGACATTCTTCCTCAGGTCTGATCACAAGGAGCCAGGCACAATACAATAAAAAACTGCAGCAGGTTTCAAGATTAAATTAAACAAGAGGTTTGTAGTATAAAATGAGAGAAATCATTTGTGTTCTCCCATTTCTGAGCTAATCTACCTTTTGGTGTCATGTAACATACACCCTGCAGTTAATTATGGTATCTTTATTCTAAATATTTAAAGGTATCAGTATTTCTGTAGGATGCTGCAATACAGAGATAAAGCACAATATGCTGTGGAGGTAAGATTAATAGCTGGATAACGAACAAAACGTTCTAGCACTGCACAAAAGAGAGGAACAGTGTGCCGGGTAGATGCAAATGAAGATTCCCTATTGTCAGATTTCCTCATGTTCACTTTCTCACCTAATGCATTTGGCTTTTTTCCTTGTTGTGTACCCTTACTGTCTGTTAATGATATTGAATGGTTTCTGCACTTGTTTCTTTTGTTCTTTCCTCCATTTGATACTGACCACTGTGAAACCTTTGCTTGTGTGATAGTGTAGTAAGTGCCTGAAAATGCTGACTGCCTCCTGAATTGATAAAATATTTTTCCCAGTGCCCATTATGAAGGCAAAATAGAGTTGAACTTTGCCCACTTGCCAGTTCTCTAATGAAGCCCTACAAAGTATAAACATTTTAAAAATATAACTAGTCTAATAATAGCCTTACTGTTTCAAAAAAACTTGAAACAGATTTTTTGTGATACCTTCTTCTTTACCAAAATATGAAAAAAAAAGTCTCATCTTGTTGTAGTTTTTATAATTTATTTATACTGCAAGAGCCTCCAAGGCCCTTGTTTGGGTCATGGCACTGGTCTATAATGTGCTGTAGAGCCAGGTACAAGCTTCTTGCAGCAAAATATAATCTATTTCAGGAAAAACAAGAAGTGAATATGAAACAGTAGGAGGGAAAATGAAAAGCAATAAGAAATTAACTTCTTCTGACATCCTTCTAATATAGTGTTTCTACATGACATATACAGAATTAAGTGTGGTGCATAATTTACAATGTTGCATTGTGTGGTGCATAATTTAGTGTTGCATTACAGGATGCTAAAGTGTGTGAGTTATGCAGTCCTTTCCCTCCTGTAACTTGCATGTGTTGCATGACTTGGAGTTCACTTTTTGAGTTTAGTGATGTATAATTCTTTTTTTGTCTATAAAAATGTTACCACCAAATGTCCAGGATTGAGAAAAATGAAAATTGTAGCTAACATAGTGGGGACTGAATTGACTTAATGTATATGCTGGATCTGGATATTGTGTGACCTTCTAAAAGCATATGGTGTTGTATTTCCCAATTAAAAACTGGGAGCCTTTCTTCTTTCAAATAGGTTCTTCTTTTTTTAAAAAACCCTGGTTTGAGAGAAGGTATTGGAGGTGTTGAAATAGGATTGGGTAGTGGGGAGAATGGGATGACTGTCCACCAAGAATTTGAAAATAGTACTTTTAGCTATATAAATAAGAATTCATGTGATACCAGTATAATGGAGATATACTAGTGAGGAGATGGAAATAGTGAACATTGTATGAGTTCAGCAGTTTTATGCATTAGATCAGCTGTGATTTAGATTGGCATCTCTGGAAGTCTGGCATTGTTCTCTTCTTTGGGTGCTTTCACTGTTCATTTAGTCTATGCCTTATAAGCAAACCAGGCATTTGATTATGTTTCCCTTTAAGGAATAGCAGGGTGACTATAGAATTGTTTTTGTCATAAATATAGAATCATAGAAAATTAGGGCGGGAGTGGGGAGACACCTCAGGAGGTCATCTGGTCCAACCCCCTGCTCAAAGAAGGACCATCCCCAACTACATCATCCCAGCCAAGGCTTTGTTTAGCCATGTCTTAAAAACCCCTAAAGATGGAGAGTCCACAACCTCCCTAGGCAATGCTTTTGGTGCTTTGGCATTCCTAACTTCATCCCTGCATGCCCAAGCAATACTCTTATACATAATATTTTTGTGGGTATCTAATTTCACATTTCTGAAATTTGCTAGCTTGCTTCTACTTGTTACCAAGCTAAAAGGTTAGATAAATTAGAGTTTCTCTGCTGAACTTTAGCTTTGTTCTTAAATGGTTTAGCAGGGGGGCACAGACAGAAAGGCAGTCCTTGCCCTGAATGCATTGACTGAAAAAATGTGTCGGTGAAGTTTAAAATGTTAATTTTCTACTACTTTTACATCTTTATCAGAAGATTATTTTGTTTCTGTTTTTCATTATGACTAGTATGTAGACTGTATGAGAAGATACAGAAAGATGCAGGGATTTGAGAGCTGTTTGAGGGTAGAAACAGAAATTGGTTTTTGTTGTATTTGTGTCTCCATAAAAATGTTATGGCTGCACAAAGCAGCAGCAAATAGGTATTCATACCTTTTTTTCACCGCACAGTGTGATGACAAAAGGTAGTAATAAGTTTAATAGATTTCATAGACATTAGGGCTGGAAGGGACCTTGAGAGATCGTTGAGTCCAGCCCCTGACCTAGGATCCCAGCAAGATAAACATCCAGTTGAATCTTAAAGGAATCCAGAGAAGGTGCTTGCAAGTCACCATCCTGTCCTCAAGTGTGGATGCTTTACCCCAAAGTTCGGTGTCATCAGCGAACTTGGCCAGTCCGCTTCTGACACCAGTGTCTTCATCATTGATGAAGATGTTGAAAAGAATAGGCCCAAGGACAGAGCCTTGTGGGACCTCACTGGTCACAGGGCACCACAATGATTGACTTCTGTCAACTACCACTCTCTGGGTCCGACCATGGAGCCAGTTCCCCAGCCAGCAGACTGTGATGTAGCCGAGGCCACAGTTGACCAGTTTTTCTATGAGATGATCATGGGATACCAGATCGCAAGCTTTTTTAAAATCGAGGTGTATGACATCAATCTCTTCTCCAATTGTGCTGCTTTATTGTGGATGCCTATTTGCTTTATGAAGGGAGAATGCAGGCAGCCTCTCCTGCTGCTCTGGTTAGGCACTCCCTGGACTTGAGGGGCCAGGTCTTCTGCTCCCTGGGAATTCCTGCACAGGATTGGGCCCTCAAGTCCAGGGAGTGCCTGACTGGCTGTCCTTGTTTCCAGAGATGGGCCTCTGGCAGTGTGTCTTTGGAAGTCCAGACACTCTGGTGTTGCTGGGGCTAGGGGCATCCAATCTGCTGATTGGTGGTCTTAGCCCTGGTATCATACCAGAGCGTTCCAGCTGCCTCTGTTTTCGAAGACATGGCCCAGCAGTCCCTGGAGTTTCTAGAAATTGTTTCAGGTGCATCTGCAAGCAGGAAACCTGTTGTCCTTGTCTCACCCATTGATCTTGCAGGACAACAGGTAACGTGTTTCACCCAGAGAAGTGGATCCACTTTGCCAGGCACATCCCAACATGGCTGATCTGTTTCATTTGGTAATGTCTGTTTCTAGCTTAAGGTCAACTCTGCAGCCAGAGAAGGCCCTCATAAACTACTAAAGGCCAAGTTTTTGTGGGATGTGAAAATCTTTTCTTACTATATGATTCCTTTTTTTTCCTTTATAGGCAATGAGCATGACTCTTTCACAAAGGAGCAACTTACTTGGGGTGTGCAAAGCAGTCCCTATTTGATTCAGGTTCGGCCGGAATCAGGGACAGTGATTCGATTAGTTGATTCGGATCACTGTCCCTGATTCGATTCAGCTCTATCCGAATCCAAAGATTCGATGCTGATTTGGTGAATCAGTGATTTGGGCATTGACACAGCTTTAAACGTTTTTTTTCCTACATACCTTGAAGTACCAGGCACGGCTTGTGATTGCTACGATGCTGGGATGCACAGAGTATCCCACAGAAGCGTAGGCGGAGCCCTCCATGTGCTTGGTGGCAAACACAGAAGTGGACCAGAAGTACTTCAGGTCAACTTTTAGATCTGCTGGGGAGCACATGGGCGACCCCCTTCCCTGAACCCCTTCAGCTCAGTGATTTAGCCATAGGGGGATCCTGGGTGCCCCTCCCCACCCCCCCATATCTGGAAGGCACCAATCAGTGAGTCAGGGACTGAGGTGGGGTCCTCAACACACTCCCTAGCAAACCCAGAAGTGGACCAGAAGTGCTTCTGGTCGACTTCTGGGTTCACCAGGGAGCATGCTGGGGAACCCTCCGTGTTTCTGTGGGACACTCCATGTGCCCCAGCATTGCAGCATTCACAAGCTGCCTGCTACCTAGAAGTGTATAGATGTAGCTTTCCATGTTTTTTCTATGGCTGGATCTCCAAATCTATCCCATTTGGTTTGGAGGGTTCTGATTCGATTTGGAGAGATGAAAGGGTCCTCTGATTTTATTTGGATGCAGAGATTCAGCCACCAAATTGAGCCGAATCGCCACTGAATTGAATCGGGCAGATTCAATCAGAATCCTTCTGCTGCTGGAGTAGCTGATGTTTCCAAAATAACTGGTCCAGATGTTTTCCATAAAGTAAGGTATTGTAGCCAGTCTTGAATTCAGTGTTCTATTGCAGTAGGAATATATAGAATTAGATGCCGTTTTGCATTCTTTATTCATTACTGGGGGGAGAGCTAGAGAATGAGCACAGTTACAGTTTCTGTAAACACTGTAAACACTGTTTACTAAAAATAGTCTGTATTATAATCTTCAAGAAATTTATCCCAGCCATGAACAAAATTATTAGAAAAACTTATCGTTAAAGGCTAGTTATATTTCTAGTAATAATATATACCTGTCTGTTCTTTTTATACAGTGTTGTACACTGTATAGCTTGTAGAGACTTGAATGTGTTAATTTAATCCTATCATGCATATTGAGGCTTCATAGAAATATTTGAGTTTTGCCTGCATTCAGTAGTGCATAACATTTCTGTCATTTAAATCTTCCCTTTGGTTTTCTGTACAACATTACACTTGTTTAAGGACACAGCAGGATGTTGCATACCAGTATCAGGCGTTGTGAGTTGGTCTTTTTTTTTCCTGTATGGCATTGATCTGAGATTAATAAATTGTTTCCCTGGTATGTTTTTGAATTAACGTACACATGATGGCCATTAATTTTCCAGCAGTGCGAAGGCCAACATAATGTATGAGAGAAAAACAGTACATGGAGCAGACTATGCAGAAAAGGTTCATATATAGATATAGTCTATTTTAAATGTGTTGCAGTTTCTTTTTTTATTTGTGCTTTTATGTTTTTTTAAGTACAGAAAGTAATGTCATAAAAAGAACCCTAGAAAGTCTATTTCTGTGTTACCAAATTGAGAAATTTTGTCTTGCTTGTCTGCCTGCAAAATGCAAAATTGTTTTCCAGGTTTTCAGCTAGTATTCTGTGTCCAGTGTATCTTTTTGTCTTCCTCACTTTTTTTTTTTTTACTCTGCAGCCTAGCTTACCTCATAGATAGGAATTTATCCTGGTAATTAGCAAGCTCAGTGCTTAAGGAAATAAAACAACTTCTAAATTTATAAGGGATAAGAAAACAGTCTCTGGAGACATTATTTCATAGTTGCTGCCTTTAGGTTTTTTGTCACCTTGGAAGCATCCTGTACATAGAAATCTATTGGAGATAGGTTAATATAAGGACTACTGGTCTTGCACATACACACACACAGCAGCTGTTCTGCTCTTCCTTGTTATTAATACCGATGTCTATAACTATAATAAAATGTAATCAAGTAGACAGTAATGGTGGCCCCTTTTAGTTCTGATTTCTTCCATGTTGGCTCCAAATCTGTATTTTAAAATGATTAAATAATAGTTAAACTGACTTAGGTATTTGCTATATGTTAACTTGTTGGAAGGGGTAGAGAACTAGGGCCCTTGTGTTTGTAAGGCTTTTACTTGGAGTAGAAAAGCCAAAACAAGTTTACATTAGATATTAAAACTGCTTATACAAATATATTAGGGAAAAGTCCCCACGGGATCAGTTTTAACATAAAATCATAGGAATATATGTGGCAAAACTATTAAATCCTTTGCCCATTAGGTCTTTATAAATAAATAACAGGCTTGCTTTTTTTAATGAACATTCCAAATTTCTTGTTGCATGCAAGATTAACCCAGACGCTATTTTTCTTAAATGTGTCAAGTGCGGGGTTTGACCTTTTACATTAAGGCTTTTAATAAAATCAGTGATTATAGTGGGGTCTATAACTTCAACTTCAAACTAATATTTAGATGCTATTAAACTGGCAAGATGTTTATTTCACTAATCTGATCAAAATATAGAAATATGATAAAAGGAAATAGTTCTTTTTGATGTTGCCCTCAATCTGGATTATCTTCTGTAACACAGTATCTTTTCATAGAACTGACTTTATGTAACTTCTATTTTAAATAAAAGTCTCTAATTTATAAGACACATGTTTTGTTCCTCACTTAGGGCAGACAACCTTCCATTAATTTCATACTCTAGAACTATATTTATTGCCTTTTGGCAGCTAGAGAACTGTCATATCATTTAGAAAGAGGAAGTGAAGGATACCAAGTTATTTATTTTAACTATTGATTGTGAGGGTAAGCTTAGTAAGAGGAGAAATGCTTCATTCCACAGCATAGCATTTAAAATCTTCCATGTATTCAGTTTCTCTCTTACAGGGAACATGTAATCTTCCTAGTCACTGAACTAAGACACACAAAAGACTAAATCATTAATATTCTGTTCACAGATTTGTTCAGTATTGGTCCTTTCACCGTAATTAACTTGAAAGTGCTAATATAAGATTTTTTTTAAATTTAACATTATCAGTGTGCAAGCAAGAATGCCCCACAGCATCATGGGAGAAAATGTCAGGTATAATTCTCTTTCCAGATGGCACCCCTACAGGTGAGGCAGTAGCCTGTGAAATTACATTCTAAATTACACTGCAGATGAGCACGGCACATAGAGCTAAGCATTTGGATATTGGTAATAAATGACTTGAATCAGTACCACAGACAGTTCCCAGTAACTTAATGGGAGTGTTGTATTGTACTGGGGAGGTCACAAACTATTACTGACCAGTAGTTCGCAGTGCTGAAGTGGAAAGGTCAGGGAAAGGACAGTGTGTTTACCAAAGTCTAGTCAGATCTAGAGATGGGAATGTTTATCTTCTAACTTAACTATTTAGACCAAATAGGCAGTAGATTGTCAGCATTTTAGAAGACAATTCATAGAGAATTCTGTAAGCTGTGGGGCTAGCTGCTAACATCTGGTTTTTTTTAAATATTCTGTAACTATGAGTATTGTCGATGCATGTCACTACAACCTCGCCAACCATGGTGCATATTACATGTTGGGACATTAATCTTCAATATTCTGAAAATTAAATCAGAAATGAGAATGATGATCATTCATTGAAAAGATGAGTTAGACACAACATATGTTCTAAAAGATTGGTTTAAATGTTAATTAGGGAATGATCCATGTTCTTCTGTCAAAAGGAAACAGGAAAGTCTCTTAGTAAGCTAATAATAATTTATCTATATCTGTAAATGTAGAGGTAAAGAAATCAAAGTACAGTTCCCTGCTTACTTCTGAGGTGGAGAGCTTCTCCCTATCCTGTGGCTCAGTGCAAGTGTAACAACTGGCTGACTAGTTCTGTGGAAACTCCTTTTCCTATTTCAGTCTGTGTAAAGATCAGGAAGTGAATGGTCAGTATATCAAATGTAAGAGCTGTATTGAATTATTTTGATAGCAAGGCAAGAGTGATGTCAGCCAAGTTTTGGCTGGCCCCAACTATGGGAAATGCATTCCTAGTGGCATACTTTTCAGGATTTTGTTCACTTCTGCAGATTCCCTGTGGGAGAACCAACAAAGTTAGGAGAAGAAACAGCAAGAGTTTCCTTTTCTAGTCCTATTTGATGATTTCACATTGCACAAATAAAAGTTAAGTTTCTGTTCTGTATAATAATGAGTGACATGAGATGTTTTGTAAAAAGACAGCATTTTCAAAGGGTAGCATTTACAAGTATGTACAGGGTAGGGACAGACATTACATATAAACTGGTTTAAGTGATCAGAAACTGGTTAAAACTTGTAACAGAACAGACATTCAGTGAACATAAATTGGTTTGCGATCAACCTGGTTGAATGTAGTATCAGACCTAGCTGTTTTGGATCAAACCGATTTTATGCAATGTCTGTCCCAGACCTTTCCTGGTTTAACTTTAACCAGAGTCCCTTAGCATCCCAGCATGCTCTCTGGATTGGGCTCCGTGCTCCAGCCCAGTATGGCTGGCTCCGCCTCTCTGCTTCCCAGCTGGAGCAGGGGCAGGAGTCTGGCCAGACAGGGTTTAATTCCCCCTTCCCTGTCCCACTGTCTGGGACCTGAGCCAGATTTGCTGAGCGCTGCTCTGCTCTGCTGCAGCAGTGGGCCTGCATGGCCCCTAAGGCAGAGGGGCAGGGAGGGGGGTTATTCACCCTTTACCCCTAGGAGACCACATCCAGGTCTGCCTACCCCAACTGCTGCTGCCACCATGCTCGCTCCCTGTTTGGGGCAAGTAGTGGAGTAAGCCCTCTCTGGTGGACCCTGAAGGGAGAGGAAATAACCCTCGTCCCTATCATGCTCCAAGGGGCCTTACTGGCTGTCATCTAACCATTCCCCCACCCAGGCGCTGCAGCAGCAGCCCCTGTCATAGTGTCAGAGACTGTGAGCCCTTTCCCAGCAAGGGTCTGCTGCAGGGACAGCAAAATTGTGGAGGACTGCATGTGGCAGCACCTAGGCTCAGAGGGGGTCAGAGCCTTCCAAGCCCCACCCCCAGTGCTGTGGTCTGTAGCAGCTTTCCCTGCCCCACAGCATGCCTCTCTCCCCTGCCAGGAAGGTGCTTGCACTCCTGGAAAACATAACGAGGCTGCTGCTCTCCCCTCACTGCTACAGTGGCTGGATGGGGGCAGGGCCAGATGCTGGCTGGCAAGGCCCCTTGTGGGGGCCAGGGAGTGGCATTATTCCCCGCTCTGCCCTTTGAGCACCACAGCAGGGTTTACCTGCCTTGGCTACTGTTGCTTGCTCTGTGCCCAGGGCAAGCAGTGGAATAAGCCCCTCCTTCTTTCCTTCCTTTGGCATCCAACAGAAAGGGACTATTCCATTGCTTGCACTGGGCACAGAGCAAGTGGCAGCAGCGGCTGGGGTGGGTAGACCCTGTTGTGGTGTGCCAGGAACAGAGGGGGGAATAACCCCATTCCCTGCTCCTCCAAAGGGCCCTACTGGTGGCATCTGGCTTCTTCCCTGCCCAGCTGCTGGAGCAGTGAGAGGGAAGCAACCACGATGGGGCAGCAGCCCCTGTCACAGTTTTCCAGAGCACAAGCCCCTGCCTTGTGGTGGGAGCCATGCTGTGGGGCACGGAAAGCTGCTATGGACCATGGCACTGGGATGGGGGCTTGGAGGGCTCTGGCCCCTTCCGTACCCTGGTGCTGCTGCATGCAGTCTGCTCCAGCCTTGCCTACCCCACAGTGGGGGGCCCCCTACAGGGAAGGGGCTCACATTCCCTGACTCTGTGACAGGGTCTATGACAGAGGCTATGACAGGAAGTAAACCCCTCTCTGTACAGGTCAGCCAGGGCTGGCCATTCTCCCTCCCCCCTCACCCCCCAGCACAGCTTCCTTGAAGTCAAGGGTGGGCTCTAGCACCCCCCAGCTCCTAGCCTGAGCAACTACAGGTATGTGCCTGCATTGTCTCAGTCCAGAGGGAATATCTGTACTGTTACAAACTGGTTCGACCTAAGCAAGTTAGACTAACCTGCAAAGGTTGAATCAACTCAGGCTCCAGCTTTTTGAATGTCTGCCCATAGCCATAAAGTGCTGTGCTTTTTAACAGCATGAGAGAAACTAAATGTTCAGAGGTTGTATAAGCTGAAAACAAATTAGGTATCCTTAATGCAGTTTCTGGGGAATGCCATCCATCTACAGTGGCAAAGTACAATGAAAAATCTTTTCCGTGGTTTTGAGAGAATGGAAACATACGGTATGTGAAGTACTAAATGTATCTAGGAAAATGAGGCATGCTAAAATTAAGAAATATAGCATAGGTAGGAAACTAAGAATGATTATGATTTTTTCACCACTGAGTTTTCAACTTTGGTTGGAGCAGCAAAAATAATTTCAGCCTGGTCTTTAACCTCCAAAGAATCTCTTCACCTTCATATAATTTTGACTTTTTAATCTGTAAAGGTTGCAGTGGGTAAACTCAGCATTGCAAGATCAGTTTTAAGGACATGGCAAACTGAAGGGGAAGGATTGATGAGTTAAGTGTAACTTATGCTGAAATATAGCTTTGTACATTAAAAAGGCCAAAATGTTTCATATAGAAAAGGAAATACAGGTATACTACAAAGTTTATAGGGTAATTCCATTTTTGAGGTAAATTTTTAAGTGCCATTAGAAGCACTTTCAAAAAAAAAAGCTATATATCACTTAATAACCATCCTTTTAATATCCTTACAGCTTCCTAGGGTGGCATTTCTAAGTGATCTTAAAAAAAATAAATCCATATATCAATTGAACTTTGTCCAGGTGAAATAAACACTGTCAGCACAGGTTGTCCTCATTTTTATAATGGTGTGATACTTCTATCGTTTTGAAGTGCATTTTCTTTTTTAATACAGATATTTTTTTTTTCTTAGCTAAAGAATTTCTCTGTTTCTGCCTATTGTAAAGATTTGGTGGGATTTTATTTTTGGCTGTAGGTGTGATTTGGAACATTGGTGAAGGTGTGGTACCTATTTTGGGGGGGGCTTGATTAGTCAGCATCAGTCAAATGGGTGATTTTTCTCCCTCTTTGCACTCCTTATTTTTGTAATTCATGCAGAACTCCTTAATCTTGGCATCATTATTAGAAGCTCTATGGATTACTCCTGAATTAAGGAGCTTTCTTCTGTAATATTCTGGGGTTTTCAATTCTGTCTTTTTTCAGACTGTAAAACATTTTCACCTTGTCTGGATGTCTTTTAGTAGTCTGGAAGATTCTGATCTTAACTTCCAGTTAAGTGGGAATTTAATAAAGAGAGCTTTTACTATCCAAGAGCATATCTTTTAAACTTCTCTGCTTTTGGAGCATGCAAGAGATTCACAATCTAGTCATCCTTGATTGTGTTCAAGTAATTAAATTTGGAATAACTTCCAGGCCCACCACTTTAGCTGTTTGAAGACCAGATCATGTTGGCCCTGTAGTTAAAGCAATGACACAATATTGGCTGCTGTTCCACTTCGTTTTACCTTAACAGCAGTCTGCCCATGGTTGCCATCTCGAGTACTTAGGTTGTATCTGGAGTGCCAGTTAACATAGAATGAAAGTATCCAGCCTATCAGCGATGCAGGCTAGTTAGTGTAAAAATACCTCTAGTCCCTACCCAAGGGTTTTTGGTTTAGTTGAAAGTTTAGGGCCCTGAAAGTTCTGAAACCTGGTTCTCTGAGTGATTGGTCTTGCCCTGTCTGTCATACCTGGTGATACCTTTATAGCCTGTACTGATAAAGTCTGCGATTGAACACTTCTCTGCCTCCTGGCCTTGTAGTCAATGGCTCTGTTTTGAATTGGCTACTGTTACAAGCTGGCCAGAATTTAACTGTTTGTATTATTATTATAAGTTTTTTTGTTAATCTCTGCACTGCCACGAAAATGACTGAAAAATTAAGAAACCAAAAAAAAACAACCCCTTGCCTATAGGTTGTTTGATATATGTATTTGGCAGGCAGTGGTTCCACTTGCACAAAATGCTTCAAGTTTTAAGGTGGTGGTTGTTTTTTTTAGGGATGCTGCATTGCTGTAACCCTTGTATTTGTAGCTCCAGTACCCCATAGGCTGAGTTTAAGAAGGGGCTTATTACAAGTGCATCTGTGGGAGATTACCTAGAGCCCTGAGTTTCTCCCCACTGCTGCCACTTGCCTCAAGGAAAATACTGAAGTTGCCATGGGCTAGCTCCCTATCCCAGTAAGCCTCAGTTCTGCTGCTTTTGTAGCTGCAGTGGAGGAATCTCTGCCAGCTCCAGGGTTATGTAAGAAACTATAGCAGGGGTTGGCAAAATATGGCCCATGGGCAGCCCAGGCACTGTCTGGCCTGTGGCATGTTCTGCTGTCCCCTGGGCACGCAGCAGGGTTGGGGCGGCTCCACAGCTGGATTGCCTTTCTAGGCGTCCCAGGCAGCAGAAGCTCCTTCTGGCTGCCACCACCACAGGCCCCAATGCCGTAGTACTGATGGGGACTTGTGTGTACAGCCCTGGTCCCCACCCACCCCATGCCTGTTCTGGACTCGGGGCAACAGAGTGGGCCAGCTCCAAACCAGCTGGAGCCTGTGCACACAGCTGCAACCTGGCCCACCCCGTGCCTGCTCTGGACTCACCTGTCCATGCTGAGCAGTGGGCAGCTGGACAGAAGCTGCTGCTCAGCACAAGGGAAAAGCAGGCCCTTGCTGCACTACCTGGAGCCTGCGTCTGAGCTGCCCTGCAGCTTCTCTGTGTTGCCACCGCTGCCCTGTTGGGTGGGCCAGTGGCAGTGGCAGCAGAGAGGAGCAGCAGGGCAGGCCAGGCACAGGTTCCAGGCAGCTGCAGCAAGAAGGGCCTGGCAGTGGTGGGAGGAGGGGAAAGGTTGGCGCTTTTCCCCTGGGTCCTGCAGCAGCTTCTGCCTGGCTACTGCCACTGTTAAGCATGCGTAGGCGAGTCCAGAGCAAGTGCGGGGTGGGCCGGGTTGGGGTTGTACACACAGATTCCAGCCGGTCCATAGCTGGTCTGCGCTGCCAGGCCGAATCCAGAGTGGGCTGGAGTTAGAGCTGTATGCATGTATCCCCACCAGTACCATGAGGCTGCGGCAACAGTAGCAGCAGCTGGAAGGAGCCACCAGCACTGGCGGAGGGAAGGGGTATGCTGATAGGCCCACAGCTGCCCATGTGTTCTGTGGGCCCAAATGATTGCCTGTCCTTCAGCTATAGGTTCCCCCTCTCCATGGAGAGGGTCATCCTAGAGTATCACCTGCCCAGAAATCACTGCTTCCATGTGCAGTCAGTAAGAAGACAAACAACAAAATGATTTTTTATAGAAGTGGAACAAGCATAAGAAATCAGTAGCCATAGGTTGAGATACAGACAGAGATATGAGAGTAGACAAAAGGAAGAAACCATAACACTGGTATGTTCTTACTCTGCATCTTAAATCCACAGATTCAGTCCATAGCCACCTGCCCAAGATAGAGAGCAGTTTCTGTCTCTGACTACATGCCAAAGCCTTCTGCATCTACTTGTCAGTCACTTTCCCAGCCTGCTTGGCTGGAGGACCTCATCCCCCTTTTTACTCAGGAAGATTGAAAACCAAGCCATGCTTTTGAGGCAGGCTTTAACTACCTTTGTCAATCTGGCTGTTAACATGTCACCCTTTCATTTCTAGGGGGCTCATATACAGTGTCAGTAACTCCTAGCCCCTGAAGGTGTATATTTACCAGACTACAAACTTGAATGCTCTTAGACATGTGGATTTGCTAATTCAATATCTAGCTCTCCCCCAGAAGAGTGTGACCAGCCAGGTGATGAGTTCCTGGCTCTTCTTTTGATTGTATATTTATCATCAACCAAGTCCAGGGTTCCTGTACCTCTTAGCCTGTCTACATGGAGGACCAGTAAACAGCCTAAGTCAAATGCAAATTCTTAATCATTAACTCTTCTAAGGGCTTTGTCAGAGGTTACCTGTGTAATGCTAGAAATCTGTGGAATATAGGGATGTCATGAAGACAGGGCAGTATTAGAGCAGTCATAGGTGGAGGCTTCAGGTCAGTTCAGACCTGCATGACTGACCTGTGACTAGAGGGCCTGGTGAGCCAGGTAGAAAGATGAGAGGGAGGCTTGTAGCTCAGAAGCAGCTTCCCCAGGGCTCTGAGATGCAAGCTCCATGCTGAGGGTGGGGCCACTGGGTCTTAAGCCCCAGGGACCACATTCTTAGCGCAGAGCAGCTGCAGCTAAGTGAGACCAGAAGCTGCTTGGTCTCTTGTTTTACTAAGCCACGGCTGCTCCCCACTCTCAGTGTGGAGTGACCCAGATGGTTTCAGTGAAGAGCAGCTTCCCTGGGGCTCTGTTTTCTTGCTGAGCAGCAGTGGCTCCCTGTTGAAATTGAGCTTCCATGTCGGTTTCAGTGAGAGGATTGCCTTGGGGAAGCTGGAGCTCTCTGGATTCTCTGAAACTGAGTTGGTGGATCTGCTCTCAGCACAGCGCTGCTGCAGCTCTGAGAGCAGAGAGCCCATGGGAAACTCATTCCCTGGGGCACTCTCAGCTCCATGCTGAGCAGCTTAAGCCCTGACAGCCCAGTTCTCAGTATGGATCCGCCATAGCTCAGTGAAACCAGAGCCCTTGGGAAGTTGTTTTCCCTGGGTTCTGTACGTTTGCTGAAATTGACAGGGTGGCAGTCCTGGTCTCAGTATGAAGCTGCAACTTGGCTAGACCAGACAGTCAAATGTTAGCATGGTCTCTCTGGTCTCACCCAATTTGAGCCTCCCAGCAGTAAGACCATGTGGTTGGGGGAAGCAGGCTTCCCCAGCTCCATGGTCCCTCTGCAATTAAGCCTCTCGGAGCAGTTGCCCTCAGCAGGAAGGTGGAGTGGGGGATACCACTAGAGTTTTGGAAGGTGGGAATGGGAAGAGTGGCTGGGAGCTGGAGAGAAATGAAAGTAAAGCATTTTATCTTCCCTGACCATTCAAACAATACTGGATGGGTAAAACGTTTCCAAGATGAACCTACTTTTGAGTGTCTTACCTTTAAAATGTTTAGAGGGTACTTATGACAGTTTAACGGGTTAATACTCTGGTTTTAAGTGCCTTTATGTATGCCAGTTTTAAGGTACCCTGTGACAAAGCCCTAAGTGTGAAAAGCTGAGGGCTACTCAAGTTATCATGGCTTTTCTGACACAACCTTGGCTGAAATAAAGATATAGCAACTTTTATATTTGTATCAGATACTAACATGTATTATTATGAGAATAATAAAGCTGAACACAGCTTTGCACTACCTACAGTTGAGCCAAAAAGCCCAAGGCTGAATAGATTCAATCTTTGTAGGTTAGTCTAAGCTATGGAGATTGAACCAATAAGCAAGTGAACAGACATCCTCTTGATTCTGGAAATGTAGCTACATGCCTGCAGTGGCTCAGGTCAGAATCCAGGGGGTGCTACAGCATGGCTCTGTGCTTGGCTGCAGCAGACAGCTTGGACCATAGCTAGCCTGCCCACCCTGTCAGGAGGGTTTTACAGAGGAGTTGCAAAGCATCTGGGAATGCTAGGGAACTGTGACTTAAATCTAGAGGGCATCTAGGACAGAAGTTCAGTAAACAGATTTAACCTAAATCAGTTAAGTCTGACACTGTATCTGTCTAGGTTTATCTTAAACAGGTTTTGGCCATTTTGAAAGTAGTTTATGTGCGCTGAACTTCTATTGTGTTACAGATTTGAATCAGTTTCCAAAGGCTTGTTCTGGTTTATGTGCAACTTCTGTCCCTAGCCCTGGTGACAAAACACCACAAGAGTAAATCTGTTTTTGGAGAATACCTATGCATGCCACACAGTGAAACTCCAAAGGGTAACTTGGCTTTGAGGTGAATCCATGACAGAATCCTTGCCTTTAAGGGTGTGAAGAACATAGTTGGTCCACTAAAAGATATCATACTAATAAATCTTTGCCTCTGCCATAATTTCTGGATCATCATGGCTACAATATCACTCTTATGGTACCATAACATTTAAGAGTGTATATAGACGAAAAAACTATACAAAATTAAAAGGGAATTAAGGACTTCACTACATTTCCCACTAATCTGTGGTAACTTTTCACATGTCTCTTTCTGTCCCTTGGTAAGAGGAACCCGTGGTAATCTAAGCTATTATTTTGTTCAGCATCAAACTGCCTCTCATCAGTTTCCACTTAGTGTAGAATAGAGCAGATACAAGAAATAGTTACTACATAATAGTTGATCCAGGAAATTGACCCCTAGTAAATCTCATCGAAGGCTTTTTAACAATACATTGTTTGTCTGCCGCGCCCTAACTTTGAGTTTTCTGTTATTATATTACTTGTGTGCAAACATGTAAGGATGTGAATTCTGTTGCTGTTGATATCTGAGTAATAATGCAATAAGAATACAGGTAGAATAGTCCAGATAAATAGCAGCTGTAAACACAGTTATTTTGGCTTGTATGTAGCATGTTGTATGCTGTTAGCTAATGGAATCTCAGTTGCTGGTAAGAACTAGAGCAGCATCAGCAGTAGGGGCACATCTTTTTAGGGGTATCTTCTTTTGACAGCAGTATCGCACCCTTATGCATATTCATTCAGAAGCATGAGCTTTCATAGACAACATATCTAACTAAGTAGGTTATAGCCTACAAAAGCCTGTGCCTCTGAATGATGCTGTCTGAGATACCACTCTGCCCTAACTTCTGCCTAACTTGAGACCAAAATAACTAATTATTTCTCCCATTTTATTTTAGAATTATACCAGTTTTTTAGAAAATACATACCCGAGAGCCTGGTGGTATTTCCTTTCTTTATTCAGAAAATGATAAAACTTTTTGTCTGACAGGCAGAATAATCATAGAGGTCACCTAGTCCAGCCCCTTGTATGAGACAAGAAGCATCTGTCCTACGATTGAACCTGCAACCTTGGCATTAGCACTACACACTAACCAACTGAGCTAACATATTTTCTTGTGTTTGGAACTAGAAATGAAAAAGAAAAATGTTTTTATAGGCTTTCTGTTTTTTTCTGTATCAAAGGATGGAATGGCTATAATAACAGACAAAAATCCATCTGTTTTAAAAAGGTATCATTGGAATTATGGTTAGGTGGAAGCATGTTTCCAGCATTGATGAGTTTATAATTTAGATTATATTTCTGTTCTGTTACAAAAGTAGAATTTTTTTACCTTCCAAAAATAATTGAGGTTGTACCATTTTAATGCCAAATATTTTCATGCCTGTTCTTGTCTTGGTTGCTGCTGACCTGCCTTGTGTTCCTAAAGTTGATTTTTCTATACTTAAATGGAAAATACTGGCATTAATGAGATCATACTTACTGCTTGTAAAATAAAGAAATGTAGACATCGAATGAAAATGCAAAATAAGTGGTAGCGCTGTTTAATCTCATTTGCTTTAGTGGTATAAAAATATTTATGTGGGTAAAGTGTATAGTTGTCATCTGGGAAGCCTAAGTTATATTTACCCGTGTCATACAGCCTATGGGTTGACAAGTACTATGAATAGTGCTATGAAATGCACTGTGATTATTTAAAAGCTGTTCTATTCTTTGGCTCCTCTGGTACAAACCATGTTGGAACTGTGATGTATGTTCAAAAGTAGTTGACTTGATTTGAAGAAGTGTGTATATTTCTTTACACAATTGTAGTTTAGCAATTTGTTTTTATAAAAAAAACAAATGGTGACATTTACCAAAAAAGATAGAATATAATACTGATCTACCTCTTGAATAGTCTAACTAATTTGTCCTTGCAAAGCACTTATAATGATTTCAGTACTGGTCGTTTGGGATATTTAAGATGCAATTACATGGATCTAGAACCTTGCAGTATATACTATAGTTAATGTTGAGAAATTCACTAAATGCTTGCAAGAATCTCTCATCTGTGGTTATACAGCCATATAAGAAACCCCTACAGCTCTCTTATTCCAAAATTTTCTCTTTAGTTGCTTATAATGTTCAAACAATCTCCAAGCCTGAGAAAATTCTCAAAAATACACCCGAAGCATAATATGAGGTATGAAAACTAATTTCTGAGTTGTCTTATGGATAAAGAAGACATTTGTTTTTTAATTACTACTTTTTTTTCCTTCGCAGGGCTATTTCCTTCTTTTTGAATCTATGCTGGATTCTGTCATTTATGCCAAGGACAAGTATTTGGCAGAAGGTGGCTCAGGTTGGTTCAGAATTCTTTTAATAAATTCAGCTCTTGGGGGAAACCAAATGAACCCAGAGACTTGGAATAAGCTATGCATGAATGAGGAAGTTCCCACTTGAGATGAAAAATGTTTCCATTAGTGGAAGCTTCAAGGCATTCATTTACCATATGGGTAATAGAAAAATGGTAGATGGGGTATTCAGGCTTCATAGTTAATGGTGTTTTCTAAAAACATCTTAGACTTAAAAGAAAAAAAGTCTAAAGAATAAACCTTTAGTGTTCTTTCACTTTTAGTAGTAGGGTGAGATTATAATCAGAAATGATTCAAAGGTTAAAAAAAAAATGAAATGGTAAATCTCTAATTCTCTGTGCCCTTCCTATAGCCTGTTTTAAGTTTAAAAAACATATTGACTTTGCTAAGAGCATAGGTGCTACTTACCTGGAATAGTTTTAATGAAATTTAGGCACATTAGAGTATGCTAAGCCAAACGAGTTTATATCCATAAATCAAAGTAATATCCAAAAATATATATTGTTTTCTCTCATTGCATTTCTGAATTGACTTGAAGTGCTGATTCATGTGGGAAAAAAATACAGGTTTGACAATTTTGGGCTGGATCTAACTTAAAAAAAATCAATCAGAAAAGAAAAATAAGTTGGGGCCAAATTATTTGCAAGCATACATGAATTTGATCTCTTGCATCACAGAGCTGGGCTAGGATCCTTTATACCACAAAAGCTGTGTTATCCGGCACTTTATCAACCAGAAAGCTCTTCTAACCAGTATCCGAGGGATGCGGCAAAAGTGAAACTGAAGTCCTACTTCTGGTTTCGCCGCCATGAGCCAAATTCTTCTCCTTCACTTCTTTGGCCCAGAGCAAAGCAGCCTGCACAGGGTCCCCCTCTCTGTCCCCCAGCATACTGATGCCAGGGAGTGCACCAGATAGTGCACATTGGATTAACCAGCATATTTGATTAACCGGCATCCCCCATTCCCGGGGATGCTGGATAACAGAGCTTTTGCTGTATAGCTTTTAAGATAAGTATGCGTGGCACAAAGTAGTGCTCTGTAGAGATACAGATAAAGCTGGCAGGCCTCTTTGGGCAGACACTGCCCTGGGATGCCACCAAAGAATAGTACTTTATTGTGCCCTTTGGCAGTGACTGAGGAGGGGACAGACATTCTGGGGTTTGTTTTTTTTCTTTCACTTTTTTTTAAAGGTTCTTTGGAATTTCTGTTGGCTATTGGAGCAAAGAGGAAGAATTAGGTGTGCTTTTTGCAGGGAGAGGGAAAAGGGAGCAGTAATTCCAACTCCTCTATAAGATGGGGAGTGTGGGCTTGGAAGAGAGGGTTAAATTGCAGTGGTGGGATTATGTGGGTGTGTAGCAGCAGGGCAAAAGTTTGTTGTAACTACGTGATTGGTGATTGGGCTTAGTAGAAAGTGGGTTCTTTTTGTTTAGCAGTTTGGGAAGTGAGGCAGTAGTTGGAGGAAGGGAGGAAGTTGGGTTTCTCAGGTTTTGGGGTGGTGTTTGGGGAATCCTGCCTGCAAATGGTTTGTTTATTGTAAGGTGCTCAGAGCTTTTTGGATGAAGTGGGGTATATAAATTAAATTAATGAATATATTAGCTTCAAGGCCAAAAGTTGTATACCTCTGTTAGCATGGCACTTATACCTACGCCTAGTTAACTCTGCTGAATAGTAGGGTTTATTAATTTAGTTTATAATACTTTGCTCATGCTCTATGCAGGGGTATAAATATTTTTTAAATATTAGGTGTTTACATTCTTCTAATTATATCAGTTAACCATTTAACTGATTGGGCCAGGGCTAGAGTTGTGGGGCAGTGACTGCATGGGACCAAGGCCTGGGGCAGAGCTGCGATTTGCTCCCTGCATGTCCCTGCCCATGGAACTGGCACCCGTTGCAGAGATGTGTGAAGAGTAGATCATGGCTCTTACCTGAGCTGTCACTGCCCCAAGATCCTGTCCCTGCCCACACATCGCATCCCTGGATACCATTCCCTGGCCACCTATGGCCCCATCCCATTCAACAACCCAAACACATCCGACTCATGGAGGTCCCAGGCCAGTCTCGATGGAGTTTCCACCTGCCCGTCCACTCCATCTGGTGGCCTTGGCAGTGGGTGTGAGGCGGATGGCCCCAGGGCCAGATAGGATCAGTTGCCACTTCCCACCCCAGCCCCACAACAGCTCACTGAAACTGTATGTGGCCCTCCAGCCCAAATACTTGTCTACCCCTCATGTAGTAACTATCAAGGTGGAAGAAGTGTATTATAAATATTCAGAGAGATTCTTGCAGTGATCTGGCTGGATAATGCAAAACTGTTGTCTATAAAATAGTAGCTTGTCCAGTGCCATCTTAGTACATTTTCAGTAGAGTAAGGGTTGATACACTGTTCATTCTGATTATAGATATGATATACAGCATCCTTATTTAATCAGAATACTTTTATATCTTACTATTTGATTATACTTTCATATAAATTCTTAAATTAAAGCATTGATTCAGCGATGCCAAGAAGTTAACACATTTTATGGTATTTTTACTAGCTACACCCATTTGAAAAGAACTTCCTTTGGCGCAACATTTCTCACTTTAACATTTGGATGATACTGTTGGTGCATGGTGTATTTGGTCTTTGAATAAGGCGAGACAAGATGCTGTAGAATTTCAGAAGAGAAGTAACTTGGAATTTTTTAAATGCAAGAGTCAGTACTTGGGTGGTATCCTGAGTGGTGACTTGTCAGGCTGATATAGGAAGGGATTTCATTTCCAAAGTTTGGCCTGTAGCAGGCAGTGGGAAAAGAGAAGGAATTTCCTACATAGGTGGACAGAGTGGTTAGTGGCAAAAGTTAGGACATGAGAGACTTGGTCTGAAGATAAATGCAAGGGCATTGTATTGTATGACTTTCAAATGTGAAAGAGTTTAAATCTAATGTAGAAGCGCTGTGCTACCTCCTGGCCCCCTGCACAGCTTTGGGAGACTCGAAGCACTAGGAGGAAGCCAGAGGCAGGTTGGAGACAAGCTGTCTATCTGCCAACAGTGGAGAAAGTGGAGGAGCAGTTCCCTATCAGCCCTGGCTGGAAAACTCATAACTGAGTTAACTTTGTTGTTCTCCAGCCAGAGAGCTGGATATTTGTACACTCCCTATCTTGCCAGGTTTTCTAGTACTGCATATTTCTCTGAAATAGAACTGTTCATACCCAGTTTCCTATTATAGTTTGTGTACATTTAATTCCTTTTTTTTACTTTGACAGTGTGGTGCTTTTGTTTTGTTTTTTTTGTTTTGGCCTCTTCGCAGTCACCCAGTTTGACTTTTTTCCATGTTGTGTTAACTGTGTCCATTTTCAGTTTCACTACACTGACTTAATGATTGCATTAATGACTGTGTAACGTAGTGCTCACTGCAGTGTGCTAGTTTAATTGAAGTCTGTCTGTGCTTGGGATGCAGCAGAGAAAAGGCAGTCTGTTATAAAGCTTAGTGTTACACAAACCAGAGATTCTCATGTGTTAAAAGAGAAATATTTACATAGTGTAGCTCACATCATTTTATTTTATTTCATTGCTTATTTTGTTTATATTGTTTATTGTTTTTAATTTATTTTGTTTTTTATTTTAAATTAATATTATTTTATATTGTTATAGTACAAAACTAATCATATTTAGAGCCTGACTGTGTTGGACTCTGAACATGTTTCATAGTAGAGTACCTTGATTTGCATGGACTAACGTAGTTTATTAAAGATTTGGAACATACAGTAGAATAATAATGTTTAGCAATATACTTTTTTCCCATATAAGTGATTCCTCCAAACCCTTCTAAAGATACCAAGACATTTTTTCCTTCCTCTTGAATCTTGATATTTAAAAAGGGCTTTATATTGTTCTTTTGGGACCTAGACAGTGCTGGAAAGGTTTGTAGTAACTTAATCCTTCTCTGCTTCCTAAGTGGGTTTTTTTCTGTAGATTGCCTCACCTTTTGTTGGCCTAGAGGATTATCTCCCCCTCTCTCTTTTTCCAGAAAATACCATTTTACACAATCACTGTCTGTCCCAGATAATTTAGCTTAGATTTTAAATAGAACACTTTTTCCTTAAGGTATTTATAATCCCTGTACTCCTGCCAGCTGGTATGGAGGGCAAGTGACTGTCTCTAGGACACTTGTCAGTGTCACTCTATAAATCAGCCAGCGGGTGGAGTTCAGGCGCCAAGACAGTTGTGATCTCCATGGCTCCAGGAGGTCATTTCTTCAGTATATGTGAGGATCAATAGAACCAATGACAATTCCAAAACATGAGCAGCTAAAAATAAGAACCCATTCTGGAATGAAACTGTCAGACCAGCCTTAGGACAAAGTTACCTGTTAAACTCTTGACTTTTAGAACAAGTGTCATTCTGGTATATCAAGCACCTTTCCAAGGTGCAAAAGTCTTTTTGGCTTTTTGAAGTCTGGAAAATTTAATGAAAGAGCCTATCACTTGTCCAGATCTTTGAATAGGTCAGTGACTGAACCAGAAATAGAACCCAGTTTTCCAGACCTCTGCTTAACTGGCTGAGTCATGCTTGTCGAAACTTAGCTTATCAGTATCCTGCAGCATTTGAGGTAAGAATATCTAGGGCAGTGATTCTTAACCAGGGTGCCACAGAATGCTCGGTTGCCTTAAGATCCTTTTGGGGTGCCTCACAGTGCCGTGCAGTGTTAGCACTGTTAGCTGTACAGACATGATTCACAAGATAAACCCAGAGGGCATGTCCAGACAAGTGTGCACGTGTGTTTCCCTGGGATCAAATAACAGCAGCACACAGAGGGGAATGCCTCTGTGCATGCTCTGGTGTGCAGCAGATTTCCCCAGGTGGGGTAGGGGAGGCTGGGGCCAGCACCTAAGGTGGCCCCAGCAGCCTTACTTGGACATTCTGTGGCTACAGCAGTGACAATTTGGGTGTACAGAGCCTGGCCATCAGCCAGAGTATGTCTCTGGCCTGCCAGGCTCCAGTTTTGGGTAGCACATGCTGCAGGCATATGTGCCACCTTGCTGGGTTTTTTTTCTTTTAAGACTCTCTCTTTTTTTTTTTTAGATACTGGAACGTCTCAGTGTCTAATTTTGGCTCTGCACTGCAAATATGCAATGTGGAGAACCTTTTCACATGCACCACATGTGTTTTGCTGCAAAATGCACTTGCGTGTTCATCTGGGTGTGCCCAGAGATTTCAAACAGGAGTCCATGGTGTTAAAAGCATTCTAACTCGTTGTGGTCTTTGAGTTCTTTGTGACAGGACATTGCTTTTATATTTTTCTGAAGTCAAAAATCAAATGAAAACTAAGAGTTGGCAATTTCCAAGTGCTGACTTGAGTCTAAGAAATTTGAGAACCACTGATTTAAGGTGAGGTGTACAGCACACACTCTGTGCAAAGAGTTCTTTTTACTGCATACTCATCTATTCGTTATGTATAACTATTCCCTTGATCTAGTATGCATTTCCCCATGTACTTGAGTGAAATGCATAGTGATTAGGAGTAAGATAGGGAAACAAGGCCGTAATTTAGCGTTTAGAATCTTTAGATTCTTTGTCTTTAAAAAACAACCCCCCCAAAATAGTATCTTTGTCTTAAAAGTGTTTTGATTATTTGTTCATGACCAGATGTTGTTGGTGTTCACTTAATTATTTTAACGTATTGTAGGATTATAGTCTTACCCTTTTAATAGTCTTAACAGTCTTAACCCTGTTACCCTGAAGCCTGTGAGACTTTACTAACAGATAAAGGATTTGCCATCTTACTCTGTTCACCACGTGAGCTGTTACCATTGACAGATGATTTCTGGGCACTGAGTCGAGAAGGACACAGATGTCAAAGCCATGGATTTGTGAGCTGGCTGCTGAATGTGTGCTGCTGTCCAATCAGCATTTTGTTAATTTCACCAATGAGAAGGAATAATTATTTGATTATAGCTTTAATCAGAAGAAAATTAAATGATAAACCTGTTAGGATTAGACAAGGAAAGATTATGAGTGGTTCAGGCAGAGTTGCAGGGAAGGGAGCTTAATTTTTGAGCAACAGGAATGGTGAGTGAAACATCATTATCTTTAGAATAGTTTTAATCAAGAATATTTACAAGACACTATTCTTTAAAGCATGTGGAAAATGGGGTGAAAGTAGAAACCTGAGTTCATGGGAGCTTTTGGCATGTCAACTTTATAGCTTGATCATTGTTTATACTTCTAGTAACATGTCATAATTTTATATAGAACTTGGATAACGTGGTGATGAACATGGTATATATCCCTAGGTGATACTGATTCTGTTATCATTACAGATAATTTAGAAGTTAAACATCTAGAGCAAATTAAATTCTTACATTTAAAAAGCATAGCAATTCTACAAAATAAAGTTAAATCTCTCTTGCCAGATACAAGTAAGGGCAATTTAATGGTAACCAAACAGTTCCCTGCTATTTGAGTGTGGGGGAAAGGTAGGAGAGAGGGAGTCCTTGATTTTCTTTTTCCTTGCAACATTATTTTAAAATTAAAATCCCTTCAATTACTTAATTGAAGGGATTCTGCAGAACTTTTAAGGTTTTCAGGAATATTACAGGAAGGTTAAAAGAATTCCATTAGAATTAAGGCAATGTATGTGTATAATCCTTTGTCCATGTCCACTGGTTGTGGAATTCATTGTTTCGTGCCTAAGTCTCTGTACAGGGATTTTTCATTCATTTTTGCTTCAGACTAAATGGGCAAATTTAATTTTCATCTTTAGTGCATTTTTACACATGCTTTGGGATATGACTCCAGACACGTTAATTAGTGAGCTGCACTAATTAAAAGCGCCTGTGCATCACGTATATCAGCGTCTTCACACTAAAAAAAAAATGACAGTGGAGCGTTTTGAACTAAAGCTCATTGACTGAGCTTTATATCGGAGCACCTTGCCGCCGTTTTTTCAGTGTGGAGACGCATGGGGACACTGATGCACATGACGCGGCAGGATGCCGGAGTCAGTCAATTACTGTGCTTCAGCAGACTCAAGTTAATCGGATCTGCTCTGATGTGCTTGATTTCCAGCACTTGGGAGCAGCTCTGTGCGTGTGTGTAGGAGTCCTTAGTGTTGACCTTCCAGTTGCTCTTTAGAGCTCATTCTCATCGACTTATAATAATTTTTGCAACTGACTTAAGAGTTTGACACTCAGAGGAAGTGATTTACTAGCAGGTAGTTATCCAAACCATACATAACAAGCCATGTACTTTTTGCCACAGCAGAACAGAACTATGGGCCCATCCAAGTTAGGGATGATACAAAGTAGTAAACTGTTTTTACATTGATTTTGTTTGTTTATTTTTTCCCTCTTGCAGCCTCAGTGCCACTTGTTTGCTCTCGTGTCTTTTTTCCAGTGTTGAGGTATAGAATCTGTTTCTTCTGTCCTCTTTTCCCTGCATTTACCCAATATAGCTGCATATATACTTATCATCCCAGCTTTCCCTTCCTCTGCTAGCCCTAATAAAAAATTCCTGAAGCTGCTTTGGAACTCTTTCTACAGACTATGTTAGGCACTCCATGGAGAATTCAGTATTTACTTGCCTTTGTCATTTATTTTGTAGTCTGCATCCAGATTATGGTGCCCCCTATGCTGCAGGAAAAGGTGTAGAATTCCTTTGTAGCAGAATCTAATGAAATGTAACTACTAAACTTAGCTGACCCAGAGCAGCAATTAGGAAATTTTGAGAAGTGAACATCCCTTGTTACTAGTGACAGAAATTTCTCAGACTGTCATAACACTAGATGCTTATTTTGTGTGGCACTTTTCAAGCATGCCAAAATTAAATAATGTGCTTCAAACAATCCATGTTGAGCTGCTGTCCTTTTAGCATGCTCTCTTTTTTTTCTTTTCTTTTGATTTTTTGTTTGTTTGTTTTTTGTTAATCAAAATCTGCTCTGGAAAAATTTTCTTTTTCCTCTTTTGGGATGAGATTTATTCACTAAGGTGTTGGAATACATAATACATAGCTTTTTATAAGTCTTGTTAAAATAAGACCATTTAAAATGTTGTCCAGAAAGCTACTGTGTCTATGTTACAACATGTTTGGTTGTCTGTATAGATTTATCTTCCCAAATTCAATATTTTTTTTTTTTAACACTGTTTTGAAAGGGGTAGTTTCTGTACAAGAAGCATCTGCTGCCAGTTCATATGAGTGTCATTTCCTGTCCTTTACTTAAGATATATCTAACACTTTACTATTTTCTCTTTTAAGAGTATTAAAAGGAAAAATGCGGTGGTGTATTGTCAATCAGTGTGCCAATAATTCTGTGGTGTTCATTTTTATGAAGTGGCACTTTTAACAATAATTTGGAGGCAGAATCAGTTTTACAGATTATCAGCTCTTAGCAAAGAAAAGAGAAATAACTCTGTAGATTTTGCCCTTTGCTGCTGATTGGTAGAGAGCTGGGGCTACACAACAGGCAGCCCTCTCAGCCAGTCAGAGACGAGGGATGGGGGGTGGCTGGTCTGCATAGCCGAACTGTAGTGGCCATGAGGACCACTAGCTCCCACTGGGGAGCCAGCATTTTATTTTCCTAAGCTTTTTTGCAGATTTCACAGACAATACTTGATTTTGCAATTTCCTTAAAATCGTGAACTGAGTAGGTGCCTATCTAGATATTGCAGTGCTCTATAAAGTGCAGTATACTTGTTACTTACAATCTACATTAAAGTATCTGCATTTGTGTTTGCTCATTTGAATCCTCCTGTGAAACCTCAAAACCTAAAAAAACAAGGTAAGGAATTTCTCCGTGGAGAGAGTTGTAAACATCTCTTCTGGTAAATGTGTAAGTTTTTGGAGCACTGCTTCTTGAACTATGTGAGGACATAGTCCTCCTTTAGCTTGCACACAGCCAGCTCCAGTATTATTGTTTTTCCTTACTTTTCTAGTAGCTGAATGAAATTTGACAAGAGACCAGAGAGGCCTAGGCAGCTGTTAAACAGGCTAGTGCAGTGAGAGCCAACCTTTTTGTCAGGCATGTTGAAAATTAGCCCCAGACTCTCCGTAAGTGCCACTCAGATCCCCCTTCCCCTGTCTCATTTGCTGTGCTGTTTGTGCCCTGTGCCTGCTGTCTGATCTCCTGCCCTGCTTTCTGTTTCCTGTCCAGTCTGGTTCTCCGCTCTGTGTCCTGTCTGCTGCTATGATGCCTGTCCTCTCCCTGATTTGCTGTGTGCCACGCACAGAGGCTGCCTGTGTTATTTAAGGCACACATACCACAAGCTGGCCACTCCCACACTGATGCTTCCCATTTTTGTCTGAGAAAGTTGTAAGCAGAGACAGGTCCACAAGCTGTTCCTGGAAAAGGAGGGAATCACTAATGGAAGCTGGCAGGTTCTAGAGCTGTGCCCGACAGCGGACCATTGAGCAAGAAGTAATGAAGTATGTGTAAGGCGGAGGCCCAGCAAACAATGGCACTCTTGATGGATGAAAGAGAGATCCTTCTTTTCTCCAATAGCTAAAAGGATTTTAAAAAAATATATTATTAGGCATCTACCAGGCAGAAACTAAGGCAGAAGGTAAATACAGGACCCATAATAAGAATCTTGGCATTCTGACTTCTGTGGGAAGGTCTTTTTGCAAGTATTTTGCACTTTGATTTTGCTGAAAAGTCTTCTTGACGCTTGTGCACATTTGAGGGTTTAGGTTTTTCCAATTGTTGGGTTTTTTTGACTGGCCTCTAGCTAATAGCATTCAAGTGAATTTTCAGGCTTTGATATACTCAGGCATTTCTAGCATAGAACCAAACTAAATGTGATGGCTTGAGTCATTTTCTGCAGATCATAAGTTTCTATACCATATTCTAAACATTGGATTCAAAGCTAGTAGTATCTTTCCCTAAAAGGGATCGAGGCACATCATTCATGTAGCATGGGAAAAAAAGCTTTGCTACCACAACCTTATATCTAGGTGAATAAATATGGCTACAGTGTGCAAGGCAGGGGGGACCTTGTACTAAAGTACTAAATTAAGTTTCTTTTCTTTTTTTCTTTTATTCTTAAAATGACTAGCAGTTTAACATCTTCAAATGCTTTGGTTTTATTTTATGTCCAAAACAAAACTTTACTAATCTCTTTCTGTTGCAGTCTACCCAGACATCTGCACAATTAGTCTAGTGGCTCTGAGTGATATGAAGAAGCATACAGATAAACTAACCTTTTGGGATAATGTATATGGCTTCAACATGTCCTGCATGAGGAAGGCTGTCCTTCCAGAAGCTGTTGTGGAGATCTTAGATCCAGACGCGCTTATATCTGAGGCCAGTGTCATTAAGGTACTTTACCAAACACTTCATTTAAAATTGTTGTTTATTGTTATTCAGAGATGTATCACTAAAATCTTAATTTCTTTCATAGTCTCCACTGTAACTGGATTTAATGTGGAAAAATGGTTTAACTTACAGAAATGTTGTAGCAGAAAAGAAACTCAATAAAGATCCACAGCATTGACTTCAGAATATGCACCTTGCATTTGCTACTTTGTTTAGTAACTTTTTAGATCCATTTATTTAAATAAGATTTTGCTTTCAATTTGTTTCCTCAAGCAAGCCCATCTTCCTACTCCGTTTTATTTTCTGCCCTCAGATATAGATTCTGTGCAAAAATAAATAACTTTATAGCTATGACTTGATAAATTGGACTAGTCTGCTTACATCTTTTTTTTTTTCCACATGAGTCAGACTGTTATCTTCCCATGGTAACTGTTGACATGAGTGAGTTCAAAGTAAATGGCTTTCCATGTAAATGGGTAATCATTCTTATGTCATACTGATCCATCCAAACAACACATGTTAGTAGCTTAGGTTAAATTCTAAAGCATGAACTTGTGTGAATTTTGAAGTGTGGTGATTTGCCTAAATTATTTCCCAAAACCTCCCCTAACTTTTGTTTGTGTGCCTTGTCAAATACAAGAACAGCTAGCCTATAAAATCTTTCCTGGAGATTGAAAAGAAATACAGCTGAGAAACTTTTTGCATGATTATTAGCGCTGGGCTTTCTGAGTTGCAATCTGCTTATGAGTTAGGAACAACTTCAAGACTTGCTGGAAACTGAGGAGCTTTAAGTATCCACAGATGCCAAAAATACCTTGTTCAAGCCTGTTTTGTGCATGTTTGTACCCCAACAATGTGATGATTTTTTTCAGTATTCTGTTATTTATTAACTCTCTCTAACCCTTACATTAAATGGTTGCAAGATCTGAGCATTCAGAGGCAGGAAATGGTGAAATTAAGGTTGCCCAGGCAACTCTAATTTGGCCTCTTTGTTACAGGTGTGTGATTAGTCACATCTGTTGATGACAGCTGTAACCTGAGAATAGAGCATGCTCAGTCCTGAAAAAAAAATACTACCTGTGCAGTTCATTCAGCACTCTAAATTGTGAGGACATGTAGTACCATTTTGCTTCTGCAGCTTGGCATCTAGATTCTCCAGCTAGCCTCTACTAGCATGTATAATGCAGAATTATTCAAAAGGTCATTACTTGGTCAAATTTGGTTGAGTGTTTATGGGGTTAGTAAGAAAGACATTCTATTCTGGTACCAAACTTCAAACCCTGCTCCACATGGTAGAAGCCCTTGAGGTTTTCAGTGCAATGGTTGTAAGAGCTGAAGGTGCGTTTCTTAACAATATTCTCAGAAATGACAGAGCCATTTCAGCTTAAATTTAGGGTTTGTTTTTAAAGGACATCTGATTTGGAAACTTTCAGCCTGAGAAGTTTGTTCAGTAGAGTTTTGAACAATTGAAAACCAGGTCTTTTAACAGGAAGTATCAGGTAGTGTTATGTGAAGGTGTACACATCTTTGTCACTTAAACAAAAGCTGACATTTTACCACTAAAATACTTCACTGATTGTATCAACTAATGCAGTTAGTAATGCCCCTTCTAAATATTTGTAAGGGTAATCTTTGTCTAAGCTATATTTTGAGAAAATATTAAAACTATCCCTGTCATTAAGCAACACTTTTGTGAATTTTGTATCATCTATAAACTAGGATGTTAATAGAACCGTGTTTTTAAGATAACTAAGTTTTGAGTTTTTTACTAATATCCCTGCACGAGCTGTTGTAGAATTAATGAGTTGAGCAAGGATGACATTATAGGTAAACAATTTTAATCAATACCTGTTCCACATAACAAACGACTTCAGAATATTTGGAAAGAATAAAACTGTTCCTATTCATCATACGCTGAGTTGAGGAGATGGTTTGGTACACTATCTTAAATTACCTGTTCTTTAATTGAGGAAATACATTAGAATTGTTAAGGAAAAGTCTCTAAAGAAGGTGGTACAATGCCAGTACTTAGATATGACTGTTAAATAATGCTAAATTGGAGAAGAGGAATAATTAGAAGTATAGTCTTTAACAAAAAAGTAAATAAAAGTCTTCTCGGTCAGATGTTTTGTCCCTAATTATTGTTTTAATACTTCATACCTCACCAAATGACAAACTTACGCAGTAAGCATACAGGGCTAAACTGCATACATTTTTATTCTGTGTCTTTGAAGTGCTTCCTGAGAAACTCTGACAGGACAAAATAATTGAGTTGTCTTACCACTATCAACCCCTTTGGTTTACAAAGATATACCAATATGCAAGAGAGCTGTAATTCATTCTCCCATCTGGGTTTAGCAGCACAGGCAACCCCCACTTAATGCTGTTTCACTTAGCTCTGTTTTGCTATAACACTCATTTTAAATTGATAGCTGATTTCACTTAGCACTCAGCAAATTTCTTTATAATGCTTGTGGTCACTATCTTGGGTCATTAAAAACACTTGCAGTCACCATCTCGGATCATCAGATAGTTTCGGTTTCACTTAACATTCAGTTTTTCAGGAACCAATTAAGAGTGGAAAGCGGGGGTTGCCTGTATTCCAGTCACCCAGAAGGCCCTTATTTTTAAGGCTTGAAGAGTAATCGTCTCTGTGCCTAACCATACCTTTCCATTGAAGATGCCAGTTAATGCCTCTTAAGATTTGCAGTGCATACAGCCAGCAGTTCTCTAGGAGCTGGCTGAAGCTCTGGCTCCTAATTTTACTTACCAGTGTTAGAGGCATCCAATTTTTAGTTCACTATCAATATGAAGTATAAAAGGTGCCTAGTGTCTTTTATTTGTGGTGTGTTCATATTGGGATAAGTGGTTATAGACTTCTTTGGTTCATAACAAATAACATAATAAAACAGTTTTTAGCCTTTCTTAAATTAGAATATGTAGGATTGTTTTCTCTATTGTTTTAAGGACCTGAATTAACACCATACTGCTTTACTTCTCGTTTTTAGAAAAACAAAACCAGTAATATTTAGTTCCCCAAAGCATGTTTCTCTATTACAGTGAAGCTCTACGTTGCCAGAATTATGTTTATCCTTTTTTTGTTAGCATATAGATTGTCACACAGCATCCATTCAAGATCTGGAATTTTCATCAGATTTTACCCTGATAATTACAAAGGATACTCTGTGTACGGTAAGACAATTTATCCTTTCTGCATTCAGGTAACATTTGCCTTTGATTGGCAAGCCATACATTAATTAAAGGACTGATGATAAATGAAGGTAACTATAGCCTTGGCCAGTTCATGTTTGCATTTATTGGGTTGTAAAATGGGCCCTTTTTAAATGACTTATCTGACAGCCTAATAAGAGTCTGTTTCAGCAAAGAGAAAAAAATACCAGATACGATCATTTCTGGGTTTTTTGTCACATCATCCCCTGATTCACATTCCAACCTTGAGAGAATTTTCAGTACCTGCCCACCAAAATAAGTGAGTGAAGGGGAAGGGTAGAATGGAATAACAGGAAGTGTTTTGGCATAGCTGAGCTATATGTTGTAGCTTTTATGTTTGATAAAACAGCATTATCCTTTATAGTAATAGTCTCAGGTACATGTAGCAGTTACTTCCCAGTTTTTAGACACTAATGATGCTTTATAGATGCCACTCTGTGCATGTCATATAGTCCAGAAGCACATTATAGAAGTGACCTGACACAACTGATTTATATCTGCGATCTGAGACTGGCACCAAATCTAGACTTTTACACTATTAGATAGGCAACCAGTTTTCAGGACAGTATCTTTAATAACCCTGGAAGCATGCACAGCTTTTGAGGTTAATCTTACATGAAACATTCCCTTATTCAACTAATATTACTGATAATAGTCGAAACTTAAAATTATAGCAATTTTTGGTAGTTCTGGATTGAAAGCAGTACAGAAGCATATATTTAGTATGGAGGACTTGTCAGGGATCTGTCTAGGTTAGATATTATCCAACACCATTAACTTTTTGGATGATGGGATTGATTGCACACTTAGCAACTTTGTGGAGGTATCAACGTGGGTGGAGTTTCAGACACTCCGAAGATAGGGCTAGGATCCATAATGTTTGGAAAAATGGTCTGCAGTTAAACAGATGAGATTCAAGTGCAAAGTCATGCACTTGTGATGAAATAATAGCATGCACAAATACAGACTGGGGAATGATTACAAATTAGGCTGCCATATTGCAGAGAAGGACCTGGGGGTGATGGTAGATCATAAACTGAATGAGGCAACAGCATGCTGTTGTTCCAGAATCAGCCAACAGCACAGGCTGGGTTGTATCTACAAGAGTGTCAGTAGCAAATCAGGGGAACTGATGGTTCTCTGTTCAACACTGATGAGGCTCCACCTGGAGTATTGTGCCCAGTTTTGGGCCCCACACCAAGAAGGATGTGGACAGGACTGAATTCTTTCCAATCTATCGGGGAACAACAGAAATGTTGCTCCCCCAATGGCTTGAGAAGCAAGACTTGTGAGGAAAGGCCAAAAGAACTAGGTTTGTTTAGTCTGAAGAAGAAAATATTGAGGGAGGGGGTGGGTTGATAAAAGTGTTCAAATACCTGAAGGGCAATTTCTAGAAAGGGTGGATATGGACTTTTCTTTATGGCTGTAGAGGACTGGAATAGGAGCTGTGGTCTGAAGGTGCAGCAGAGGAAATTTAGGTTAGAGATGAGGACTTCTTTCATCCTTAGAAGTTTTTAAGAGCAGGTTGGATAACTACTTGAACAGGGGACTGGGCTAGATGACCTTGTGAGGTCTCTTCCATCCTTACTTTCCTGTGGTTATTTAATTTTTCTATGGAACAGATTTCTTTTCATATAGAAAGTTTGTTAAAACTGATATGGAAGAGATTAAATTAATTAACACTGGTATATAAATAATTATTAAACTTTACCTATACTTTTGCATGCATTAGGCAATTTCACCCCATACTTTGTGTGTAGATAATAAATTCGTAAGCCATGGTATGTGATATTTGAGAAGCTTTTGATATTTATTGAATTTAAAAATGCTTTTTGTAATTAAAGCTGAAGTAAGGGCAGTACACCCAAAGGGTTTTTTCCCTGTACCCCGCTATCTGTTGTTCATGATTTAAAGATTAAGAGAGAAATTGATTCTAAATCAATAAAAAGTATTCTTTTCATTCCCTAATTCCAACACTCAAAATTCTATAACTTCCCTGTTCAGACAATCTTTTTTATTGTCTTTTGGATTTTAAATCAAAGAACTTGTATAGATCTGTTGTTTGTTTGGTTTAACAAACCTCAGAAACCGAGACAATCAGTTTTAGTCCAAAATGTACCTGAAACTTGTGGGGTTTTGTTTTTTCAAACTAATAATAATAATACCAGGTTTACCCAAACACAACACACAGTTTTTTCCCCAGTCAGCACAAAGGCAAAAAGTCCCTTAGTCTTACATTCACATACAAAGAAACCTCATTAGGTACGTTATCTACCATAAAACTGCTGCCAAAAGCAGTAAGTGCTCAGTAATAGAAACAAACTGTGAAGTTGATCAAATGCAGCCAACACTGAGCATGACTATAAAACACGTGGTCCACATTGGGCAAACCTACTACAAGGATACGTTAGTGCAACCTATCTGAACAGCATATATGGTATGCCCATTGCACTCAGTCGCCTTCTGTGCCAGCTCTTTTTAGTCATTGTAAGCCACTGCATTGCACAAATTTAGACTTCCACTTCACTTCACAGGTGAGCTGTACCTTTCTTTCCCATTTCCAGTAATTCTTGTTTCTTCACCAGCCTTAAATGTCTGGCAGACATCACTAAATTGGGCCCAAAACAGTTCTCCTAGAATCCCTCTGTCTCTGCCTCTCCCAGCCTGTCACATACGCTTAGTGTGACCCCATGCTTAGTGTGGCTTCGCACTCCATGAAGTGAAGCCAGACCACATTGCCTTACACCTCATCTGCATATAAATTTTTGCAGGATCCCAGGACTCGTGACAGGAACATTTGTTTCCAGTCATGAGTGGGCAGCTAATTAGTATGTAGATCCCTTGGTGGGGGTGCACATCTGGGGTACACACATGCTAAGCAATGCTGAGCTGTGGGGTCACCGTGGCTTGAAATGCTGTTAACTCTGCTGGGGCCCAGCCCAGTGAGCTATGTGGTAAATTGCGAGCCTTTTGGCTTTGGACTAATACCATGCATAGTTTGTTTGGTATATAATTAGGTAAAAAAGCATTGCTTAAAAGTGTGTTTATGGAGTACCTGTGCTAAAACTTGCAGCAGTTTCAAAAGTAAAATGCATCAGTTCTGGGTGAACTAAGTTTATGGGTACTATATGCAAATTAATACAGCTGTGTTTATTTCAAGATCAGTGTATTCAAATTTGCTCCTCACTCCATGTGCTTAGGAGAGCAGGGTCTGACAATAAGGGGGGGGGGGAAGTATTGCAGAGGAAAAAGAGTGAGGGGAGGCAGAAGGTAAGGGGGGCTACCTAACATCCAGATTTATTTTCCCTGCTGTAGCTGTGGGAGGGAGACAAATTCAAGGCAAACCTCGAATAATTAGAGTCTGTACCTGAAAAATTATAACAGATTTATCAGTTTTCCATGTATAGAGTCTAATTCTTGGTAGGTTGTCTTATTTTTTATTAAGTATGGTAATAATTTTATGCTCCCACTGGTAACTATGGTGAGCCTGAAGTCAAGTTGACAGGAGCATCTCAGTGCTGATCATGAATGACCAATGTTTCCCGAGCCTGGGGGTCACCATTTGTAGGAGGCAGCATTGGTGGTGAGTGGGGATCACCTGCAAACACCAGCAGGAGGTGGGAGGTGGCGAGCAGCGACTGCCCGCAGAAGCCAGCAGCCATGAGCGGCCACAATCTCAGGGAGGGCATGTGTCACCCCTCCACTCTTCCCCATGAGTTGCCTGTGGTAATGATATGCCAGTTTCTTCTTTTTTTTCTCTTTTTTCCTTACTCCAGAAAGAATGAACTGTTATGGAGTTTTGTTGCATTTTTATTGCTCTTAATTTTTTCAAGGAATCCTATTAGAATGCAATTATGAAAAGATGGGGAGGTCCTTTAAGTATCTATTTAGTAATGAGACTGATAAAGGCAAACAAACCAGCCATTTTTCAGGCGGTTAAGCCACTTAAGAAACAACCGCATTTTGAATAGGTTGAAAAGGTGTCTGAGCAATGAGAAATGAATGTCAAAAGATCAGGTATGAATGGTGTTCCATCTGATCATTTATGAATTGGAGGAGATGGGTTAAGTCAGATATGGCAAGCTGACTTTGCTTTAAATTTAAAAAAAAATAAAGGTGGGGTGTAATCCTGAGAAGGATGCAAACCAATATGTCCAGAAAAGTGGGTCCATTGTGGATCAAATGCTTTCAGTTCAATTCATCAGGTATTCAAGGAAAGGAAAGTATTTGTTTGATTTAAAATATAGTGGTTACACTTCTTTAAAGATTTAATCAGATTCTCTGGGTTGCAGTGAAAACATTTAGTGTTCTATTTAGTGTTCTTTAATTTAAATTTATTTGCATGGTACAACTGTGTTTGCAATTTAGGAAACAGAGCATGACTAGAAAGAAACATCTTTGCTGTGATATGACCATGGAATGAATGTGGGAAGATTACATTATTCCCATTTTTCTTTAATTTGGCTGTTGAAAAATTGGTACTGAGCAACCACACTAATTGGAACCAAGTGCAAAGATAGGATGTCTAATGGGAATGAGGGAATGGAAATTAATGACATCCAAGAAAGCAGGAGAATGCTAAACCTAATGCCCTAGAGTTCAGGGACTGAATAATCTCTGTCCTAGATATCTGAAAGTTGACGCATGCAATCAAAGGTCTGATGACATATTCATTAAGCAATCCTTGTTAAGTTGGGGCTTGGTATCATGTAAATAGAGAACAGCAAATACACTGAACCCCTTTTTTTCCTAAGGAGGGGCGAGAGAGGGAGTGATCAGAGCAAGTAGAGGCTCATTAGTCTGACCTTAATAGCATGCAAGGCTTTTTAACATCTTTTTTTTTTTAAGGAAACAACAATTACAGAGACATAAATAGAAAATGGTTTAGTAGGCGACATTGGTTCATTAAAGGTAGATGTAATCAGACTAATTATATCTTTAAGTAAATTTCTAGATAAATGCAAACGCAGTAGATTGACAGTCCTGGGTCCTTTGTGATACAGTGCAACAAAGGATTCATAAAAGTAGAAGGGGGCCTACTTGCCTCAAAACGTGGTAGTTAAGGTGCTAGTTTCCGCTGAAATGTTTAGTGCTTCCTTTGTCATCTTTTGTTTTGTTCAGATTCAGGTTAAACAGTATGCTGGTCTCACTCATATACTGGAATGGTTAGAAAATATAATCATGCAGTGCAACCCTTAGGATGTGGTGATTTGCACTATTTTGGTTTCCAATCCATTTACCATATTAACTCTAATCCAAAACAAGGATTCCCATCCCCTTCCCCCCCCAATCCAGTGGGTTTGGTGGCAGCCTCATCTTGGATTTGAGTACCAGCCCAGGGCAGATAGCTGTTGTAGTCCCAGTTCTAGGCCTGGAACTGGAGCTATCACCTACCCCAGCCCGAGGTGGCTTGTGTGATGGGTAAGGGGGCACATTGTGGGTGGGAGCGGTTGTGGGCAGAGAGTGTGGGGAAGAATGGCAGGATGGTAGGGACGCGGTGGCAGGGCAGTTGCTCAGATTCTAGCTCTTCCCTGGCTCAGTCTAGAGCTATTTTTTCTGCTGCTGCCTGGCTACTTGCTGTAAAACTCCTTCTTGTATCATTTAATGGACATAGGTACCAAATTTGACTGAGTGATTTTGAAATGAGGAAGCAATTTTTGCTACCTAGTTGCTGGAATCCTAGTTTCTCAATCTTCTCTGCATCTTTAATTTCAGCTTCTTGTGTTAGGAACTTAGCATCTTAAAGCAAGTGTTGAGAACATCATATAATGCAGTCTGGAGTGGCAAAATGACCACAAGTGTAAACAGTAATATGAAGTGATGAAAGCTTGTTAAAGTTCTATTGTTTTGACTGTATAAGGTAAAAGAATTACGTGATTTATACTGCCTGCCAGAAAAAAAAAA
>JAGPOW010000304.1:86833152-86864315 GCA_030014935.1 Caiman crocodilus
CAATTCAACTTAAAAAAAAAATCAGTGGTATATTCACCTTATGTACCTAATTTCTCAGGTTTAAAATCTAGCCACTTTAAGAGGTTTCTTTATATATCCTTTCTTATTGCTGATGGCCATATGCCTCGAGTGTTTAAAAAAAATGCATTTTGTTTTCAACGAATGCTGTTGCATGTTCTTTCTGTAAAGTGGAATGTTATAGTTAACTTTTTTGTTTTTTTCTGTGCTTCAGGTGTGCACATAAAAATAAAACATGCAAATCTTGGCAATTCCTCCATATACATAATCATTTCATAATAGTTTTTAAATATCGTGTAGTTAAGAGATATAATTAAGAAACTTGAAGTACAATATTTTCTGTAGCACTATAAAAATGTGAGTCTTCCTATAGCATTGGAGTGACTCATGCTGGGTAGCAACAGTATGGTTAGTTTATTTGGCTTCCTCTAGATAATTGAGGTCAGTTAATGAAAATCTCAGTCTTTCATTCATTTCTTTATAGTGAAAAGCAGGATATTGGTTAAAATATTATTTCTCTCAACATAGGACCATGACAAAACCCACTTACAGTAATAGTTAAAATCAGCATTTAGCTTGTATGTCTGCTTGTGAGCTTTTAACATTGTTTATGAAACTTTCCCATGATCACAGGTTTTAAAATATAAGTAGAACTCTGTCAGGTATTTTGTACTTTATCATGTAAGATTGCTGACATTTTATGACTAAAATGTCTACTCCTTTTATGATGGACTATCGTGGTTTAGTTAGACGTTGACAGTCAATCCATCATATCAGGCTGCCTAACCTTGCAGTAAATGAACAATAAAAGTCCATTATTTGTATTACGAATTTTTGAGGTAGTGCTTGAAGAGTGCAGCCACGTGCTTGGAAAATAGCATTTGAAGTTCTTCTTTGAATGTTTCTCACTGTAGTTTAGATGCTATTTTATATTTTACACTAAAAGCTATTTTTTGTATATGCCAAAGATTTAACACTGAAAAAGGAAAGGAGGATATCTGCTTGTACCTATTTTTGGCTCCTTTAACAAAAAAATTACGAAGCACTTTATCTGATAAATTACAGAGTACAAAACTGCTAGCTGGGAGTTCAGTGCTGGGCTGTATGTCCACATCAAACTTGCTTGATTTGAAAGTAAAAAAAGTAATTTTAAAAACTAGCCCCCTTTCAGCCTTGTGTGCTGTGCTTTAGAATGGCAAAAGTTGTGTGCACTTCCTTGTGTACCAGTACCAAAAATAAAACAAACTCAAGCGAAAGCTGCAACTAGAACCTAGGCTAGGGGTGGGCAAAATACTGCCTGTGGGCCATATCCAGCCCACGGAAGGGCTTTGTCCAGCTCACAGTGGGTCCCTTGGTCCCATCTGGCCCTACTGCATCCTGCTGCCCCATGGGCATGCAGTGGGGCTGGGGTGCCTCCACAGCTGGAGCTGGGTGTCTGGGTGTCACCCTAGCACCGCCTGCACTGCCCTGCCCTGCCCAGATCTGGAAGCACGCCCCACCCATTCCCTCCCAGACAAGCAGCAGGAGCAGTGGTGGGAGCCGCCAGTTGAGCAGCTCACGTACCAGTGGTGCACAGCAGCAGAAGCCACCCTCCAAATAAGCTGCGGCTCTGTCCCGTACCCATCCCGCCCCAGCTAGGCAGCTGTTGCCCCAGCCCCACTTCTCCCTCACCATGGGGAGCATGATTTGCCTCCCTCATGCCCCTTCCCCTCCCCCTTCCGCCACACCAGACTTACCAGCTGGATGCAGCTATACTGAGCCTTGTAAAGTCGAAACAAGGTGTCACTTTATAAACGTCGTAAGTGCCGTTCATCATAACTCGAAGTCATAAGTCAAGGACTGCCTCTACTTCTGTGGCACAGACTTCCAGTGGCAAAGGTTAGGGGTTGGGGTGGGACTTTCGGTTCCAGTGGTGACCAGGGCAGCAGGGTGCCTGTCGAGGGGCAGGCCACCCTAGCAGCCCTCAACAGCTCACCAAAACTTGTTGCCTACCCCTGACTGAGCCTGTCTACACTAGGGAAGACTTTTGTTGAAAACCGTATATCGTCTACCTTTGTCAGCTGCACTGGCATAGTTACCATTAGCATTGTTATGAGTTGTACGATGGGTCAGCCAATGTGTCAGTCATTTTCTTCTTTTCCCCCAGCACAGACAGACAAGCACATTGTTGAAAAATGCTGTCTGCAGATGGTCTGTACATGGTGTTCTGGTGGTTAAATCTGTTTTTTTCTGGATTAGTATGCTGGTGTGAAAAAGTCAGAAAATATTCATAATGTGGGCCTCAATACCTAAACTGAAAAGGAGTATGGTATTAAGCATTGCTGAGTGGAACCTTTAGTTTGTGACATATAATTAATTTTCAGGCAAACTTCACTTATTTGGCTTGTAAACATACAACCCCCCCCCCCAACAGAATTGTTTAAATGATGATAAACAAGATATTTCGTATTGTTATATAATACTTGTAATATACATCCTTAATGTTACTCGTGCACCTGAGGTGGGCGTGGATACTACACCATCACTCCATTCTTCTGTGTTTTATTCCTTAATCTTCATCCATTTAAAAGCTGTATGATGGTTTAAAAGGATGCGGTTTGTTTGTTCCAGGTTTTCTGATAATTAAGTTCAGTTGCAGAGAGAGTTTGGAGGGGTGTTTTCCCAAAGAAAACAAGAAAACATAATCCAAGAAATATGCAGAGGTTAAGTGCTTTTTTTATTTTTTTGAAGTGGAAAAAAAAGACTGTAAACTGTTTGTATATGGTGCTGCATTCTCAAAACTTTGAAAATGTAAATTTTGAAATCAGCAGTCACATAGTTCCTGTATTCTTTCTGTCATCTCCTGTTATTTCCTTCTAGTGCTAGTACATTCCAGGATTAAATTCGTTCTTCTGTTAGCCTCGCTAACATTCAAAAAGTCTGAATTCAGAGCACAAAGCAGTCACAAGACACTGATATTGTAAGGAAGTACGCAGTATGGTTTGACCTAAGTTCAACCTTGCCAAACTAATTATTTGTGTGTGTTGGTTGGTTTTAAAAAAAGGCTTTAAAACTGCATCTTTCCTGCTAGAGATTTTTGTCATTGCAGACTTTAATGAGACATCTGGCTAATATCAGTTGATAGGTGCTATTAAGAAAAAATAGTCATTAATTGCATCCTAAGTTTACAACTATTGGCTATTAGTTGTGTGTGGATTATAAAATATAATGGAGTTCTGCCCATACTAGAAATCAATTGACAAACTTTCTTTGTTTATGTGCGCTTTCCCCATGATTTGGTTAAAGATCTGGGTTCTTTCCTGAATAATATTTCTTGGGCAGAAAATAGCAGTATCTGTTCATTGCTCCCAGGAGACATTGTCAAAGAGCAAGGGATATATTAAAAAAAAAAAAAAAAAGGCAAGTAACTGGATGAAGAAAGGAGATAAACTAGAGGACATGACTTACGCTATAATCTTCAGGATGAGAAGACAAATTCATTTCAATTATGGAGGAAGTGGCTTTTGTTGAAGGGATAACTTAGGGTTTGGGGGTTTTTTTGAACAATGTTAAACTTTTGGACACTTTCAGGCAGAAGTTGTAAGCCTTGTGGTTGGAAATTCAGTTGTCAGTTGCAGTAAAACCCTAGTGCAGGTACTATAATGCGTATCTTAATTTGAACCTCAGCATGTGAAATTGAATGCGTTTAGACATGAATTGGAAACCTAGGTCTTGGTGTTGCGTGTACCAGCCTTAAATATATTGTAGAATACACTGCTGCTTTGTTTTAAACTGGAAGATTTTTTTGATTAAATTGCTATAGCATACTATTGTGCGCATTCATTTTGTTTGTTTTTAAACAATGGCCCTAAACTATTAACTGCAGAGAAGGCTAGCCAATAAAAATTCTCAAGGTTCGGTATTTTTTAAAAATAGTTTTTAGCGTAGCGGCTGTATTTCTGTGACAAGAACCTAGTAACTCTGCTGCATGGATTGATTACAAGCATTCTATCTCCATGCTTGGGTAAACTCCATCAAAAGCACATTATACTCCCACTTCTGTGGCCAGCTGCCTAATTGTATCTGCTATAGCCACACGCTGTTGGAACATGATACCACCAAAGAGCAAAAAATGATAAATTACTCACTGCAGGTGATAGTTATGATGATAATTTTTAATTCCCTTTTTCCTAAGTGAATTTGTAAGGTTGTCTTTACCAGTTCTGATAGGGTCTGAAGCAGTTGTGTGTGTGAGAAGCAGCTGAGATTAATTTTCTTTACAGGAAAAGGCACATTATATAAAATGCTTAAAACAAAATATTTTTATTTTGTTTCTTTTCATTTCAGTGACTTAAGATTGATGGCTAAATGAAAGAATTATATATTAGGCATTTAACTGCTGTATGTCATGTGTTAGCTTTCTAGTATTTTAATGTATGGAAAAATGTACATTGAATGAAAATTACTACTCTCCCTGTAGCAATCAAGTAAAATAGCTTCCGCTTGTGATAAACATTTGCTCTTGTAATGTTTGCTTGAAACATACAGAGAGATCTTTTTCTGAAGCTGCATTCTTTGGAGGTCAGCATTATTCTATAGATTCAGGTTATTTACACATTGTATAGATTCAATACGTAGAGATTGAGCAAACTATCCTAGTTACAATTTGCATAGACTTCACCATTTCACTTGCAGATTTATGGCCTACCTTTCACTTTTCCTCTCCTGTAGGCATATTGAAATTTTGCTGATAGCTGTGGAATACTGCTTTTGCAGTCTAAGCAATAGAAATTCATTCTAATTGTTACCTTACTTGATTAACCTTTAGTTTTAGCTTCAAGGTACCTTAAATTTATTTGAGTTCTTTACAGAAATATTTTTTTCCTGACAACATATCTATTGAGAACAAAAGGCAGAATAATTCCCTTGCTGTAGTATTTCCTAACATATAACATCCTTTCAAAGCATGTCAGGCTACAGCTTTGGTTATTTATTACCATTCTAGAAGTCATCATTTTCATTTTCCTTGTACATGTCGTCCAGAGACTAACATATGAATGATTTGCTGGGAGATGCTAAAGTTCATCGTGATTAGTCCTCGGTGGAACTTTGGATAAGCTGTTGGATAAACTTTTGGATAAAACTGAAGTAAGGAGATGGTGAAACTAACCCAGAAAAAGAGAGAGAGAGAAAGGACCATACTTTGTTTTAAATAACAAATTCTGTTGGGTTATTTTTTGGGGGGGGGGTTGGCTTGTTTGTTTTTCCCCGATCTGTTTAGTATTTTCTTTTTGGAAGAAATCTGGAATGTTTAGTGGGAAGTGCTTCCCTAGTTTGGTATTTCGTTTTGCTATATTGGATTCAAGTGTATATTACCAATGTCTTTGCTTTTATAAACTACTGAGGTTTCTCTTGCACTATTTTTTCTGTTTTAATTATATACTTTACATGTTGCCAAAGGTGAGGAGAAATCTTAATTTCTAACTTGAAGAGTTTACAAATGGTGAAAGTTTAAACATTCTTCTGAACAAGGTATTTTGTAATAGCTGTTTACTGTTATTTTCATAATATTAACAGCTATATTATCAAACACCTTCTTCAGAAGGATGTTTAAGCTTTCACGGTTTGTGAATTCCTGTTCCTATAATTTGTGGTGGATTTTGCATAGAATTGAGTCAATATTAAATGAAAGCAAAATAATTTAATGTTCAGCTTTTCTGAGCTATTTCTTTTTAAAAATTGCAGGAATGTTGTGTTAGAATACAGATACAAGATATTAAATCAGGTCATTAAAAAGGTGTTAATTAGAGACCATGTTGCCAATTCTTGATTCTGTGTTGAGTGTAGTGACAAGTTGTTTAAGCCCTCAATTTTTGATTTACGTGATATGAAACACTGGGCTTTCGTTTATTTTTAAAGTCTCTCATATTAATGATTTTGTTTTGAAAATATGAAAAACTGAGCAGAGTTCACGCTTAAGTCTCAAAAATAAATAAATAAACCAAGAGCAAGTAATCTAATATTAGATTTTTATGAAGGCTCCACTTTTGGTTGGCCACAATTCCTGTGGGATGTGGCTCATGTTTTTTTACATTTAAATTCAACAATGGTACTTATTTTCCACAACTCTTATAAAACCTTGCTTTCCTTCCATGTTGAATCTAAAAAAAATCTTCAACTTGTTTTAAAACTTCACAAAATCAGGTGAGAATTAGCAGTTGAAGTCTGTACAGGGACCCATTTCAGCTTCAAATTCAGTTTTGAATTTTCTTGCTGTGTTATATAAAAACAGGCGTATTAATATGTACGTGCCTACTAGGTCTGTAAGTGAAGCAGCAGCTATAAAGATGCATCTCAGCTGGTATGAACAAACTTAGTTACTGCATAACTTCAGAATGCTGTATCATCAGACAATACATGAGTGTTGACTTTTACAAAATTAGACCCTTTATAAGCATGGATCAGTGCTTTAAATGAGAGAATGGAAAGAAGTTTAAACTTAAGAAATACTCTAGTAGCCTCAATTTAAATAATTTGTAATTAAAAAAAAACAAACTTAGGGTAAAATTATGCGACCGTTATAGGACATGCCAGATGAGACCTGTTTAAAAACAGTATTATTTTGGTCAGTTTCCTACCCATATAGTAAGTTGTTTTGAAATAACTGATCATACAAGCTCAGCCTAGCTTGGAAGTAGGAAGTTGCACTAAAACTAAAACAGCATAGTATTCAGGCATGCCAGCTATCCCAGTGAAATTCTTAGCATGGCTGATTTTAATAAAGCATATGTTTAATTTTTGGTAGATCAGAATCTAAATTCACAGTAGTACTAAAACATAGTTTCTTTTAACAAGAAGCACTGACAAAATTCCCTGTAAACATTTCCTTACCTTGACCTTCCCCTGATTTAAAGAGATGGGCGCCTTTTAAGACTTTGTCATATTAGCAATAATTGTAAAATTAGTTAAATTTATTCATTTTATATTAAAAAATGTTAAGGTGAAGGAAAGAGGACCTATCTACTTAATTGGCTACAGTAACTTGAAAGGATGCAAGTGTCATTGCCATTTTTGGAATAGAATTTGTGCAGATTTGTCATACTACCATATTTACAGAGTATAGATTGTAGCTGTGTTCCTCTAAGAACAGAGGCCAAACAACCTTGTCTGCTGTATTACCATATTGAAACTTCAGATAAAATTTCAGAAGTTAATTACGATATTTGCAGTTTACACTTTTCTTTTTGTTTTGTAAATAGTTTCAGCTGTGACTTGTTTATATGATAGGTAAAAATAAGCACAAACCAAAATTGACTGCCAAATATTCAGTACCGCTGTGTTTTGAAATCAAGACCAAAGTGTAGTTTTTACTGTTGGGTTTAAAATACAAACCATGTGCATGAGAACCAAATGAGGGAAGAACACGCTTCCAAAACTGAAGATCACTTGATGTTACATACCAACATTAAAGCTATATAGAAGTATTGTTAAAAGTATAGAGAACTATTACTGTCTGTTTCTTTTGGCTCCCCCCTCCCACAGTTCAGGAATAGTTTTGATCACTAGTCACTTAAGATGAGTAGAAAATGGATAGTGAAAAATGATTGTTGGTTTTGCACAAATTCTTCTTCTCAGAAGCACTTGGGGCGGCAATTTTGTGGAAATGATAAAAATACACTAATCCTAGGCTGACCAGAAGGAAATCTGGGACATTCATCCAGGACTGCCTCCCCCTGCATTCTCAGGCAGTGAGGCAGGTACATAGTAGCCTGCCTACAAGGCACTCGGCGCAACTCTGACTCCAGCCAGACTGTCCCAAACCCCTGAGTTTCTGGGATGCCCATTATATTTCTCAACTGCCAACCAGGACTGGCCTCTGAAATCATGTCATGACTAAACCAGGATACATGATCACCTTAACACATCCCTGTATAACAATCTGAATGGTGGGTCATAGTTGTCATCTTGTATCCTGTCACTATATTAAAATTTGAGTCCAGAAACAAGTACATACAATTGCTCAATCTGTAGCCTCAGCAAGGTCCTCATTGATGGGCAACCAGTAGGTGTTTTGTAATCAGAAAGTCTTTTCCACATTGGCATGTGGTGTTTGCATCATTAGAGTATCCCCACAGTTGCATATTAATTTTGTTCAGAGGCAATTCAAGCTTCTCTGTGTTGGCCTACCTGCACTTTTAGGAAGATGTTCAGTAGTTTTGATATTGATCTTAACTTCCTCCTGAGTCATGATTGCCCCATTTTTATTCATGTGGCTGTCGGTGTTTCATCTAGTGGCTACATAGGAAAGGGGAAATTTTCCTGTGATTTTAGTTGACTGGGAGCTGCAATGTGACCATATAGTGGGTGCATTTATCTTCAGTCTGCCAGGTGTGATTTATGTTGCTCACCATTACTTTCTTGATGTCTGGTGGTGCAGTTCTGGCAAGCGTATAGAGACTATTGACATTCATTGGTCTACGGCATCCAATCTAAATGGTGGGCGGGAATGAAAAAGAGATCTCATCCTTCCAAGCAACACCTCTGTATGATACAACAAGTTTTTTCTCTAGGGTTTGTCTTCTGGGGGGAAAAATAGCATGGGGTAGTTTCTCATTATGCTCAAGCTCTTCACGGATGCTCTCAGTCCAACAGCCAGTGACACTGCTGAATTTGCACAAAGATATTTCCATTGCTCTTCTCTTTTATCATCTGGCCATTGTTCAGCTGCCTGTGCTTTTCAGTGAACAGAGACTTGGGCAAAGATAGTTTTTACATGAAATCTGTTCAGTGTCAAGTGAACTAATGCCCTAAAACTCAACCTGGGATCAGAAAAACCAAGATTTTTTTTCAAGCGTGAAATTAAAGCTTAACAGTATTCTTTTGAGAAATGCCCGTGCCAATCTATACTAAGGCTGTATTCAGATCTCATGCAGGATGCATGCTTTTTTTATTAATCAACATTTTATTAATGACAATAAAGAAATTGGGGTAGTACAAGCATATTGCATGAGCAATGAAGGGAGGAAAACATGATTATGAATGTTCCTATGTGTTTGTGGCTCACTGGTAAACAAGAGCATGAAGCAGGAAATCTTCAGTGGGGACATAGCTAAATATGAGGCATATGAAGTACCTAACCACTTGCCATTGACCTCATTTTATGGGGTCTGTTAAGAAACTCTGATATCCCTCATTTGTGCTTGCCAAAATAGGTGACTGCTGTTGAGCATGAAGATTTAGTTATGCTGTAAGTCATAAGCTGAGTCTTGTTTCATGGCAGTTACATGGGCTTCCTAGATCAATGGCTTTGTAGCCTCAACAGAAATATGGTATAAAAACTAGCTTCATGATTCATGTACTTTCTCTTGGAATATTTAAATAGTTAGCCTATTTCAGACTGTTATGCTTTATTAAAATGTGTTAAAATTCTGTTAGATCATAACAATAAGATGAATCTCACTTTGTGATAAAATTGATATTCTTAAAGTGTTTCATACAGTCACTGGCTGAGACTTTCAAAGGTGGCAATAGTATGGGTCCTTCACACTGAGTAGGAATGGGTGTTTAACACTTTAACTCAAGACCCGCCAAAGGGTCTCAGGGCATCAGACTGCACATCCATAATCACTAGGCACTTTTCAAAATGCAAGCCATTGTTATGCTGATGCATTTTTATTTGTTTGCATATTTGTAATTTAAATTGTTCCTTTCGCTCAAACTCTTAGTCTGTTACTATCTTAAGCATTTATTTTTTTAAAAATGGACAAAACATGATGTATTGCATAAATACTAGACGTGTATAGCTTGGATCCCTTCATTAATCTTACAGTTGCTATATACAACTCTGATATTTAATATAGTATTAAAAGTGTGTATAGCATGAAAGAGGAATTTGAGTGCTTTGCTTTTTTAGGGGAAAAATAGTTTTTAGCAGAGTGCAAGAGTATTCAAAACTATTGGCTGTGTGTACTATTATTAGGAACTGATGCAATTACTATTATTCAGCATAAAGATTTGCTGTACTAAAAACCTAACCGTACTGACAATTGACATAAATCATCCAAGCTGAAACAAAATTAAAAGAATAAGCAGCTTATATGACAAGCACATTGGATTTTTCAAATTTAATGTTTTAAACTTCATCCCAGAGAAGAGCATAAAGACTTTTCTGCAAATTCTTAGGCATGTGCTCAACTTTATGCATGCTGATTATTTACATGTATAGGAATGAGACCTAGGAAAGGCTCGTGTTGGCCCTTGAGAAAGGAGCATAGGAGACTGCCTTACAGTTGATGTTTTTTTACTCTCTGGCTTGGAAATCGCATTCCCAGGAGAGAGTCTTTTACAAGAGTGGATAAGCACCATTATTACTGTTTCCGTTAATTTTGACTTGAGTAACTAGTCAAATTTGGAGTGTTAAGTTTTCCTTTAGAAGAAATTGGCTATGGTTAGATGATTTATATGTAGTCTTTTCTGCTTACAAAAGAGATTAAAAAATCCTAGAAACGGCAAGAAGGAAACAGTTTCTTTACTTATTGCCTGGAACCCATTTTAGCCACTGTTTCCAACCAGCTTTAAGATTGTAAATATATCAGTAAAACATTGTGTTCAACATACCGAGAGAGAGGGAGAAAGAAAGAGAGTGGTGTTTGGTTTTAATAGTGGAAAAATGTGGATTTGGGGAGTTTTAATCAGAAAGTTCGGAATTTTTATCAGAGAAAACTAGGATCCCTAGTAATGAGGAACTCCCTTCTTGCATTGCAAGATATGGGAGTTCCCCAGCTGTCAAGTGGCAGTCTTTTAACAGGGTGTGCAGACTGGTGATCAATATGGCATGTTTCTGAGGCTGAATTTTGCATTAGAAAAATCATAGCCTGTCTTGAGACCACATTTCTCAAGCATTTTTATGTCGCATCTTTAATAGAAAACAATAGGAAGTAAATACATATATGAGGAGATGACTTTGGAGAGATGAAATTGTGTTGTTCGGATCTATTTTTTAGCAGTCTCTACTTCACTGCAGTGTGGATTTTTATTACTTGTCCTTTGGATGTCCTGAGGCATATCAGACTGTTCGCTTTAGAAAAGTTATGTTTAAAAGGAGACGTTTGACTAATGCATTAAACTGACTTGAAGTCAATTTCTATTTTCTCTTGAGTTTGGGGATTCACGTATGTAGTGAGACTAGGCTGTTACGTTAGATGGGGTTTGAGAAGGGCACTTGGAAATATTAGGTAGCGGGGAGCATCCGTGGTTCCCTTGCTTACATACTGCTGATTTCTGAAGTCACCAGTGGGGAGTCTTGAGATTCCCTTTCCTTAGCACCTGGGTAGAGAAATGTATATCCCCGGACTGTGACTTACCATTTATATACAAGAAGCTTCTTGAGTAGAGGTTTGGCACCAGGCAAACTTTGAATGTGCTGTCTCTCATTTTCTGTGAGCGTGAGCACTAAAGGTGCCAATCATGATAGCTACCAAAGAGGATGGCTGGATTAACCCATCAGTGAGGATGCACCTGAAGAAGTTGCTGTTTTAAAGTTGCATTAGTTTTTCTATTTTCTCTTATTTTATTTTTTTTTAAGGGAAGTCATGACTAAAAGCTGCAGTATAGAATAGTGATTCTTAACCACACAATCTCCACCCCAGAGCGCTGAGGCAACTAGCAGAAGTTATTGCGGGACCTCTGGCACGGTTTTACAAGCACTCATGGTGCTCCAACGATGTGCCAGAGGACTGGAAAAGGGCCAGTGTGGTTCTCATTTTCAGAAAAGGGGGAGGAAGGAGGACCAAGGAAACTATAGGTCCATTAGTCTTACCTCAGTCCTGGGGAAGCTTTTTGAGAAAATTATCCTGGGGCATGTCCACAAGGGGCCAGCAGGGGAGACTGTGCTTGGGGGTAACCAACATGGGTTCATTAGTGGTCCTGTCAGACCTACCTGGTGGCCTTCTATGACCAGGTCACCAAATCCCTGGATGCAGGTGTCCCGGTGGATGCCGTCTTTCTGGACTTTAGGAAGGCCTTCAGCACTGTCTCTCGCTCCATTCTCATTAGAAAACTAGGAGACTGTGGTGTCAATGCCTACACAGATGGGTCACTAACTGGCTGGAGGGCTGCACCCAGAGAGTGATGGTGGACTGGTCTTATTCGACCTGGAGGGATGTGGGCAGTGTGGTTCCACAGGACTTGATACTCAGGCCTGCACTGTTCCACATCTTCATCAGCGACATGGTCAACAGGATAAAATGCACCCGGTTCAGATTTGCAGATGACACTAAGATGTGGGGAGAAGTGGGAACACTAGAAAGAAAGAATAGGCTGCAATCAGATCTGGATGGGCTACACAGGCAGGCAGATGAGAACAGGATGGGTTTCAACGCTGACAAGTGCAGGGTACTGCACCTGGGGAGGAGGAACCAGCAGCATACCTACAGGCTGGGGAACTCTCTTCTTGTCAGTGCAGAGGCAGAGAAGGATCTTGGAGTCATTACTGAGGCCAATATGAACGTGGGCCGACAGTGTAGGGATGCGGTCAAGAAGACCGACCACACCTTGTCATGCATCCACAGATGCATCTCAGGCAGGTCCAAGCAGGTGATCCTCCCCCTCTGACACTGGTCAGGCCGCAGTTGAAGTACTGCATCCAGTTCTGGGTGCCATGCTTCAGGAGGGGATGTGGACAGCATGGAGAAGGTCCAGAAAAGGTCCACCCACATGATCAGGGGTCAGAAGGGCAGGCACTACAAGGAGAGGCTAAAGGACCTGAACCTGTTCAGCCTCCACAAGAAAAGGCTGTGGGGGGTTCTGTGGCCATTTACAAACTAGTTGGGGGGACCAGCTGGCATTGTGGGAGTCCATGTTCCCCTGAGCACTACCAGGAGTGACTAGAAATCACGGTCACAAGCTGGCAGAGCGTAGATTCAGGCTAGATATCAGGAGGCGCTACTTCACAGTAAGGGCAGCTATGAGACGGAACCAACTTCCAAGAGAAATGGTCTTTAAAAGACCTGGGGGTCTTTAAAAGGAGGCTGGATGAACCCCTGGCTGGGGTCATTTGACCCCAATAATCTTTTCCTGCCTGTGGCAGGGGGTTGGACTTGATAACCTGCTCAGGTCCTGTTCAACCCTACCAGCTATGAAACCAGGGTATCATCAGATACTTTGAAGGGTGCTGTGAGGATGACCAGATAAATTGCTGTGTTGACTCAAATATTTAAGACCAGGGGAGGGGGGGCACAGCAAGCCCCTTGTCTTATAATTGTGTATAAGGAAATTTCAATAAATATACTGCTTATCATTGAACTGCTGCCAAAAACAGCATATACTCAGCAATAAAAACCAACTATGACTTTCATTAAATGAAGCCAACACTGAGCATGACTATATAAAACACAGGGCTCGTGTTGGGCTGATGGGAGCCGACCCCAAAGATAGGTTAGTGTAGCCCATCTGAATAAAATATGTAGTAGTGCCCATTGTATACAGTCCCCCCCTCAGCGCCAACTTGTTTTCAAGTCATGGTGACCCACAGCATAGTGTAATTTCATCTTTGCTCCTACATCCGAGCGGTGCTTTTCTTTCCCATTTCCAGTGACTCCTGTTTCTTCACCAGCCTGGCAAACATCACCAAACAGGACCCCAAACAGTTCACCAAGAATCCCTTGGTTGCCCCCCTCTCTCACCTTGTCATATATGATTAGTGTGGCCCTGCCCTTCAAGAGGTGGTGCCAGACCAGTGTGCCCTGTGCCTCATCCATATACATGTTTCTGGAGGATCCCAGGACTAATGACAAGAACACCCAGTTCCAAGCATGAGTTGGGGTGCTAATTAGCACATGAATCCTATGTGGTAGGTAGTTAAAGTACACACACGTGCTGAGCTATGGAGTTAGCATGGCTTGAAATGCTGTTGACTCTGCTGGGGCCCAGCATAGTGGTAGAACATGAGCCTTTTTGCTTTGGACTAATCATGCATAGTTTGTACTTTTATATAAAGTGGATACAAAAATGTTGCTCAAAAGTATGTGTTAAACTTGCAAGAGTTTCAAAAAAGGTAGCATGCATCAATTTTGGACAAACTAAGTGCGTGGGTGCTAGATGCAAATCACTACACCTATGTTTCATTTCAAGGTCACTGTTTTCAAATTTGCTCCTCACTTCCACATCCTCAGTGAGAGTGGGATCTGACAGTAAGAAGTAGAAAGAATTGCAAGAAGAAGTTAGGGGGAGGCAGAAAATAAGGGAAGGGCTACCTGACCCCTGCAAGACTTATTTTTCCTGCTGTAGCAGTGGGTCGGGGACACTTTGAAGGCAAACCTCCAATAATTAAATTCTATATGTTGAAAATTATAACAGGTTTATAAATTTTCTATATATAAAATCTAATTAAGAGGGATCATCTTGTAGTCAGGGTCATCTTCTATTTAAGTAAACACAGTAATCAGATGAGCTCAGATTCACTCTTGTCTCTGCCCGGACAATTCCACACATTTACTGCTCGGTATCTCTGCAAGGGTGTAACTGCTGTCATATATAAATTAGTTTTTAAATTGAGTGCAACTCAGTTCACAAAAATTATGGAGGGGGGTTGAGGTGCCTTGAATCCAAAAAGGTTGAGAACCAGTGGTGTAGAAGAATGAAAAGTTTTGCTTTTAAATGGGATCCTACAAAAAAAAGCATGTCGTTAGTATTATTAAGTGGTTATCTATATTTTTTAAAGTATCACTTAATGGATAAACCAAAATTAATTAAATACAGCTCTAAGGAAGCAGTAGAAATATAAATCTAGAAATGAATCCAAGAATTGTCTCAACCCCGTGCTTTTTATTCCTCCTCTGATATTTACTTGTCAGAATTTCATCTATTAGTTTTAATACTTCTCTAGAGAAATGGAAAAAGAAAAATTACTCTTATGTTAAAAAAAAAAAAAGACTAAAAGGTCTATCATTTTATGATAGACTATGTCCAGAATGATTGTCACTGTTATTGTACTTGTTCTTTGTTCAGAGTTTGTATTTTCCTTTTATTTTAGGCAGTTGCTGGTTACTTCGATATATTTTTTGAGAAGAACTGTCACAACAGGGTAAGTACTTGAGGTTGTACATTCAAAATTAATTATATAAGATGCATATTTTTCATTTTGTTGCCCCAAGGTGTTTGAAAGCTGGCCTATTTTGCTGTTGCAAGGATTTAAAGTGTGTGTTTTATGTAATAGATTAATGTAGCGTGATATTAAAAATGTTGTACTTCATCAGAGGATTTTGAACTCTGTCAATGCAGGTCTTGTTTTCGACTGGTCCCAGGAGTACCAAAACACACTGGAAACAAACTGTTTTTCTTCTTGAGAATCCAATTTCTGTAAAAACAGGTATGTACTATTTGAAGCAAGATTTTTTTTTTTTAATACAGCATTGACGGTGTATTTTGCTTTGTTACTGTTGAATTTATATCAAAATAACTATTAAAAGTTGAAAGTGGCTATAGAATGAATTCTTGAAGCTATGCTTCACAGAATTTCCATTTTAATGCGTGTAGGAACCATAAAATATGTGTTTGCATTTTTATACTGTAACCATAATGTGTTTTTATTAGAAAAATGTTCATATTTCTACAGGTATGAATTTTTATTTTTTCTGTGGAAATAAATGTTATAGTAGCTGACACTGTAGTGGACTTCTTTTGGTTAAATATTGCAATCTTGCACATAACAATAGTATGTATATTTAAATTATTTTTAGTCAGTTTATTATATGCCTTTCTGGAATGTACCTCCAAAGTATGCTTATATTGATCTTGATCCAGCCCATGACTAAATTTAGTTGTTGTTACTGAAGCAGTACGTGTTAACTTAATAGAAAACAATTCCAAAGAACTTAGAGTCAACACTTTCCATTGGATGCTCTTCAGTTGTGCCTTGTCTGAATACACTAAACTGTAGCAATTCCATCATAAAATGAGATTCCTCTTGAATTTCAAAATGAGTAAATTTACTATCAGTAAAGATGAACCAAAACTCAGGTGAACTATTATAGTAGAGATAGTTGAAAGTTTAAATAGTGCTAATAAAAACACTACTAAATTCTACTATACATCTTTGAAGCATTGTTCAAATAAAATTCTTCAGAATGCATCCCTGAATTGGTGGTTAAAAACTGTCCAACTCCTACAGATGGAGAAATAGAGATAATAAACTGAATCGCCATGGGGCACAGTGAGTTTAAGCTAGAACTTGGCTTATGATTAAGGAAGCCTTAATATTTATTGCCATGCTTGGTCTGCTGTGGGTAACTTCTTTTCTTTTCCTTTTTAAGTGGCATTTAATATCAAAATAGAGAAAAATAATTAAATTTTATGTAATGAGAAAAAAATCTTATCTTCTTTATACTTTTACATAAACAGATAGCTAAATGTTTCCTCTTTTGCTTGTTTTGTTACTGCTAGAATTTGTTCTTAACTAATTTGTGAATGAAGACTACTTACTTTTCTGCTCCCTTTACACCCCTCACCACAGCCCATCTGGTTACCTTGAAACCATTTTTTGAAACCTTTTTCTAGTTGTACAAGCTCATAATCATAGTTGACCCTCACTCAGAAGAACTTATAATTAAGAGAACATATGAACACAGTTGGGGGAGGAGATACGATGAATAAGTAAAGTAAATATTGAAGTGGTTGCAAATGTTGGTTTCACATTTTTCCCTTGTAGGTATGGTTTTAGTTAGGGGCAGAGTAGGTAAAACAGAGTAATGGAACTAAGGATAGGGTAAAAGCTCCTCCTCACATTAAAAAAATAGTGGGGGAAGGAGGGAGGGTTGTGAGCATAGTTATAAAAAGAAGCTGAGGAGAAGAAATGGAGAAGTCCTATGAGGAGTGTGTTAGAGCAGATGGACAAAACCAAAGCTGTGAATGCCCAGTCAAAAGTATAGCAAATATCACCACATTTTAAGGTCCTTGTTAAAACTGGTCACTGTTCAAACTCTTCTGTTTCTGTTCCCACAGGACTGTAGTCTCTGGCTGGCTACTTCCTGTAGGTTTTTTGCAAAGATTCATATTTCCTGAAATGATTGCTTTATTTGTAATCTGAATTTTTTTTTTAAAAAAAGAGAAAAATCACAGGATATCACGCCAAAGTACATCTTGTGATGGCCTGCTGATGTGGATTATCATGTTCCATTTCTGTGCAGCCCCTCCTTGCCATTGCACATCTACAGATATCCCAAGACTCTCTGAAAGAAAGCTTTGGGCTGGTTCTGAAGCCACTTAGCCTTGTAATTAAGTCATTGTAATTAAAAAAAAAAGTTTTCTTCCCTCTGCCTTTAGAGGACCAAAGAAGTAAAAGTTACTTAGAGCAAAGCTAGGATTATTAGGAAAATGGAAAAGAACTTAATGTGTAATTTTCAGTTATTTCTATATGTGCAAGGGTATGGTTGTATATGGTAATACTCCTTTTTTCAGCTTTCTGAAGCACTTGCTTTGAATGTCAGACTTAAGGTTCTCGCTGAGCAAGTTGTAATAATCTGTTCACAGCAGACAACTTGCTTTAGAAGTCAGTTGCAAGGATGTCATTAATGACCCACAGAACCATCAGACTGATTTCATTGCCACACTCACCCTCTGCAGGATTTTTAAGGCAGTTGAGACATACAGCTGTTGTTTTTATAGCTGTGTAGGGACACATGAGATCTTCAGAGGTGCAGTACTTTTGTGTGGTTTGTTAGTTATTTCCTCCATTACAATTGAGTTGTCCTGGGTTTTTGCCTGTCACTCATCCTTATGGTGTCTTTGCATGTGTTTATATTTGCTTTAACACAACTGATTTGATTTGTTTCCTGAGGTAGTCCCAGTTGAGATCTGCTGAAATACATACGGTTGAGTAGCACTGAACATGCAGGGAAATTGTTTTGTAAAGTCCAGTGACATTTGTCAAAATATGCCTATTGTTTAATGTTACATAGATAAGTTCACACTTACTAACCTCCTTGAAATGACTAAAAGATTTGCTTAACCTACTTCATTTGGTAGGTGCAGTGGCTTTCTAAAATCAGTTTGCAGAACTTGGCATATTCTGACACAGTGGTCACAAGACTAATCTTATATCATTTCTTTCCCAGCTTTTCATTTTCTTCTCATTTCACTCTGTTCCTCATCTTCCCTTCTGCTTCTATTTTCTGTGTTGGCTTCCTTCCCTTTCTTTATATTGCTCCCTTTAGCCCTCTTTCCTCGGTCTGTTTCATACCCTTTTAGGTTCCTCCTTAATGTTTAACTCTGAGTAATCCCACCTCCTTTTCCTCCAGGTAATACTTCACCTTTCTTTCCTCCAGTTCAGGGTCATGGTATTTAATTTGGGCTATAATTTTATTGGACTAGTTCATAGTACAATGAACTTTTTCCTCCTTTCTGAGGTTATTGTCAAAGTCTGTTGGTTCTTTCCTCAGAGTTCCAAAAATCTGTTCCCCTTTATACCTAATCACTTGAAGGTGAGGTTTCTTAGTCTGTCTGCTAATTATCAAAAACTTCCTTTTCACTTCTCTTACTCAGTCCACATACAGATATTCCATTTCAACTAAGAGTCACGGTTCTCCCCGTAGAAGCCACAAGTGCACAGATGCTTAGGATTTTTCTTTCAGAGGAAAAATAGCTGGTCCTTCAGAAAAATAACCTGGGAGTAACCAGGGTTAAATCATTCCTGGGAGAGCAAATATCTGTACACTTTTCCTTCTAAATGAAGCTACAACATGGTCCTCAAGCATGGCAGTATGGCTTCTTCTTTCATCTACCCCCCTAGCCACTACCCTACTTCCCTCTGGGAGATGGTCTGTCATTTGGGCTGGACTCTGCTGCTGTAACTAAGTAGGAAGCCAAGCATGCCCACTTCGCAACCCTCAGATCATGCTTTAGGGAAATGAAGGTTGGCCCTGAGCAGTCTGAGTCAGCCAATCAGGACTGTCCTGTGAATTGCTGCCATCTCTCTCCAGGCAGACTGAGGGAGCCTACAGAACACTGTGCATAGAGGCCCCCTTGCAAGCTCTCTTCCCTTCTGGGGCTCAGCATCCAAATGTCTGCTCAGGTGTCTCTGGGTAAGCTTTTTTTTACCAAGAAAAGTAACCTGGGAAATTCTCCAAAATCACATAAACATGTGTACAGGGCCTCAACCTCTAAAAGATGTTCACTTGTATCTTTTTTTCATGCTATTTTGACCCTTGGAGATTTTGTGAAGTGGACTCTTGTCTGTGAAAGTTTATGCCTCTCTGAATGAGTCTGTCTCTAAGGTAGCATCTTGCCCTGGCTTCTGCAAAGATTTATTCTGGTCTTTCCCAGCTCTTGTTTCTTTGCTTTCCTTCCCAGTGCTTTTATTCATTGTAGTTAACCATTCTAGCACCAGTAGTGCCATTTTCATGGTCTGAAGAAATGAGCCCCACTCTCTCTGTGCTCAGGGCCCATAGGCTGCAAAGTATTGGTCCACAGCCTCCCACCCAGCTGCCACTCCTTAGCAATTGCTTTGATTTCAGAGGCAGCCAGGGTCTCTGGACCCCCTTTCCCTCCAGATTCTTCTTTCCTGCCCCAGGGACTGGTGCTGTGCAGTGCATCACAGCCTGCAGTGCCTTAGAAATGTGACATAGCCTGTGGTTGGGGAGCTTAAGGTGAGGTAGGGTGTCCATGTGCACAGCAGCTGAAAGGGAGCTCAGTACAACAGGAGAGGCACACATGGTGCAGCTGGGGGGGGTGGGGGGAGAAGCAGGGCAACAGGGAGACATGCAGTATGTGGACCCTGAGGCCAGTGGTCACGTTGGCCCCAGCCACTTAAAAGTTGGACAGCCCTGGTTTAAATGATGTGCAAAGTTCCCTTGCTGACATTTTGCTGTCTAGGTTTTATAAGGATCTAGAAGAGTGAGTTTGTGGCAAAGGTCAAGTAAATCAATTCCCTGTTCTATACTGGGACTTTTGAAAACAATCAGTTTACAAGCGTGGCAGAACTCCATGATCCTTGTAGACCTTTTGGTTCTAAACAAAATGATCATAAAATGAGATCCCAATCCTCTATCAGAAATATGTAGCAGCTCTTTTTGTAAGTTGTCTGGCATCAGTATAAGGCTCTGGTTGCATTATCATGTATACTGGCTAAAATATATTGGTTGCTATGAGATATTTAAGTATGTTGAGCATTTAACTGGGAATGATCTGCATTATGCTATTGCAAGATCATTACATTGCTCTTCATTATAGAGTAGTTAAATCCTTCCCTGGGTTCTCATGCCAATTTTTATAGCCTCAAATTAGACACGTGTTTTTTGGTCCTAAAGGAATGTTGGTTCTTGACCAGTAATACTTACCGTGACTAAACTGCTTTAGCAGGTAGAAGTAGTGAAAAGCCCACCCCTTTCTGGATATGGAAGACTGGAAAACATCTTTAGGAAAATGGGATGCATGTAAGTTTCATTCTGGCTTGAAAGATCTTAAGGCCAGGAAATACAGCAGTAGTAAGGCAGGCTCTTTAAATTATTTTAATCTGATAGGCAGGCACTGTAACTTCTCTTACTAGGCATGATTCAAGATATGAATCTCATGTGTAATGAAGCTAAGCAAAGCTTCATCAGTCTGCTGGTTTTGTTTTTAATACTAAAAAGAATGTAGTAAAATGGAAGAAACCACAGAAAGAGGTCAACTGACTTTTTATTGAGAAGAAAAATATTTCATCCAATATTTAGGGTGCCATATGTTGGATCCCCTGCAAATGCCAGGCTGGCTTCCCATAACCAGCCCCTAAAAAGCATGCAAATTCCTATTTATTTATGGAAACATGAGAGAGAAATGTGTATTTCCACTCATTAATGATCCAACCAAAAAAGTAAAATATCCATCTGCTATTCTGTATCTCCACAAACAATGCATTTGATATAAAATATCCTGGCTTCCCTCATTTGATTCAAGCATAGACGTTTACTAAATAAATCTAACTATTCTAAAAATAATCTTGAAGGCTTTACATTTGTGTTTTTCCCCTCTGCCCCCCACCCCAGTAACTGCATTTAGGTAGACCAAACGGGGGCGAGGGGGAACTTTACCACCAGATTCTATTAGCAGTAAAACAGAACATTGTCGTCATTTTATGTTCTTGATATTGCCTTGCAAAGGAAATAAAACCTTAATGTTGTTGTTTTCCACAAATGCCAAAAAAGGCTGAGCAAAGCAAATCTGAAGTAGAACTCTTAGGCCTAAACCCCACTAAAATCTCTGATTACCATTTCGACTCCATACCATGTATCGTTAGTATGTAGCTGTTTGCAAACTAACACACTTTAACGTGTTGATTTATTTACTCAATTTATTAAATAATGAATAGAAAAGTGACATTGGCCCAATCAGTCTTCCTGGATGCTTTGATTTTTAAACTGAACTATTTCTGCATTCCATTTATAGTCCCTGGAGCATTTAAGTTTCTAACTGAGATTTTGATTTTGATTTTTCCTGCCTTCAGTTGTAACTAAATGTTCTCTTACGATAGGACTTGTCTGCTGGCAAGTGAAATACTGTAATTTAACCTTTTTAAAGCAAATATTCCATAAAATTTAGACATTAAGGTAACCACATCCATCTGGACCTTTTATTTATATTGGGTCTTCCCATTCATTAAGAATTAATCAGCAGAATGCTAGAATCATTTGCAGAGCAGGTATCTGGTATGAAAGAACTGCATCCCAGCCCCCTCTTTTGGGTTGTCTGTCTTCCTCTTCTCCCTCTCTCTGCCCATGTGTCTATCAACCCAGTTGCTGGGAACCACCTGGTTGCCTAGGGGATCACCTGCCTAGTAAAGGGAAAGTTCCTTCTCCCTATGGCCAGGTCTGTTGTACCTGCTTGAAAGGGATTGGGGAAGCCTTTTTAGCTTTCTTTTAATCAGCTGACTAAGGGAAGCTGTTGCTAATCATCCAGGCTATCAGAAGCACCCCAGAATCCCACAGTGGGTTAAGTATCAACAAGGTCTATGAGGTCTGTGTACCCCAGGGGGTCAGAGTCCTGACAAAGACCAGACCCTGAGTGGTGGCAGCAGTTATCCCAGGCTTGCAGATGTGCTCCAGGAAGGGGGTCAGCCAGATGTACGCACCCCCAGAGAGGCACTCTGGTTTGGTTTGGTTTTTGGTCGGGTGCAGTGAGGTAGGTGTCTCAGTGTAGGAGTGCCCGCTACTGTGTTGCCACATCTCTCATATTTTATAGCACTTGTTTCAGGACCTGGCATTCAAACTTTTATTTAGGCTTTTTGGAAACCTTGAGCCCACAAGTTTAAGCATTAGGGAAGAGCTCTTCTCGTAGCTAGTTCATGCTGCTACAACATGAAAGGAGCCTTCTATTGAAACAGGAGTTCACTGTTGCCCAGGCTCTCTTCTTTACGAAGTTATACTCCTCTGTGTGACCTATTTTGTAGGATCTAGGTGGGAGGTAAAGCTGTAGCATATAGCACAGCAGGATTTCCAGGCAGCAATGCTGACTTTGGCAGCTAGGTAGAGGGTAGTATAACTAATGGGCTGTTTACACTATACAATGTCAGGATACCCAAGCTACCTCCAAAGAACTGGCAGGGATTCCAGGAGCATTCTTGCTTTGAGAAGCAAGGTAAAATTAGTTATCAAGAAGCTTCCCATCATCATAAATGTTCTTCTTCTGGTTAACTAAGCTAACCTGAAAGTTTCAAGGAAATAGCCAGCTAGACCCTTGCTCTTAGGTCCACTTAAATTGCATTTTAGATGGTCATAAACGTTCATATAGATTCTTAACAAATATTTTCATTTATTTAATACCTAATTTGATTTGACATATTCCAGCAGATTTTCTAAGCACCTGTCCATAGATTTTGTATGGTCTGCTGTTGTTTTGTATACTAGTTATTGGAATGTGCATTTCTGTATCTGTTGTTTTTTAGTGTTAAATACATATACAAGAAAGAATTGATTAGATCAAATTATCACATTTTTTTAGTATTCATCATATGGGTAAAAAGTCAATGCTTCATATATGCAAGGAGGAATCATTTAGTTATGACACCACTTTAGTGGGTTCACTGAAATGATAAATAAAATAGCGACCAGGATATTGTGAACAGCTCAGTGAAGACCTCTGCTCAGTGTACAGCCATTGACAAAAAGTTAGGCAAGGTTAGTGTGTGCAAAGAATGAGGGAGAATATAAAGTTGGGCCAGAAATAATGTTAGATTTTGGTCATCCCAGTCCTAAAAGACAGGCTGGTAAGGAGTCAGAAATGGTGACAAAAATTAATTGCAGAAACATTTCGATATGAAGAAAGTCTGTCAAAGACTGTTTGCAGTTTACTGTGTGCTTTATTAGGCTCTCTCTTAATGTCCTTTTGTTATAATATACAGATAGAATATTTAAAATTCAGGGGTGAGAAGACTTCGTACGCTGTATGACTAGCTTGTGGAGCTCAGGGCCACAAGACATTGTTAGGTCCCAGGTAGTTTTTATATAGAAACATCTCGCATTGTAGGTCCCACTCAGTCCGTGTTATCACAGGTTTCCCATTATGCAGTCCCTTTTTTAATATGAAAAAAAGTAGCTAGGCTTTTTGCCTCGACTTGACTAGGTGGAAGACTGCTTCAAAACCTCACGGCTCCGATTGTTAAAACCTAATTTCCAGCCTCGAGTTTATTCATAACCAGTTAATATGCATTGGTTTCCATATCAGCATTGTCCTTTACCTAAAACACCTGTTTCTTTTGAGTGTTACTGCCTGAGTTATTTATAGGGAGCAGTCCTATTTCATCCCGTGTTTCATTCTGTTGGGTAAATAAGCTAAGTTACTTTTGGCCTTTTTCATTTAAGATGCACTCTATTTTGCTGCACCTGTTTCACTTTGAATTACTCTCTTTTTACTGTAGCTGATCAGAATTGTATGCAGTCTTCTACATGAATTTGCACCAATATTTGGTACCACACCATAACTACTCAATTATCCTTGGATGCTATTTGCTCTTAAAACCCTTTCACACTGGTTCATAGTCATCCCATGCTGAATTACTACATCTGGATTTTGCCTCTTTAATCGCTTCTAACTAAAGAGGTACCAGCTTATAATGCAATTTATTGTTAGTTTCCAGCCACATGACTTCCAATTTTTGTGCTGTTGAATTTAATCTCATTCATTCATTCATTCATTCATTCAGTCCTCAAAATCATCTCCAGTTCTTATATTTTGACGGTGCCTTCTTGTACTTTCAGTTTTCCAAGTGAATATCTATTTTCCTAATCCTAAATTGCAGTAACATTTACTTTAAAAAGTACTCTTTCTTCTTTTGCATGAGGGAATAAACTTCTGATTTATGGGAGTTAGTAAAAAGTTTCCTTTTTGCATAGGTTTTCCCTTAACTTCATATTGCAGCTTTTCCTTTACCTTCCCCTGAATCAGCTGATCAGCACCATCACATAGAGATGTGTTTTGGGAAGGGTGGATCAGTGCTTTGATCCAAAAGGACACTTCCTATATTGGTGAAAGCTTCTTTAGTTTTATGGGAAAAAATACAACTTCATTTTCCCTTCTTGCTTTTGCATTTTGCATTGATTTTTTTTCGTTAGTAGCTTGCATTACATACAAATATAACTTGCCAGTTTGTATGGGAGGAGTTGATTTCTTGCTTCAAATAGGGGGATAAAAGATGAGTCACATAGGTATACAATTATGAATGGGAAGAGCAATCAACATATGGATTTATTTGGGGGGACAGTGGAAGACCAATAATCAGACTCAGTTTTTTTAATGATTTATGGCCAGGGAAACCAGAACATGTGATGACTGTATGATAGCAGTCTAAGACAAAAAACTGCATGAAGACTGATAGGAGTCCCCTGCTATATGGCACAGTGGGGATTGAATCTTAAATGCTCTGGAGAAAAGAGGAAGTAGATCCGTGTCAGTCAGATCAGTGAGATGGGTTACACCAAGCAAAAGAGTTGAGGCTGAGGGCCCAGCACCAAAAGGGGTGTGGTCAGAGGTAAATTTGTCCTGTGTATTCATGACAGCATTGTACAGATATAAAGGAAATCATGGTTCTTTACATGAGTAGCTTGCTTTGCATATAAATTAGATCAAGACCAGGAGTGTTACCATTAACTACATGCAGCTGCATATATGTCATTTTACCTGTTGAGGTATGTCATTATAGAAGTGGGGACAATTATCTGCTGTGGTAACAAGTTCTTGCTGTGTGACTTTTCTGCAGTATATATTTTTGTTGTAATTAGGAAAAAAAATCAGGGCTTTCCAAGAAATAAATAAACATGCTGGAACAGTATTATAATTAATTTAATTTCGTCTTCCTCATACTGCAGTGTTACTATATGGTTTACTTGCATCCAGCTTAAGCATGATAAGAGCAAGGTGATGCAGCTCAGTCCTGGAAAGCCCTTCCTATGATGCTTTTAAAACAACAGAACTATTTAAGCAAAATCAGTCATTTTACATCTACATGGCATTGATTAATTGTTGCATGGTACCTTACTGTTACATAGTCCTTGCCTACAGAAAAGACTCCATAATGGCAGATTTAATGTGGGACCCCAGAGCAGGGGGTAAAGCAGTGTGCTTCTTGACTGTGAATTAATACATTGATTGTCTGGGTCCCTTAATGCAATTAGCCTTCATAAATAACCAAGGACTCCTATGAAATCATCAAGGAGTCATGAGGGAAACATTCTTTCCCAGTAGACTGTTTTAGAGTTTTAATTGTTAGTTCTCTTATTTAAAAATAATGCTGGTATGATGCCTTTTAAAGGATTTTTGTATTAAAAGATCTTAAATTTAAAGGCTTTTTCAATAGATACTACTATGTAATTAGTATCTATTGAACAACACTCTGAACTTTAAGGCTTTTTCAAACCAGTTGAAATTGCGTAGCAGTTGATATAAACCTCCTAATTTTGCATTATAGAATGTTAGATGTCCTTGTGAAGATGGGAAGTTGTTTAAAAATCCCTTTACTTTTGAAATCTGCCTTATTTAGACCCGAGTTCACATGTTCATTCAGGTTAATCTGGACCTTGTTCTTGGAAACTGATTTTCACTGATCATTTTAAGAAAGGATTTACATTAATATATTTTTCCTGTGTTTTGCTTCACAAGATTTCTTCATTTCATGTAACCTGTAATTCCATTTAGGTTTGTGTACTTTTACAAAAAATCTGGTTGAACAAAGTATGGACAGTTAATAAAATTTCCTGGAAATTAAGGGCTGTTGTTAATTAGCAGTAAAACTGCAATAGGACAAGATTTGTTACTATATTCTTAACAGTAGGCCTGTATTGTATTTTAAAATGTTGTTGGAAAACTTTCTTGAACATAACTTTATATGGTGTCAAATAACATGTTTTCCTGCAGGCCGTTACTTTAAATACAAGTCTAGTGTCTGATTTATATTTATGGAATATAAGAGAACTGTAGGGAGTGCATATGGCTTTTTAAAACGACCTATGTTTTGAAGTGGCTTCCAGCTTAATTTTAAAGATACTATTATGCTGCCTGGTTGACTTGTAGTTTCTACTTATCCAAGGAGATCATTGATCTATTTCAGCATTTTTTCAACAAAATGGAAAAAAAAATGAAGGGAAATTATTGCAGATGTTAGCAATCCTTTTTAGAAATCACATGAAGTAACAGCTGTTTCAGATGCTTAGTTAAACCAAAAAAAGATGGAGAAAGATAAGGTGTGGTCAACAAGACAGAGAAGAGATGAGAATTTAGCGATAGATTTGTCTGTAGAGGTATGAAGATCAGGAAAGAAGCAAGACCTGCTAAAAGAGCAGCAGAGTACATTATGTTCCTGCCCAGATGGTTCTGTTTTTTTTTATACACCCAATAGATCCCCATATGTTTAAGCAGATTCCTTTTTGCTTTGAAGATTAGTTATCATGGTGTCAACTTGGAAATCTTATCTTTTAAAAATGTTTTGGAAAGTTTGTAATCCAGCTCTTCTAGGGTTGAAAAGTTTATAACTTTCTCTGACAGTGCATTAAACAATGTTGGTTTTATACATTTGGTTTTCATATGCTGTCTTGTAAAGTGAAAGAAGTTGAATCATTTGTGATCCCTTTGCTAGGCAAGCTTCTCTATTAAGAGATTAGATTTCCTCACACTCTGTAGAGAGTGTGCAGCACACGTGCACGTTTCTACTTCAGACCTGGTAGGGTATTATGCACGACAAAATTCCTGCTCCCTAAAACCAAGAATATCAAGGTGGAAGTGGTGCTGTTATGCTGTGCATATACCTAACCAGATTGTAATCAATAGACTTAAAAGCTTCATTAAGAAAAAATTAGAATTTAAAAATCTTTACGTGGCATGGTAGAGCATCAAAGAAAAGGGATTCATGATGGCCACATGAGTACATGGTTGTGGGATGATAAAGCAGTCTTAATCACTTAGTTAACCATGCAGTCTCTATTTGTCTGGAGTAAAGTACATCATTTTTCATACCAGTCATAGAGTCCCATGGGAGTGCTTGCCTAAAACCTCTGGCCCTGCCTTATTTCTATGAGTTCCCTGTCCAGCCAGGCATATCTCTTAGAGTTGTCGGGGGTGAGGGGAGAACCCCAGCTGCTTCTGACTCAGAGACCCCACATTCTTCATCCCCAGTCTCTCGGGATCTACCTAAATTGTGTCAAAAGTCCAGTGACTCCTTAAATGCTGTTCTTTTGGTTTGTCTTTTTTGCTATGCTTTCCCTGCTGTCCCTCCCTGCCACTGATTGGCAGAGGGGCCCTGGTGGCCCCACTGTTGTTCCTGCTTGGCTGGGAGGCAAAAACTGGGGGTTTAAATATGTCACAGGTTTTGTCTGCCAGGTGATAAGCAACAGCACCACTGGGGCCCTTCCGCCTATCAACACGGTGAAAAGAACAAGATAAAAGGATCTACTGAGCAGTACACATCCAGCACTATTTAGGTAGTAGATCCCTACATGATCTCCCTTGGCTTTCTGTGGCCCCATCTCAGAGCTAGGGGTCATCTGAGCCCTGTATTCATTCCTGCCCAGGGCAGGGGGGTCGGACTAGATGATCTGCTCAGGTCCCCTCTGACCCTACTTCTGTGAATCTATGAAGAGCTACCTTCTGGTTCAGTTCCTGATGAAGGGAGTTAACCTTCTTATAGGGAGAAGTGTACCCCAAGATCCAAGGAGCAAAACAGACAGCTCCTCTTCGCTGAAGACATTTACTGAGCCAAAGCCCACCCAGCCAGAGGTGGTCTGCCCTGTCCAAAAATCGAATCCCTCTGTCCTTAATCCAGCCTGCACAGCCTTTAGCATCCCAAAGGAGGCTCAGCTGTTCTCTCAGAGTTTAAGCTTAAGCCCTGAAGTTGCTTAGCAGTTCCTGCTCTTCAGACTCTTCCCCCTCACTTGGCTGGCATGTTGTTGACCTTATCTGGCTGTTCTGTCCATTTTGATGCCTGTCTCAATCTGCTTCCTTTTGGAATCTCCTCCAGAAGGTAAGTACCAAGCCCACCTGAAGCATTTGCAAGACTATTCAATTCTCTATTGAGTCTGGAGCTCCATCTAGTCTTTTCCTCCATGTAAATGGCTCTGGAACAGAGCAAGGGCTGCCTTTTCCGATGTACAAGCTAGTGAGGGAACAGCAGTGGCACACAACATTATTACAATGTGAGCACAGTTAAAACAAAAATATTGTGATAAAACCATAATCTGCCACCTTATTGTTTTTAACACCTTGATAAAGCCTATTTAAATATTTATTTCTCTTTGAGTGCATCAGGCATCTGAATACAAATAGCTGAAGCAGCCTCTCTCCTCCTTGTATCTCCAGTGAATTTCAGTGGCAATACAGGTTTCTTGCTTTAAAGATTAGGTGGTGGTTTTAATTTGAAAAAAACGGCTTGTGGCATCATCATCTATTTTTAATATATTCTGGCATAAAGTTGTTCATATTAAAAGCTTTAACCATATTCATGCTTTTATTACCGTGAGCAATTCAGGACTTATTCTGACAAGCAGCATAAAGGCAGGCCAAAGAATATTGTGCCTACCTTCTAGTTACAATATTGGTTTTATTTTTCATTCAGATGCATTGCATCTGTTTCTAGCCATTGCGTCATCCCATCATTATGAAAATATGTAATATCTATTTCTTTGTGACATGGGTATAGGTTGTAACCGTGTTGGTCTAAGGACATAGGCAGACAAATTCACCCGAAGAACCTTGTCTGCCTATTTCTTTGTGATGAGTTCAAGAAAATCCATTTGTTACAAATGAGTTTGAAACAGGCTCCAAAGTAATCAACCAAGAAATGCAGTATGTTGCTTGTGCTACATCCATCCATGTATTCAAACAGTAATAATAAAAAGCTAAGAAAACTTAGTAGCATGTAATATTAAATTAATGATAAAAGAACCCTGATCACGTACTTCCTTTGACAGGTAATCTCTTTGTATAGCAGCATGTACTCATTACTAAGTCTCTAAATGTGCTGGTTTTGTTGCACCTTTTTTTTCGCACAATCAGTAGTTGGCAGGATGAACAGCTAATCAGGTGAAATGCCTACTATGTAGTTGGCAGGAAAAGCTTTAACATTGTGTCTTGGGCTTCTAGGTTTTCAAAATACGGATGTTTTGCATGCACTGCTTGCTTGTTTTCAAATGTACATGTAGAATTTGCATGTGCAGGCCTATCCTCATACATGTATAGAACATGCATGGGATCCACAAATTTTGTGATTTTTCTGTAGTGTCACTCCCTACTAATTACAGGGCCAGCAGGCTGTCCTGGTCTGTATGGACAACCTGTGAGCCAGTTTATCTTGCTCTGCTCCCATTTCCCCATCCCTAAAGTAGAGATTTTAAAATATACCTTTATTTATTAAAGCATTTAAGATCTATGGGTGGAAAGAGCTTGTTTGAACAGTATTATTGATAATGTTTATGTTTTGCTGTCAGTACCAGTTAACCATGCTAATTAACAACACAGTATGGGCATTGCTTGCTTATGCTGAATTTTTGAAAATTTGGCCTCTCAAAACTATTCGCTGATTATTAAAATAAAATTGTAGGCTTTTCTTCCTCATGTCTTGGTTAGTGATAAGTGTTACATGAGTCATTTTCCCAGTTATGGGTCTTTGAGGATTGCAGACTTCTATTGCTGTGTACCTATTTTGCTTTTCTATTAACACTTCCAAGTAATTGAAAAAAAATTGGCAAAATAGTCTGAGTTGGACACGTTCAAGAATTTCACAAGTTTGTTCTTTCTCTTTTCTGCATAATATGAATATACTGTATTTATCTGAATCCAACGGTCAGAGTTGACCCACCCCCATCCCCCAATACTTAAATTCTGCACCTGAAAAATTATGCAAGTATTATAGTTGTCCATGTACAGAAGCTAATCATTGAAGGGTTATCTTGTATTTGTCTCCCCCCCACAGCTGTGGCAGGAAGAACAGGGACCAAAATGCCATACCCCTTGCCCCTTGCTCATCTGTGTTGGCTCCCTTGCACTTGCCTCCCACTCCCTGCTGCCTGACTTCTTGCCCCACCATGCCTATATCTGTCTCCTTGCTGCATGTCCCCTCCACCCCTGCTGCTCACCCTTGAAGGCTCTGGCTCCAGGGGAAACAGCAGTAGTGGCCCTGCCTCAGGCCAGTACTCAAATCCGAGATGAGGCTTTTCCTCCCTCACTACCATGATTTTTTGGAGGGGGGAAATCCTTGTCTTGGATTTGAGTGTATATGGCAGGGGTGGGCAAAACAGCGGATCTAACCAGCAACCAGACTCCATTTCCCAGCAGCCCTGCCCACATCACGGCTGGTTTCCATGCAGCAGTATAGCTGTGACAATGCATGGCCAGGGTTTCCTTGGAGACTGACCCAAGCAGTATTGGCTGGGCAGGGGGCTGCTCTGTGGCTGGGGCCAGGGTTTTGCAGCTGTAAGTGTGGTCCAGGCCTGAGGCAGAGCTGCAATTCGTTGCCTGAACGCTCCACCAGAGCAGAGCCACAATCTGCTGCCTGTACCCCCTTGCTTTGGGTGTGTGGGCAGCAGATCTCAGCTTTGCTGTGGCTCCAGCCTGTGCTGTCACTGCCACAAGATCCAAGCCCTAGAGCAGCTCCCTGCCCAGACGCATGACCTGCCAGCACTGCTTGGGCTGGTCTCCATGGAAACCCTGGCCCCATG
>JAGPOW010000304.1:86864415-86882206 GCA_030014935.1 Caiman crocodilus
CCATGGTGCCACTGTTGCCGAAGTCTCCAATGGAAACTGGCCACAGCGACATGGGCAGGCGCTGCTGGGAAATGGAGTCTGCTGTGGGCCTTCGCTTGCCCCAGGTATACGGTAATCTTTATAGATCCTGCCTTTTCTCAAATCTATGTGGTGTGGGTTGTTTTTCTGTTGTCATTTAATGTTCATAACTAAACTAAATGTGCTGTTTGTTTGGTCTCAATATCTTGTGAGGAGAGAAACTAGATTGTTTTTAGACCCACTTGAATTCATGCTGTAGGGAAATGGCTATTATCCATTAATAAGTCTGTTACTAACTTTAAAAATAGCAAATTATCCTTCACAAGTAAGACTTGAAATGCATGTCCAAGGGAGTATGTTTATATAGCTTGAAAATTAAAGTCTGGATCTTGCTTACGGGTAGAGAGCTCCACAGATCTTTTGTATGTGCCGTAGCAGCAGTTTAGATCAATATAATAGCTATTTAAAAATGCTCAGCAGTGCATATGCAGGTACAAAACTGTTCAATACACCTTTGTAATGGTGTCTTTCATTGAAGGACCTGAAAATGTTTTTATAAACAACTTTTACATTAAAGAATATATAGGAAAGATTTTTACCTACTACTGAAGCACATTCAGTACCCACACGGTGGGGGTGGGCCACAGCAGCTGCTTAGTAGCAAATTAAATATACCACCATAGGTTAGGGCATGCACGATATTTAATTGAAACATCAATTAAATGGAAATGGAAGAGGAGGAATTTAACTAAGTAGAATAAGGTGTTTTGTATTCAAATGACAGAATATCCACTTTTGACCCTCTCCCCTCCCTCCATACACACCTCCATGATTACCTTTGCTTCCTCTGTGAGCCAAAACAGCTATTGCTAAATGACACTGTGAAGTAAAATGGCAATTTAAGTTTTGTTAAACTTAAGATACATTGTATGAGTATATTTTCAGTGTCATGAACATACTTATGCAGATACTCCCCTGCGAGTTGTACCCAAAAACAAAACCATGTACAATCAAAGCCCAAGCTAAGTGCAGTGCCAAGTAATAAACATAATATACGCAGCGATGAGTAACCAGACTTAAACAGTTCACTCAGTTTTATTCATCTGCAGTGATTATAGTAATAGGTTTGAATATAGAACATAATGAAGGAATAACACAAAAAACACTTTGGGGACTACGACTTTTCCTTTATGCTTTTAACATACTCTTGCCACAATGTTTACTTCATGAAGAAGAAATTTCATTTGTAGTTAAAGTTTTTACATAATAGGATTTTTACTTTTCATGTTGTTTATACTTGAAAGAAAGGAAAAATATTTTTTTATAAAAGATGACCTTAACTATGTTACTGAAAAGTTGTGATGCTCCCAGAAGCTATTGGCAGTGGTTTGCCGATCAGTTGATGTGGAAATACTGTCAACTGAAAAAGGCGGGGGTTATTAGGGGGTTGGGACAAGAGGGAGGTGCAGGGAGAGCCATCCTAGCTGCAACGAATCCTTTTTTAAAAGTGGATAAAATAATCCTGTAAAAGTATATAAAATAAACTGTACAGAGATCTTTGCTGCCAGTAATAGTTCTTAGACTGTGTCAGATGAGAAATTAATGAGTATTATGCACTTAGATCAATTTTAAAGACAGTCTGTTTTGGCTCAGTTTATGTCAAGACGTTGACACCCAATTTTTTTCTCTTCCCTTAAACGAAGCTTTTAGCATGCAGCCTGCAGAGAAAAATGTAGCAGGTCTATTCTAGCCATTCATTGTGTGACATGAGGATGTAAATTCAATCTTCCCTTTTTTTTAATTTTTTTTTAACTCTTGCAGGACAAGCCTTGGAAGGAAAAATAACAGTCCAGAAAAACAGGAAGGATCCACGGTCCCTCATTATAACTCTTTCAGTGAACAATATAAAGCAGACCTACAGTCTGCAGTGAAAAGTGAGTTACAAATGCAGCTCATGTAACTGCTATAATCTGTATTCTGTTCTGGACAAACAAAAATGATGCATATTTGGTTCCAGATCAGAGTGAGTTTTAGCAGGAATTTATTGACATACATTATAGAGTGAAACATGCAATACACCAGTCCTGAGCCCCTTCCATAGCTGGGAGGGGAGGGAAGGAAAGTATCTCTAATAAAGCAAATTGTTAGAAAATGTCAGATGCAAGTTTGACAATATTCTGACAAAGAATGACAAATAACAAACACTCAATTTTATTTAGAACATGGTTCTGTGCCAGCTTTGCAACAAAAAAAAAAGTCTTGTACAGTTCCTTAGCATAGGTGAAAGGAAAAGTCAAATTATGTCCAGATTCTGTATAGTTTTCATTTGGAAACCCTTGGACAGAAGTACTTCAGGATTTGGCCACATTCATGTGTTGGTAAAGACTTTTGTTTTTACAGCATTTCTTTTACTCTGTGAAGTATTAGCAATATTAAATTGTACTTGTCAAAAATAAACCATCAAAGTACTGTTGTCTTAATTTGTACGGTTCATTTATTAGATCATTCACAATTCTGATATCTTCAATGGTTCCCTCTAGTCATTACTGAGATTTTTTTTCCCTGGGCTGCATTTGGGTAATTCCAGTATTTTTCCTCTTCTCCTCCTTGTCTTCCATTGCACAAAATAGCAGACAGTTGTCATATCCTAGCCAACAGGATCTCATGCAGTTAGCATTAAAGTTCTACCTACCACAAAGCCTAGAGGCAAAAAGCTTGGAATTCCAGCCCTTATGAACGTGGGCTGAATCTGAATAGGTTCATCTCAAGGCAGCGCTGATAGGCTTCTTACAAACAAGCATTGATTACGGAGCCAAAATTGCTACTGGGGTCTTCCTGGCTGAACTTGTAATGAGGCCAGTGTTGTAGACGTATGTTGCCATTTCCCCCTTTGATCTCCTTTTGCATGCTTATGTTTTTCAACAGCAAGGGGAAAATATTTATATATTTACATAATCATATATTCTATTTATTTATTTTATATGAGGTTTGTACACAAGATGAAAATTTTATCCTGTGTGAAAACTACTATAAGCATAATTTTCATTACTTATTGGCATACATTCTTATAAATGGGAAACTCCAAATTTTACAGGCCAATTTTTTTCAAAAGAGTTGACTCATTTGTACTGGAGGCAAGAATTTCTCTCTCATGTATTTCCTGGACAATCATGGTTACAACATCATCCAGCACTATTAATTCATTTAGGTAGCTAAGAGCAGTTAATGCTGAACATTTCTTGAAGTCCAGCTACAAGTTAAGAAGATGGTTTATAACTGAAGTAATGCAGTGGAATGTATTGTAAATGAGACAAACAAGCAAATCTGATCCTAAAATTCAGAAAAGACTAAAGATTTAACCCCTGCAAGACTTTTCTCTAGCTAGGAAGTTTGTTTACTTTTTCCTGTATTATGCTGATTTTATTTTTCATTAGAAACTGCTATTCCCCTGTAGTTGACAAAAACTGGCACCCCAAATCTGAGGGTAGTTGCTGGTATCAGTCAGACCAGTTTATAGGCAGTCACAACACAGTTATCAGGCAGGCTAAATACAGACAGTTAAAAAGCCCAAGGCTGAATCAATTCAATCTTTGCAAGTTAGTCTAAGCTACGTAGATTGAACTATGATAAGCAAGTGAACAGACATTTGCTTTTGATTCTGAAAATGGAGCCACATGCCTATAGTAGTCCAGGCCAGAAACCAGAGGGCACTGGAGCATCCCTTCTTGCTCAGCTGGAGCAGACAGCTTGGGCCAAGCTAGCCCTCCCACCGTATGAGGGAGAGGGCTATAGGGGAGGTGCAAAGCATCCTAGGATGCTGGGGGCTGAGTTAACTGAACTTGATTAAATCAGTTTATTGAACTTCTGTCCCAGATTCCTTCCAGACTCAAGTTAAGTCTGATATTACATCCATCCAGGTTTATCTTAAGCCAGTTTGGGACCTTTTGAAAGTGGTTTATGTGCACTGAACTTCTATAACCCAGCATGTAACTGGCCTCAGTGAAATTTGTTTGTGTTGGTCAGGTTTAACGAAAATGACCTTCTGCTGTGGAAATGTACTTAGTTTTTCATCTGTGGTAATCTATAAGCAGAGAAAGTACAAAAGAGACTTTAAGACTTATGTTCTTGATAATACTTGACAAATATAAAATCCATGCCAGCATACGGTTGGTGGAACTATCTTTACAGTCTGCTAGCATCTGGAACATGTACCAGAAAAAAGGAAGGTAGGTAGATTCAATGATATGTTTACGGGTGATCCAACAAGTGAGATATAAGTACAGGCAACCCTCGCTTAACGCTGTTTCGCTTAGTGCTATTTTGCTATAACCCTCATTTTACATTGATACCTGATTCCACTTAGCCCTCAGTGAAGTTTCATTATAACACCCATGAGCAGTCATACGTTGCTTTTGCTTAATGCTATTTGGTGTAATGCTCAAGTTTTCAGGAACCAATTTAAAGCACTAAGTGGGCATTGCCTGTATGAGCAAATTTGAGTTTATTCAGAAGAGGCTGAAGTAGTAACTACTGCAAGATGCTTCAAGATACTTTTACTAACGTATTAACCTTTCTTTATTGTGCTCATTTATCTTTTGAGTGAGCCAGGTTGTGTTGAATCCTGATTGTTAGCAATATGTGGGTTTGAGTTTAAGTTCATTCCTCCTGCATAAATGTTCTGATTTACATTTGCAAATGCAATTTTAGAACATCTGTAAGCCTTGGGAATGAAATCCTCAGTTCCATTAGTTCATAGGCACCCAGGAGGCTGACTTGCCTACTTTAATAGGCCAAGCTGAAAGAAAGTCAGTTTAAATTAAATGAAATGCAGTTTGTTTAACACATGCACAGCTTTATTTTAATTTTAAAAAAATCTTTACTTATAAAAAAAAAGAATAGCTTTTTAGATGATTACCTTCACAGTATGTATTATAACTAAATGCAATTCTAATAGAAAGCTACTGTAAACTTTTATGCATATACCTCAATTCAGTATAAAGGTATCAAAGACTTAAGTTAATTTGAAATCTCATGCATTTAAGTGTTGACTATTAAGTCCAACAAGGATTCTCTCTCATATATAGCATGCCTATGTGTGTCTATAACATACATATATCTAGAATTGTGTGCGTGTGAGAGGGAATAATGTGTACACAATATTTTGTGGCTTCTTTTAAATTTTTCTATTGAAAATTTCCAATAGAAAATGACATTTGGGAGGTAGTAATGGACTTGGTTAACTTTCCCAACCCAAAACTATTAAATAAATACATAATCACATCTTCAGTTGGGGTGTGATAAATATTTTATTCAGTCCCTAACCTTAAGCCATTACTTGAAAAGTTAACTTTTTCATGAGAAAATTAAAACTAGGATCCCCAAAAATATCTTTTTCAGTTGTGGTTAATGATTAATTTATTTAATGGTTCAAAGATGATGTAGGCTAACAGATTGGTCATATAGTATAGTAACTACACATTTTGAGGATAAAGTTGCCATATTTAATTATCTTTTTAGTGTCCTATAATTGTTATGGCCTTCACAGCCCCCAGAACAATAAATAGTTTGATAAAATCATTTATTATCTGTTAACATTCTTTGCAATAAAGTACAATTTGCTCTGTTCAGAAATACTCAGTCCTGGAACCATGTAGAGCTTTTTGAGCACAGACCTGTTAAGAGATCTCTCATCCACTGGCTAAGTGTGCTGCCAATAAAAATGTAGCTATCTATGGCACTTAAAAATTTGTGTGTGTGTGTGTGTAATGTGTAGCATGTGAGATCCAAGACCTCTATCACCGTACTTTTGTTACACTTGGTGGTTAAATCAAGGAAAACAAACCTCTCCCCATACATCAGGACCTCAGCCATACCCCTTACCATCCTCTGAAGTCGTGCAAGCCCTTCTGGATCCACGCACTTAACCTTCAACAATGTGACTCCAACACTGATGAAGCTTAGAAAACCTGAGTAGTCCCAAATATGCATCTCATGATAGAGTCAATGCAGAAGGTTCCTGGCTTTGATCTCCTGTGATGTTCATAGGCAACTCTAAATCATATCCTCACTAGCAATGGGAGATGTGGATTCTTGATGCACAAATGAAAAATTAAACACTGTCCAGTGCACAACTATGGTTACCCATTCATAAGATCACTCCTTGGATAAACACTAGAGCTTGCTTATTTGACTAAGGTGTTCAAACTTCTGTGTCTAAGTCTGTGCACCTTTCAATATAACTTGCCTGACATACAGCAGTGCTGTGGCCTCAGTGCTCTTGCCTCTTGTTCAGGTGCTAAACAACAGCACCCCAATCTGAAAATGTTGACCTGTCTTAGCGGTAAAGTTCTTGATCTGTGGCTTCCAAGTGTTTGCCTAACCGAGCTGCAAAACGAATTTCCTAGTTTCTCTTCAGAGAGAATGGAAGCAAGACATTAATGTGGATGCAGCTCCAGGTCCTTCATTAGCAAATGTCTCTTCAATGAGCGTCATGCTGGGGTCCCTAATAGGATTTTTTTTTCATGCGCGCCTCAGTTTGCCCTTGCTCGCTACTCTGTTGTATGGTGCTTGCTCTAATGAGATGTATCTCCTGTGATCAAGAAAAAGAGACCTTTTTATCTTCAAATAGACAAAGCTCTGAGAGGAATTTGGAAAGGTGGTAAATCTGTTACCTGACTTGTAACAGGATATATTCCCTAACAGACATTCACATAAACTGCAAGTAAGATTGCAAGATACAGTTTATTTTGGTTTCAGGAGAGGTACATTTTAAAATGTATAACTTGTTTGGGAGGTGCCGTTATCTTCTATAACTTCTAGTTTAGTAATGCATGAAGCTCCCTGCAGTAATGATTCTAAACATTTTATGTGCTTAGTTAAATTTTACTTGGAGGAAAAATATCTGCCACTGTATCCAGTGGGATTTGTGATGTGCCACTGCAGCCTCACAAGCACCTGGTTATGACTTCATCTCTGGAGGAAATCTGATGAGCCTAAATTCCAAGGATTAAATTCAGAAGAGTGAAAAATGCAAAGGAAGTGTTACAGCTGAAGGCTTGGGAAAGGCTTGATACTAAAGCCACTTCACTAATTGCCTATTGGAAAACCATTTCTGTTCAAAAACATTTGATCTTGAAAAATATGAAGGAGAACTATTCAGTTTACAGCAGCTTGTCTACTATTGGTTATAGAATATGACAAGGTTTGCTGCATTTTAGATTTTTCCCCAGCACAAAAATAGTCCAAAATCTTTCTTTTGAGATGGTACCTGCCTTTTATGAGCATAAGCCAAAGTTCTGGGTAAAATATCCAGTAAATCTGAGAGAGAGTTTGTGCCTTTAAAAGTTAAATCTATATACCAAAGTAATATCAATGTAGACAAATTAAAGTGAAGAGAACTGTTTGAATAGTTCCTTCTCCAGTTACTGCTAAAATCCTAATACGTATTGGAAGGTTGTCACCTTACATTCACTTAAAACAGCGCAGCCAGTTGCTTACAATTGTGTGGAATCTCGTATTGTGATCTTGACATGTAGTTATCCCTGCATTTGGTTTTCTAAGAGTATCAGAACCTATGATTCTATCTTTATGCATACAGTCAAGTTCTCAGAGTGAAATCTACATACGAACAAATATGTGCCCAGGTGACAGATTTTCATTCCTGCACAAGCACATGGTAAATATGCATATGTGACTGACTCTGCACTGTGTACAGGTGTTAGTGCCTATTAAAAAAAAGTATGTATGAATAATTGTGTGTGTACAAATAAAGACTAATTTTTTTTTTTGGAGTTTCAGCAAGCTGTTGAAGGCTGCATTGATAGCCCCTTCTTTTGACAGATGCCCCACCCCTGGTCGCCATCTTGTGATCAGAAGTCCCACCCCCTAACCCCTGACTTTGGCCACCAGAAGTCCCACCCCCCCACCCCCCCGCTTGTCCCTAGAAGTACTTCTTTCAGCAAAAATTTTTGCCATCTTGGAAACAGGAAAATATCAAGTTATACTCTAAAAAGTGAACATCTACAGCATTCATTAATTTGATTTTTAAAAATATTTTTGTCCTGATTTACATGTATTTGTGTAGTGTACATAGAGATGATTGCACAATAGCTTAAAATGAAGTCTTATTCTTGTGTGTTGTGGGAGTGGGTATAGGTTTGTGGGGCGCTGTGGGTAAATGAGGTAAGAGCATGCATGTGGGTGGGTGTGAGTGGGTATGGAGTTTGTGGGGGTCTGCATGTATGGCTGTGCGAGGGAGCATGGGTTCATGCATATGGTGGAGTGTGCATGTGGGACTCGGCCTATAAACGCACATGCACTCCTTGCCTGCATGCACACTCCCTGCCTGCATCTGCGTGTGTGCCTTTGCAGACAGGTGGCAAGTGCCCACAGGTGTCAGCAGCGCTTCTTTCAGGAGGTGCACCACTAATCTCAGGGGATGCATGTCCACCTGCATGCACCCCCTATAGATTGCTAATGCCTGTTTGCCTGCCTGCACATGCATGCATATGCACACCCCTACATCCACACCTGCACCCACCCACTCGAGCTCCTCCAGCTGGCAATGGAGTCAGCAGCCATATGGCACTGGAGTAAGGCAGGGGACAGGAAGGGAGTAAAATGGCTGGGGGTGGGGTGGGGCTGGGCTGTTCAGTCCTGCTGAGGCTCCCCCTGGGTCCTACTGCCCCTGGCTCTTGTCCGCTTAGGCTGCCAGGGCAGATAAATATTTATTTTCTAAATTTTTAAGGTGGTCCTGTGGGCCAGATAGAATGGCCTGGTGGGCCATATTTTGCCTGCCCCTGTTACAAACACTATTTACCTTTCAGATAAATCTGGGTTATGTTCTTAACAGATAGATAATGCAGCATAGCTTCATCTACACCAGGAATGGCAATTATTTCAGCTGATGGGCTGCTTAACAACTTCTGGTGAGCTGTTGAAGCCAGCAAGGGTAGCCCCCCAATCCCCACCCCCCCGACAGGTGCCCTACCTGCTGAACATCATTTTGGTTCTGGAAGTCCTGCTCCCTAACCCCTGACTTTTGCCACCAGTCCATCCTCTTGCCCTCCCCCTTTTGGAAACGGGGTTTGCCATCTTGGAACAGGGGAAAAAATCGTATACTAGAACTCAAACCTCTACTATAACATTTTATATAGAGGTGATTGCATACTAAGTTGAAATAAAGTCTTACTCTTGTGTATTGTGTGTGGGGGGTGTAGTTTGTGAAAGGGTGGGGGCCTTGGGGGTTGGGTGGGCTTTGAGGGGGGTGTGGGCACCCTGCCACATGCCCTCTCCATAGCACACAGCCCCTGCCATTGGTGGCAGCAACAGCAAGTGGTGGGCCCTTAGGGTGCTCGTGGCCCACAGCAGGCAGAGCCCTACACTAAAGCTCTGTGGTAAACTTTAATTAAAGCGCCCCTGCAGCCATTTTGAAATGCAGGGACACTGAATACATGGGATGTAGAAGCTGCTGGAGCATGCTAATTAGCTTGCTCTTAATTAGCGTGCTCCAGCAGACTCACACCAGACTTTTAATAGAGTCTGCTCCAGTGCGTGCTAATTGGCACACATCAGAGCAGAGCTCCAGCACATGTATAGGTGCCGTTTGAGAACTCATGAAGATCAGGTGAGGTCCTGGATGATTGGAAAAAAGCAAATACAGTGTGCATTCTTAACTAAGGGAAGGCGGAGGATCTGGAAAACTACAAATTACTCAGCATGACCTCAATATCTGGAAAGATCATAGAGCAGGTCCTCAAGGAATCTATTATGAAGCACCTACAGGAGAACAAGGTGATCAGGAACAGCTACTATGGATTTGTCAAAAGCAAGTCTTGCCCGACCATCCCAATTTCTTTCTATGATAAAGTGATAGGCTCTGTGAATATTGGGAGAGCAGTGGATATGATAAACTTTGACTTTAGCAAGGCTTTTGACACTGTCTCAGGACGTTCTCCTTAACAAGCTAAGGGAGAGCAAATTAATAGAAAGTACTGTCAAGTGGGTAAATCACTGGATTATCATTTTCAGCGAGTAGTCATCAGTGAGTGGCTTGATGTCCAGTTGAGAGGAAGTACCAAGTGGGGTTCCCCAGGGGTCTGTCCTGGGTCTGGGACTGTTCAGTATGTTCATTAATGATTTGGACGATGGGATGGAGTGCACAATTAGCAAATCTGTGGACACTAAATTGAGTGGAGTTGCAGACACTTTGGAGGCTAGGGATACATTGAGAATGACCCAGATTGATTGTAGAAACAGTTCAGAATCAATTGGATTAGATTCAGCAAGGACAAGTGCAAAGTGCTGCACTTGAGACAGAATAATTGCATGCACGGGTACAAACTGGGGAATGATACAGACTAGGGTGCAGGACTGGGGGGGTTATACCAAGATCCTAATATGAAGGCACAGTCATGCTCCTGTTGCCAAAAAAAAATTCACAGAATACTAGTTGTATCTGCAGGAGTGTCATTTGCAAATTAGGGGAAGTGATTCTTCCATTCTATTAAGAACTGGCAAGGCTTTACCCGAAGTATTTGCTTAGTTTGGGGTCCCACGCTTCACAAAGGATGTGGACATATTGGAAAAAGTTTGGAAGAAAGCAACAAAAATGATTAGGGTCCTGGGAAGCAAGACTTATGAGGAAAGGCTGAAAGAACTTGGATAACTGAGTCTGGAGAAGACAAAACTGAGGGGGGATTTGATAACAGTCTTCAAATATCTGAAAAAAATGGTTGTAGAAAGGATGAAGGTGGTTTTTCTTTGTGGCCATAGGGGACAGAACTAGAAGCAGTGACCTTAAGCTGCATCAGAGGAAATGTAGGTTGGAGATGAGGAGAAAATTCCTGATTATGAGGGTGATCAAACACTGGACCTACACAAATTGTGGGCTCTTCATCCTTGAAAGTTTGTAGCACCAGTTTGGACACACACGTGGCGGGGATGGTTTGGTCAGGGACTAGACTAGGTGACTTTGTGAGATCCCTTCCATCCTTACTTTTCTATGACACTGTTCTGCTTTTAGAATATTTGTAGAATATTTTTTTCAGGGTACAAAAAATGTATCCTGAAAAATAATGTTAAATTGACAGTGTAAGAAAACCATGGTCACCTGAAGCCTATATTAACTGGGGAGGAATGGAGGAGGAAGTTTACAAGTTCTTTTCTGGAGGGAAAAAAAAAGTTAACTTTTATTTCCAATAAGGTTTATTTAATTTGTAATATGACAACATGCTCTGTTGGAGAGTTAGACATTTCAATGTATAATACAAAAGTTAGGCAAGTTGCTTCTGAGTTGCCAGCAGGAATGTGTGTGAGTAAAATAACTCCAAAGCTGAGAGTTTGTAGACTGTACATGTATACATTTGATTTATTTTTACAATTGAAAAATCTCTGCAACAGATTTTCTTAATGATTATTTGATTGGCTCTGTTCTTAATTACTTTACTTGTTTTTATTTCTCCTAACTTTGCACAAGGGGTTGAGGTGTTTTTTTCCCTTTTTCTTCACAATTAGTTTCTGAATGCTACGGTTAGCATGCTTAATGGAATATTAACAATCCCACCATGAATAATGCCTAGAAGAGGAAAAATGGATATGTCCTTAATAGGGCTGTGCAAAATGTCATCAAGTGTTTCGTTTCAAAGCTGTCTTCATGCGTTTTGAGCTCGAAACAGCAAAATCAAAAAGAAATGAAAAACTTTGAAACAGCTTTGAAATGAAATGAGGGCACTCAAAATGTGTCAAGTTTTGAAGCAGCCCGGTGGCAGGAGGCTGGGGAGAGCCAGGGCTGTGCTCCAAGTGGCTCCCCAGCCCCATGGAGCTGAGCCCAGCAGTGGGAGGCAGAGAGCCAGGGCTGCACTCCACTTCCCACTGCCGGGCCGAGCTTAATGGGGCTGCAGAGCCGCTCTGAGCACAGCTCTGCCTCTCCCCTGCCTCCTGCCACCAGGCTGCATGATAGGAGGCTGCGTCTGCTGCCTGGGGCCAGCGACAGCATTGGTCTTCCCTGGCGCTGGGCACAAGCTGTGCCCAGCGCCGGTCCCAGGAGTCAGTGGCGGCCTCCTGTCATCTGGCACAGATCTGGGGGCCCGCACCCGGAGGAGACATCTGGCACAGCCCCGCAGCCCTCCCCATAATGCAGGCCCCCAGATCTGCGCACTGGATGACAGGAAGCTGCCGCTACTGGCAAGTATCACAAGTTTGGGTTTTTGAAGTTTAACATGCTGTTTCTTGGCAACCTCTGCATCTGTCTCCTTGAAACTTGGCAGGCTTCATACCCTCAGAAAGGGCTACCATCTCTGCAATTGCCATCGTAATCAGGCAATTTATCGTAATGATAAAGTTTAAGGCATTTTCATGATCCCCATTTTAGCCTATGGGCAAAAAAGTCAAAACAGCAAAACAGTTTTGATGAAACGAAATGGAACAGCACTTCAAAACAAAACAAAATGATGATATGATATGCTGTCCCTTCAAAACAGCAAAACAAGCATCAAAACGAAATTATGGGGTTTTGCACAGCCCTAGTCCTTAATCCTCTGAATTTGGAGTACAAGAGCTCTGAATCTAATTCAGAGCTCTCTGTATAACTTGTAGAAATATGAATATGGAAATTGTATCAAGAGAGAATTATGTGAGTTCTTAAAGTGGAGTATTGGTATTTGCAAGATTGAAGCAAAACTTTGTATCTGTTTTGGTCTGCCCCAGGTCTCAATCTATAGAATGGAAGCAATGCTTTCTTCCTCTCCTGGAGTATTGTAAATTCACTTAAGATTAGTTTAATAACTGAGTATGTGGGCCATGTAAGGATCTTTAAAGAGTAACTGAAGATGGTTTACACCATTCAAAATGCAGAACATTGAATAGGCATTAACTAATACCTCACTAGTGGTGGAAAAAATGACATCCAGTTAAACATATTGTGTATATTGTGTGATGTGGCAAGGATTAAGCACAGAGAGCAACTAAACTAGTGTCATGAGGACAGTAGAGAATTGTACAGAGAGGCTTGAGAGGTTAAATGAGTGTAGATAATTATCCAGTTGAGTTTCCTTTGTATAATGTGGAGTGCATAGTGGGCACCATGAGGAAACCATAGCATAAAGATTATCAATAGAAGATAGTACAATAGAAGATAACAGGTCAAAACTATTTTGATTGTGTAGGAGACTGTACGTGAGAGAATGTTTCATCTCAGCCACTGGTTGGATGCAAGTCCGAGTATCTTAAAATGGTTATGTTTAAATGAATATTTGGACTAACATAATATCAGTGGATAAAATATAGATCTTAGAGTTGGCAGTAATAGATACTATTGTTAGAAGTTAAGGAATAAAGGGATGAGAAGAACCATGTACTATCTTGCTGAGATTATTGGTCCCTCTAGATCTGCTGTAAGACATGCAAGGAAGCTTGTGTGTACTGTCCACCTGCTATCCTGTGTATGACGGACTGCCCTCTCTAGTGTTAGCTGTATTTTAATTGCTACTGAATTCTGAGCTAACAAGTCTCATTTTTGCTCTCTAAATTAAAATGAGCCTTTTGAAAGGAAATCCAAGAACTTTTGGGGGAGTGAGGGTTTTTACTTTCCTTGACTTATTGCTAGTAATTCCAGTGGTCATATTTCCCTGAACAAACCATGGCAAACTAAATGGTGGGCATTTGACCTTAACCACAGGGGAAAAAGTGCCATGGAGATAGAGCAATCGAGATGCATCTTGATAACATTTCCATTGCTGCTCCCACAATGATTAGCCAAAGCAAAACAAAAGCCTCTAAATGAGAGCAATAGCAAATTAAAGACTAATAAAACTTACTCAACAAGTTAATTCTATTTTCCACTTGGGTACTACTCAAAAGCTCCTATGGAAATTTGTGTCTGGAGTAAAAAGTAAGTATGTTTCTGTGAGGGGGGGGGTGGAATCAATTCCCCTCACAATAAAAGCAAAATTACTTTCCTCTGATTTGATTGACAGAGTTGCTATTTAATGTCTTCCTCATGCTTGAAGATTGAAGGGCCTTTGTGATTTGTGGGAGAAATTTGAAGGAGTCGGGTATCCACAGTACACTGCATATGTTCTTGTCTTGTTTCCTCTTTCTTGTGTTACATTATTCTCCTGTCAAAATAGATGTTGGAGGTTTCTAAAATCAAGTGTATTGATTTGGAGGCGTGATATATAAAATGGATATGAAAATGGTTATGTAAGGTATATAATGGGGGACTGAAACACTAGTTTGTCTGCACTGGGGCTTTCCAGCAGTGCTAATTTCCCTTATGTAGACAACCTGCAATGTGATATTACTAGTGTAATCCATGATGACAGATGCTGTTCTTCATACTGGTTCAATGTATCTGCACCAGAAATTTCCTTAATGCAGACTGATATTTAATCTAACCAGAACCAAAAGTTACTATTTCTTTAGTGCTATAAGGTAAGGACTTTACATGGTGGTTTAGCCAAGGCAGGCATCCTTTTTTTTAGGTCATATACCTGGTTCTAAAGCTTTTGGCAATGTTTTTGAATTGGGTATGCTTTTACCAACAAATATTATTTGAATGTTACACTAGAGTGATGGAGGTATTTTCACTGGATATATACAAAGGATGATCCAGTGCTTAGTGTTGTCCTGAGACTCAGGAGTTCTAGCTCTGTAAGTACCTTAGATAAAAATAAAGAACAACTGGGGTAACTGCACAACTAAAAAATCCTCTAAGTTAGGACTGAATGTTGATTAAACCTTTTGATCAATTATGCAAAGAGAATGAGTATGGAGGGAGTCTCCTAATAACATTGACCTCTGCCACAACACGGGACATCCTAGAACCAAAATCCACTCAGCTGGAAAATTGAGTGAGGTGTGGGAGTGGAGCAGGACGATGCTGTGACTCAGATGCTGTCACTGTGCTATGCTTGCCTGCATGATTAAATTGACACAAAGCTTTAAGTAGAGAAAAGAAGGTGTCGGGAAGCTCCAATAGATTTTGTCTCACATCAGTATGTGTATCATCTTTCCTCTGACAGATCTCCCTCCTCCGCCCTTGGTCCTTCACAACGCAGGGCTTCCCAGAAGAGCTAAAGGCATGGATTTCTCTCATGCTGAAGTCGGGGGGGGGGGGGATTATTTTGCTTTTTAAAAGAGTAAGAATGTTGGGTAGAAAAGGAAGGTCCCTTATTCAGGCACCAATCCCTTCAACACAAGGATCAACATTTTTCAAAAGCACTGAGTGATTTTTTGCATGCCACAATTTTGGCATGCAGAAGTTCAACCTCTTTTAAAAATGGGTCTGTGTAAGCAGGTTCATACTCCAAGGGTGACTGGAACATATCCTGGTGGCCACGCAACCCTTACCCCACTTTGCTCTGGGGCACCTTCCTTATCACTCACCCACCATGCCATTGAGTGATTATTTGATTGAAAGGAAAGATGCCTAGTAAGTCCTAGAGTGAGCCCTAGTTCTTCTAAATGCCAGCTAGTTTTCCCAAGGTACCAGTTAGCTTTAATGACTTTGGTGGACATTTGTCCCCAACCCAATACCAGGCCATCTCAGGCCTTTCTACCTTTGTTGGGGTCTCAGCCCCTTTTCTCTTGCTGGTTCCTTTAGCCCTAGGCCCACTGTGCTAGGCAAGACTTTTGGGTCCCAACTCAAATCTTGCCCCCTCAGATTGTGTCCTGCTTGGGCTATAGGCCACTAGCCCTGATCTTGCCCATCTAGCACTGTCTCCACCTTGCTTCAGCCACTGAGCTCTGTCTGGGCCCCTAGCCTTGGTCTCATCCATCTAGGGCTAGCTCTGCCCAGACTCAGGCACCTGTTCTGGCTCAACCTGTGCTCCTGGCCCCAGGGTCCTTCATGCTGGGACCCTGGCCCTGGCTCTGCCTTCCCTGGGCACTGAGCCCCCTGACTCTTGTGCAGCTCCTGTCCAAACTAGGCTTTCTCTCTCTCACTCCAGGCTTAGAATTGTCCCCGCAGGTCTGAGATCCAAATCAAAGCCACTAAACACTGTGGCCTCCCAGCACTCTACTGTGAGTTAAACCCCTAGGCATTTCTCAGGCACACTGCCATGGCCTCTGCTCACACCCCTTTCAACCACTTGCAAACCACCAGTAGAAACTGTAACCCAGCAGTAAGCCTTCTCACAAACACAACTAAACCTCCCTCTGGGTCCAAACAAGAATAAACTTGACCACCTGGGTGACAGTGATCATCACCTGCTTGAATTTAATATCCAGGGCAGGGTGGTGAAAGCAAGCAGCAAGGTAGAGGTCCTCAACTTCAGGAGGGCTGACTTCTGTAAGCTACCATGCCCTACTAGAAGGCTAGTAGGTGACACATTGGGGTCTCGGAGCTTCGTTGAGATGGGAGTCCAAGATGGGTGGTTGTTCCTTAAGGAGACAATCCTCTGAGCTCAAAAGGAGTCAGTCCCAATTAGCACCAAGTAGGGCAGGAGTGCTAAGAAGCCCCCATGGCAAAAACATCCAGAGCTGCCTGAGGGCAAAAAAGGAGACATACAAACAGTAGAAGCAAGGGGCTATCACCAAGGAGGATTACATCTCTGTTGCTCGGGATTGCAGGGAGGTGGTTAGGAAGGCCAAGGCTGAGATGGAGCTAGGGCTAGTGATCAGAATTAAAGATGAGTCCTTTTTCGAATACATAGGGAGTAAGAAGGAGGCACCGGCTAATGTAGGGCCCCTACAGGATAGGCGTGGCAATCTGGTGATTGCAACAAACAAAAAAGCTGACCTCTAACAAATTCTTTGCCTCCATATTCCTGAACAGGGACCAAGATATCTGCCCCATTCAAATTGTGGACAGACCCAGGGGAGGCACCGCCATGCCTAGGGTCAGGGATGACCTAGTTAGGGAACTTTTGGAGGGTCTGGATGTGTTTATATCAGTAGGTCCAGATGCTCTTCACCCAAGGGTGCTGAGGGAATTGGTGGGAGTCACAGTGGGGCCCCTGGCATGGCTCTGAGCACTTGTGGGGCACTAGCCAGGTACCACAGGATTGGAAAAGGGCCAGCGTGGTCCCCATTTACAAGAAGGGGAGAAAAGAGAACCCCGGCAATTATAGTCCAGTCAGTCTTACCTTAGTTCTTGGGAAGACCTTGAGAAAATTATCAAGGAGCACATCTGCAAGGGCCCAGCAGGAGAGGTAATGCTCAGGGGCAACCAACATGGGTTCATTGAGGGCAGGTCCTACCTGACTAACCTGGTTTCTTTTTATGATCAGGTCACAAAATCCCTGGACGAAGGAGCCGGGGTGGATATCATCTTCCTGGACTTCAAGAAGACCTTAAACAGTTTTCCACCACATTCCCTTAAAAAAAACTGAGTGACTGTGGCATTGATGCCTACGCAGTCTGGCTAGATGGTCACCAGAGAGTGGTGGTGGATGGGTCATTTTTGAGCTGGAGGGATGTGGGCAGTGAAGTCCCCCAGGGCTCAGTCCTGAGGCCTGTACTGTTCAACATAGATTCCTAGATATTAGGGTCAGAAGGGCTCTTAATAGATCATCGAGTCTGACCCCCTGCATAGGCAGAAAAGAATGCTTGGTCTAGATGACCCCAGCTAGATGCATATCCAATCTCCTCTTGAAGACCCCCTGGGTAGGGGAGAGCACCACCTCCCTTGGGAGCCTGTTCCAGACCTTGTCCACTCTGTGAAGAAGTTCTTCCCAATGTCCAGTCTAAATCTGCTCTCTGCTAGCTTGTGGCCATTATTTCTTGTAACCCCCAGGGGCGCCTTGGTGAGTAAAACCTCACCAATTCCCTTCTG
>JAGPOW010000304.1:86886578-86957668 GCA_030014935.1 Caiman crocodilus
TGACCCTGGCACTCGTTCCTGCCACTGGCGGGGGGTCAGACTAGATGGCCTGCTCTAGGCCCCTTCTGACCCTAGTTACTATGAAACTATGAAACTATATGTTATTTCAGTACAGCTTCAGTTTTGATTTTCAGTGACATTCTTTCAAGTTCTGACTGAATTTGGGGTATCCCTCTCTCAATCAGTTGACATGAGTTTTCTGCAGGCAAGAATTATTGTAACAGTGTGTTTCACTTGCAAGTATTTTGAAGGTCGTAGATGTTCCTCACTCTAGTGAGAGGAGGCAAGGAGCTGATATGAGGAAATGGAAACAGTAAAATTACCTGCCTAATGGCACAGAGGGAGTCAGTGTCAATATTTCAACTTGCAAGTTCATATTCTGAGTAAGAAAGGAACTTCTAAGTCCAAACAGACCCCAGAAATGATCTCGAAACTGCACACGACCTGCTCATCCATGTGCTTGGCCACCATCACACCAGTCAGTCAAGGTGGCTCACATAAGTACACCATGATTGCATATAAAATGTTTAAAATCCTTGTTCCCTCTTCCCACCTTGCTTAGTTCTACTTTTTCTTTCCCCTTCCTGTCAAAACATAATGCAAACTTAGGTAGATTGTAGCCAGAAAGGCAATTTACCTTGGCTAAAGAACTAAGGATGAAATGGAATCAATGGGCTTCTGTGACCAGGTGATAATATAACCCTTATTCAGTATAGAAAATTACTTGAAGACAATACATTGACTATACATAAGATGGAGTAATTGTCTAAGGATACAACAACATTTTGATTTAAAAAAAAAACCAACAACCCAAATTCTTGTTCTTTTCACTCATATTTTAGGCAAGTCTTTACAAGTTAATTTTTTTCCTCTTGCAATGCTTCTCCCTTCCCCGTGGGCATCTCTATATTGAGAAAATGCAAAGTTTTTGTGTGTGATATCTTTCATTGGACCACCTCCATAGTTAGGATAGACTTAGACAACCACTAGAATTCAATGCATTCTTCTTCCAGTCTAAGGAAAGGGCAGGCATAGCAAATTAAAAGGATTGTGAAATTTGAGAAGAAATTCCCAGGCAAGCAAATCACAGCAGAACAGATGGTTTGATTAGTGGAACATCAAGACCTTTCAAAAGGAAAGAGGTCATTATCACCTGCAGTATGAAGAAAAATTATCAGGAGTCGGGTAGATTATAATATGCCATGACATACCATGCAGTGGTTCTTAATTCTTGGTTCTTAGTATCCAGCCAGTTCATGAACTTTTGTTTCCAGGCTCACCTTTTGAAGGTGTCTGTTCAAGGTTTCCCTTGAGCACAAGGATACTGAATTCAGAAAGTGAGTAGCTGCTCTATAAAAAGAGTTCTCCTACACATGTTCATGTCTCTTATAGGCCTCACTGGAGCATTTATCAATATATGCTGCTCACACAAAGGTTTTGTTAAAGCACTGACTTGAGTAGGCCTTGCCAGCAAACCTGACTGATATATGAATTCCTTGCATAAACAAAATTTAGCATATAGCACATACATGTACTCCTACCGAGATATGGGCATGGGAGATGATGGTACATGGTACCAGGATGATAGGGCTGGAACAGGAACACACAAGTCAGAATGTGAAAGACGCCCATGATACAGGTTGGTCTGAGATGTTCAAGATAGAGATGTAATTTGTTTTGATCCCTGCGTAAAAGGAGATTGGAAAGCAGGGAAATTTTGTAGCAGCCTGGGGGAGCCTGCATGGTGTTGTGCCAACTCTCTTGTCACAAGGACAAGTGCCTTAACTCCTCTGTTCTGATGTACTTGTTAGGCCAAAACATGTTAGGGTTGTGCTAGTAGATAATAAACCTGGCTGAATCTTTACCACCAAATCAAACCTGTGGTCATTCTTTAAGACAAGATTGGTATTGAAATATCCTGACCGTGACTTGTCAACACCACAGTTCCTAAGACTTCACAGACAACACATCAATAACATTCAATGAGGCAACAGCAACAACAACACTCTGTGACATCTCTGGTCATAATCTTTTTCCTGTGTTTGTTTATTCCAGCTTGTAGTTTTAGTTTAGTTTCACTCGCATAGTTTTTCTGAGGGCATTTGGTGCACTAGATAAGATATGCCACATTTTGAGGATAGGCATATGTAGATTCTGTGAATTCTGATGAGGAGTGTTGACAAGTTGTGTTGTGGTGAATGTTGATGGATTTTGCATCCTTGCAAAGCTGTATCCCACTTGAACATCCAGGAGTTTGCTTCTGATTATAAATTGAGCTTGATTAGGTGATTGCTTGAAAGCCAGGAGTTACAAGTAAGTGGGGGATAGCAGCAGCAATATTTCTCTCAAGGTCTGATCTTTATCGAATATGAACTGTAATTGTGTCATGATGATCCTTATCAGGTCAAGTATAAGGTGGTAAGTCACAGTGAAGTTTCTTTTTTGTATTGGAGCAGGTTACTGTGGGGCATGCCTCTTCCAAAGATATGGTCTATTTCTCTGTGTCCTTGTATAAAGACACTAGGAGCATAAGGTACCACCTGAAGGATTTTTTGTCAGAATGTTACACCAGGGTCTGATGAAACATCATGTGCAGAATGCACAGAAGCGACTTTATCACGCTGCATGGCATCCTAATCCTATGGGCTGCTATCTGCATGGTCTCAGCAATCTGCAGTTTAGGACCTCTCAAACTGATACAAACATTTACCATAGATGCAGATAACAATTTGGCTATAGATATCAGTATGTGAGGCTCAGTGTCTGCTTCACTAATACAAGGAAAGAATACTAGGCATACACATATCCATCTCTCTTATTCAGGAGATTGTCTGAATAGAAGTTTATTTTCAGTTTGTCTCGGACAATGTGACTGACATGGGTGAACAGGACTCCTGATCATCTCTGAGGTTTGTTTAGGCTTAGAAGTTTTTCTCAAAATACATAATACTCCTCAGAGAAATAGATAGCCTCTGGCTCAAAAAAACCCAACATTTTCTCTTTATAAGCTTCTTCCAGGTACACCTGAAATCTAGTTCAGTTTGCCTAAAACTTGTGGGGTCTTTGCTTTTATATATTCATATTCTTTCATAGAAATTGTTGCCATGATGCGGGTGATGTAAACAAGTATTAAATTATAACTGTTTTGCTGATACATAGACAAAAGAACAAGCCCTGAGTTGGTGTATCAAAGTAGAGTATATTAAGTAAAAAATGTCCCAGTGCTAAAGATCACCAGTGCAGGAAAATATTTCATGATGTTAATATATTTATTACTATGGGCTGCGTCCACATGAGTGTGGACATTTGTTTCCCCTGGGACAAGAAGCAACAGCACGCTTTGTTCTGCGGCTACTTGTCCCTAGAGAATGCCTGTGCAATGCGCCATCAAGCACACAGTAGGTAATCCTGGGTGGGGTAGGGGAGGCTGAGGTCAGTACTGGGCTGGCTCCAGCAGCCATACCTGAGCTCCTGGGGGCCTCCTGAGGCTGCAACAGTGTCGACTCTGCCACTTGCAGCCTGGCTGGCGGCTGGGCCTGGCTGGCCAAGCTCTGATTTTGGGTGGTGCGTGCTGCCCCCATATGCACCCCTCTGCTGTTTTGCACAGGTTTTTTTTGATCTCAGGATCTCCTGGGGTCAAAACCCCCCCACCCCACACTGCTACTTTGCAGCACAAAGAATAACTGAATATGTGCTTTGTGGCACCACAGATGTCTCCATGGCCACACTCATCTGGACACAGCCATGATGTTTAACGTGTGCAATTGAAGCAGCTATGGTTTTGTAGTAAGGAAATACAGCCAGTCCTTACGACACACTTACAACACAATTGGTTCCTGAAAGCTGCATCTTAAGTTGAAACATCATAACTCTGAACCAATTTTCCCATAGGAACAATATTATAAATGGGGGATTGGTTCCTGAACCAAGGCCTAATATTTCACCAAAAATAACCCAGAATTTTGTACTGCATCAATTATAGATGAGTAATATAGCTACTTTAATGTATTTATATTGTAAATAGCAATTGTGTTGATTTGGAAAGATTTCTTTGAGGTAACTTTGCTGGACTTTGAAGGCCATGGCTGGAGTCTTCTCAGGAGTCTTGGCTGCAGGTTTTTTTGGAGTCTTGTCTGCTTTCTTAAAGCAAGTGTTCAAGGAAGTTTGGATAGATGTTCTCCATGGAGATGGGTGACACAGTGAACTTGTTCACTGGCATGGCATCATGTCAGATCAAGCGTCATAAATTCAAAACTGACGTCAGAAAGTAAAAACAGGGTGTCAATTTATAAATGCTGTAAGTGCCGTTTGTTGTAACTTGAAACGTCTTAAGTCAAGGACTGCATGTATAAAGACAGAGCCAAATTATACGTTTCAGTAGTGGTTAGAATGAGCAATCCTCAACAAAATTTGAAAATAGTCTTCTTCAGAGGAGACTTGATAATAGCTAGCACTAATATAACTGGTCACGGATGCTATTGCAATATGTTTTAGACTGAGATGCTTAAAGCAGTCTAGACATATCTTCCTTTAAAAGAGAGATTAAGCTAAATCCAAAATCTGCCTTGAAATGCTAGATAAAAATGTCATCCCTATGTCCAGAAAAAGAACAACCATACATAATGGTAGTTGCTTTCTGCTTCCTTTTAGCAGGTTTTGAGGGAAAAATTAGATTACACACACAACCAAGTAGTGCATTGTATACCAGCACATCACTAATTTTGTTGAAGATTTCTTCCTTTGACATCCATGTCCACTGCAAAGTAGGTATGCAAAGTATGGTAAAAATGAAAAACAAAATAACTGGAATGTCCCTAAAGTAGTGCCTTTAAAGCATTATGAATATTTTGGTATTCCAGCACTGTAAATTTAGATACATAAACTCCTATAAAATACACTGGAAGCTAGGTGCCTAAGAACAGGGCTACAAAAGCCAAGCTGAACAGAGGAAATTCCTCAAAGAGGTGTACATCCCTCCCCATGAAACACCTGTTCCAGTAACCTGGAAGGAGGAAGGCTATGTTCTTTTCTTTCAGAGCAGAAAGAATTCCCTCACCCTATGTCTGACAACAGAGACTTCTTAGCTACTGAAGAGGTGGGAAGGATTTTTTTAAGCTTTCACTGTTTTTATTATGTTCAACTGTATCTGGAAAAAAGTTCTCTGTTTTTCCAAATGGTCTATACTACTAAATTTGCTGGTCTGACAGGGGGAATGACTTGCTACCAAGAAGACATCAGCTTCTCAAAGTAAATCAGGGTGACTTGTAACCTTCTAATTGGTAGGCGCTGATTCTGTATGACAGCTTTTTCATTGGATTTCTTGCTCTCTAGATTGCAAATACTGAAAAGATGGAGAACTGCAGCTAGGCTTGAGCAAGGCAATACTCTAATCCTATTTTTCCCTCACTAACATTAAACAGTCTGAGCATTGCCCAATCAAAAGTAATCTGGGATGAAGTGGTTCAGTTTCTGATTCTTCCCCTTAATCTTTATGGTAGCCACATGTAAATAGTTGGAGGAGAAAAGGTGGTGGACTGTGCATGAGACATTCTCAAATGGTCAATCTATAGCAGCTTGATCAGTGAGCGTATACAATTCCTGTGAGCTTTTGCACGCTAGAGAACTATGGATCTTTTGCCATGTTAAGAGCCCTGGATAATATATTGGGCAGTGAAACATTACATAGCAGTAGTGATGGTTTGAGCTGAAATTGGAGCAATGGTGTGAAAGTACACTTAATCAAAAGGGCAGTGATACATTACTTAGAGCAACCCTGGAAGGTCCAATTTAGACTGGCTTGCTGAGTGAGCTGCACTCTTCTTTTAGTGTAAGAAAAGGCAAAAGTGTAAAATACATTCTCCCTGTAAAGATTCTGCCTATCTGTGGCTCATTCACAATAGTTAATGGGACTGAAGAGGAGCTTAAAAGATGTTGATAATAATTTAATGTTGGTTTAAGTCCAAAAGATGAAATATCAAATGTATGTACACAGAAGCACCCCAAATAGCAATTTGTATATAATGGTCAAAGGAATAACAAAATAGTAGTTAATGGCCAGACCCAAAAAGGTAGTAGGTAAGTACCTTAATGCCTTTTTGGGGTGATTTCACCATAAATGTCTGAGGGGCCAGATTCTGAACTAAAACTGGCTAAGTAAGAATATGTATAAAGGGCCTGGTATGTATATATCTCTCAGCATTTGCAAAGAGCCATCATTTTAATTCTTCTTTGGGGTAAGTGTTTTCAATGTATACAGGAGGGGGCTGTGTGGAAAATGAGGCCAAATTTATCCCCCCCAAAAATCCTCTAAGTTTTACTCTGTATTGATAGGAGGTAGAAGCACACAAGGCCTGTGTTTTTGGAGAAGCTGAATACCTGCGCTTCACTCCTGCTTCTTGTCTCAAACTATACACCTGAAATGTGAAACTTTGCTTTGAAAGAGTGGCCAGGTAGTGTAATTATGATAGAATCAAAATTCTACAGAGGATCAGAGAGGTAAACTGGACTTCCTTACTGAACACATTTAACTGTTAAACATGCTCAAGATTTGATTAGAGAGGCCTTGGCTTCCTGAATTCTATAGCAACAACCAACTTTTAACTCTTTATTAAAGATACAGAAAGCAGGAGGAGGAGTAAAAAGCATTTGAAATGTACAGTATCAAGTAAACCTTACACTTAACTGTGCTCTAGCTCCTTTTTCCCTCTAGATGCAGCAAGCTTTTAAAAGAAACTTTCAGATTATATTAGAGCAAAATTGTTTTCTTTTTCTAGATAATGTTACAGGAAATTATTTTATTTTTAGAGGAGAAAGAAAAAAAATTGAATTAACATTATTTGGGTTTGTGTTGCTTCTACAGTTACACCCCAATTCTGCTTCTTTGAAGGCAAAATAAGACTCATATGCACACAAAGGGAAGAAGAAGAACAGCAAAGACAGAAAACATAGCTTCTGTTTCTGATGCTGTTTATGACTTACTAGTCTGAGACTGGAGGAAAACAGATCTGCACACCATCTTATCAGCCTCTCTGAGCCCTGGCAAGCATTCAGTTGTTTCAGTACATTACTTTAAGCTGCTTTTGGGTTTATAGGTACCAAGCAGTGCTGCAAGAGACAGTGTTGACTGAGTAATATGGACTTTTATTTTAAAAAGGCAAAAAGAGAGTGGGATGGGAAAGAAAAATAATCAAGAGTCATAAAGGAGGGGCTGAAAGCTGGAGCCTGTCTCATCTTCCTGGTGGCATGTAGGATTTAGATGAAGTTGTGGTGCTGATGCCTTGTGTGTTCCTCTTTCTAGTCTAGTAACAGAATGGTGAACCCTAGCCTGTGGTCTCAGGAGGTGGAAGTGTGAGATGGGAACTGTGAGGATGGTTTTAAACCTTCGCTGACTTCTTCTGTGTAATAGTCCAAGTTTGATTATTGTTACCTAGACTATAGGCTTTGGTACAACAGTTCTCAAAAGTGACCAGATGAGCTTGGTAAAGCCAGGAATATAACCAGAACTGAGAATCTAGGGAGTCCTAACACCCAGGCTAAACTTTTCAAAGGTCTTTTATAATCTGCCTGTCTTGATGTTTTAGTTGACACACCCTGCAGGGGCATATTTTAAGCAAGTGCTGAGTACCTTCTACAAGTCAGATCCCTTTCAAGTGCCTCATTGGGGGAGAGGGAGGGGAGAAATCTAGTGATACTTGGTCTCAGTATCCAAGGCATTGAGAATTATACAAACATGTATCTGTAACTTAGATTTACACAGTTTAGTCATTATCACTACATGATAATTGTGGCCCAATCCATTAACATATCATGGAAATGAAAAGCTGTGTGTGGAATCTTTCATTTTCTTTTAAAATGAACCCATCCAGTCTCCTAGGAGGGGGTGTAAAGGATAGAAAAGAGATTTTGTTGTGTGAATCTGAATTAAAAAGGTGAAGATACCCTTCTATGATGTGCCTTAAACATAGGATCAGTTTTGTTAAAGATAAAAATGGAAGACTGTTGCCATTGTCTTCAGTGAAAACTGGAGCAGCCCCATAATGACCTGAATGATCAATATGCCATTATTTTTCACTGGTATAGATGCATGCATTCACAATCAAAAATTACATTAAATCAGGGTATTGAAATAGGTTGATAACATGCTGCAGTCTTCAGGAGTGGTAGAGCCATGTTATTCTAGGATTTATACATGACATCCTGACAGCACATCTGAATGATAAAATTCACTTCATTCTACTTTCAGGTGCAGACACCTCTTTTTGAATTCCTGACTAATATTACATCTAGGTCTGAGTACGATTACCTGAAATGGAAAGAGAGCGGGTTTTATTACAGCGATTGGGCTAGAGGCAGCATCCAATCTAATGCCTGCTGAAATTATTGCAAAAACTTCCCATTGCCTCATTTGGTATGGGTAAGTATCTACAAGGCATGAGTAAGCACATGCACACTTAAAGCACTGGCTAGACTGTCTTAATGGTAGACTCTTTACTAAATCTGTCCTTGCTGTTGGATTTCTTCTTTTGTAACTGTCTCTCCTATTAATCCAGGGATTCCTGTCCCACTTTGTTCTGCCTACTATAGATATCATTCCCTGTGGTTAGAGGGATTGTCTAGCCAAATGAAGAAACATGTATGTCTAGGTTAAATAGCTGTTAGCCCCATAAGCATCTGACCAGTGGTGCAGAAATTTCCTCCAGATGCTTCTTTTTTTCCCCCCACCTGATCCTTCATCTCCACCATTTTGCAATTTCCAATGCCCGGGTCCCCCCCTCCCCACCCCAATGATCCTGAACAAGATCAGGGAGGACTCCTGAATCTACAAAATCTGAATGTTTCCAGTACCTGCCTCTGAGTTACCTAGATTAAAGCAAATGAAGACAGGCACATCAGAAAATGTACAGTCTAGCTAATAAACAGCATGATGAGAGTGATTCATTTCACAGAGAAGGCACAGGTAATTAACACTTTAAAGATTTAACAGACTCTTCATTATCTGGGTATAATTAGCTGAAATGAGAGAGGCAAAATATCACTGATAAGGTGAGGCTTTTGCTTTGAAAGGGCCCAGACTTGATATGTGATCATTTTGTTCAAGTAATTTGAATCTACAGAGGTTACAACAGTGGAGAAACTAGGCAGCACCTTACATGATTCAGCCCATAAACATTTAATAAATCTTTTTTTTTTTTTGGTTAAGAAAAATTTTGCTTGCTGAATCCTTTGATGCTTATCACTATAGAGTTTTGCATTCTATGCTTAACTTGCTGGTCCTTCTAAATACAAGCAGTAGTATATCTTCTAAATTTGACTTTTAAACATCTGTGTTTACCATTTTTTTTCTTTCTTGTATAGAAAAATCAGCCTTATGTACACTTGCATTCTTTTCAAATGTGACATTTCCTTACAAAATTTCCTTGGAGGAATACCCAGGATGGACAGCATTTTCTCTTGGACAACTGACAGGCAAAAGGTCCAATATCTTGCTATACTGCAAAGTTTGAAACAGGAGCTTTTGAGAGCTGGAAAGAGGAATTTCTAGGCTTGCTTTTTTGAGTTAACCCATGTAATTCACTTAGGGCTTCAGCATGTAAGTAATTATGGTCACTCTAATGTCAAGTCAAAATATTTTCTCGTGCTGTCTCCTACTCCATTGATGTTCCTGAGTATATAGGAACACATGGATACATATTTATTTATACCACATGTAGACATGTAGTATTATGCCTGAACAATATGAAAGTAAACACTCTTTTAAATCTTAAAGTTCACAAAACTCATGTTAATGCAATAAGATGGAATTACTAAGTGCTTGTTAGTCAATAAATTACTAAACCACATTTAGTGTGTGATGTATCTGATACTATATTTCATTCATCACATGTAATAGCCAAAGATTGTTTGAGTTCTAATTTTAACTAAGGAAATAATAAAATATGCATTCTGTATTCACTTAAGAACTAGTTACTGTTGGAAGTCCTTGAATTTTTTACATGAGTTCTGATCCTGAATGTTAGACAGCTTTGGTTTCTGAATTGCAAAGGAGGAAAAGAGGGAGCAGTTTAAAGGATTGTGGAATCTTTGGCAGTAGCTTTCTAAACCAAAGGTACTTACTTGGGCCTACAGGAAAGGAGTGGAGAGAGAAAGAAGATGACCCTGGTCCACTCCCATGAAGTCTGCAGTTACAGTGTGCTGTTCTCCAGCTTTGAGGACTATAAAACAAGCTATGGTTAATGTCCAACTGCAGTCATTCTTTTAGTTACATGGATTGCAAAAATTTCAGCTGGAACTTGGATGTAAAAGGGAAGGGAAGTGTGTAGGAACACTTGTGTTGGGTGCCTTTTTCTCTTGGAATAAATGATTACCCAAATCAGGTTTCCTCAGACTTTCCAGGAAAGGATTGAAGATTTGGCTAAAGTTTCTGTGTGTATGTATGCACATGTCACACACACACACTCTGCATATGTGTATATGTGCCCATATACATACACATGTATGTGTGTATACATGTGTGTGAATATAAACAAGTGTGCATGTGTATGTATACATACCTGGGTGTATACGTATGAATGTATATGTTTATACACACAGACACGTGTATACACATGTGCTTATTCACTACAAGCATACATGTGTGTAGTTACTATTGATTACAAATGCACACACTTGTGCACTAGCCACAGAATGGGTTCAGCCTTCAGCGCACATGTGCATCCATCCTGCCCTATTGTAGTCCACTCCAGATCTGCTCTCTTTGCTTTCCCAGCATGGGAGCGGGCAGCTCTTGCTACCCTGGAGCCAGCTCTGCACTGCCTGAGGGGAGTGACCCCCTCCCAGGTTCACATCTGGTGGAGTGGGCAGGGAAATCACTGCCTATTTTTCATCTCTGACAAAGCTACAAGGAGCCCGGTGCCTGCAGATTCCCTCTGTGTGGCTGCTGCCTGGATGGATGCGCAGGCGTGGGGTTTCCTCACAGCAGTGGTGGGCTCCCCTGCTCGCTGGTGGAGGTGGGGGGGCACTACGTACCCCCTAATGGGCCTGGACCCCTGCAAACCAGACCCCTGCCCCCAAACACACAGATCTGCAAGCAAGACAGCACCTACATATGCATGCATCTGTGCAGATTAGATCCCCCCTACACACACACACACACGCAAATGCCCCTCCACCCCCACAGAGTAGATACCACACACATACATGCCTACAGATCTGTGCACACTAGACACCTGCCCCCTGACAGATCTGTACAGACTAGGCACCGCATGCATGCACACAGACTGGGCACCACACATGTATGCATGTGTGCACATACCCCCATGCAGACTAGGCACCACACACACACACACACACACACACACCCCTTTACAGACTAGGTACCACAGGTGCGTGCACAGGCACACAGCCCTGAACAGAGTAGGCACCATGCACACATGCATGCGCGCACACACACACATACCCTAGTACAGCCTAGGCACTGCACACGCACGCACACACGCGGCGGCGGCGGGCCGTTGGCAGCCCGGGGCGGGACGGAGCGGGGACGCTGCTGCAGGCGCTCCTCGGGCCCGGCCCAGACCCGAAGCCGAGGCAGGGCAAGGCCCGGCGGCAGGCGCTCCGGAGCGGGGCGTGCAGCGAGTGCCGCTGCCCCGTGGCCGCGCTGAAGGCGGAGCGCGCGGCGGGGAGGAGCCCGGGCACTCGGTGCTTCTGCCTGCTCAGTAGGTAAATGCTGATTGATGCCCGCCGCCCACTCATGATCGTGACGGCCGCAGCCACAAGCCAACCCGTCATCCAAGCATTGCCCGTCAGAGCCCTTAACTCGTCCTCGCTCGCGCGCTCAGCAGGCAGCCCGGCTTCGGGCCCGCAGGCACTGCCAAGCAGGCACACGGCTGCCAGATCTTGGCACCTGCCAAGGGCAGAGATGCGTGAACAGGAGAGAGCTGGGCATGGAGCAAGCTGGCCACTGGGCTGTGGCGAAGCCCTTTCCTAAGATGTCTGTACACATCTGCGCCTGCCTCCCATCTGTCGGCTGATGTTAGGGATCAAAACCCGGAGCCTAAGGAAGCAAAGCCATGTCAGTGCCACAAAAATTGTAACCCTGGCAGTGGTTCTCAACGTTTTTTTGTACCAGGGCCCATTTGGGAACACCCATGGCAAGTTCCGACCCAGTAAGTAGTTTAAATAGAAATCAGACCCCCTAACCCTCACTCCCGACCCACTGCCCCCAGACCTCAGCCTCCCGGTATGTGGGGCAGGGGTAGCAGCGCCAAGCAGGCTGGTACTGTGCCAGCCTGCAAGGGAAAACTCACGGTTTCCCATTTTTTCCCCCTTTAAAGGAAAAGCGGTTTTTAAAGTTTGTTGATCCATTTGTAAAGGTTGTTCTCGACCCTTTCATGTATTTTTGCAACCCACTGGTTGAGAAACAGTGTTACAAAGGAAGCCAAAGCGTCCACGAATTAGCTTTTGGTCGTGGGGCAGAGCAGTCAGTGTGGTGATGATGTTGGTCTGATTTTTGGCTTGGCCGCGCCGTGAGAGCTGGGCACTGCTGTATCTGGACAATGCGGGAAATCCCTAAGGCGCATTTCTACCTGGCTTTCCCTGGTAGCCTTAATTGTGCATGTATCTTGCAGCAGCGGTGGAATCCCTTTTTTTTTCACGTGCAACTCACCCTCCTGCTGGGAAAGTTTCTTTCTTTTTCAGCGTCATCCACCCGTCGTATCATTTTTGGCACGAAACTAATTTTCTGTCCGAAATATTCTCCTCTTCCACTCCAAGCTTCCTGCCCCTTCTTCTCTAAGCTGAGGGCAGTTTTCTTTCTGGTACTTCTTCACTGCTCAAACAGAAGAGGATGGGTCTTCAATAGGATTTCAATGATGAATTCTAGCCCCCGGGGAAAAAACCCCGAATCTACCTGGGAAGCTGTCGGAAAAGATCCTCTCTATCCAAAGTACTCATTGGTTTGATGGCTGTTAATATGGACCTTGTTTTTAAAGGTATTACTATAATCTTAGGGGAAATGTAAGTGAACTAAGAACCATCCTCAGCTCCCTGCCTCTGAACGGACTATTTTAAGCTGAAAATATATGTTAAAAAACACTGGAAAAAAAATCTCACAGCGAAGCTGATCTCTTTTTAAATAAAATCGGAGCAGCTTCCCAATAGTTCTGCTTTTTCTCTCTCTAATTAGGGGGGAAATAAAAACAAAACAAAACATGGCTATTAAATAAATAACCAGTGTATCTACAAGTGTGCACAAACGCATAATAAATGTGTGTGCGTGTGGCTATGTTAGGTGTGTGTCTATGATATCAGTTTTCATGTGTTTTTTAGGAAGTAGCACCAAAAAACCCCAAACAAACAAAATACAAAAAAAAAAGTAGCAAGCAAGAGATTTGGTGGAATCTTTTCTTTTCTTGTCTTTTCTTTTCTGTTTAAATTCTTTGAGACTGCTGCAAGGCAGCTGCGCTTTTCAGTGTCTGGACGTGATAACGTTTTCCACTGGGGGAGAAAAACAAGATGATCTGTTTTTTCTTTTCCGCTGGCCCCACGCTCCTTTTGCTTTGAACGGATGAATCCTGAAGATGAACTTCTGCCTCCAGCAGCAGTGACAAGGGCTAATTCACGGGCCCGAGTTGAGTTATAACTGTGGTGGGCAGTCCCTGCAGCCACACGGAAAAGGCTTGGGTTGCTGCCTGGAGCTCTTGGGCAGAGCAGATGAGCTCTTAAATCACCTGGCTGGGGTGTTTATGGCGCAAGGTAACTCTTCAATCTCATTAAGGCTAATGAACATAGTCAAATTAGCCTCTCCATTGGAATCCACGCTAGTACTCTGTAAAAGAAAGGACACGCTAAGTGGGTCTTTGTCCCAGAATATACTAACAGGCATATACCGTTGGTAGACTGATGTGACACTGAAATCTAAAATAACATCTGGAGGACACGGGGAGAAATATGCAGCTTTAAAGCAAAGGTATTATCAAGGGCCATGATGGAGAGAAGCTCCTTCTTTTATTCCTAAAGTTCCCAACAATATTATCTGGTGCTCAATGAATGTATGAAACTCCTCCATAGCAACGAACTGATCACGCAGCGCCTTGGCGGATTGCTTCGTTGCAAAATCAATCCCGTCACCAACGTGATTCCCTGGTTTGGAAAGAGTTTTCGTCTTGTTTTAGAAAGGAACACCTAACACTGTACTGGAAACGGCTTGCGTCCCCCTCCCCAACCTCCCCATTCCCAATTGCACGGCATCAGGATTTGATTGAAAGGAATATTTCTTATTGAGAGGATTCGCTTTGTGTTATGTCGCTGTGATAAGCTTATTTAACCTCCCACCCCCCGGCTCAATTGTAATAAGCAAGTGAAAATGTTGCCTTGTGGCTGAAATGGAGATGGAAGAGAAACCACCAGCATTTCTGTATATGGCATGGTCCTTGAATAAGCATCCTGGTGTGTATAAATAAACGCACACAACGTGCTAACATACCGGTGCATTGTGTATATGAAATGATGGTGTTTGATCATTGGGTTCATAGCCAGTTGCAGAGGCCCAGGCACGAGGAAATACCGCGTGCTGGATCAAACCCAGTCATCGTAACTGAGAGCGGGACATGAAAACCTTCTCGTCCTGGCTTCTGGGCTGTGGGTGCAGTAGGACGTGTTTCTCACATGTTCCTCCTAATTACCAGCAAGAAAGTTGTGCTCCACTCTTGCTGGGTTTGGTTTAGTAATCAGACCCATATGAGTCACACGGAACACGCAAGCCCACTCCCGCCTGAGTGACAGCTAGCCGGCGCTCGGGCTTCTTGTTGTCCCTTTAAAATCGGAATCCAAGGGTAATGATTTATCAAACTCTTATTATCAAGAAAATGTCAAAGGAAGGGCACCTTGCTATGCACTGACGCAAACCCAGTCTTTCCCAAGGAGGTATAGAAAGCTTTGCTCTTGACTGAGCAAAATCCAGTCTATCCATTGCCTCTCCGGCTTTTTTTGTTTTTCGGTTTTGTTATTTTTTTACCTCTAACCGCTTCAATCTGTTGCTGTTTCAGGCATGGTAAGTGCTTGCTTTTCGGTCTTCGGGAGGTGGAGGCATTGGGGAAGGGGAGAGTTTATCTTTAGACCAGACTTTGCGCTCTGCTCGTGTGGTTTGTGGTGTTAGGTTTGCACAGGACTTCAGGTCCTTCGGATCCGGGGGGGGAATCTGGTTTCAGGTGGGAGCTGCTGTCCTGGGTGCTGAAAAGAAGCTCTAGTCTCCTTTAGACGAAAGCTCTCTCCTGTAAGATCTAGCTTCCTTGAAGCAGGAAGAGAAGGCGCTGGGGCAAGTATTGTGCTTCAGAGGTGAAGTAAAATTGCTATCGAGTCCTGTGCAGATATGCATTTGCCGATACTGTGGGCTGGTAAAGATAAGAGGAAAGCATACATAGGAAACCGCATCGGGGAGTTTTCTTCGTTTGAAATGACACTGGGTCAGAAAGGATCTCGCCTTTTTCTCAGGACTGTTTAAATGGGTGAGCTTGCATTTTCGGAACCAGGCATATCTAACGCAGCAGCCTGTTGGCTCCTTTTTTTTTAAAAAAAAAAAAGGAAGAAACTTAGGTCTTTTATAAGGACAGGAACCGAGAAACTCAGACTATTTTTAGCATAATGCTGCACTGAATCCTGTGCTGTGCTGGAGAAGGTTGCCTTGTCCCATTGTGTTGCTGTCAGTGTTTGGATCTTTCCTTGTAACTTTACTGGGGACACCGGCAATGCTAGCCCATGCTATTCGCTTTGGTGCTAGCTTCTCCGGCTGCCTACAGGGCAGCTTGTCTATTGCCTATGGAGAAAAAAAAAGGCAATGTGCATTGTTGAATGACAGAAAGGAAATGGGGCGTAAAATTAAAGAATCTTTCTACAATAGGGCTAGGGGAAGGGAGCATCCGGGAGCCGTGATGTGAAATCTAACAAGGCTGGAGGCGCAGGGCTGCAGGAACATTTATCTAAAACTCCCTTTCCAGGTTTGCAGTCTCGGCTATTTTTTAATACATGGCTTTGGGGCCTTCTCTATGATCTTTCCCGAGCCGTAGCGTTTTGAATAAGGACTGGAGACGGCCAGGCACATGGCAGACCCCGCAAAGCCTTCAGACCCAGCAAAATTGTCTCTCGTGCTCCTGTCCGCATAGTGGTTTTTGTGAAATATTGAAGGTTTGGGGTTTTGTTTTTTGTTGTTTTTTTGGTAAAGTATGTGACGTTGTCCTTTTAGGATTACGCCTGTCAAAAGGATATGAACAAGCTGACTGCGGACGGCTCCGAAACAGTTGTTCCTGGACAAATTGAAGGCGCAGGAATTACAAGCCTCAGCCCTGAAAATGAGCAGCAGAGCCTCCCTCCGCAGGCCCCGTGCCCCTTGGCCAAGGCCTCTACTGGCAGCAGACCTGTTTCCCCTGAAGAAGCCAAGGCAAACGATTTGGAGAGGACCAAAGTAGGGATCTGCAAGCTCAGCAGCAGCAGCTCTGGGCCAGCCAACGCCACCCTCCGCAAGGATCCTATCGAGACCTGTCCGCTCAAGAGCATCCTCAGCGCGGGGCCCACGGGCTTGGCCCCGATCCCCCACTGCAAAATCCCTGCTTTGCAAAGCCTAGATGGGGAAGCTAATCAGAGCCTTGGGAAGAGCACGCTGGAGCAAAACAATGCCAAAGGCGGCTGGGTGCCCATGAGCCAAAGCACCGTGGTGCTGGGCACAGATGGGAACACTTCTGTTCTTCCTGGCAGCGTCAGTGGGGTGAGTTGCTCCCCCGTAGTTCCTCCCCCAGCCCCGCTCGGGTGGATCACGCACTGCGGGGCTCGGGAGGCGGGTGCTGAGGACGTGCCACCAGCTCGCTTTTCTTGCCGCTGCTTATTTATTAGCCAGGAGAAAATGGGGGATCGATAGTGCCAAGCTAATTCCGAGGCGCTCTCTGAGCCGTGGCTGTCCCTGTCACACAGGAGCGCTGGGGGTGGGGGGGATCCTAAACTGGGGACGAATAATCCTGATGCAAATTTGCACCAAGTGTCCGGCGGGAGTCGGCTTGGCCAGGTCCCTGTAGAGACCTGGGATCAAACGGACACACGAACGATACGGGAGCTCTGGGGAGATCTCTTCCTCCCCGCCCCCACCCCGTCTTGTTTTGGTATCAGTGCCCCCCGGCCCTGGGGGTGTCGCTTCCTGCAACCAAGCCATCAAAGCAGCCCCCGACCCTGCGACCCCCCAGGGCTTCTAAAGCAATCGCTGCCTGGTGGGCAGATCACGCTTATTTAGGATCACTAGGCAAGCACCTGATCCCCTGCCCTGGGTGCCCCCGCCCGGAGCTGGCCATCTCCTCCCAGCCGGTGCCAGTCTTCCCCTGGCCGCGGATTCGGGGCTCGCCCCTGACCATATACATGGGTGGGCACTGGGGAGCTAGGAGGCAAAGCAGCCCCCTGGGACCTCCTGCTGGGCCTAGAGCTGGGGAAGCCAATTGGTGTTTCACATCCAGGCCCTGGGGCTATCAGGGACATGGGATGGAGCTCTCGAAATCTTCCTTTGCAGTCACTAAAGCTCAGTGATCCTTCCTCTGTCCCAGGGGCCAGTGATCCCTCCCTGGCTTAGGGGTCAGCAAGACTTGTATGGTACCCCCGCCCCCCCCAGAAGCGGACCCATCTGATGGTTGGGGGTAGGGTGACAGAGGGGGGACACCCGAGATCCTCTGAGAAATCCTTGCCCTGGGGTTGGCGGTCTCTTCCCACTGCCTTTTAACCACCTCTTGCTACTGGACCCGGTTGAGATGGGTGGTTGCGACAGCGGCTGTCTCCCGTGTGACTGTTTCCCCCCCTTCCCCTCTTCAGGATGACGAAGAAGGGGATGAGAATAAAGCCCGAGGGAACTGGTCTAGCAAGCTGGACTTCATCCTCTCCATGGTGGGTTATGCAGTGGGGCTGGGCAATGTCTGGAGGTTCCCGTACCTGGCCTTTAAGAATGGGGGAGGTATGGCTTTTCCTGTCTTTCTACACCCTGCAGCCCTGCAAGTGATACTGCGCTGGCACATGGCGGGGGAGGGAGAAGGGGGAGACATTTAACACGCATCCAGTGGACCCGCAAGGTTTTAAATTAAAATCCTCGGGCACATGGTTGGGGGGTGAGAGGGGGTGGGGGTTGCGTTGAAGTTGCTCACTAATAACAGCATCTTCGTGTCTGAATGGTGGTGAGCTGCACTCTGCGTTGCCCCTTCACATGTGCACCTAATGCTGCCCAGGCTGGGAGGAGAATGGACAAAACGAGTGGATCAGATCCGTGCAAAGAATCTTTCCGGGGAAAGAGAAAAATAAAACAACCTCCCCATAGCCCCCCAAAACACTCAGGTTTCACGTCAATTGTGTGCAGAGGATTTAATCTAAACCCGTTTAATCTGGGGTTGGACAGCAAAGTGAGAACAGGAGATGGAGAAGCACGTAGAAAACAGAGGGGAAAGCTTTGCAAGATCGTAGTCGCAACCAGGGCATGGGAGGGTTTCCAGCCGTGCTGCGAATACCTTTTTGAAACCCACCTGCAAAAAGAAAAGAGTAATTTACAACAGTCCGAATAATGATCAGCCCAGGACATAAAATCAATGCGGGGGAGAACGGATGCGTAAATCCCATTTGTTAAAATTCAGCTCGCTTTTTTATCACAGTTCACTTGGTGGGGGGACATCTGGCTAGGCTAAAACGAAGGGATTTATTTTTTTACTCAGTTCAGTGAGGGTGCACACAGGTTGAACTTTCGATTATCGCTAGTTTTCTTGATATCCAATTAAATCTATACATAATCCATAAATATATATCATCCAATTAAATGCATAATACAATACAATTAAATATATATAATTATTATATTATATCTATATTGATATCTCTATATGTATTGAAATCTCTATAGAGATAGCCATATGGACATTTCTATAGCGATAGCTATACAGAAATCTCTGCCTATTTATAGAATCATAGAAAATGAAGGTTGGAAAGGACTTTAGGAGGTCATCTAGTCCAACCCCCTGCTCAAAGCAGGACCATCCCAAACTAGATCATCCCAACCAAAGCTTTGTCTAGCAGGGTCTTAAAAACCTCGAAGGATGGAGAGTCCTTGGAGGTTTTTAAGAATCTATCTATCTATCTAATACACACACACAATTGTGGTAATCGTGAAACTGCTGCCTGTGTTATATTTATGTTGTCTGAATATGCCTGGACACTGTAATTGTTTAAAGCCTCAGATAAGGCTCCTTCCGTCTGAGGAAGAACAAAATCCACTTCGAGGGAATTTCGTTGCGAACTCTTTAAATGAGCACTGGGCTGATCCTCCCTGCGGAACACAAATAAGTGCGCATGGAAATTTGACGTGGATTTCCAACACCCCTTTAAATTACCAAATTTCCCCCCACGTATTAGGGTTTGCTGCAACTCTGGGGCATCAAAGATCTCACGGAACTGCGTCTTTTCTTTAAAGCGCAGCGATTTGGCAGGTATTATAATAAAGCCTGGGTCTGCATTTCCTCCTGCTGTGCTCATTGCCGCATTGGGCACTGAGCTCCAGGTCGGATGGAGCGAGTACGGGTGCGTTATGGGATCCGCTGTGCAATGTCCCGGGTTGCGCTGGCGCTCCTCCCTCGCCCCCTCCAAGTGCAGTTCTAGCACGGTAGCTGAGACTAAGGAGATCAGGAACAGTTCAGATCTGCACCACTGCTTTGGAAAGATACCCCGGGGATCGTTCCTAATTAGTACGCTTTTGCCCTCTTCAACACAATAACAAAAATCTACAGCAGAGAGAAAATAAACGACCCAAGGGATTGGAGACATTTGTGGAGGAAAGGGGCTCCAGTACCTATTGGCCGTGGGAGCGAGGGGCACAGACTCTGAATCAGAGCTTCCTAGACCTTAAAAGTGGAGGCTGCAAGTGAGAGAGGAGCAGGGAGGGGAATAACCCCCTGCTTGGCTCTCCCTTTCAGCATCCACTCTGGGTAAAACGGCACCATGGTCTGACCCCCAGTACATGGCAATCCTTGTGGAGATGCACAGTTCCTGCCGCGAAGGTCCCTGGTCACTGTTGAATGCAATCTGATCCTAGAGCTCCGAGATACAGGGGCTTTCCCTGTCCTAAGGAGAACACGCTTGCTTGGCTAGGCTCCGGGCTAGAAACCTTTCCTACAATACAGCCCGGGGCTGGTGCTGCCTGGTTTCCTCCTCCTCCTCCTGACCACCATGCTACCCTGAGCCCCGTTCCCTTCGACAAACCAAGCAGGGCGCAGTTGGAGCTGATGAGGAAAATTCACTCTGATTTAATTAATTAGCGTCACCACCTGCAGCGAGCCTGGCTTTCCTTTCCATCCCAAAGACTAGAGCCTGGAGCGCTACCCTGGACACCCTAGAAGTGGGCCAGATCAATAGGGAAAGCGAGGAAACCCTCTGATACCCCATTTGAGCTAGTCAAACACCCTGGAGAGCATGGGATCTGGGAGATGCCCGAGTCAGACGGACACTCAGTCCGCGTCCAGCGGACCTATGCAGGATGGGTGCATAGCCTCAGTTTTCCTAGACGGCTCCAGTGGAGTGAGTTTGCTCAGGGCTTCCTTAGTCCACAGGTCCTGGTTGCCCTGAGAACTGTGTGGTCCCACGTTTCCCCCCCACGAGCTCAGATTTGCCTTCTCTTCCCCTCAAGGTGCGTTTCTCATCCCCTACCTGATGATGCTGGCTCTAGCTGGGATTCCTATTTTCCTCTTGGAAGTGTCACTGGGGCAGTTTGCTAGTCAGGGACCCGTGTCTGTCTGGAAAGCCATTCCTGCCTTACAAGGTGAGCCGATCAAACAAAAAGCCCTCTATAGCTTGGAAGCATCTTTCTTTGAGAAGCTCCAGGGACATGGTTGGGATGGCGCTGCTACCTCCCCCGGGTTGTGCAATGCGGTCCTGCTTTGACCTTGAAACGCTCTTCCAAGAGCCCCTGGTGCCCAGCTCTCCGCTGCTCTGAGCATTGCCACGCAGCGCTTCACACCAGACTCTTTCACAATTACACTCTCTTTTTTTACTTCTGTTTCAGACTATTTAAAAAGAAAACAGAGGGAGCTGTCATTGACTTGCATATCCAGTGCTGGGAGGGTGCAAGGCAACTATTATATATGTTATATTATATATCCACCCTCCTTCTTGGAGATACATTTTATAACCGCACCAAATGAAAATGTTTCTTTGCACAGACAAGGGCTTGGTGTTATATCTTGTAGTTAATTGATACCATACATTTATCAGTGCGATTATACACCTTTCCTGGTCTCCTCTCTCTTTTTTTTTTGCAGGCTGTGGCATTGCTATGCTGATCATCTCTGTTCTAATAGCCATATATTATAATATTATTCTGTGCTACACACTTTTCTACCTTTTTGCATCCTTTGTACCTGTATTACCTTGGGCTTCCTGTAACAATTCCTGGAACACACCAGACTGTAAAGATAAAAACAAACTTTTACTAGGTAAGTTGGGGTGTGTACTCCTATTGCTGTATAGTGTGTGTGGGACTTTTCCGTACTGTTTAGATGAGGAAGGCTTATGTTGTGGATCTAAGAGGTCATGAGGGAGGAATACTGTGGTTTTCATTTGGGTGACATCAAGTTCTGTATCTCAGCGAAGATATCATTTGGTAAATTGGTCAGCCATACGTGAAGTTTTCTTTGAGATCTGCAGGTTCATCTTTTCCCTACTGATTTTTCTTTTTTTCAAGACTGAAGCAGAAAAATGAAATAGGTATTTTTTTCACCACAATACAAATTCCAACTTTTTACATTGATTAACATTTCCTGGTTTTTCGATTAAAAAAGACAGACACCAGAAAGTTTCTATTCCACAAAAAGAATCTAGTTTTCAGCAGTTTTATTTTTGATAAAAATTATAATATTTTAGTCTAATTCTTTTGAGTTTTGATAAAAATACAATTTAAAGTCCAATTCTTTTGGTTTTTGATAAAAATATAATGTTTAACTCTAATTCTTTTTACTTAACATAGTTTTTGAAATTGGAAATTTTGTTTAAAAGCTGAAAAAGCCTGAAAAAAATTATAAAAGGTTAACCAAAAAATCCCACAAAATAAATTAGTATTTTTTTAACCAACCAAGTCTGTTCTATAATATTGTAGCACTTGCAAGGTCATCTTATGCTTCAAGGTTAAATGCAATTCATTGCATTTAGACTGATAAGGCTACAGAAGACACTTCCTTATGCAATGGATCATTAAAATGACCATTTACTGATTATACCTTATTAATCACTGATATATAATCTTCATTGGTTAACAAAGCCATTTTGGGGGTGTAACAGGGAAGCCTGATGATGGGTGCATATTTCAGTCATTGACGCAGTATGAAGGAACCCAGGTGAACCAAATTTATGTATAGTGTAACCCCATTGATTACATTTCAGTTATATCAGCAATAAATCTTGCCCAAAGTGTGCAATCACTGCACAAGTTTTTCTATTGGCCTGCAGGGCTGAGTCAGATCTTTCATTTTATGACTATGCATGTTGTAGAAGCCTGATCCAAATGTCACTGACTTGGATTGAACCGTGAAATACCGCAGAATGAACATTTTCATGTTTTCAAAGAAACTCTCTTATTCTATTTACGTAACTGATGAATATGCTTACTGAAAATAATCTAATTAATGGGACTGCAAGTGTGAATGCTCATTCGTTCAGTTCTCAGTAGTGGTAGTTAGGAAGTAGGAAGCTACTTTTAAATGAATAATAATGACTTTTCATTCTGAATACCTGGTAGAAAAGAAATGGCAAATCTCATCAAATAACAGCAAGTTCAACAAACCGTCATCTGTTGGTGAATGTATGAGTCACCAATCCAACAGAGAGGAAAAATGACTGGGTGTATTATTCCTTATGAGTTTATTTGCTCAGCTTTACAAATGTACAAGAAGCAGTAGGAACATAGTAAGACATAAAGATGTTTGCTTTTAAGATTTAACCCCCTGCTACTCCCCATTCATTTAAAATGGATATAAAGGATTTAAATGAGGAGTCAGGCTAAGCAATTTAGCATTTTACCCTCTGCTATGAAGTCAGTGAAAATTGGTATATATATATCTGTGCTTAATTCTGATTGGGATTACAGTCTGATGTAGTCAGACTTGGTTCAGTGGAGCTTGTGAATGCTTACACTGCAGTCAAATTGATCCACAGAACAATCTGAGTCTTAGCTCTACTGTTCTGAAGTCCACCTTTCAAATGTATCTATGACCTCTAGATAGAAAACTCCTCTATTTCTTCATTGTGTCTCTTTATTCTTCACCTTGGTAGGATAGGTGATGAACTAGGTGTTAGCTGTATACACTGAATGAAGGGGTTTCATGTATACACCTGAAAAACCTCAAAAGCTCCCTTTCAAAACTGAATACCTAAAATATAACCCCTTCTCTGCTTAAATCATTTAATATCCTGTACTGACAAATGCTAAGAAAGTGTAGCCTGAATACAGTACTATGTCTCCATTTAGCAAAACACTTGAGCATGAGCTTAATTTTAGGCACAAGCAAGCAAGCTGCAGACAAATGTCTGCTCCTGGTGTTTTAAGTCAAACATGGGCTTAGCACTTCACTGAATCCAAAGGCTTCACATTTTAACCATACACCACAAACATGATTGATTCCTACATTACAGCTAATATCTTCCTACCTTTCTCATAGCTAAAATGTTATTGGTGAAACCAACTTCTCTGAAGAGATTATATTTTAGCTTGCCCTGCACAACAGAGAAATTTGGGATGTCTTAAACTATTAGCCCTGACAAGTGTTGGAAGCATACAAAATTCGTATCAATGTTCTTAAATGAAAAAACAAGCACAGTTACTTCTGGAATGTAATTAAAGTGCTCTTCTGATCTAAAAATGTCTGCTTTTATTTATTAATAATTGCCCATGTAAATGTAATTTTATGCTAACATCTTCCAATTTAGTCTAATCATTATTTCTCTTGTATGAGTGTTTGGCTTTGATGAATAACACCGCATACAAACAAGTGAAGACTTCTTTGAGCATGGTTGCAGCAGATTAACATTGAAAGTACAATTGTGCCCTCTGCTGCTAGCAAACGAATAGTGCAAGAAAACCAAAGGCTTAAAAGAGCAAAGCTATAAACATTTAATGCTGTATGAAATTGCTGCAGTGCAGCAGAAGTGACCTTATGTGTCAATCACTCCCAATGCCTACTGTGATTCATTAAAAATAGGATGGTTTGCAGATAGATATGTAACCTAAGTTTTTCTGTTGTAGCGAAGACTGCAAAGTTGCTACTTGTTTGTGTAATGTAGTCATATTGCTCAGTAAAGTGTATTTGCATCAGGAAAGGGAAGAAACAATTCTAGTGTTTATGTATGATTCATTTTCTGAGACTATGAGTGAATGTTGACAGGGAGAGAGGGTACACACATGCACTCACACACACACCAAGGCTGCCATTGTATTGAAAGGTTTCCTTTAAATGTGAAGAATATTAATTATTATCACTGCATAGTGTTGCATGACTATGTATAGTAGTGGACTACCTTGTCTAGTTTTTCCACTGTAGTTTGAGAAAGAGAAACTGGAAAGGATCTAGAGGCATACTTTGAAGATGATAAAGGGTTTCAAATACAAGGTGCACAAGACTGGAAGGAATAGGTATGTTTAGCTGGATGAAAACGGAATATGGTAGTATGTTTCCCTTATTTGAAAGGCTGCCTTAAAGGAGATCGAGAAACTGTTTTCTTTTGCCACAGAGGACAGGACACAAGGAATTAGGCTTACATTACAACAATGCATATTTCAATCAAATCTCAGGAAGAACTTTCTAACCATAGGACTAGTAAGACAATGGAACAAGCTGCCTATAAAAGTTATGGAATCTCCTTTATAGTTTTTCCAAAAAAGTCTGGATAAGCATCTGTCTGGAATGATTTTGGAATAGCAAATCCTGCCTTCTGCACAGAGGATTGGAGTAGATGACACTTGAAGTCCTGTCCAACCCTCTGCCCTATGATTATAGGCAGAGGAAGCAAATTTGGGATATAATCTGACAAATTACCATATATTTTCTCATGGGAGTTCCAGGTATAAAGGCCTTCACATGCACAAGCAGGTAGAAATGAGATAGGAGAGCAGCAGGGGAGAAAGGCAATGACAACCTAATGACTCCCTCTGCTGGTTGCTTGTATTGTGACAATACAAATTTCTGAGGAGTCTGAGTTTGCTTTTGAGCAACAATCTAAGCCCCCCAGTGGCAGCTATATTGACCAATGCCAAGGGGTAGTACAAACTTCTTGCTGTGGCTGAATAACCTTCTTCATTTTATGTATTTTTTTATTATTTTATCACAAATATCCTGTAACATTTGACAACTCATAGGTGACCCAATGCAGTAATTTCATCCAGGGTAACTGAGAGCACTAATTTATAATTATGAAAGTTCTGAGTTAGGAAGTTGTTGAGCCTCAGTAGATTATATAGATACATAATGGGCATGTCTATATGTGAACTTTTACTGTACAGTAAGCAAAATTACTGCTCAGTAAGCAAAAATTATGGTGCAGTACAGGCTACACAGTAAATATGGTGACTTACACTAACTTGGGCATAAAGTTGATACCTGCATCATGCAGGTATCAAACTTGCACCTAATTAGTTACTGCGCAGTAATGCATGTTGTCTTACTGCTCAGTAACACTCTTGTGTATGGACTGACACGGGACTAATTTTAGTCTCATGTCAGTCCACACACAGCGTTATTGCACTTTAATGGCTGCACATGCAGATGCTGACCTAAACCCACTTACTGCACAGTAAATTACTGTATAGTAAATTTAATGCACAGTAAAGGCACATGTAGACACGCCCCAAAGTTGTGTTTACATGTGCATCAAGGTGCTTTTTCTAATGCGCATTAAATTTAGTATCTCCAATATGAGATACTAAAGGCTTCCTTAATGCGCAGTAATGAATTCGCGTGGTTTTTACATGACACTTAAGGTATAGTAGCCTATTTTACTGCTCATTAACATAATTGCAGTTTTCTATGTGGTGCTTTAATGTGCAGTAAAATAGACTACTGCTCATTAAAGTGAATGTGAAGACACTCCCAATCTCTTTCGCATACACACTGTATAGACACACAAACACAGTACGTCAGATATCTCATGGCAAATCCATTTAGAAAATCTTTTTTTACTCAAATTAAAGAACTGTGGATTCACTTGTTTTTTTTTAACACATTGGTGACCTTTGCAGTGTTTGGTGAAGTCAGTAATAATTGCAATCATAGACGGTTTTGAGTCAAGCTATAATTACTTCAGGTCACATAATTTGGATCCAGAATGACTTTAAGATTTCTCCAGTTGGGGGTTTTCAGATCTTGAGTTTAACTGCATGTTATGAGACTATCTATGGAGTGACATCTAGCTCTAGATCCAAATTCCCACAAAATTGATCTCTAGGATTTTAGTTAGATAATTCTGTGGCTAAAATACATCCATGTTACCTTCTTTAACATTTATGGCAGTGTACTTTGAACCCAGTTGTCCTTCATAGTTAGCTTCTTGTTGGAAATGAGTTTGTGTAATTTGTTTATGTGTGAGTGGATTGTCATCTATTTTAGCAGACAGAACAGAAGAGTTGAAAAGGAGAGTACTGGGTTCTTTGCCCCTGCTTATCTATATGCTGGAATGAGTCACTTGGGGACTGAATCTGCATCCTTTGCTCAGTCATAATAGCTGTTGAATCAAATCCACAAATCTTTTTATATCTTATATTATCTGTCTGTGGAAAAAAGGATAACACCACCAGCTAAATGAGATGGACATTGCCCCTTCAGATGCACAGTTTAATTATAAGGGAATAATTTACAGTGGACTTTGCTTTTGTAAATGCTAAAGAAAAGACACATGGTCAGGTCTCCTAAGTTGACTGCCCATAATAGACCTATTAGAGTGTCTAGCCAGGAGATAGTAGGGGAACCAGTCTGCAGTGAGCAGAGTGTCATCTTAGGATGCAATCTATTAGTGGAACAGATATGTGACTGATATACTGGTACAACTTACCCTGGTATTGGTTTTTCTTAACTTTGAGGGGGTAAGTTTGGTCCAGAGCTAGAGTGACTTCTACAGGCATCCAGGTTGTAGCCATATTGCCCTAGAGGCAAAAGGAATCAGAACTCGTGGTAGAGGTGATATCTTTTATTAGACCAACTAGCTTTTTGCAAGGAAAAGGAAGGAAATATGACTACATCCTTCTTGCCACCAAACAACTTCAAGGTACACTGTTCCAACTTTTATCTGAGCCTGAAATGAACTGTTCCAAACCAGAGATTTTACCACTTTAACTCTCCAATAAAATATGAACTTTCATTTCTACCTAGAAGAACTTTTACAGTCTTTTCTCCTATGCCTGATGAAGGGTGCTTGTGCCTGAAAGCTTGCAATTAAAGATTTTTCTTTTGCAAAAATTTAGTTGCTCTAATAAAAGTCTCTCTACCTCGAGTCCTGATTCCTTTTGTACTGGCATAACTCTGTATGACGTGTATTAGCATTGTATGTCTGCTCCACTTCTACCAGAGATTTTATAGTAAATACATTGTGTGTCTTTTCCTTTTGTAAAATGCTGTTTATAAAGTGCATTGCAATCCTTGAACAGACGGTGTTATAGAGAAGAAAGATATATTAGTAGAGTAATATATTATTAAATAGGCCTACCTAAAGCAAAATTTGCCTAAACTACCCACCTGCACTGGAAAATAATTTAACCCTGTCCTTTTCTCCCTTTATTTATATGTTTTCCTGATAGATTCCTGCATCATTGGTGACCACCCTAAAATACAAATCAAGAACTCTACTTTTTGTATGAGTGCCTATCCAAACTTGACAATGGTTAACTTCACCAGCCAAGGAAATAAAACGTTTGTCAGTGGAAGTGAAGAATATTTCAAGTAAGATCCCTGAAAAATGTCCAGTTCCTTTCCTGCTAGAGTTTGGTGATCACATGAAGTGGATCATATATGCAATAAATAATTGATCAGGGGAGTGATAATAAGACTATAACTACACACAGGCAATACTATGGACATTTAGATGTAGAGAATGATGGAGCCAAGTTTTAAGAGAGAAAAATATTTTAATTTTTCTGTTTGTAAGGTGCCTAGTACAATAGAGCTGTGGTCCATGATTAGCCCTCCTAAATCCCACTTCAGTGCAAATAATAATAATGAAGTAAAATTTACTGGAGCCCTTGAAGTAGATGGGAAAAAAAACCCTTTCAGTATTATAAGCAATATCAAACTAGTATAAATGCTTTCAAGGATGCCTACTATCAGTGTCACTAACTTTTTGGCTCTTAGGTACTTTGTGTTGAAGATTTCTGCAGGGATTGAATATCCTGGTGAAATCAGGTGGCCCTTGGTACTGTCTCTCTTTCTGGCTTGGGTAATTGTATACCTGTCCCTTGCTAAAGGAATCAAGACATCAGGAAAAGTAAGAATCTTTCTTTATAAACATAAATCAGTAACAATGCACTAGGCTGTTTTTAAATTGGTAGTGCTATAGCCTAAGGTGCTGAATCTCTCAAAGGCACTGTCAGCATAAGCTATATGGGAACTGACTGGAAACTGAGCTTATTAAGAATTGTAAGTGGGAACAAGGACAAGCTGCAAGATAGAAGTGATATTTATAGCCATTGGTATAATAATGGTGGAGAAGCTTCTTCCACATTGTGGGAACGTTGTAGAGTGGAACGCATTGGATCCAAATATATTCCTTTTATATTTAACACTGCTGCCCTTGAGAGAGCCTGAGCTTCAGATTTTCATGTTAGTGTTGGGGACACTCCTCAGGCTGTCCTTACCACCTCATTTCAGGGCTGATGCATGCAGAGTGGGAGCAAGGACTGGGGTTTATTTCTGTGCTGGCATTGCTGGGTACTCTGCCACCACGGTGCAGACATAACCAAAATGATATAGGGCAACATTTTTTTGATTAGAAGTATTTTTTTGAGGAACTAATATAAACAAGAACATTGTGATCTGTTTATAAGCAGTTTGCTGAAAGGAAGGGATGAAAATGATTCATCGTTTCATAGATGTTAGGAGCTGGCAGGGACCTTGCAGATCATTGAGGCCAGTCCCCCTGCAGTAGGTAGGAAAAGACCAATGGGGTCAAGTGACCCCAGTGAGGTGACTTTCAAAGATTTCCAGGTAGGTGATTGCACCACCGCTGGATGGAGTTTATCCCACAGACCCTGACTGTGAAGAAGTTTTTCCTGATATTAAGCCTGAATCGGCCTTCCAGGAGTTTGTATCCAGGAGTTTGATAAGCAATCCGATTATCATGAGTACCTAGGGAGTTCTAGTCAATTAAATGTTCTAGTCATATATTGTGTCTTTGATGTCAGTTACTTATATACTTCATAATCAATGTATTATATTTTGGAACAGTCACAATTTTACATTATCACTTGCACTGGGGCAAAAATATCATTGTGGTCCCTCAGTGCTTCATTCCTCTGCAATTTCCCAGAAGAGGTTTCATAAATAAAAGCTAGTGAGATACTGGGGAAGAGAAGACTGCCTATTCAGCAAGAATTGAGGGTAGGGGCAAATGCTAATCCCAGAGAGGTTTCAAATAAGGGGAAAACTAGGAAAATAGGTTTACAACTCACTTCAATTCAGTGGTTAGAAGTTGAAGATTCAAGTTCCAAGGTGGGAAGCACTTCAAATCAGACTTGAGATCTTGATTTAGTCTTTTTATCTGACCAATTGGAACAATTTCACGTGATAATCTGAATCTCCGAAATATTTCATAATTAATCCAAGAGATTAGATACATGGTGTCTGATCCCAATGTCACTAAAGTCAGTGTCACTCCTTTCACTGCTAATTTCAAATTAACTTTCTTTTTCTCATACATGAATGAATTTATTTCTTTTCTCTACATGAGTGAATATCTTTCTCTACATGAATTAATTTATTTCCCCCATACATTTTCAAATGAACATCGCATTGGGCCAATACTTATTTAAATAGCGATGCATATTTATTAAGGGCCCCATAATTATTTAAATAGTGATACATATTTATTAATAGGTGTAAACAAACACAATAACAAGAATCTTTCAGGGCAAGCCATTTATTGGAAAATAATGTAGAGGAAGTTAGAGAATGAACCAAATACTTACCTAGTGTACATTGCTCATTTGACTCCCACAGAGCTAGGTCAGTTTCCCTCTGCTGGGGACCTGACTGGATATTTGAAATTGGATGAAAAATCCAACTTTTATTCCCATTCTCTCCTGACTCCATCCCTTAACTGTCTCGTACCTCAATACCCTGTGACTCAGCCTTTGATATCATTGCTATTGCCACTAGCAAGGAGAGCTGTAAAAATGACAGCCTTGTCAGGTTTCTTGGGAAATAATCCTATTGTCTTTGCAGCCTGTGGCCAGTGTCTCTGATGCTGAATAATTTCTTTTTTCAGGAAAGAGTATAATACTCATACTTGGCTTTTTCATATGGCTTCAAATAATCCAAATCAATAATCTTTTGTGGTGTTCCTAGGTGGTGTATTTTACTGCTACGTTCCCTTACGTGGTGCTTATCATCTTACTTGTCAGAGGAGTAACGTTGCCAGGAGCTGGGGCTGGAATTTGGTACTTCATCACGCCTAAATGGGAAAAACTAGTGGATGCAATGGTAGGCTTATTATTCCAGTTATAACACTCTGATTGGGTGAATAATTCATATACATTTTTACTTACTGTATATTGCAAATATATATGAGGTGTGCAAAACTGGTATTTTTATCATGTCATGTTATCTGCACAGCCTTATTCACATCTTGTTAATGTGTTGTATATTTAATTATGCTACCATATAACCTGTTACATGGATATTTATCAGCTGTGTGTACACGTACCTATGTCTGTGTATAAAGTACATGCAATGTCATATATATGTACATTATTTTATATTTTGTTGCAATATTTTATGAATATTTTACCTGAATTCCCAAAACAGAATGTTTCAGAGTAGATGTATGATAAATACTAAGAAAACAGAGAAGTAGGACAGGGTTAGAAAAGTTGGTTTGTGAATTGTCCTTTGTTATTTTATTGTATGCAGAATGCATTACACTTTCATGAATAGCACAACCTACTTACACGAAGTATAGTTTTATTTCTGTAAATTACTTCACATTTCCTGAAAGCAGATGCATTTTATTCACTAAAAATTAAGATTATTCTGCAACAGGATATCCTGCTTCACTCGCTATCAGATATACTCACATAACATTCTCTGCCCAATTATATTTCTGTATAAAACTGTGCCGACGTAAAACACCTGCATTCCTGATACTACAGTTGTATTTTATGGATGAACAGATCTACTAACTGTCCAATGAAGGTTAAGGTTAATAGATTTGGCACCTAAATCCTAGTACTGGAAAAATCAACAGCATGTTTTAGGAAAGGGGTCATGTCTCCTTTCAAAATGGCTTCTTTTCCCTATACAATTACAAATTATGTTTAATAATTGATAGCTTATTGCTTATAATCATCATCATCATTGTTATTAACTTCCTCCTCATCACCATTTACTAATTTGATGCTGACAATAGATAGGGCCTGAAGAGGGTGCTCAACCATAGAGGCATAATAGTATAGGGTGAACTTCATGTATTAAATTCAAGTCTTAGGGAGAGATAGTTAGCCATATAAATTTGAAGACTAGGATTAATGAAATCTGTTAAGAAGTGTTAACAAGTCAGGAAATCAGTTGATTTTTCCAACATTTTAATAATCTGTCCCAATAGAAATTAGGTGTGATGTTAGTTGCATCTAAATCAGAGCTGGAAAGTAGTTCCCTTGTGGTTGCATACTAAAAATTATTTGTTAATTAGCAGCTTCTGTGTGTTTGGCTTTTTGTTTTGTTTTTTAAATCCTGTGTTGTGAGTAATAATACTTTTCCAAACACAGTGCAAACATTTTACATTATAAGTATGAGCAGAATATTGGGACCCAACAGTAGGAAGTAAATAGGGTGAGAACTTTTATTTTGTTAGCAAACTGAGGCTCTCCGAGCATGTAAGTATGTGTCTAACCCCGTAAAACCCAGCACCATTTCTACCTGATAGACCTGATTAAGACATAGAAATCTCCCTGTCATCTTTGCCATGTCATTTGAATGCCCTCAGTGAGATGAAACAACACACAGTTTACTTATGTGATCCTCTCAAAAGACAGGTTTGAATTGTTTGAATCTGAGGTTTGGCTTCAGACACACCTCCAATTTTTTCCCTTATCTAGTGAAGGGTTAGACTTTAAGGATAAGCAGGGGGAGGGGAGGAATGTGTGTGTGTGAATGGAGAAGAGGCAGGGAGATTTGTTTTTATAGAAACTACCTTAACATTTTGCTATTCTCTGGGAATGATTCTGTTGAGATATCAGACCTGAGGTGAGTATTGCAATTTCCAAAGGGAAATATGCTATCAGCCTTTTGGTGGTATAATAATTGTGATTTTTGTGCCTCTTCCAAGCCAATCTCCATGCAACCAAACCTGGGAAAACTACTTTTAATTAGGTTTAGTGATTAGACCTTTCAGAAGACTCATTTCCCAATTAGCTATCTCAACTGATTCCTGAAGTAGCTTATGAAAATCTTTCTGAAGTAGAATGAGAACTGCTGAGAGTTGAACAATTTTGGAAACCTGGCCCCACTTATTAGCCTAAATGGGAGAACTGTTATTTTTTTATGTATTTTTTTTCATATTCTTTGTTTACAAAAATTAAAAAAGCAAAGACATTTCTCAATATTAAGAAGTATAGTTGGTTGGAACACCACCCCCCACCATGTATTTCTTGTGTTTTCATTGAAACATTTTTAATAAAGTGACTCAATATTGGCAAATTTTGACTAGCTCTACTAAAGATGAAGAAATATTTTGGAAAGTGCATCTAAAAAAATCCCTTGCCCAAAACGCTTTTGAGACTTGCTCATGTTGTTTAGAAAATCACTAATATTCTGTAGTACAGACAGTATCTGAGATTATTACTTTTTTTAGAATTCTTGGACCCAGGATGGCGGGGGAGACAAGGAGTATATATTTTGATTTTACTAAATTGGCTTGCAAGTGGTCACAATTTCTGCTGAAACTCATACATTTAAACACTTTTTTAACCGGCTTCTACTATGTGAAATATTCTATTAACCAGAATTTCCAGCCAGACACAGGAGCGGGGAGGTGGGGAAGCTCTCATGTGGGCTACCACCTCCCTCCCCTGCCTCTCCTGCATTGCAGGGTTTTTCAGAAAGGCTGAAAACCCCTGCCTCAGATAACTGGAATTTTTAGATACCTGGCATCTCCCTTAGCCCACTCATGCCAGTTAACACAGCTTTTACTTTACAAAATTTGGTTTTTACTGTATATTTTAACATAAACTACAGCTAATTACTTACATCAAGAGAAGAATATTCCACTTCAACTGGGTACCTGAAAGGTGACCGAGTGGTATTGAATTACAGTTTTCTTTGAACATGGCAAATCCATTCTATCTCATACAGAGCATTATTCACTGAATATTTATGCCTTCTCTCCCTGCCAAAGATTATATTCTGTTCTCAGTTAAGTGGCTTGTTCTTATTTTAGTTAAAGTTCAATTCATTCAAATGGATATCATCTAACTGAAGGCAGAATTTGTCCATAACTGTTTTCCTACTGACATTAGTTGCACTAGTATTGTTTAAAATATTTGCATGTTAAGCTTTCAACAGTAATATTAAGTACTGTTACTGATTTTAATGACTTTCCACAACCCTTTACTGAGGTAGAAACTGTTTTTTATCTTCTGTGCTTTCCTAGGTTTGGAAAGATGCTGCCACTCAGATTTTCTTCTCCTTATCTGCCGCATGGGGAGGTCTAATTACTCTCTCTTCCTATAACAAATTCCATAATAATTGTTACAGGTATGTAAGGATAAAGTCACTTAATATTATTAAAGACATGCCAGCATGTAGCTAGTTCCAAAATACACATTGTGTGCTTTGAAATCTGGTTGGAAAGGTCTACAATTTTATTAATTTCAAAACCCACCACTTCCATGATGTGCATTGGGCTTCTCTTTGCCTCTTTTCACAATGTTTTCATCATAAGCAGGCACTCATCCAGGAAACTGTGTAGGAACATAGGCACTATTCCACATCATGTTCATCTCTACTGAAGAGCAAACCATGATTAAAATTAAGTGAAGGTTGTGAAATGTGTGTATAGTTTCTATTGTAGGGGGTGTCTTTATTTAACAAAGCTAATTATTACACCTGCAGTTTCATTGCACAAAATTAACACTAAAAAAAACAACAAAGCAAAACTTGTTGAGCCACTAAGGTGGAGCATGTTTCCTTGACATCAGATTTTTGCAAGAAAAAAATGGTATATACTATTCCCTCTCAGGAAATCTACTGAATAAATTCTTTCTTTCTTTCTTTTTAAGTATGTAGTATCTATCAGAATTGGTAATTCATATGCTATTACAGTGCTCTGGCCCTCTTTCTTAATTAACAGTTTGTTATTCTGAGAGCCAATCATGCTTCCACAAGAGCATAACTTCCACTGATTTCATTGGGAACGAAGAGGTCCCTATTTTGGAAAGCATTTCTATTTAAAACAGAATTTCAGGGGGAAAGCAGGTGAGAAAACTCTAGTCTTTCACTTCTGGCAGCTCAGTAAAATATCTAAGTGATGCATTATGGAGCATGAAAACTGTTTACTTGCAGTTTCAAACTAAATGTAAACTATCAAGATTAAAGCATATTTTGATAGATCAAAAAAATGCTTGCCTACATTATTGGTAAAGAATTTATGGAAGTAAAATTGAGAAGCTTCATATTTCTTATTGTAATAAGTTTAGGATATAGACCAACTTAACAATTGCATTGAAATCTGGTGAATGTGTCATTAATATAACTAACTTCTATGATATTATAAGTTTGTATATTGAATCACCACCAGAGTTTATTTTTGTTGTTTTTGTTTTATTTAGAGCTGATTAGTTATCCATTAAAGCATTATTAGTCATATCCAAATATACACACATTAAATCACTAATCGGTTTGACCCTGGTTAGCAGTCAGTTTCAAAGGGACTGACCTATACCTTGCATTACACCATTCAAGCCATTTGATGCTTTCAAATCAGTGGGCATTCTTCACTCTTCTTGGCTTAACAAGACACAGATGGTTAACCATTCTATTTTGCAGTATTATCTTCTCCTATGTGCAAGTTGGGATGCAAAGCAAATTTATTTGATTATTTTACTATATCATAGTCATGTAATTCTTACATAGTGAACGCTGTACATTTTTATAAGAAGAAATTGATCATTAAGCATTTTTCTGTGTAATCATAACATTCTGACATATATGAGCCAGAGGGTATGCAGTCTACACTTAAAAGTTTTGTAAGATATTTTTTCTTCATTATAAATGTGAAAAAATATTCTTTATTATGTCTTGATGTGGCAGGAAAAATACATCTCAAGAAAATCTGAAAATGGCAAACTGCTGATTCTTTGGGCCCTGATATATGTTCAAATATAACCAGCTATAGGGTTCTTACATGTTTTGAAGCACTAACTTTGTAGCTGCTTGGCTCCTTTTATAGCTGCACAGTCATTTTTATGGTGTGATAATTACTTCGCACATGTGGCTTGTCTAAATTCATTATGTGATTTACCAGTTAATTGAGTAATATATATAATGTGTAGCAGGGGCCTTAGTCACTCATGGGTAAGAAGTCATTGTTACCAACCCCCTTGGAATAGTGAATTAACTAGATTTTCCTGTGTATTGATGCAGAATGATATTGCTGTTCACTGTTATGTTGTACTTGCACCTGCATGCTCCAGTGGCTATTCAACTGTGCAAAACCCTGGTAACTTAACAGCCATGTAACTCACTTGCATTGCTGTGGTACCAGGCAGGTGTGCTTCACCCCCACCCCACTTTCCATGCATTCAGAATTTCCCCCCAAAAGTCAAATAGCTGCTTTTTGTTATGCTTGCAGGGCAAGCCCAATGCTGTTCTTGGTTCTGATCAAGCTCAAGTACGAAAAGGATTGTTGCACGGAGGAAGGTGGTCAACTGTTCCCTGCGCCCACAGGGGACAGGGCCAGAAGTAATGCAAAAATTGCAAAAATTACTTAGTTTAAATTGCAAAATTACTTAGGTTAGATTTTAGAAAGAACTTTTCAACCATTAGGTCGATTAAGTAATGAAACAGATTATGTAGATGAGTTGAGAATCACCATCACTGGAATTTTTGTGGGCATGTCAGACAAATATTTTACTAGGATGATTTAGACAGGAATATTCATTCAGCAGGGGACTGGACTAGTTGGATTTCTGTTATCCCTTGTAGAACTATTTTCTTTGATTCTGTCACAATCATAAGGAATCCTCTGGGCATGCACCCAAAAACAGCATTGTTTTTCTTTCTCTGGAAAGGAGAGGGTGGGGCATTTGTTGCCTGTGGAGGAAGAAGAAGTTAGGTAGTGCATGATTTCACAGTGGCAGTCTCTAGAAGTAGCCAGTGAAATGTAGATATATTCTGTTTTACTTTCTGGCCAGTTCATTCTAGCATTGCAAATTTATTTATTTATTTTTTTAGAGTTGTCTCCATTGACTTTTTTTGTAAACTTTACAAACCTATCTATAATTGCACAAGGTTTCTTTAAACCTAGTTTGTAACACACTCTAAATTTTATAAACTCCTTTATAGTCTCCCTGTTTCTGAAACAGCGCCAATGTTATTTCCCACTCCTTTCTAATTCTGAGGATTATCCACAGCCAAAAGCCTTCCTTTGGAATATGATTAGCATACAGTGATCTCCTTCCAAGCAGAACATTATCTACTTTCAGCAGACTTGACGAATGATAATCTATTTAAGACTATCTTGCTTAAGGAACGTTCCAGGAGGGACTCAAGGTGTTGTCAGTTCAGCATGGTTCTTGACAGCTTTCTAGATTGCTTTTCATTTTAGGCCTACTGAGTAAGCAAGATGGTAAGCAATTCAGTGCCAACTTGGAGAAAACTATTTTTCCCTCAAGTCTGAATTTTTGACAAATAGTTTGCTTATTCTTAAATCATAGCAATTTAAGTCAGAATCTCTCACACTCTCTTGTATTAATGGCAGGATAGACAGTGTAGCCACTAGGTAAGATCTATGAAGAGGGATCATTACATATTTTTTTTTTCTTGTAAAGTCACATCTGCTTACAGAATAAGGCATATTGCTCAGGCCTCAAGTCTCTTGAGAGTACTCCTTGCAACACTGAAAAATAATAAGCACAGTATCAAAAAGTACTTTAGAATGACTGGATGGAAGGGTGTGTACTTAGGGGAATGCACCTGGATTTGAAAGCTTTGACTTGAGTTGTCTGATTTAAATCCAGTAAAGACAGACAGCAGTTGAAAGTCTGATGCCTGTTTGGCAGCCTTCATGAAATGCATTAAACAGGAGAAAATCCCTGACTTTACTGCAATTCTTGATAGTTTCTTCAAGTTAATAACCCTTTTTCAAAGAACTGAAAAGGCATGCTGACTGAATGTACTTTTGAAGTTCCTGCTAGATTACTGGTGGGTCAATGAAAGGAAACTTGTACTCATGCCTGCCTCTTGTTTCTTATCTAAAGACTTCCATCTCTGGGTCCTTCTCACATTTTAATTACACTAAATTCACTGGAGAAAGGATATGCAAGTGTTTGCATAGAAAATAATCCTTATTCTTACAACTTGTGTATGAGAATGTACTGCATTTGGATCTCTCTCTTACTTATTATATCAACCTGGCATATGTTTTTTCTCCTCAGGGACACGCTGATAGTAACATGTACCAACAGTGCCACAAGTATATTTGCTGGCTTTGTCATCTTTTCAGTTATTGGCTTCATGGCTAATGAACTTAAAGTAGATATTGAAGATGTGGCAGATCAAGGTACTGTATATTACTTTTGCATAACTTAGGTTGGATTCTGGTGTGCATGGTATACATATCTTTACTGATATAGATGTTGTAATGCAAACATGTATTATATGGATGGGGAACTACTAAGCCATCTGTATGGGCCTTTAATACAGTTGCTGTGCTGAACTGTCCAGTACCACCTGGTGCCTATGGAGTTTTCAAAATACTACAGTAAGCTATCTTGCTGTTTATGGGTAGAAGAAAAAATAAATCTAACTAAATGACTGGTGGTTTTAGACTCCTGCAAGATTAATTCAGATTAACCCACAGTCTCTCTAAGCAACCACCAGCCTTCCTTGCTGCTTCTGTTTCTACTTCCTGAAGTCCAGTAACAAGTAAAAGGGGTTCTTGACTTGAGATCTGAAGTGAGGGTACTGTGGATATGGTTGATAGAGATGAATGTGCATGACTTGGGAGTGTGGATAGGTAATTAAGTCCTGGGAGAGAGAGATAGGAAAGTAAAGATTTGTTGGATGAAAAAAAGGATGTGGGGAGAGGTTAGAATAGGAAAGACAGTACAGCTAAATGGTGACATTGGGGAGGTTAGCACCAGGTTAGATCACATTAAAAATGGCCACCCAATATAAGGTAAATTTGGATGGGGGGTGTTGGGTGGATGTGGGGGGGGAAGTAGGCTTGTGGGGGATCAGGAGTCTAAAGGGAGATGGGGGAAGTAGGATCTGCAGGGAGATTGGGAGGCAGGTGGGATCCACAGGAGTGCTTGGGGGTGCAGGTGGCATCTGTGGTGGGGATGGAGGGGCAGGTGGGATCCATGGGAGGGATCAGGAGGGCAGGTGACATCTGTGGGAAGGCTTGGATGTGCAGGGGAGGCATGTGGTGTCTGCAGAAGGGATTGGGGGTAGGCAGCAACCGCAGGGAGTTACAAGGGCCTGGGAGGGTTTGGTGGGATCAGGGGGGCTTGTAAGGTCTTCAAGGGAAGCTTAGGAGAACCAGGGGCTATTTTTAGCCCACTGAGACTCCCTTGTAAACCTTCCCCTACACCTTTCCTGCCTCTTCCCCATACCAATGCTTACTTCCTCAGTTCCTAGCATTGGTGAGTGCTAATAAAACTGGCACATAAAGTGGCTTGTGAGATGGGGGGTGATGTGGGTAGGGGAGAGGGGGGCTCTGGCTGGTTCACAGATGTGACTGCAAGTGGCATGGGGGGTGTGCTAAAAATAGTCTGGTGCCAGGGGATGGGTAGGAAAAGCACAGCCTCAGGACCGGCCAACAACTGGGCTTTCCCACCCAGGGGCTGTGCAGGTAACTGTACAGAAGTTCCATTCACCAGTTTTAATTAGATTGATTAAATTTGAGTGTACATTCATCCAGGTCTATCTTAGCCTGGGTTCTGCCATTTTTAGAGAGGTCTGTGTGCACAGAACTTCTGTACTGTTACAGGTTTAGATTTGATTTCCAATCACTGAGATTGGTCTAAATGTAAGGTCGGCACATGGGCAAACTATGTTAGTTTGGGTGGCTATTTTTAACCCTATCTAACCTCTCTCAAGCCTCCCCAAATGTGTGCACTTCATGTGTTTTAAAACCCAGCAACTCCCTTTTCATTAAAGAATACCAAATGGTAGAACTCTTTAAAAAACACAGACATTTGGATAAGCTTTCCAGACTTTTTCCTGTTTGTGGTTGAATTTTGAATGACTGAGCAATTCCTGATTCAGTTCTATTAACATATTGTACTGACACACAATATGTTCATGTCAGTGTAATTTATCTTTAATTTGTTCACAGATGTAAATTGCACAAGAACAGATATGTCTGGCTTGTTTCTGTGGACCATGGAACACATGCTGGTATATCTTATACTAACTAACTAAGCCCATGGTTACAGGAGATTTTTTTTTAGGGGGGCAGCTTTACCTCAGAGTAAAAATAATTTGGGATGCAGGCATAATATATTCACACTTGTACAGTCTTTTCGTAAGTACGTAAAGAGAATGTACACAGTATGATGGCCCTATACCAAGTAAGTCATACTCTGAGATATAGTTACCTGGGGAAAAAATGTAGTAACTAGATATCTGCATAAATTACACCAGCATATGAGTTGTGTCTGGCTCCCTCAGAATAACCCTTAGTTTGATCTTTTGAGTGCTGCTGAGTGTTACTATACAAATAACTAATAACAGTAACATCTGAGGAATAGAGCGCTACCTTTACATTTAATGAAAGTAGCTTCAATCTGAGGGGTTATAGCACATGACTGACCACCCTTTTGTTATAATTACGTCCAGGCTTCACAGCTTTGGTATGTTTTTTCCACCAAAAGCATAATGGAATATGTGTACCATTCTTGGCATACAGCAAATCTTAAAGTTCTTTTTTTCATTCCAGTAATATTTGAATGGGATGTGCTATTTTATGTTCTTTGGCTGTGGGATCTGTTTTTTACCCCAGCATACTTTTCCTATTCAGCAAAATTGCTTATCTGTTTGTTATATTAACTAATTTCCCTACTCTGAGTGGAAAGTGTGCGTGCGAATGTGTGCATGTGTTGTGCATGCATGTGTACACACACACACACATATATATACACATATATATATGTATGTGTATGCACACACACACGTGCACACACTTTCCACTCACAAAGTATGGAAAAAAATGCGTGTATGTATCTATATCTATGTATGTGTGTATGTATATTTGTGTGTGTATATGTATGTGTGTGTGTGTATAACTGTGTATGTATATATTTCTGTTTGCTTGCCACACTTAAGATTTTGATGTCATCATTGTGCTTTGAGTATAACACTGTACTGGAAATATCTTTTTTTTATCATCTCCCGTACTATTTTATGATCCACTAGCATTGAATTAAGCTCTGATGAAAATGACATAAACATCCATTCAGAGGTAAAAGGATTTCTTAAATCAGGAGTGGCAAACTCATCCACCCGTGTGAGCCAGAAGAGCATCTCTGGTCTGGTCTGAGGGTCAGATCATGCCACCCCAGATCCAGTGCACAGGACTGATACAATGGAATGCAATATATAGTATGCTTACTGTGCTGTAAGCAGTACCTATGGTGCCAGGTCCTAGAGCAGGACCTGCGCATGCTACAAACATCACATGGACTGAGGTGACTATGCATACTGCTTGTGGCACAGAAAGCTGGCATGCCTTGTCAGGCTGGTCCTGCATACTGGCTCTGGTACAGCCCAGTCCAGACCAGCTCCAGAGTCAGAATACAGGGTCCATCTTGCTCAGGTGTTACATGCAGCATGCACGCTGGATAGACCTCTTGTGCTACATGTAGTGGCCACAGCTACAGGCCAGCCTTCATGCAAGATCGGCTCCGTATGCTACCTGTGATGTGCTGGGTCAGTCCAAGACCCATGGGCTAGATTATGTGGCTCCACAGTCCAGATCCAGCCTGTGGGCTGTATGTTTGATGCCCCATCTTAAATAATAAGAAGACAGAACCCTTTGAGACTAAAACTGCAAGGTCTTTGAACCATTCTACACCATGAAATAAGATGAATTTGAAATAATTTTGCCAAAAAATCCATGTGTGCATACACAACTTCTTGCATTTACCCATGGGAATGTTAAAAATATATCTCATTAACCTTTAGCAGTAATATAATATTTTTCAAACCCTGGAGGAAATGAATAACAGTCTCTCGGGAGGAAGGGGAACAGCAAAGAATACATAAGGAGGACTGAAGTGTTCAGAAAGTGAATGTCACAGGCTGCTTCCCCTGGGCGTGACAATGTTTTACTGGCTGCATTGAAACATAGACATTAAATTATTCTGCAGGCAGGTTTATTGTGTAGATAAATTCAGTAGCACAAAATGCTGAATGTGGCTTGAATGTACCTGATAAGTATCTCAGTTCAAAGACCACATGAGTGAATTGATGACAGAAAACAGAAATCAAGTTCTCCCTTGAGTGTGGTAGTCTTTGTAGTTACATCATCTTCTTTTTTGTACTGAGTCAGTGTTAGTGAGAATTAATTTCCATTCAGTGAATTGTGTGGCTTGGGAGTTGATAATATAAAAGCTCACCTTTGGTTTTTTTCCACCCTCCCTTCCCAGCTTTACCTTCTGTTTTTCTAATTTCTACCTATTTACATTCTCACTGACATCCTGTCACACTTTCACCTTCTCTCATTCCTTGGAGTCTCAGACCAGCAAAGACTTTCTATGCCTGAAGAAGGGTCACTGTTCCCAAAAACTTGCTAAGAACTTTTTTCCAGTTACTCAGTTGTTCTAATAAAAGATATCACGTATACTCAAAGAACCTTCCCTGCCTATGTCCTTAGATCAACACCGATACAACCAAAATATTGAAGACCATATTTCCAGTGAAACCTCATGACTAGCAAGTTTTAGATGACAAACGAAGAGGAGGAGGCCTCTCTCATATTTTAGCCCAAAACTTAGTGTTTATGGCTTAGGGAGTGGAAGATCTAGGTTTCAGCCCCCCTTTATCTAGCACCTGATGGCAGGCTAGCCATTATTTAATCTCCTTCCCAGCCTTCCTCTTGAAGTTGGCTCCCTGGGCGTCCAAAAGAAAGAGGTAAAAGGAAGGGAATAAGCTAAAGAATGTGTGGCTTAATGAGATGGCTGCTGTTCTGGAAAGGAGAGGTCCTGGCTTCTACCCTGGGCCCTTGATCTAATGGGGCAGAAACTTCCCCACTGTTTTCCATCCCTTTTCTCCGATGAATATTAAATGTACTGTGCAGTGGCTTACCTTCCTTCAAGAAGAGGCCTGGAGAGGAGCCTTGATGATGCCTGACCCTGTGATTAGAGCACTGTGCTGGGGAATTCAGAGATGCACATTTTCAAAACCTTCCTGGGTAAGGCAGGTCTAGAGCTGAGGTCTCCTTGTTCTTAGAGCATAGGCATTGGCTACTGGGCTGCAGTATGGGAAGTCCTCCCACCTCCTGGTTTTTGCCAGGCCAAAAATGTAGGTCATATGCTCTGGCTGAGTACCTGCTGAGTACTCAGAGCTGAGTACCTGCTTGGCCAGGGTGTAGCCAACTGCCCAAGCTCAGTAGTTATGTGGATACATATTCATCTAAACAGTGCATGGAGTAGGATCACAAGCTGTGCCTGTGTGCCCAAACTGAGCAGTTATGGGCCTTGACAACTTTAATTTGGGTGTATAAACTGAAATAGAGTTCTTCCTCAGCTTGTAAACTCAACCTCTTCCCAGCAAGAATTGGATGATGCAGCATACATGTCATCAATTAATAGTAATTCAGTTTTACCTGTCTCATGTGTTGGAAGGAGAAGATAAAACAGTATTTAAAGATCCTGTCTTCCAGTTGGAGTCATTGTAACTTGCTCGTTGTTCTAACTCAGACCCCAATTTGAATACTTGCAATTTTATGTAGAAACTCTACTGCATGAGCCAAATGAAAAATCCATGTGCATGTATACAACTTCTTGCATCTACCCATGGGGATGTTAAAAATATATCTCATTAACCTTCAGCAGTAATATAATCTTCCTGGCCTGGAAGCTGTACTAAGAACTTAGCTGTGCTAAGGTCTGTCTGTGACAGGCCAGTAATAACAGTATTATTATCATTCACTGTCCTACATGTTTTCCATGCTGTACTTCTGTTTCTGACTGTCCTTGTATAATGACAGCTGAAAGCAATTGTTTTGTTTCCTGGCAACGGAGCATTGAAAACAACTGGATTTGTCATGGGTTATGCTCATATGAGTGATATTCTGAGGGAGATCTCTTCTGCACCTGACAGAGCAGTGAACACCCAATCCACCAAGTGGCAGAGCATGTTAGGAAAACCCATTTTGTACTTGAAAGGTTTGAAGGTTACAAATGACAAGCGTTTCCCAAAGGCAATGTTGAAAGGAATGCAGCGATGCCTATGGGCAGCATAAACTCATGCTAGTTTCTTACATGCCATAAAAGAACACAGGAGAACATCTTGTTCCTGAAGAACTTACAAGAACAAATTCTTCACTTGTCCTCCATGCAGCATGTAATACTAGTCTTTCAGTCTATATACTGAAAGTCTATAATACTAGACTATCTACTTTCAGTAGATAGGTACTTGGCTGGGGTCCTGTGACCCTGGCGCTCATTCCTGCCATTGGCAGGGGGTCAGACTAGATGGCCTGCTCTAAGCCCCTTCTGACCCTAGATACTATGATACTAGTTGTACAGCGCTCATCTAAGCAATTATTGATGTTGGTAAGCAGCTTAGATGGTTCATTACTGAAGAGCAAATGAAGCTACAGTCTACAGCTACAGTGAAAGAATTTAGCAGATATAAGCTTACAAGGACTATATATGGACTATCTAAAATGTAAGCTTTTCCAACAGAAACCAATGGTATTGAAATCTTGGGCCTCAAAGATAAATCTGTTCATTGTCTTACATCCCGTGGACAGGAATGAAAAAAAATATCTGGTCCACAAAATACCATTACAAAATGAAGAAAAGTTTCTTCTTAAAACATTTCTCACACCTGTAATTTTTTAAGCTGAAACAATTTCAAAAGTATCCTTTGTTGCTTCAAAAACCTGCTAAATTTGCACTGGAAGGAACTCCTCATTCCATTCTACAGAACTTGTTAAGAAATGATGAAAGAGTAGTCAGAGGGAGCCATTTGAGCCCATGCTACTGATATTTTAACTATTTTCCTGAAGAAAACTTAGAAGATTCCTGTAACCTTTATGCCTTTAGAGATTCATTTGGAATCTGTTGAAATGGATTGCGAAAGCATCATTGATTAATTTGAAGCAACCCGCCCTGAGAAAACAGGCCTCTGTCAGTATTTTCTAAATATTATTTTCCTTTAGAATTGTTGCATTGATTAAAATCCTGCCAAAATTGACATTTTTCCTGTGGAAAGTTCCATTTCCATGAAATTGCTCTTTCTGATGTGGGAATATCTTTCTCTTCAACATTTTTTACTATCTCTCCATGACAGCCATTTAAAATCCAAGTTCAGGACCTTTTATCTTGTCCACTGCAAAATTGTGTGTGAAGTCCCAATATAATTCTTTCCAGCTTTCTTTGCTTATGAATGTCTCTCTATATTCCTCATATCTGAAAATGTTAAATTGTTAGGTTTTTTCAAGCACATTTTCCCAGTGATTTGTACATCCTTCTTTTCTGACTGATGGAGAAAATATGCCTGTGGTTAGTTCTCTTGTGATTGGTGATTTATGCTTGGATACTGATCACCTACCCTGCCTACTGTTCTGAGGTCCAAAATCAGTGATTCTCACTATTGCTGACTCAGGGGCAACAATACGCAGCAAGTCATGTTCCTGTAGGTAACATTACAATTTGGGGTCCCTCTCAATCTCTGCTTTTACTTGTTAATGGCCTGTGACTGCAAGCAAACAGGGTCTCACAGGCAGCATGTTGCCCATGAGTCAGAGTTTGAGGAGCATTGCTTTGGAGAGCAAAGGATTCTGTATCAAAAGATACCTGCAATTTCATAGTCTGGAATTAAACTTTTACTAAAGAGTGTGATTAATAGGAATTCATTATTTTGAACTTTTATTTTAATTTCCAAATGTAGTAAACTAGGGCAAACAGGTCCCCTATCACTAATTGTCCAGAACAAATCTTTAAATAAGAGATGAAAGAATGTGTTTATGAATATATGTCTTCACATATGCTTTCCCATACAGAAAAAAAATGTCTATTTACAAGGAAGTTTAAAGAATTCAGCTTGTATTAAAATGTTTACAATAAAATCCTTTCTAATGATAAAAAAAGAAAACTCTTTATACTTGTTGTCTTTGGAACGATCCTCCAAAACTTTACAGATTACAGATTAGTTCTGAAATGGACTAACAATTCTCTACAACTTTGCTGAGAAAATGATGGGGAACCAGCTCACTTAGAGTAACTGGGACAATATGGGGAAGTTATGCTCTCAACTGGAATTTGACTGTGAGAGTGGGGCTAACACTCTGTACTCTGGGATATTAAATGATGAGGGTCTCAGATTTCTTTCTCACTGGAAAGGCTTCACATTTCATAACATTACAAATGGGCTAGGATTCACTGTGGACAAATAGGGCAGGAATGTAAAGGAGTGCTGACTGATGAATTGCAATCACACAGTTCCTGAAACTTTTGTTTTTCTTAGCGCTTTCCCCAGCCCTTATTAGCCAGTTCTGACCATACTTCATTTCATGCGTAACAGAAATTATAGTCCAGGTTATCCAAAATAACAATGAAAAAAGGATAAGTCCTTCCAAAACTGTGGAATTTCATAGCTGAGGTTGAAACTCTTGTCCGTCTTCATGCTGCTGTGTATTACTTGCTATTTTTTTTCTGTTGTAAGATTTTCCTTTTAGATATACATCCCTGTGCGCCATGCATCTGATATCAGAATCTGCTCCGTGATATATGCACAAAGCTTCTGTCTAGGGACAGTTGTATTACATGTTGCTGATTTAAAAAGAAGCCTCTTTTTAGTTGATCCATGTGGAATTGATGTGTGGATAATCTAAGGTTAGTCCTCTAGTTCTCTGGGGATGTAGTGAGAAATTGACTCCAAAGCAAGAAAAAAATCACAGCTGCAGTACTGAATTTCCTTGCTTGCTACATTTATCTGATTTGGGTCAGTGCTTTAGTGTCCAGGTCAAGCATCTATCCTGCAGCTTGGAAATCATGAGTGTATGTGTGTGCTGAAAACAATGAATGCAAGAACCATTTAGAGACAAATTCTGTTATCTTGGCCTTGCAGTGGCATGAGGCCCAACTCCATGTAGGTAAGAGATGCAGAATTTGTCCCTTTAATTACATTCTGGAATAAAATAATACTTCAGTATCTTCAGACATTTAGCTCTTTGCAATAGCCTGCAAATTTCCGCCATAACAATACGATTAAGATATCACAACCATTTCCTTTTTCTCCTCATTTCTAGGTCCAGGTATTGCTTTTGTGGTTTACCCTGAAGCCTTAACAAGGCTTCCTCTCTCTCCATTTTGGGCTATAATCTTCTTTTTGATGCTTCTGACCCTTGGATTGGACACTATGGTAAACTTTTTATCTACCTTTTTTCTGTTGACTCACCTGTTCCTCTGTCTTCGAGATTACCATACCATATGCTGTTCCTTATGTAGTTATTGAGTCTCTTTGCAAAGCGAATGAGAACACCGATACATAATTCACTTGGGTGCTTTGAAGTTTCAAAGTTAATATTTAAGATGACAGATGAGTATAATCCAATGCCATTAATTTTTCAAATGATTTGTCTTTCTCTTTTACATATACATTGAATTAATGTGGCTAACATTTTGTTTTCTCTAATGTTCCCAGTTTGCTACTATTGAGACAATAGTGACCTCCGTTTCAGATGAGTTTCCCAAATACTTACGTACTCACAAACCACTCTTCACTCTTGGTTGTTGCATTTCCTTTTTCATCATGGGATTTCCTATGATCACTCAGGTAAAAAATATTGTCTTTAATTATCTCTATGATTTGTCTTTGTCTATTTACTCTCCTAATGGGATAAGTTCTGATGTTCTGAAAGTGAAAGAAAATTACATTTCAGTTTCTATTTAAGTATATTTCATGCTGATGAAATGAAATACATGGCATTTGTTTTATGGCCATTGATTTTGTTGTGTTTTTCTTTTTCTTTCAGATGCTCAAAATGAGGTATGTTTAAGGGGCCCAAACTAAGAAACTTTCTGAAAATTAGCCCCTTTTAAATTTTCTTAGTCTGGGCACCTAAAATAACAAATATTTTTTAATAAGTTGGTCATGTGGGTACATTCATGCCCTAATATCAAACATTTGGAGTCAACAAGTGTAAAATAGAGTGCAGCTGCATCAAAAAAAAATATCATTCACCTGTGAACATTTTGCCCATTCTCTGCCCTTTCTCTTTGAGATATACTCTAACACTGCAAACCTCTGAGGAACTTCAAGTAGTGCCACAGTTTAAGAAAATAGTAACTTCCAATTTCTCCATCCATTTGGATCTGCAGCCCTGGGTTCTCTCCTGGTTGTCAAAGTGCTTGTCTCCTTTCTTTCAAAGAACTAGGCAGGACTTACTGTTAAACTAAGGAAACAGAAAATCTGTATTTAATTCCAACCTCTGCCTGAAGGGGTCAAACCCACACCTTTCATCTGTCAGGGCTGGTTATCTATAAGATTGCCAACCCAAGACAATTTTTTTTACTGACAATCAGCAAACTTTTTCTGACAACCAAACTTTTCTACATGTTTTACATAATGTAAATATAACCCTTTGGGGTGCAACACCAACCACAGTAAAAATGTTTGGCTATCAAAAAATGTGCAGTTTATCTGTAAAAAAAAATAAAACAAAAATTTTGGGTTGGCAACCCTGTTTGAATACAACAGTGCGTCCTCTACTCACCCCCATACCCTGATGCTCCAACCACACCCTTCACCATGCTGGAATGGACCACCAAAGGAGGAATACTGTCTGCCTACCCAGCGGGTGAGCAGTAACAGGCAGGAGAGAGAGGAGATAGCAGCAGTAGTACATGTCTGGGTGCAGGAGAGGGAGCTATGAAGACTCCCATGAGCCACAAAGCCCTGACAACAGGGTGCTGGGCTCCTGCTCAGAGACCTGGTGCTGCAACTGTGCTCCGTCTGCTCTTCCACAATGGCTCCAGTTTCTTTCCAGCAATGGAGCTTCAAATCAGGAGCTTTTTGTTTTTGTTTTTTTATAGTCTGCTAAGTTTTTTTTTAAGGACTTCATGGACAGGGTTTTTTATCTTTGTTTTTTATGGTCTGTCTATAATATTACAGACAGTTGGCAACCCTGAGGATAATTCTGGGTAAGAGTTCACCTCTCTTGATGTAGTTTACATTTAACAGTCATTGGATAAAATGCTAAAATAGTACTGCAAGTTGCGGTCTGCTGCTCCAGACTGCTGCAGGTGAGTGCCCTAACCATTAGACTTACATGGTCTTGCTCTTTCTTGTTCACTTGCTGGTTCAATGAACTGAGGTCTTTTCTACAGAGAGGCAGAGCTTCAATGGAAGATATTAGAGAGCACACTCACCCATACAAGCATTATAGTTATGTGGTTGGAGGACAATTCTGCGTAGTAGAGAATGTTCAGATCCTCACAGACTGAAGAAAGTTTTCAACCCAGGAAGTTTTTTGGTACAGAACATTGTTACAGCTTTGTAACATTGTTATACCACTTGCAGATTGTGAGACAGGAGCTTTAACCCATGGAAGAAGAGACTTTACCTAGGGGGTCCAACCAGAGATAATCAGTTTTAAAAATCTGTGCTATTTTAGATCAATTTGAGGGATTTGTATGGTTCACAGTGCCCTGCAAGCCAGAACTCATAAACACTAAACTATGTATCATTACAGGTAGAAGGAGAAAAAAATAATCTCTGTAAAATTTGGTTAAAAGTCTAATAGTTTTTCTGAAGTGCATGGAGTGGGCTACTATGACATATCCTAGACACAGATATTTCATGTGTTTACATCGTATAAATGAAATATATGTATTTAATATGAATTTGGCACTGGTGAGAGTTGCTCTACATGTGCCATTAGGAAACAGAACAGAGAGAACATTAGACAGTGGTTGTAGAAGCTTCCCATGGCCTATATCCAGTGTAGTTCAGCATGGACTATTGTGGGCTTTCTGGGAAAGAGAGTAGGATATTCATTCCCACTTAATATGTGTCCTTTTTGCTGAGATTGTGAAGAAGGAGTGGCAATTGTGATATATATATTTGTCCTGGATCCCTGTTCATTTTGATGCCACACACATTCATTACACATTGTCTCCTGAACAGTTGCAGCAACTACTGGCTTTACCAATCGTAGGATAGATTTAAACCAAAGAATGAAAGATGAAAAGTGATTTAGTTCATTTCTCATCCTTTATGTTATATTGAGGATGGGAACACTACAATGTGATATATGTGAAGAGAGTTGCAATATCTATATAGCAGATATGTACCATATGTCATTGTTTTTCCCCTTCCTTTTTAACTTTAGGGTGGAATGTACATGCTCCAGCTTGTGGATACTTATGCAGCCTCTTACTCTCTTGTCATCATTGCCATATTTGAACTTGTTGGGGTTTCATACATATATGGTAAGAAATGAGCAATGTTAATAAATAGCACTTAGGGCTGCATGTATAAAAGGGGTATTGATGGTCTATAATAAATTAGAAAATGGAGTCTGGAAGACTATTTCCTTTCAAATTCTCCAGAAAAAAAAAGAGTAAAAATTCAGCAAACTAAGGAGGGAAAAGTTCATTTAGGAACACTGTTTAAAATGAAAGAGCAATTCAGGTATGCTTCATTGCTTTAGAATTCCTCTAGAAGCATCTCATCAAATTAACTATATTTCTATAAAACCAACAGTGAGCTGGTTACCATAGCTAGTGGTTAATTATGAAAAGTGTTATCACTGGGCCTACAGACATTCTAATAAGACATTTAATACAGTCCAAATTTAAGAAGGATGTAACATATCTTCAGCTGGTGAAAAGCAACTGAGCTCCCTTGGTGTTCATATCTTGGTTTGCACTAGCTGAAAATCTGGTGTTGGAAATTATTTAACAGCAATATTTTTAGCAGTTTGATTCCAAGACGCTGGCAAGGTCACACAATAGTACAAGGGAATATTTAACTGTCCCTCCCCAAAAGAAAATGCTTGTGTTAAACTCTTAACATTTCTTCTCTGAAGACACTGGGGACTTTTTTTTGAAATTATATAGATAGGTTGCTTTAGAAAATGACCATTCAAACTCAGGATAATGAATATGATTGCAGAGCTGTGCATATCAGGGCTTAATTGTGCTAATGTTATATCAGTTGATCACAAATAATCCTCTCATTTTTTATTGAAAAGAACCTCTAAAGTGCACACACATAACTTCATGTTCTCAGGCCAAGATTCTGCAAAATTATTTTCATCTGTCACCTGGGTTTACTTACATTGTAAGATCAGGTCTTTACAGTAAAAAGACATTGAGGCACATTGACTTTATGGTAGTTGTGGTGCTTGTGGCTTAAGCTATACAAATTATTAAAAAAGGGACGACAAGAAAGGGTTCAGGAAAAAGGAGTATAACTTGAGCCACTGCATATGTTTTATCTCCTGTTTTATTCCGTAAACTTATTGGACAGTCTAGAGCTGTATCTTATCTGCATGGACACTCACCCAAATGAAAGGAGTTGCATTGAGTATAACCAAGGGCAGTGTTGCTCAACCTTTCTGACATGTGGACCAGGTGAGTGGGGAGCCAGGTCTGGGGCTGCGAACTGCACCTATGCACTGGGTAAAGGATTGTACACCATGTTTGACACTGCACATTGGGTCTGGCTTCAATCTAGCACATGGGTCCATATACAGCAGGGGCTCCCCATGGGTCCAAAAATTTAGCATCAGAGGAACAGTGGCATCACTAATTTCTATGGGGCTGCCAGAGTCTCAGTAGTTAACGCTGCCACCATTCCCTCACTGCCAGATGTTCAGACCTTTGGAGACCCCAATGGGCTGGATGACTCAGCTTTGCAAGCTGCATCCAGCTTGTGGACTATATTTTGAACAACTGTGATCTAGAACAAAACTTTTCTTTGTGACTGGGAAATTTGGCTCACCTGCAGAATGTAAAATGTCAGAAAATGCTAAATAAGCCAGCACTTCAAACAGATCAAATGCTCTTATGGCTGTGGAATGCAAGTATTTTAATTAAAGCTTAGTCTAGACTTGGTTGAGAAAAAATACCAGCTCTTTCTCCATCAGGGTCATGAAGCACCGATCCCGGCCAGGCCATAGCAGGAATTCTGGCTCCAGTCTCCAGCAAGACCTGCCCTGACCAGAGCTGTAGTACCAGCTTGCCCAGCTGGTACGTAAATCTAAGATGAGCCTCCCCATGCTAAATTGTTTCCCTGCCCCCCCAACCTCATCTTAGATTTGAGTAAATACAATATAATTGCAAATTAGAATATGGAGCAAAATAGTGGGTTTTAGTAGCTTTTACCTGCTACATTCTCCACTAGCTTGCTAGTTAAAGTTATGGTAAGAAAATAGGATGTTTGAACACTTTTTCTGGATGTGCCCGTAGGCCAGAAGTGTTAAACATTACCTGTCATAGTGACAGTAGTTGTTCATGTAGTGGGATGATGGCATATTGCTCTAAGCCAAAATCAAGTATTACAATGTCAGGCTGTTCTCTTTATATACCCATTGGGCTGACTGTAGATTAATTTAAAACCCACAGGATTTGTGGGAAGCTCAACAATAAGATATGTTTATAACATGTGTATTGCTACTTTGGGCTGAAGTTTATTTTAATGGAAACCTATCAAAGAATTAAAAAACAAAACAAAATAAAACATCCTCTTCTCAGGGCATTGTGGTTTAAAAGTTCAGAATTAGGAAGCAGGGCCTGAGCTTGTTTGCTGGCTCCTACCATAGACTTTGGGGCTGCATTTGGCCATTTGTCAAACTCATTTATCAGTATTGCTAATATTAGTTCAGCTGCACCAGAGACAACAAATTGGGAATACTGGTGAAATCAGGTTGAGGGGTCCTGTCTTATCCAGAGCAGGGCAAGTTTGGTGGACACTGGACAGCAGTGTGGTAGGGGTAGCATTGGGCTCTGGCACCTCATCTGTTCCAGCACTCTTACTGTGCCAGTGTTAGGAACAGTGAATGTTGTGTATATGTATTCAAAGCTCCAGTGTGATCACAAAGAAGTTATTTAGACTCAGGCTCTCAATAGGGGCCTTTAAATGGTGTGCCCAGGTTCTCAATAATAGTCTTTAAATCTTATCCTCCTAAGATTTGAAACACCTGATGCTTTGCAGAAACCACTATCCATGCAACAGAGGCATAACAAACATATTTTGTGGACTGGACAGTGGTAATGGCCAAGATGACAACAGCAGCAGCTGCCAATCTTTCACCCCCTCCAAGTTGGCGTCTGGAGTTGGTACCACACTGGCTCATCCTTAGTTATACTACTGCATTGACATCGCCAATCCATTATGAGTTTGAATGGTTTTAGATATGTTTCTCCATTATCAGTCCTAGCTGCAATCCAGCCTTTGGTTGTACACTGTGTGTCCTCACAGACACATAATGAGTCTCTATATAGGCACAGGCTTTTGCTTGTATGGAATCATTTGCTAGGCTGAAACCCATGTGCATTTTTACAAAAATGGATGGGGTTATCGGATGTGGAGTGCTAGTCATTATTGGCTCAATCTGAAGCCTTCAAATAGAAAAGCTAGACATATTTAAGATAATTATTTTCCTCCTATTTTTTGTGCAAATCCTTCTATAAATCTACCTTTTGAGCTTGTCACAAGTGACTTCCCTTGAAACTGGATGGCTAGAGGATCTAGATATTTTATGTGTCTCAAATGAAGTAGAAGCAGAGAATCATTGAAAAATAGGGCTGGAAGGAGCTCAAGAGATCATCTAGTCTAACTCCATATTCCAGAGACAAATACAGACCAAGCCTTTCAGTTCTAATAGTATCTTGTATGCCATGTCTTGTAAACCTGTAAGAATTTCTGTCACTTTCCTTTGCACTCTTTCTAGTTTTAATTGTGAAGAATTTTACTTTCTCTCAATATGCCAGTGCAGAAACAATATTTTTAAATAAACCAAATAACATTCACTGAATAAGGATAAAAAGTATAGTTATTCCTGCTTTGACCACTGAGTGGCAGAAGCACAGCAAATGTGCCCACTCACAGGTTTTGTTCTTCATTTTAAAGAAATGCCATTTATTTTAAAACCCATTTTGTGCAGCACTTGGAGTAGCTTGTGTATATTTATTTCTATTCATTAACCTTTTTTTTTAACTAAGCAGTCTTTCGTTAGGTAAGAAACCTATTTTTTGCCATTACCAATGATACTTTGAAGACCTGTAAGATATAACTTTCTGGTGTCTGTGAAAGACAAGGATACATTGGCGTTTGTTGGTGGAATATTTGTTTCTTATTTGTCTTCCATTCCTTGGGTACTACACATGGTTCACTACTTTGTTAAACTTAGTTTTATTTAACCATGGAAAGGAGTTTCCCCTTCCCACTCAGGAGGTAAACATTGTATTCTGCAGTGGTCTAAAACTACTTGCAGAATTGTTTTGCAGACCTGAAGTTGCAAATAAAATTATACAGTTTTCAAGCATCTCTGATACTTAAACAGGATCATGGGGTTATAGGAAAGTAGGACTGGAAGGGACCTTATGAGTTCATCCAGGCTAGCCTCCTGCTCAAGGCAGGTTTGTCCCTGACTAAACCATCTCAACCAAATGTCTGTAAACCTGATCTTGAAAATTTTAAGGGATGGAGAGTCCACAGCTTCTCTAGGTAGCCTGTTCCAAGCTACATTTTCTCTACTACAGCTTGAATTCATGGCTCCTTGCCCTGTCTTCTGTGGCAGTGGTTTTCAGAATTCCTAGTCATTAGAAAACTTCAATATCACTTTGTCTGCCAAGAAGCCCCTAACCCTCTCATAAAGACTGATGTGGAACCAGGTGACCTGGCCTAGCAGTGGAGGCACGTGGCTCCCACTGCCATTACCTCCAAACTCTTTGTAGAACCCCTAAGCTAGGGACAGACATTCAAAAAGCCTGAGGCTGAATTTATTCAATCTTTGCAGGTTAGTCATCCCCCAATGAGGAGTTGGATAGACATTCCCTTTTCATTCCAGAAATTCAGGCACATGCCTGCAGTGGCTCAGGCGCTAGTGCAGCCCTCCCTTCCCTTCTACTGTACTCAGCTGCTGCGGTGGGGGTGGCCAGGCCCCACTGGACACTTTGACCAGCCCAGCAGGGAATTGATAGCAGTGTTTATCACCCCTAACTCAGTGTTTATTGTTTATTTCTCATTGACAAAACAACAGAGGGACATTACCAGCAACCTGTTGATTCTGACTTGGTCACAGCACAGACCAAAGCCAGCATGTGGTCTGCCAGTTAATACACAGACACCTCTCAGCAAGGCAGAGGGGAGGGGGGAATTCCTGCTTAACATGGAGTTGTGAGGGGGAGGTGGGGAGCAGCCTGCAAATCTCTGCTGGAGCTGCAGCCAGGAAGCAGAGGAGAGGGGCCAGCCCTGCTGTGGAGCAGAGAGCCCCATCCAGCCCAGAGAGCATGCTGGTCTGGTTTATCTTAAACCAGCAAGGGGTCTGGGACAGACATTGCATAAACTGGTTGAAGTCAAATCAGTTAAGTCTGATACAACATCAATCAGGTTTATTTCAAACTGTTTTCAGCCATTTCCAGACTGGTTTATGTGCATTGAACCTCTGTTCTATTACAGGTTTTAAACCAGTTTCTAACCACTTAACTGATTTATGTGTAATGTCTGTCCCTAGCCCTAATGACCTGTCACAGAATCCCAGGATTCTGCAAAACACTGTTTGAAAATCACTGCCCTACAGCTGTAGAGGACTGCCCAACTCCATCCTCTCTATAATTGCCCTTCAGGTCTTTGAAGACTGCTGTCAAATTCCCCATCAATCTTCTCTTCTCTGGACAACATAAACCTAGTTCTTTCAGCTTTTCCTCATAAGTCATGCCTCAAAGGTCTGTAATCATTGTTGTTGTTCTCTGCTAGACTCTTTCCAATCTGTCTACATTCATCTTGAAGTGTGGGGCTCAAAACTGAACACACTATTTCAGGTGGGGCCTTATCAGTGCTCAGTAGTGAAGTGGGAGAATCACTTCCTTTGATTTGCAAATGACACACCTGTTGATTCAACACGGTATACTTTAAAATGTTTATTTTTGTGCAAAACAGATGTATACAAACATGGTTATATAATACAGGTCAGCAGTTCCATGTGAGTGATCTAGATTTTATATAGGACTTTAGTAAAACATACCTGGACATTGAAAAGACCTATTGGATAAAATCATCATTGATTTACCTGCTTACAGCATTAATAGATGATAGGTTAATAAAGTAAAAATAATAGACTATAAGATATAGAATGTAGCAAATATTAGCACCTAGAATTAACCTCATACCAGAACTATTGGAGTCTCACTTTTGGTAGCACTAGAAATAAAGGACCCTCATCTTGCAACCCTAACTCACTTGAATAGCTACCTAGGCTGAAAGAGGGCCACTTTTGCAAGGAGTTCTCCAGGAGTAAGTGCTGCAGTATTCATGATTAGCACTCAGAGAGGTGGATTTACCTCTGCATTCATATTTCATTTGTGTATTTCTTCAAACAGTGCTTTAAATTGGTACAATATATTTTTGGAGCTCAGACAATTGCTTGTTTTACACTCCACTGACACCTTTCTCTATTGTACTCTTTGAAACAAGCAGATCAGCACTGTACCAGACAGGAGCTTTTATGATGGAATAAATCTGTCTGTAGCTCTTGTTACATGTTCTGCTTGCTGAGCTCATCGAGATTTTAAAATTAAAAAAAAGACTCAGTTATTTTCTTACAATCACTTATTTTTTTCATTAGAGCTAGTGCTACAATCCAGTCAAACAACATCTTGTGTTCTACAAGCCCTACACAGACATTTAGTCTCCATTTCTTTAGAGTATGGATGCACAGTTAATAAATAGTGGTTTAGGGCTTCACGCATTAATTTCATCATCTACATAATTCCCATTGGCATGTTTTGTAACCTGAGGCCAAATACAATAATGCTAGAGTTGAGTGAAATACTGCAAAATGCTGTCTGAAGTTTGAAATGAAGTCCCTTCAATTTAATTTGTGCTCCTTAAATATGTTTTCCTGTCAGAAACATGCCAAAGAAGTGTATTGTCAGGAATGCTCAGCAACATGATGAACTGTGACTCCTGTAGTATATATTCAGACAGTAAATTTTGAATTTCGCACTGTGACCACTTTTGTTTGTAGATACTTACATGGCTCTCTTTATCACACTGTACTTCTCACACTTTAATAGATTTTTACCAATACAACACTTTTGTGCACATAGAGAGTTTCTTGTTATTTTTAGTGATAAGGATTTGAGACACGTGGGTAGATTAGGAGAACTGCCCACAGTCACATATGAAATCCTTGAAAGAGCTCATAATCAAACGCAGTTCTCCTGAGTCCAAGTCCAGTGTTTGATTCATTAGAAAATCTTTTCTATTTTTACTGAAAACTAGCATACAAAGGAAACAGACAAGTAGCATATGACTTCTCTGTCCACTCCAATGTGCTTGATTTCTGAGCTCTTATTGCTTGTAGCTACACTTGCAGTAAGGAGTGTTTGTGAGCACTCCAGAGATAACAGAAAACATTTGATGAAGATTTTCAGACGTATTTGTATAGATTTCATTCACAGGCAGTTTTGAAGACAGAAAATGGATAAAGTAAATTTACTATTAAGTGACTAGTTTATTAATCTTTTAGTCTGTCATCTATGTCTATGCAGCAGTCAATACTTGTGCTACTATGCTGTAGACAAGGATGGATCCTGGGGGTGCTGTGGTACAATCCCTATCACTCCTGGTCCACCCAAAGTTTAAACCTAACAGTGGCAGCAGCACTTCTATGCAGGCAGCAGTGAGGGAGTCACTTAATTTCACTGCTCATTTTAATGTACCTCATTCCTTCTAAACTCTTCATTCCACAGTTGTTAATGACCTTCTCTCTTTTTTAATGGTCTCAGTGTTCCCCTAACTACACTATCTTTTCTTTTGAATTTCTGTAGTCTGTTAGCTACTTGTCTTAATGTTGCTCCTGTTTCCACAGCCCTGCAGACTGTTAACTAAAAACATTATTTCAGGTGTGGAAAAATTAACTTAGGCGAGCATCAATTTTGGCGTGGAAAAAACTTCCAGTGAAACATTGGATACACTGCTGAGATGCTTAAATACGCTAAATTTTGTTTTGTGAATCTGAAAGAGATGTACATTTAATTCTAATGACAAGAGGCGTAAAGAAACAACATCTTTTGATTATTTTTGCTTGCTTTGTTGTGTTTTGTATGAAATAGTAAATTAATGCACATTCCAATAAAATTTTATTTGTTTTCACTTTGATCTTAAACTCCGTAATATAGCCCTAGGCCTCTACCATATTAGTAAAGCTTCTAGTTTCTTTTTACCTGGAGAAAAATGTGTTGTGTCTATGTGATGTACCGCAGCGTCTGTTCCCCAGCCCTGCTTCAGAATTCTACATCTGCCCATGGCTGTAGATAAACTTAAATTGCTCCCTGCAAATATTTCACAATATAGGTAGGTAACAAGACAGTAATATAAAATACTTAGGGTCAAATTGACAACCTCAGTTAAGGGCCCATTTTAGCCAGGGCTTCAATTATCTCATTGACTGCAATAAAGACAAAATTAAGCACGTGCTTTAATCCTGTGATACAGCAAGTATAGGTAGTCAGACCAAAACACAGAAGTAAATGCTTCTAATCATAGAAATGGGTTATAGAAATGTCCTATCTGAGGAGAGGGGTTTAACTATTAGCAACTGGGGCAAAAAGAAGGAATGCTTTCTTTATCAAAGGCATGTACGGAAGGACGAATGCAGTTAAAATAGGAGATGTAAGTCCCATTTCTCTCACTTCCTACCAAACTCAGAAGCACAGAGGTGACTTATTGAGTTCTGAGGTGGATATTCTTGTTCCTTTTGGATTAATAGTTAATAGATATGTCCTTGTTTTATGGCAATGTGGTTCTCTGTTAGGAAACATCTGTTATTGAGCATGGACAGTTTACTTAATGATAAACAGGCATGCTGAATGGTAGTGAAAAGTCACTGAGCCAGATCCTTAGCTGATGCAAAGCAAAGTAAACACCACTGAGCAGATGGCCTGAAGCAGAAGCTACTCAGCTAGTTTATGCTAGCTGATGAGTTAGACCAGTACAAATCAGATAGAAGGTCCTTACTAAGCATAGAGAATTTCAGTAACAAATGAGAAAAGCTAGCTGGCCGAGCAGGCTGTCATATAAAAGACTTGAGTACTACATAATTTGAGAAAACAGGGGGATAAATTTCTAAGTGACCACAACTCTGTCAAAAATCAAGGGACCAGAGCTTAAATAACTATGGCTCATACCTTTTTCTACTGTTGGCTGACTTATTTAATCATCTATATTAAATGGGATGCAGTGCATTATCTTGATAAGAGAGAACTCAGGTGCTTATGTCACTTCTCTGCGTTCTTTAGTGAAACAAGAACCTTTTTCTTTCTTTTATCATTATCGTCTTCATCCTTCCCTATGTTTCCACATATTTACCTAAAATATTAATGAAAATGTGTAATATCAAAAAATGTTGGGGCAGAGTCTCATTGGTTAAAGTTAATATATATATGATGAATCATGCCATATTTTAAAATATAGTCAGCCTACATCTATTCTCTTTTGACATCATAAGCCATCACATCTCCAGATTAACATAAGCGTACAAAGAGAATAAATTTAAGAACTGGTCAGACTTTCAGTTGATGAGGTAGTAGCCTTCAAAATTCCTGGAATCCATGTTGCGTATTGAAAGAAATGATCAATTCCACTCAATTTCCTTTAAAGGATTATAGTCTTTCTGGGACTGTAGGGGAAATTGAAGAGACTAATGGGTAGGTCATAAAGTTGTCTATTTTACCTACCTCAGATATGCCCAGGTTCTGAATCGTAAACTCTATGGAAGAAACTGCTTGCTCATTCAGCTTTTCAGTTAACTAAAGAACTGTAAAAATACATCTAAACAAAGAGAAGTTTTAAACTGACAAGTCAGACCATAACTGGACATAAGGGAGATCAGGGAAGCTATTTTGCAAACTCCAGCCAGTCTCTTTCTATTTTAATTATATTTTTATTTGTTATTTACAGGCTTGCAAAGATTTTGTGAAGATATAGAGATGATGATTGGATTCCAGCCAAATAAATTTTGGAGAATCTGTTGGGCATTTGTAACACCAACCATTTTAACTGTAAGGAAAAAATGTTTTTGAATGTTTCCAGTCTTCATTTAATTTATTTAAATTTTGCATGTCATGTACTAAAAGTTAGTGTTTAATGATTGAAAATTGTTTCCCAAGGAGAAATAATCATTACAAATATATACCCATCAATCACATATGTACATATTGGTACAGATTTATACAAACTGTGCATATATAATATAACTTATATGATTCTACAGAGTCATCACAGGTAGATTTGGGTAATTCTTTTCAGGAGGTAGTAAATTCACCATAAATGTTGCTCAGGGACAGAAATGATTGGCTGATTTGTGTTGGATTTGATGAAGTTGGCTGCAAAAATGGTGACAAAATTTTTGAGAAGTATAAACATTTTGTTTTAAATTTTTCTAAATGAGGTGTTTTGAAATTTCTTTTTCAAACAGTGTTTTTTGTTTCCAAATTGACTTAAATATAAAGAAGGTTAGTTTCAGATATTGAAAGACAAAACTGAAAAAAATTAGTTGCAGGTTGTTTGACCCGAAACATACATATACATATATTATACCTGTGTGAAGCGGCAAGTATTCGATTCGGATTCAGCAATTCAGAGGAACAGTAATTTGATTTGGTGATTCAAATCACTGTCCTGATTTGACTCAGCTGAATCCGAATCCATACAGGCAGGCAGTGCCGGTGGGAGCAGCTGGGGGAGCAGTCAGATGAGCCCTGGCTTGAGCTGGAAGCCCCGGGAGAAGCTGTGGCTTGTCTGGCTGCTCCTCCGGCTGCCCTCCCAGGGCAAGGCAGGCGGTGTTGGCAGCCCTGAAAGAAGCTGTGGGGGTTGGGGGGAATGATGAGGGAGCTGGGAGAATGATTAGGAGCTGGGGGATCGAACCAGGAACTGGGGAATTGAACCAGGAACTGTGGGGAAACCCCTATTCATTCACCCCACACCCCCAATCATTTCCCCCCAGTTCTTAGTTCAATTCCCCAGCACCCCGATCATTTCCTTCAACCCCCACAGCTTCTCCCGGGGCTGCCAGCACTGCCTGCCTTGCCTCGGTGAGGGGGCTGCTGGGGGAGCAGCCAGGGAAGTCACGACTTCTTCTGGGGCTGCTGGCTCAAACCGGGACTCGTCTGGCTGCTGCCATTGGCACTGCCTAGTGCCTGCCTGTACAGTCTATGGTCAAATCTCTGAATCTCTCTGAAAAGATTCAATTTGGGGAGATTAATGGGTCTCCCGATTCGATTTGGATTCGGAGATTCAGCTGCTGAATCGAGCCAAATCTCCTTCGAATCAAATCGGCTACCGAAGCTTCACATAGCTCATATATATATGCGTTTGCGTGTGTGCACACGCGTGCATGCACGCACACACAATTTTAAATTCAGTTTTTACAGTCCTATTCACTGGGGAAACACCCATTGCTTTCTCTTAGACTAAAGAACTAAACTTGTAGACTTGGAATCAGAAAAGCACTTTAAATGTACTTAATTCCTTTGGAAATCAGTGCTAACTATGTTAATGTTATGTATATATTTAAATGTTTTATTTTTATATCTCAAAATCTTAAAATAGCTCCATAACTGAACTAATGCTCTGCTGAATAAGAAAAGGCTTACACCTATATTTACTATACTGAAGTCTCAGTATGAAACCCATACCTACTGATGGGTGATGTGGGTGTATCCAGCTTTCTGATGAGTGATGGGGCAGCATTTCTATTTTTTATCTACTATTAGGTTTGTTTTCATTGTCTCACAGTAAATCAGTAACAATTTCTCTGCTTCACTTGAAGATACACATTTGTGCCCAACAAATTCAGTTCTAGTGAGTAGTTTTCCACTTCTGCCTGCTTTTCTGTATGAATTACACTTGGGATCTACAAAATGCAGTATACCAATATTAGATTTAGTATCTTTCTTTTTCTAGTACAGTGGTACCTCGGTACTCGTCGTTAATTGGTTCCGGGAGGCACGACAAGTACCAAAAACGACGAGTACCGAACAAACCCTTTGTTTCTGCTGGAAAGGGTAGCGAGTCACGAGGCAAGCGACACCGACAAGTTCTCGCTTGCGCGTCAAGTACCAAGCAAACGACGAGTACCAGGACAAAATTTTCACGTCAAAATGCGTCGAGTACCAAATTCGACGAGTTTCAAGGCAGTCGAGTACCGAGGTACCACTGTACTTGAGCAAACAAGCCTCTACTTATAGTTATTAAAAGTAAGGTTTCACAGTGCCAGTAGGTGTCACTGTATGCTAGTAGTTTGCTTATATCTGTAATGAACCTTAGGTTCATTTATCTTGCAAGAAAAAAGTCATATAATTTTTTCACTACTGTCAAGGTCAGTGTGGAAACTAGATTACCTGCATAGTTTTCATTTTTTTAAAATAGAGGTATATAAGAAAATTACATACCTTATTTTTGTAACTGCATAACCAAACTAATTTTCTTTCATGCCTCTGTATTATTTTAGATCTGCATTTAATTAAAAAAATGAACACATTTTAAAATGGGTAAAGGAATATGTTCCATCTGCTGTCTTAAAAATAGGAAAGCGTCACACCTTCATAGCATGGGCCCTCAGCTGGAACCTTAGTGCATACCACATTTCCTTTTCAGTCCATTTTCTTTATGTTTGCTGTGTTTTGGCACAAAAAAGAAGGAATTTGTCTTTGATTCTAAATATTCTGGTTTACTACTGAGTGAAAACACGATGGTTAACCATTTGAAGCCAGTATATACATCCATCACAGAATTGTCTTTCATACTGAATGGCTGTTGACCTATATTACAATATTGTGAGACTATTTATCACTGTTAATACTGTGTTTTTAAAACATAATATACTACATTAGTGTTAAGGATTATGGTTTGGTAATGCAAATGAAAAATTATCACTAGAATTTCTGGAGGAATAAAACACATGTATTATCCAAGAAGGAATAGCTCTCATGTCCATCTTTTGCAAGATCCTGACCAGCTGAGATCATTACAAGGTGTTCTAGCACTTTTCGACCTTCTTTCCTAAAAAAATAAAAATAAAAAACAAAATAAAATTTGTGTCATTCTAGGGCTGATTGAGCAACCTCAGTCAAAAATCTCTTTTTTAGGAAGGAAAAAATGATAATTTTAACTAAACAGATATTTTCACAAAAATAGTTCCAGTGCTAGTGAAAGAAATGGAAGTTAATATTGCCATATTTATTTGCTGAAATTTGGGAAATTTTCAGCTTTGAGTGATTGTTGATATCTTGACAAACTTGAAAATCTTGTTACAATCATCAGTTTGCGTTTATGGAAACAAACTGATTTCCAGGCAATTCTATGCAATACCTTTTTCTCCGTCTCTCTCTCTCTCTCTCTTTCTCTCTAGCTGTCCATTCTTACTTTTCTGTCTTAAGCTATGAGCTGGGTTCCTATATGTGGAAAAAAATGACAGATTTCCATGCCAGTTGGTGGCTGCATTTTATTTGTGTGGTTCTGACATATAGTCCAGATTCAATATGTGGCCCTGCTTAATTTAACATACTGTCTGAATTACATACAGAAAACTGATTTTCCTCTTCAGATTTAGCAACCTCCTAGATAAAATACTGTCTTCCTTGTTCTCTTTGCTTTGCTTTCTCCATATTTGAGACCCTGTACCACCATTATCCTGTAGAAATAATACTTTTTGTAACTGACCAGTGTGATTGTTGAAAAAATACTTCTCTTTTACAGCCATATATGTATTTGACTGCTATCAACAGTGACAGCAAAGGAACAATAGCAGATCTTGGACTTCTGTATGGTCTCTTGTAGTACATTGCAAAGAAACCATGAATCCATCTCAACCCCCTATGTTTTACTGTTCCTGTCGATCAGCCAAGATAAAATGTTTAGATTCAACTTTATAATGAAAAATGATTTTATATTGATCAGTCATGATGAAATTTTTATGAAATGAAAAAAAAAAACAAGTGAAGAAAAGTGAAACAGCATCTTTTTCCATTGTGGTCTTCTGTAAAACGAATATTTGATGGATCTGAGTAGTTTAAAATCAGAGTTTTAAATTACTTCATGGTCCAAAAAAATAAAATTGATCTTTTTCTATTTGCCTTTTCAGAATTATATTACTATATGTCTTCTGCATGCAATTAGGTAGTTCACAAAAGTTATTGAATTATGCACACATGTACTGTTATTTATAAAGTGAAATGTATTAACTTAATTAAACTGGGTAATGCTGGTAATAGACTGTGTAATGAAGCTTATACTCTAGGGAAAAGGCTTTAATCTTTGTTTGTCTACTGCTGTAAATATAATAATTTCAGTGTTTTTTATGTAAGGTTTACATGGATGAAACTGAGCTCAGATTCTGAACCTGGATTTGCAGTTGTAGCGATTATTGCATAGTTATCATAGTTGCATATTGTAGCATGTGTGCAGATGTATACACTCCTAGTTTTAGGTCTACCATATTAGAAGAAAATGTGTGTGTTACCACCTGTTATGAATTGTATATTGAGTATTAAAATATATTTTCTTTCTTTTCAGTTTATTCTCTCCTTCAGTTTTTACCAGTGGGAACCAATGACATACGGAGCTTACCACTATCCTGGCTGGTCCATGGTACTTGGATGGTTGATGCTGGCCTGCTCTGTTATTTGGATTCCAGTTATGTTTGTAATAAAAATGCATCTAGCCCCTGGCAAATTTATTGAGGTAATTCTGGTATCTTTTCCCTCTTAAATATATGGTAACAGGAGATTGTTTCCTTTTATTTTACACTGATATGTGTGATGGGAACTGTTGACAATGGGAGGACTGTTTACTAGCAAACTTGCTTTTATAATGCTACAAAGTAGAGATGCTTAGCTTGTCAAAATGCAAACCGAATACTCTCCTGTGCCTCAATAAAATGCAACTAACTCACTAACATCTTGGTTCTGTGAGGACTGAATAAACTCTGACCTTCATAGGCTTCAAAATGGTGTCACATGCAGATGATTTAATCACAGTTTTTTCCTTTGATTAACTGGTGAACTTTTGCTGAAACAGTGTAGAACATGAAAGCATCAGGCATTAGAAATCATTAAAGAGGATTAGTGGACTCTGCAGAGTAAAACATTAGTAAGTGCCAGTTATTAGAAGTCATCAGGCCCTGTAAGTTGCTATCGACCATCAGATATCATGTAACTCCAATGAACCATTGTATTTTGCTCCCCTTTCAGGCCCTAAAACCATCTCTCATTCTAGCAACTCACACCATGCCATTCATTAGCCTTATATCCATTTACCATCTTCCCTTTACTGTCTGGTTAAATTCAATGTTCCTGTTCTTGCCTCGAGGCTTATCACAACTTTGTGTATGTATCGGCTAGAGGTAAACATTTATTAGGGCAATATCTTTTATTGGACCAAGTAGGTAACTGAGATAAAATTAGACCATCTTTTGAATATGATACATTCTTCCTCAAGCCTCTGATTGTAGGAAGCTTGGTACAGTAAGTGCCTATGTATCTGCTCATTTCATATATTTCGCTATTCCATGCATTTCCTCACATTCTCATTTTTGCATCTTCTTTCATTCTACTCCCAGTTTTCTGGTTCTCTGTTTCTGTTCTTATTCAACAGGAATCTACCTACCTGTGCTTACAAATTCTCTTTCCAGTTCATTTCTGCTGGAAATCCCACAGAGGTTGTTACACTCCCATAGGAACTGAGAAGAAATATGTTAAAAAATTTTTTTTTGATCATAGTATATGCCATTTAGGACTTTGCTAATATTTTAGGTGAAGATGTTTAATATTAAGTGATGAAATATTCTAGGGCGGTGGTGCCCGACCAATCTAGCCCTCTGGGCCAGATGGCTGGCATGAAGCCAGTCTGTGGGCTGCATCCAGTGTGCAGGGTTCGTCTGTGGGCCCAGTCTGGTGAAGGAGATCACATCATCTAGCCTGAAGAGCTTCCCCTGGGTCCAAAAATATGGCAGTAGGATGAGTGGTGGCAGTATTATTTGCTGCGATTTCAGGTACCAAGGTAATTAACCTGGCTACTGCTCCATCACTGCCAAGTTTCTATCTCCATGAGGAACTGTATGGGCCAGATATCTCTGTGGGCTGGATCTGGCCCTTGGACCACATCTTGATACCCCAACACAGACTGCATATGGTGGTGTTCAGTTGTATAGCTTGTCCAGAGGGCTCTGTGACTGGAATGCTTTAGCCAGTAGAAAGACCATTCTATATAAAACAGTGAAGCAGAATGCAATTTGGTTTATTTATTCGCATTTTTCTAGCTCAGTTCTAGTATCAGGCTGTTGGACTTCCTTAGAAGTGAGCAATACCAGGACTGGCATTCCTTTTCATAAGGCAATAAACTAGTTTCCCTCACTGATACATCCTACTCTGCTTCTGGCCTCTGTTTATTCACCTGGGATTGGATTATATATTGTTCATAATCCAGGGTGCTCTCTGTACTGTCTCAACTACAGCACCCAAAGAAATGCAGAAAAGTCATATTTGCTTTGAAGTGGGGATATAGTTTAGCTGCAGCTATTCAAGCTTTAGCACAATATTTCCTGAACTACTGAGTCTGCTGCATAAATGTATTATGGTTGATTTGGGAGATAAAGGTTGCAAACTGGTAATTAAGCAGAGATTGAAATAACTGATATAGAGGCTTGATCCACTTTAATAGGTAATAAACATATAATTGTTCCCTCTTAACCCATTGAAAATATGTTTTCCTTCCTTTCTATATATGAACGCTCCAATAAAATTATATTTTCAATAGAGACATCCATGGAAAGATTAGCAAGATTTCATTTTTTAACTTTGCCAGGCTAAGTCACTACTTTTTCTTTTTCCTTTTTCGTTTTTAGATGGAAATGAAATATTTTGTCATCTGATAATTAAAATCTTTGCTCATTCATTGCAATGCACTGCTATTTGGTTATATGTATGCTTTGGGGAAATATGCTAAACAAAAATCCAATTATTTTAATGCAGCTACCCACTGCTTAGATGATTGGGCTAAGTAATTGAGCACTTGTCCTTTGGTGAATGAGCCTGGCAATCTGTGGCAGTGGTTACAAGTTCCCTTCATATGGTGTGGGGAGAGGATGTATAATTAAAATCTGTGCACTTTATCCTCTGTTAATCTTGCAAACTTGTGCAAAACAAACACTGAACAGCAGAGCATTGCATGATGCTGTCAATAATTTCAAATGAACCCTGCTTAGTTTCCTTTACTGAACTGTAATTCTGCTTGGTATTGTAAATGAGATTTACTTTTTCCTTCTCTTCCATTCCTTAACCCACCACCATTTTGCAGAGGCTCAAGTTGGTCTGCTCTCCACAACCTGACTGGGGCCCATTTTTGGCTAAACATCGTGGTGAACGTTATAAGAATATGATTGATCCATTGGGAACTTCCTCCCTCGGACTTAAACTGCCAGTGAAAGATTTAGAACTGGGGACCCAATTCTAGTAATTATTATATTGGTGGCAATAATATATACAGCCTTTATTTTATTTTTCTTTTACTGGTTTCCTGATGTGTCTTTTGTAATTTTTCACAGTGCCTGAAAGTGGTTGCTTAGAAAGTAGGACTTATTGTCGCATGCCATAGTAAAGATCTAGACAGACCACTTTGAGTACTGTGTAACGTGTGTGAGTGTGTGTATTCTTTTTTTCCTAGTGGTGCCTACAGCTTTTTATTTTCATTGTGACAGGGCAACATGGCATGATACAGTAGAGCACCCTCCAACTTCTTCCATGTCAGGCCTACCCTAACAGGTCTGACCACTGCAATTTAAGCATTTTGGTAGAGATATGGCTTCAACCAACATAGGACTAATTCTGCTCTTTTGCACCCAGGGTCTCCCACTGTAACATGTAACCATAATGGGACTGATAATTTGTTATCAAGGTAACCAGAGACCAAGGGAATGAGAACAGAATGTGGTTTGTATGGCCATATTCTGACCTCCCTAATGTTGATGTAAAACTAGGGTGACTTTGACCTAAGTGGAGTCACTTAGATTTACTTCAAGCTCAAAATTTGACCCACTCTGTCTGCAAACATTTCTTCTATAAGTACTGATTATATTGACCTCTGGGCCTTGAGACAACATTTAAACAGTGCACTGGTATGTGATACATGGTGTCAGAATAGAAAGGACTTAATGAGCCATTCAATATTTTTGAGCAAAAATATAAAAGCAAATGTAAAAACTGACTATTTGAGATTAGGACTAAAGCGGTATTTGTGTCTGAAAACTGATTTGAAATTATGCCAAGAACAGGCAGATGGGCACCACTATTTTAATTAATTTCATGCCTTTCCATTAATAATTTGGTATTTGTCTTTTTCATTAGCAAATGTCTCAGTTATACAGAGTAACTAAATCTTCATTTCATTGGCAAACTGAATATATGATAAATGTAAATGCAGTTTTATTCGTGCCATCCAAATACTCTGAATGTGTTTTCCATGCTTTTGTTTACAATCTCTCCTCAAGAAGCCATCATATAATTTGTGCCTAATTTTATATTCTTACAGTAGTAGGTATATTCAAGATTCCACATGAGAACAGTTATTAGAACTTAGCTGTGCTGTTTAACTATGTGATTCCCCTATTTGTTGTCTTATAAACTTCTTTATATAACTCATAAATATATTCTTCTCTTTCAACAAATGGGGAAATAGTAAGACCCCAAATTGTCTATATATTATATATATAGCACATAGATTTTTCAAAGCACTATTCTCTCATAACAATCTGAATATATATAGCCTGCCTGCCTTTTTTTGCTGTCAACCCCTTCATTAAAAATGAACAATGAAGTCACCAACACATTTGCAACCTTAGATAGACAAAACAATAAAGAGGAGAAGGAAGAGTTTAGTAGATTGCCATTATAACAACTTACATTACCGCACTACATTCTAAAGCACCGCATTTTAGAAATCCAAGATATATGAAGAACAATATACGAGCATTAGTCTTAAATAGTTCTGTTACCTAGGGGGCAGAGTAAAAATAGAGCTTTTACGGGTACATTTAATTACCTGACTAGAAATTACCCCCATTTATTGTAAATGCACTAGAATGAGGGAGAAAAATATGTCTTCAATAATTGGCAAAACAGTAACCTTTATTATCCTGTTGTAGCCTATACATACATATATGAGATTTTTTAAGTGATCAGTGTTCATGTAGTGTGTACTAGTGATGTTTTATGTCCCTATAAATATCTTATCAATCAGTGTAGAGATGGTGAGTTTAGATTAGCTTAGCCTGTTTTTTTCCCCACTGCTGTAGTAGCCAATCTAAATGTACTTTCCTTTTAGGGGACTGTTTATGTCACTCTCTTATTTTGTCTGTTAGTCTTTACATTACAGGGTCTCAGGTAAATCTTCAGTTAATGTGTCAGTAGATCTATAGATGTGATGTTTTCATTCCATCGAAGAAAAAAACAAAAAACAAACTAGACCTTAATGTAACATTTTCAAAATAATCATGTATTGTGTGTGTATGTGTGTGTGTGTGCGTGCATGTGTGTGTGTGTATACACATTTATATTAAAAATATTCATCATTTTGCTGAACTTTATCTTTCACGGGGCAAATAGTGTTGCCAGTTATTGACACTGCTGGAGATACTCAATCTTCAGGCAGTACGTATGAAGCACAATCAAATGATTTGTCATTAAATGAAGTTGAAGTAGATTTAAAAATAGTCTATTACCACCCCCTTACTCTGCAGCATGCTCCCTTCAGTTTGGGGTCCTTGTCAGACCTATGTTGTGTAGAGCATGAAGACTGTGACCCTTCCACAAGCATCTCTGCCTTAAAGCTGTGCCAAATTGATTTGCCTTTGCCAGCTGTTTTAATAGAGAGCTGCTATTTCAACTCCTTCTGGGTTTTGTTTCCCTGAGTGAACTGTGTTTGAGAAGCTACCCCTGGCTTGACATAATGACATTTCATAAATACAATCTAAAAATTAGCCTCTCCAAACACCCTTGGCTGAGGGAAATAAATCTGTAATATACTAAAATGAATTACCAGCAGTCTTTCCAACTGGAAGGGTGAAGAAAAGAACCTAAATTAATTAGCACCACATAGTGGGAATCATGTGTTTTCATCAGGATGAATAGATTTTGGATTCATCCTTATTGGACAAAACCTAAGTTTGATTTTGGAGCCCAACCTATTTTCTACCAATTACTGATGTTGTGGCTTTTAAAAATATGTCTTGTTAATATTGTCAGGTTTTTATTTTCTAGGGACTGCGAGTTTGCTTAATAGCTATGGATACTTTTCATTGGCTGGGTTATTCTTTCAGAAGATGCAATAGTTTGAACTGAGAGTAACTATCAGTATAAACTGGTTACCGCCAAAGTACAAGGACAGTCCTTGCTTGCATAAAAGATCTGTCATTTGAAGGGACACCACTTAGTTACAATATATCCCCACCTATGTCACTACTGATAGTTTAAGTCATTGGAGGCTAACCTTTTCTTAGCAGGCATCCCACAAATTAGTCCCACACCCTTCCCAACTACCATTCTTCTGCAAGCTCAGATCCCTGCCTCATCTGCTGCTCTGTTTTCTGCTTGCTGTCCTCTCTGCGACTGTGCTGCTTGTCCCTTCCCCAATCCATCGAGTGCTCCACACACAGGCTGCCTGTGCTAGTTGTGGCATGCATGCCACCAGTTGGCCACCCTTGGCTTAAGTTATTAAAAGGAGTGACCATGAAAAATCTAAATTAATTTTCCTGATGTTTTTGGTTAGACTAATTTTCATTTCTCAGGCTTTGGTCCTGCTCCTATTGAAGTCAGTATTACAGGGTCAGGCCTTCCATTGGAACTTTGAAAATGGGCTAGTCTGTTTCATTTTGTTTCTAGCCAGTTTTGCTTCCAGAGTGTTTTGTGCCAGGGTTTGGCTATCAGAGATGTCAGGAGAAAATTAAATAAATGCAAAAACATAGAATCAAAAATATGAAAAGAGTGGACATGTTTCCGTTATAGTCTTAAAATGTTTTCTACACAATTTACCAAAACAAAATGTTGACCTGAAATTACCCAGCAGCATCCTTTGCAATGAAAAGTGGTGTTATAGTTGGAGAAAGCATTTCATTTCTCAGTCTAGTATTGTTTGCAGAAACTTTTTGTGCATTTTCTAAAAAAAAAAAAAAAA
>JAGPOW010000304.1:86958051-86985812 GCA_030014935.1 Caiman crocodilus
AAAAAAAAAAAAAAAAGAAAGTATTTGAGTAACACTGAGTAAATACCAGAAAATATGTTTAAAAAAGCAGGGAAGAAAAGCCATATTTGCAAAAAAGGTGACCTATATATGGTCTATCGGTCTTGCAAGTAAAAAAAAAAAATCAAATCTGGTAAGGATTGTCTTTATGGCATATTTTTTGTTTGAAATTAGATTGAATTTTTGGACAAGCTGTGATGCACTATTGTATGCATTAAAATTACATTTAATGCAAAACCTTGCCATTTTTAAATTATCTGGGGTCTTCCTAGTGTTTTTAATATGCAAGCAATGTACAAAACCTGTGTTTCAGTTAGACACAGCAGCACTTTGTTTCGAAAAGAAAGGTTTAACAAAATGACCTTTAATTGAAAAAGACTTGGAATGTCTTTATGCTAATGTTTCATTTGGGTCAAGTTATCCTTTTATTAGGTTCTGCTCCATTGATTGTATAAATGTGCTTCAGCGCTGAAGATCAGCATTTTCAGTTTACTGTGGTTTCCTCTTGCTATGGAATTCCATTTCCAAGTCCTTTTATATATTATTGGCCTCCTTTTGGACACTTGCGCAGGAGTTCCCTTCTAGTTCTATGTTCCTTGTGGCTTATAATGATTTCTTGCTGGATGTGATATAACCATCGCTTATTTCATGCAGTCATTGATTTTTCTCTTATTTTGTATCCCTTTTATTCTGCAATCACAATTTTAGAAAGACTATTATGGACTGCTGATGCTTTCAGCTGAAAGCTGTATGGCTATGCCATCATGTTCCCAAATAGGATGTATGTTAGCTAAGCTTTCTAAAACTTGCCAGGAGGTCTGGTGGGTGTATTAGACACTTGTTTCTTAGCTTGTAGTTAAAACTTCCTGCACATAATATATTGTATCTGTGAAAAGGCCAGAACTTACTGTTCCAGGGAACTGGTACCAGAGACACAAAGGGGGGAAAACATTTATGGTACTTATGGTTTCTGCCTGTATATCATCCTCAGGCAGCCTGTAACCAAAGAGGGAATGTTTTTTTGATGGGTTTAATTTCAAATGTGGGAGCTGGGCTGGACCTTATTCCTTGCAATATTATGATTTGTCCATCATGTTTTAAATACATCTTCAGATAACCATTTGCCTTATAGGTGTATTTCATTGTTAGTAATATATTAAAGTTTGACTAGACTATATCATTGTCCATCATCTCTGATATGTCATGTACTTTGTGAGGTAAATCCTTAGCTGGTATACATTGCCACAGCTCCAAAATGAGCTATGACAGTTTACACCAGTTGAAGATTTCCACCTGTGTCCTTTTGGCACTTTATTGTGGACCTATCACTGAATAGGTTAATTCTTAATTACTTGCGTAATGTCATATATATATTTACAGGCATTCTATGGGGTACTGCTGCCTATGGATAAAGATATGTACCCTAATCAGGTCATCATATTTTTTTCATTAGCTATACAAGGAGAAAATATATTACATTACAAAGGATGCATTGTATATAATAGCACATATTATATGCTGTACATTTTTCATTTAAGGAGTCATTATTCTTGAGGCCCTACCTCAGATTTTGTATTTATGTGTATAAATGCAATTTACTGTATTATATATTTGCCTATTATATTCTGATGTGATAAATTAGAATTTATCCTATAATGTATGGGTTCTAAAACACTAAATAAATGTCCAGTGTTTAAAAGAAACTATGGTGTTGGCATTGTCTATTGAAAATATCCCTTCCCCCACCCACAAACATCATTCTTACTTAACTCAGAGCCTTAAGGTAGCTGCAGAATTGATCCATTTGATTTTTAGAACCTTGAGCAGCAACTGAAAACAGCTCTCTTGGGGAAAAGAAGATATTGCACAGTTGCAGAAACACATATCAATTAAATGGTTAGATTCTTAACTCTTAGAAACTCTGTAGCTTATTGAATAATTAATTACTTATCAAAGGGCCAACTGGATTTGCTTAAATCTTTTTATTGTATTAAATCAAATCTTTTATTGCATCAAATCAATTTTGAACCATGAAAAATTCTGCATGGAAAACAATTGATACTGAGTGATGGAGAGGAAAGTATGTGTGAAAGAGAAAAAGAGAGGGGGCGGAAAGTGGGTTGGGGAGAAAGAGAGAGATGGGCAATTAAAGTGAAAGCATTGGACAGGTTTCTATGCCATTTGTGCCTTCCATTTAAAAAGCTAAAGGAGTTTACTGATTGCAATGCAGAGAGGTGAACATACAGCAACAAGCATACAGTAATGGACTCTCATTTACCAGGATTGGAGTATTAAAATGATACTGATCCAACTTGTTTAAAAAATGCTAGAAGATAAGTATTTTTGACAAGCTCTCCCCAAGTACATATGACATCTAATAACAATGCTGCTGCATGAGCCTGAGATAAACATGGTAATAAAATACAGCTGAATCATACATTTGCTTTATGTTAAGACTACAATTGTGATACAAATCTAGGGCCCAGTCCTGAGGATCACCGAGTGCTTGCTATTTTTCCAAGGACCACACAAAGATAGAAAAGTTGCTTTGTTCTAGCTGTAAACCGCACTGATGGAGGATTTGTGTGTGCAGGGGAAAGAGACAATAGGAGCTGATGATCAAATACTAAAATATGCTTTGCATTTATGAAGTAAATTTCATCTTAAAGAATTCTGCAATTATCATTAAACATCAAAATCCTCCTGAAAGGCAGGTATACAGGGTATAAGTATCATTACCCCCCTTTTCAGAGTCAAAGATTGAGGTATGGAGAGTTAAGTAGTTTGCCCGAAGTCATATGAGTGAGTCAGTGATGGAACAAAGTAGTTTTGCAAATAGGAAGCAGTGTTCTGCTCTCATTATTAGGGCCCATTCTTTTCTGTTTTTAGAGGACAGTGTGATGCTGTTTTGTTTTTTATTTACACAGGGATTTTTAATTCTGAATTCTTTAAGTAATCTTAAAGAAATATCTATTTACACATGTATATACAAAGGATCATACATGCACACATCTTGAATCATTTTCAAGTATTTAAAATGGAAACCACTCCAATCTTCTGGATAAGTGGTGATATTGCTAAGTTTCCCATGGTCAAAATTTAGATCTACCCAATCTTTCTGACCCTGAGTGTCTACCAGCTTGCCAAAACAAGATTAAAATATAACTTGACTCTAGAATGAATCAGCAGCAACAATCTCAGGGTGCTGAGTACAGTTGTGTCCCCTGTATCAGTAAAGGTCTTTGGTTTCTGCTCTGTTGACTCGAGAATGGACAAAATAAACTGGATCGATATTACAGTGCTACATTGCCTACATGTTGATGCCCATGGGCCAAAATCAAATGTAAGGTCTAACTGAGGAAATATCTTGAACATTATCTAGCCACGTACTTAAAACCTTAAAAAAAAATGGATGCCAGCTTATGATTATTTGAGTATGTAGTAAATATCTTGTACCCTAATCATTATAGTTCTTTCACAGCCCCTATGGTCTATTATGTAAACCTCAATAATGGGTCTTAAACTGTGAGACTAATGCCCCACCATTTTAACATTCAGGCTGTAGGTTTACACCCACTACTTTATTCATTCATCAATGCAGGAGCATGCAATTATTTCGGGCAAAGGGCCGCTTACTGAATTTTGCAAGCCATTAAGGGCTGCATGACAGGCAGCTAGGGGCAGATAAATATTAATTTTCTTAATTTTTTTAGGAGCCCCATGGGCCAGATAGAATGGCCTGGTGTGCTGCATCTGGCCTGCAGGTCGCATTTTGCCTGCCCCACATCAATACCTCTCCTGCTACTATGGATAGGTGTTTTGTATACTGCTGCTCTGTACTGGATGCAAAGTCACATTTGCTCATATGATCGTGACTAAACTTTCCAGACTGTGGCATGACTACAAAGGGTACTGCTGCAACTAAAAATCTTTGCATGCTAGCCTCTGTTTTCAGGCTGGAGCTCATGTATTCAATTCTGAATGCTGCATGCAAATAGTTTAGGTAAAAATTGAGATGTGCATTTTTTCTCATGACACTAACAATAGTGCTTTGGACATTTAATCACCTGCCATCCAGGGAACACAAATTGCTTCATACACCTCCCTGAAGTATTAAGGAGTATAAAGGAATGCTTTATCAGCCTTTCAGATGCCACAAACTCTGTGGCAGAAAGGATTAGCAATTTAACAACACATGGTCAGCAACATCACAATTACTTAGGTCAGGAAGTGAAGAAATACACAACTTCAACTAGAACTTCAGGGGGAATTTTTGCAAAGTAAAATATTATGAGATCTGAAATCCAGCTAAGCTGGCTGGAATTATTAACGTGCTACTCTTACAAAAGTGCTGTCAAACTTCTAATTGCTACAAATGTTCAGGACTTCAGTTTTAAGTCATCTGAACCTTACACCCTCTGGCAACATGCATTTCTGCCATAATCATGTTGGGACTAAGTTCCGTACTAATACAGGGGAAGCATTTGTTACCAGTCATATAATATTAGAGGAAGTGTGAGAATGGCCTTAGGAGGTGCCAGTTTCTCTAACCCTCTATTCACTTCTTCTATTTGGTTCCTGGTAAAAAATACAGAAATCTTTTTTCTTTTCTCCCTGCAACGTGCTGCCTCTGTGAGTTACCAGCAAAGGGCTTTTATCATGTGTGACTATATTGGTAGTACCCTTATCTATAGGATTGACTCTGGTTAGAATGTTACTTACTGAAATACCTCCATTACATCCTGCAGTGTCTATGTTTTCCTTTGGGGTTTCTACTCTAAATAGCCACATGGCCCCAGAATTGTTTCAAGCTGGTCTACCCCCCAAAGTTGCGCAGGATTTAGGTAAAGGCATGCTTTTAAATTGATTTACCTAAGTCAGTACAAACTTCTGTATTCATGATCTTATGCATTTTTTTTTAAATCTTTGGTTATTTTTAATTTAGCTTAAGCTGACAAGGAATCAATTTTCGATAACTCAGGATAAGCAAAGCTTAGTTGATTTATGTGGGACCACTCTGGGTTTGCACTGGTTTAATTTAATCAGTTTAAAAGAAAATCTTCATGGTGCAGCAAGAAGAAACAATTAAAATGTCTTTGAAACACTTCAAAGAACTACCTGTACAAGAGTACTTGCTTTTGCAATGTTCCAAAAGCAGCTGAAGTGATCCAAAATATTACCGCTTCAAATGAGGTGCTATTTTGCAGCATTTCCTTTCTGATTACATGAGTATGGGGACAGGGAACCTCTTGGTCCTTCACAATCTCACAGTGCTCTGCTTTTCCCCTGCTCCTTCATTGGGAGGGGAGGATGGGCAGTCTGACTTAACAGACTGTGCAGCTGTGGGGTCCAACTCGCTGGTCCTGGCCAGTTTGGTACTCAGAGCCCCCTGCTGGTGCTGGACTCTCTAGCCCCAATCACCTCTAGCTCTCCTAAGGCAGAAGAGACTTAGACTAGAAGATTTCAGGTAGGAGTGGGGTGTGGAGAGCCAAACTGAAGGTCTCTACAGTCCCCTGTAGTACCCTATGTCTGGAGAGCTGTGGCTGCATGCAGCTGCAGCAATTTTTAATCATTCCAGCCTGGGAGTGCCACAGGGGCTGTATCTTTATGCCATGTATGAAAAGATACCTTTGTGAAACATTTCCAGCTTTTCAAAAGCTACTCATGTAGCTACTCATCTTTAGTTAAACCCAGTGCAATTTTGTGTGGAGGTATATGAGACCTTAGTGTAAGAGCACCAAGTCATTCTGTGGCTGAGCAAATGTGAATGGCATAACTTAGAGGCATGCTTCAGAGCACAGCAGTGCCCTTTCATCTAAGAGACCCATTCCTATTAGTCCATGTTGTCAGAATACCATAGAAGGTGTTGCTCTACAATTAATTAGCTCTATTCATTCCATTGGGATAAGAATGGCATCTGCAAAATAAAATTCTAAGGAAAAAAAAAAGAAATATACTTAAGACTTTAAAAATGGAAATGACTAAAAATCATCAGAGTACATTGGTAATTAATGACACAGAATTTTGGGGACATTGACCTCATAGATTCCACTGCCTCCATCCAGGAACATCTGTGTTCTGCACTTGATATAATTTACTAAATAACTAAGCAACCTTATAGGCTTTTATTGTTTGCCAAAATAAGAGTACATGAATATAAATGACCCTTAAAGTACTCATATTTTTCCTTGGTGTTGTAACATTGGACAATTTTATTACATGTTTAAGCCTGAACAAACAGAGCTTTTTCTTACGTGGCATGTGAGTACCAAATATCCATCTGAAATGACATTGCCCAGTATCAGGCCACTAGGGAGAAAAAAAATCCGTTGGCTTTACAATGAAATGGTGATTCAACTTGAAGTTCTGTAAAGCTAGACTAATCTCTCATGGAAGGTGGAAAGAGAATTAGTATAGTTTTATTTTCCCCCAAAATAGAAATCATTTTGTTTCTCAGTGTCTGACCCCATTTCTACTGATTTAAACAGGAGCAAGATCTGGGTCCCAAGGTTTCTGGGCTAAATTTAAAGCCATATTTTATCAGTGAGAAGCAGTAGGTGACATTATTTTATATGGTATAATGTATTTTTTGACAAGCTGGATGGGGTTTAGAGAGACGACAGAGGTTTGTTTTTTAATTGTTCTGGGTGGTGCTTTTCACTGCAGACTTTCCAAAGCTTTAAAGAATCATCCCAACTGTTTGGATTGAAAACATGAGACGCAGCAGCCAAGTGATTTGACCATGGGAATGCAGAGAGCTGGAGGAGTCTTTTGACTCTTTTATCCCCCCCGCCGTTTTTCCATTGCTGTACAATTAACAAATGTCAGATCAGCTAATTTATTGCAAGGACTGTTTTCCAAGTTTCCCAAACATTTCTGACGTAAAGCATGTATAGGGAGAATGGTAAGTAAAGATCATTCTTCACAAAAACAGAAGTAGACTCACATCATCAGTGAGGAAGGGTTTCCTAAAATGACCCTTGTTAAATGACTGAGTATTAAGTTCTGTACAGAATGGGGTGGTTGCAGGCCCACAACCTGCTGACCTGTAAACAAAGGACAAACACTTGGAATGAGGGCACAATACAAGAGTGGTGTAGGAATCTCACCGCTCTGTGTAATTCAGGGCAAGTCCTCATGTTGATATCCAGATAATGCTTAACTGACAAGAATAATTGAAAATAAAAAAGAAAAGCAACAGCTGCAAAGGCGGAGCAGGCTTCTCAAGCTGGCTTCACGAGCTGGGCCAGCTGAAAGGTGGGTGATTGCCATTTTGTTGGGGGTGGCTTGTAATTTTGTGAGTGGCATGTTCCTCCTAGCCCTTGTGCAGCGCTCCGAGTCAGGGTGGGTGTTTAACAAAAAATAAAAGAATCTGGGTAAGTAAAAAGCACGAGCACAAGAGGTTAGCAGATGGAAGCGATGCTGACGCACCCCCCCTGCTAGCTGTGCCTCCCCCTCACAGGTCTGCTCAGCAGAAGGAGAAAGGGCACTCTTTCCCATTAATCTTGAGCTGGAAGCAAATCTATCAGTCCCTTCCAGAGGCTGGGAGGAGGAGGAAGAGTCCAAACCCCTAGTCACACTGGGAGCACGATCGGCCGTGTCCTGAGGTCTCAGTGGGTAACAGGTGCAGCCTGAACTCACTGAAGGGATCAGCGGCACTCAGTCAGCTGGGCAAGGTGCAATACCACCTCCGTAGGAACCCAGCCTAGTGGAGGGCAGGGGTATTCCCAGGGACGCTGCCCCGCCGCTGCCTCTGCTCCCTCTAGCAAAGGGGTGAGGCGATCCCCCCGCCCCGGGGCCTCAGGCTGCGGCCCGCTGGCGAGAAGGCATAAGCAAAGCGCCTTCCAGTCCCTCTGCCTCGGTGCAGGCGCCTGGTGCGGGGGGGCTGATCCACTGGCAGCGGAGGGGGGGGGGTAGGGCCGCCTGCAGCCGGCGCTCGGCGCAGCCCAACGAGCCCGGCCGTGGGGGGGGGGGGGAGTACGGGCGTGGGCCCGGGGCTGACGCGTCAGGGGGGCCGGGCTGGGCGAGCATCCCCGAGCGAGGCACATGGACTCTTCCTGGGGAGCGGGACTGGCCGCGGGTGGAGCCGCCGCAGCCGCCTCTACCTCTGCCCAGCTTAGCGGAGCGCCGCGAGTTCGAGCCCGGCAGCTGCTGAGCCGTGCGCGGGGCCCACGCAGATGGAGCGCCTCGTGGTGTTGGCGGCGGGTGTGCTGGCTGTAGCCGGGGCAGGTAGGACCTCGGCACGGGGCACGGGGCTGGGGCCGGGTTTGGGCAAGCGCCGGGGAAACTTTGCCTTGCTGGGGAAACGAGCCGCTACTGCGGGCTCCGGGCAGCCGCCGCCCGCGGGGGCTCCCTGCCCGTCCTGCAGGCGGGAGAGCGGAAGCAAGGGGTCTCGGACTCGCCCCTCCCCCGCTTCCCCTCGGGGTCTCGGACTCGCCCCCGGGAGTCTCAGACCCTTTCCTGCCTCTCCTTCCCTCCCAGCAGGGTCTCGGATCCCCTTGTTTCCCCTCGGGGTCTCGGACCGCCCCCCTGCTCTCCCAGCAGGGTCTCAGAGCCCCACCTCTGCCTGCCTCTTCTCGGGGTCTCAGACTCTCCTTCCCCTCCGGATCCCCCCACCTTTCCTTCCCGTAAAGGTCTCATCCCCCACCTCCCTTCCTGGCTCAACAGGGCAGGCACTTGCTGGAGGGGGCATTTTTCTCCCCCCTTGCCATGCAGCACAGGTGCCAGGGCCGGCATGTGAGCAGGCTTGGCTCTGGGCAAGCCCCGCAGGCATGGGGCACGCCTCCCCTGCCCAAGTAGAGCCCTCTTTCCCCACTTGCCAGGGAGGTGACTGGGCACGCACAGGGGACAGGGACTGGTGGGGCAGGCGGGTGGCTTCAGCATGCCCAGCTGGTGGAGTCACCTCTTCTCAGCGGAGCTGCTGCTTGTCCTGTTGGGTTGGGTGGGGGTCTAGGGAGGAATCCTTCCCGCTGAGTTTTGTCTTGGCAGGCTCCTCTTTGGGGACTTTTCTCATTTTGCCTGGCTCCTTCGGGTGAGCCCTCTCATTTTTGCAGCGCTTAAGAAGCGGTCTCTCAGGAGGGGCATGTGTGAGGCGAGATTCAATAATGAAAAGTTTCAGGAAGCCCAGGCTGCCTCTCTCATTCCCTGCTGTTTGTTCATGAAAGGAGAGGATTTGGAGTGAGAACAGGTGAAAGCTGCGGGGAAGCGGGCATTAGCCTGATAAGGAAAGAAAGAGCAAGTCCCTTTGGATTTTTCTGCTTTCCAGAGTGCTCTGGGACCACAGGGCAAGGCAGAGTTTTGCCATGAAGCTTCCCATTTAATAACGTTGGGAGCGTCCTTTAGGATGCTGGTATTAAACGTGGTCCTTTAGGATGCTGGCATTAAACATGGTCCATTGCCAGATGCACGCCTGATACCGTAGCCTGATCAGAAAGCTTCCCTTTGTAAATCTGAGGTTGCTGATCAGTCTTCCTTTTGGGCTGATTAGAAGACTGGCACATTTTTAATTCTGGCTATTTAGTGCAAACGCTTTCTAGGAGGGGCTGTATCTGTAAGAGAGAGTCTCATCAGCTTGCAGGCATGCATATGCAGATCACACGCATAAGCTGATATCTCTATCTTTCATCCACAAGTATTGCTATATTGGCTGCAATGGGGGCCATTTTTATTAAAGTGCATGCTTTAGTGAGAACTGAAATGTAGCCTCCCTGGGCATTTGGGAAGGTTTAAACACCTGGGGAATACTTGTAAAAGGCAAGATGCAGACTACAAATCCCTGATGCAAAGAGTTGATAGAAATAATATAGCAGAAACACATTGTTTTCTTGTGAAGTCTTTGTTCTCTTTACTCTCATGTAGTGTACTACTCTTAATAAGCTTGGATTTAGAGTACATGAGGGGGACATTTTCAGGATGATGTACAAATGATGTTTTCAGGAAAATGACCTGGTAAAATTACTATAGGCACAAATTTATATTTTCCCTGGAAATCAAAGTTTAAGATGGCAGTTAACATAATCAAGTCAATACTTGGAGTATTACCCCATCAGCAAATGTCACTTGAACTTGTAGAGTGTGACAGTAAAGATGCCTAAGGAGAAAAATTCTGTTGTTCTCTTAGCCACTGTAACATTGATATTGTATATTGACACTCAAAATGGTTGCTAAGACTAATTTGAGACTAAATTATTTGGAATGGTAGAGCTCCTTGGAAAGTTATTTTTGTGTAATGATAGGCATCAGTGCTGTTAATGGTCAAAAATGGAATATATATTTTAGAGTTTACTTCATGCTGCTGTTCAAATGGAAAATATGTGCTAGGCAATGACTGGATTGTGCTAAGTACATTTTTACTTAAAGTTCTTTCTCTAGTGCAACCGTATGTATCTACACATCATCTCTCTATCTCTACACATCATCACATGGATGTCTATCCATGTATAGATATTATCACATAATATAAGCAGGTGCACTGAAAGCATAATTAAACTATAGAGAATTTTCTTTGATCACTAGGACTCAGGTATCCTTGAGAAAGGTGCAGGCAGACAATGCAAGTTGCAAGGGCTGTGAGGCTGCATTCATTTCTTTGAGGGAGTTCCTGTTGACATAATTCTTAATTATATGGCTTAAACCTCTCATGTACTACAGTACCTTTAAGTCTCATAGGGCCAAATCCCCAGACTCCTGAATTTTTCTGTCTTTGCTCAGGCAAACTTCTGAAGCAACTGGAGTTTTTCCTGAGTAAGAAACTGAGCTAAAGATTTGGCCTGTTGACTTGTACAGGGGCTGAAGACAGTCAGCCCCTCACAAGATCCATAATTTGCACAACTTGAAAACAATAATGTTTAAGGAATTTCTAGCTTTTTGTTCTGTTACTAAGAGACAGAGCATACCATATTGGATGCAAATACCGTTGATGTGCCCATAGTTCTCTTTACATAACTCTCCAAGTTAAGATTTCTGAGCCTGGAGACAACAGAGAGAAAAGAAACCTGGTTATAAAACAGAAACTACTGATTTGTCATGTATTATTTATTTAATGACCAGGATTTTGAGTGTCTGCATGCAGTCTCAAGAGCCAGTAAAAGAAAATGAACAGGTATTTCAAGCAATAAAGTATGTTCTTGCTAAGAATGTTTGAACCTGGGGTGATCAAAGTCTCAGGTGATGTCAAATAAGTCAGTAGAGCTACGCTGATTTATGCCAGTTGATTATCTGGTCTCTGCATCTCAAATAAGCAGTTTTAAAATAGAGTGAAGCTACTGTACTTTATGGAGTCACCTCTGTTTGCTGTGTTAGGACACAACTGTACTCTCACTGAAGTTGGCTTCTGTAGGATCAGCGTTGGACTTCATGGACATGTCCATACAAGCGCACATATGCGTTTCCTCGGAGACAACTAGCAAATGTGTACCACTGCTAGTTTCCCCTGGGGAACAGCTCTGCACATGCACTCTGGTGTGGGGCAAATTGCCCCAGGTGCAGTGGGGGAGGCTGGGGCCAGCACCTGGGCTGGCCCCAGTAGCCTTACCTGAGGTCCTGGGTGCATCTTGGAGCTGCAGTGGAGGTGATCCAGGCACATGGAGCCTGACTGGCAGCTCAAGCATGGCTCTGGCCAGGCTGCAGTTCTGAGCAGAGCACACTGCTGCCACGTGTGCTTTTTGGGTTTTTTTTTTGTGCATTTTTTTTTTTTTTTTGTTACTGGGATTTCCTGGTATGTGAATTTGACTCTGTGCTGCAAATATGCAGTGCAGGGAATCAAATCACGTGTGCAGCGTGTATTTTGTGGTACCTCAGAAGCTTTTGAGGCACTGCAAAGAGCACTGGTGCACTCATCTGAATGTACCCCATTAAACATGGCTTAATGGTTCATCCTTCTAGTATACAACATGTTGTGACTGATATCAGTAGAAAAGCTGTCCAATTGGACTGGGCTTTTGGTTGGCCCATTCGTCTTTGGAACCAAGCATTCTAATCTCAGCTGAGTCAGCCCAGCCTTTCCTTCTTCCTAAAATGTTACCCTTACTATCAAAGTTTGTGCATTCTTCTTTTGAATGAAACCTTAAAAAAAGAAGGTACCGTTTGGCTTTGATGTTCTTAGCCAAAATGTTTCCTCTTCTGATTGTTGTGTGTGCTGTTTAAAGAGCAGAATGCTACTCCCTTCTCTCTAGACGTGGATGCCTTGTTAGCAGTGCCGCTCTATGCTGTGATGCAGTGCAGGACCTTTATAAATACCAGGTTTATTGTTACTATTCACTAACTTGATCATTCTTTGCTTTGGTCAAAGGAATGTATTTTTTATTAATATGTTTTCATAGTTGTGGGGTTAGATTTGGTTAGGATGATTTTTGCTGGGAAGAGCTGGTTTGATATTGAGACGACAGGCTGCATAGTTTCTCACTTGAGACTTTGGATGCTATTACTGAATGTGGCAGCACCCAGCTGAAGGACAAGAAATAAAATCTCATTGGAATATAAGCACTGTGGGTTCTGAGCGTCTGAAATGGATTGAAGAGTATGTTAAAGCCCAGTGACACTTTTGAGAGTTTAAGAAAATTATACTGTAGGAGCAGTCCCCAAGTTAATTGCAGGCTGCCTGAATTTTCTACAAAATCTGTTTAGCCTTATATTCACATGACAGCATAAAGGCAATACGCTCTAATAGAATTTCTGTGGAAGCCAGAGCTGTTCTTATGAAGTGAAGTCTTCTGTCATAGGGGCCAATTCTGCTAGGTACACAGCGCTCTTAATTTGTGCTTAAGGACAGAGGTGAAAGGAAGAGTTTTTAAAGTTTCCTTTTCAATCACTTTTAATACTTCATGCATTTTATGAAATAGTGTCACCTGCATTAGCACAATATATTATCCCAAGGTATTTTAATACTTGAGTAATGGAAAAGGAGAGAGTTCTGTGGTCTAATTGATTTATGAGCAGAATTTCTGATTTCTTCTTGTACATTATCCACCCCAATAGTTTTTGAGAGAGTCTTTCAAAAACTGAGAACAGGACATGTGATGTCTAACTCTTTCAGATATACCAGCCCTGAAAGAAACTAAAGGAAGTGATTTAACTATAACATAGGACAACACTCAGCAGAATTGGCCTGCTCTGCCCTCACCCGGTGGGTCCTTCCCACTGAGCTGCAGAGGTAGCTCCTGTCTACGTTGGTCTAGCCAGGCTAGAGCCCCAAGCCCACTGTGGGTGCATAAATTGGGGAGGAGGGGGAACATGCCCCCCCCCAGTGCATTTCCAATCCCCCCCCGACTTACTTGTGGGGAGCTGTGGGACCTGCTCTCCACCACCACCTGGCTGCCACGTGCATGTGCACACATGCACATAGCATCCACTGTTGACCTTCTCCTGCTCCTCCCCCCAACCCCAAGCATTTTAAAAAAATGTTTCTGACCCTTTCATTTATTTTTGCTACCCATTTTTGGGTCATGAGCCATGGGTTGAGAAATTCTGCTATAGTATATTCTATCACAGGGATTTTCACACTTTTTTTTTTAAGGAGCGTACCCCTTGTGCTGGTGGTGGCTGTACATAGAGCAGGGGGAGGTGGCGGCAGCTGGATGCAGATCAGGGAGTGGGGGATGGCGAGTGGTGGTGGCCAGATGTAGAGCGGGTGGGGGCTTGCATGGGGTGGTGGTGTGGGGTGTTGGATGGTGGTGGCAGCCACTGTGTGCAAGCTTCCCCTCCCACCCTGTGCCCAGCCGGCCCACAGAGGGAAGCTGCTGCCCTTATGTGTCCCCTCTCCCGCGCCCTGCTCCTGAGAAGCAGCAATGTGGGGTGGTGGGTGGCAGCCCTCCATCCCTGCCTGCTTGCACATACCCTCTAGCACCTTTCAGCATACCCCCAGTTGACAATCCCTTCTCTATTATTATGGCTTTCAGGATCAACTTATGCATTTAGTTTACATCAATGTAATAAATTTTGTAATTAAGTAATTTAATTTATTAATACTGAAGAGGAGATGCAACTAGATATGGAATGAATACTCTGTGTGTGTGTGTGTGTGTGTGTGTGCGCGCACATGTGTGCGTGCGAGAGCGTGCATGTTGCTAGCCACTTTGTTACTTTTTTCCCTTTTGCCTTTAGTTGCTTAAGTTTTGTTTAACTGTAATGGCTCTCTTGCCATGTCTTACTGCTGTATTAAATCTAGTATCTTTATTGTGTTTAATTTCATGTGTAGTAAATTTGTGGGAAAGAAAAGGTAATATCTTAATTGTGGGAAATGGAAAAAAAATCTTTTATTTTTAACCTGTAGTGTAGTTAGTGTCTTTTAAGTAATTACTGGATATGTTATTTGTACATATAGTATATACTTTTCTGTCCTAGTTTATCATTATTTTAATTTCTTGATTTAAAATAAAAATTGATTTGCCTCAATTTCTTTTTGCAGTTGCTGGATTTGGAATGGATCCTGACTTACAAATTGATATTATCACAGAACTGGACCTTGTGAATACAACCACTGGAGTTACATGGGTGTCAGGACTTCACAATGCCAGCAAAGCATTTTTATTACAAGGTAAATTAAACAGCTTCATTTCACTAGGAGCAGCCCCTGTCTTTATGAATTACTGAGAGTCTGGATGTTTAACTTAAACTCTATAATGTGCTTGCATTTCACTATCCCTTCTGCTTATCTTGAAGATATTGTATGTCTTATTGTGATTAATGTGGTGTTTTTAAAGGAACTCCATCAGGTATCTTAGGCATAAATTTCAAGGGGAACATTTTTAGGTAGGTGCAAATGTTTTTCTGAGTTGTTTTCAACCAAATACTTTGCACCAGTTTCCTGGTCTGGATCCAGTCCTACCTTGACATTTTTGCCCATGTTCCCATACATCATAGGAGTTGTGTGAATATGAGGGTAGTCCTAGAATCCTTTGTCAGTATATTAATATTGATTAGTACTATGTCAGACTCCAGACTATTTCAGTGGGACTCCTTGCATGAAAACGATACATAATACCATATTTTTGACTGTCCAAGTTGAAACTGGCACAAAGTAAGTTGAGTGAATTCCTGGGGAAAAAGTAACTGCTTTGTGAAGTAACTACAGGTCATGTATCTCCAGCCTAACCAGTTTAATATGAATACATAAGATACCTATCAGAAAATCTTATTGGAAGAACCCTTTAGGAAAATTATGCAGCTTTTACCCATACTTCATGATATTTCAAATCACATTGTTTGTGCTAATTCCTAGATGCCAGAATCATAAACATCTGAAATGTAGGAATCATTACAACTATGAGATATTTAGCCCATTACAGCTATGAGATATTTAGCTTTTGATTTCCTTCCTAAGAATCCAGTTTTGTATTTTGTGGAGTACTAGTTAGGTAGCTGAGGTGACCTATGTTAAAAGCAGGTCTCTGCAGACTACAATCTTAATTGGTTTAAAATATTTTAAAATTTTCAATTGTGGTTTTGTGGTGTTAACTGAAATCATGTTGACAAACTGTTACTGTGGGTCTTCAGTGTGATAGTCAGTCTTCAAGAAAAAGTGAAGAGGTCAACATGGGTAATCCAGGAGTTTTTGAAACTATTGAGACTGAAAGAAAATTTGAAAGGATAGTGATAATGGATGTACAGTTCTTTAGTTCCTTTTGTACTAGAGAATCCCAAAGTACTTACAAACCTAAAGAAAATTACAGATAAAATCTTTACATGTTAGTTTATCTGCCTCTGAAATGCAGACAGCTCTAGGGAAAAATGTGCTTGGACAGGAAGTCAAGAATATAGTTTAGGGTTTGGAGTTAGTATGCAAAGCTCTTTGAAATCTAGATCCCCAGGAGCAAATCTCTTCCTGCATAAAGCTCATGTCCATGAGCAGTCACCTCCTGTAACTCCTTTTTCACCAAGAGGCCAGGGTGGAACTGCTGTCTGTATTTAGGTGTCTGTGTGTAGTTTTAGTCAGGAATGGGTCTGTAATGAGACTCTTGACCAAGCATCCCCAGTTGTTCCTCCTTCCTGGTGGAGGTCTATGGGAGACCTCTCTCTGATGCCATGGGACAGAGTGCAGATCCCAGATTACCCTGATTGTTTTGGGGTGACTTTCCTGGTTGTACATGTTTTTTTTGCTACTTGCAGTATGCTTGAGGCTGAATAAGATAGAAACATTCCTCTTCATTAGACAAAGAAACTTTCTTTAGGACAAGGAGTATCAAGCTCATCCTTCCACTTCCTTGCTTTTTTTCCCTTTTTCTTCTAGTTGGTTAAGTTTTATTTAAATGTAATGGCTCTCTTGCCATCTCCTACTGATGTATTAAATCTAGTATCTTTATTGTGTTCTATTTCATGTGAAGTAAAATCAGTGGAAAGAAAAGGTAATAGCTTAATTGTAGGAAATGGAAAAGAACATAATTTTTTTTTTTTTTTTTATCAGCCATGTACTAAAGCCAAGGTGTGCATTGGACTGGCCCCGTGTGCTGCATGCACATGTGCTGGCCCTGCCCCTGCCCACTGCATGTGGGATTCATGACTGGTGGGGAGTGCAGGCCTAGTCCAGGTGTGTGTTGCAAAGCACCTGCTCTGGACCAGTTCTGTGCACTGGATCTGGAGCACTGGGCTGGTCTGTGGGCCCGATCTGTGCTGGTCCTTGATGCAGCCTACAGGGCTGGTCTGGTGTGGGTGCCCCATGCAGTGCACACTTTGAACTAGTCCCACATGCAGGGCATGGGGCTTGTCCGAGACCCACAGGCAGCACCGTGGATCAGGTTATGTGGCCTGTAGTTCGGAGCGGCCCTATCTTTGACACCCTTGCCTTAGAAAGGATGTCTTGACCTTGCTTCATACCTTTTGATTCAGGTTAATTTGTTCTTTGTTTGATGCTCATCTTTCTTTGCTGGTGCTTCAGTGTTTATTAGTAGCTGACCCACCATCATGTTAAATAATAATAGGGCTTTTTTTTCTGCATTTGAAATTCTGGGGACAATTCACAAAAGCTTGAGTTTGACTACACAGATTGGAATACTGAACCATTAGAATCGCTGATCTTTGCGTTTGATTTGCTTAATTTTACAGTAATTCTTCAGTCATTTTGGGGATGCTCCAATATATACAAGGTTTGTAAGGCTATCTCAGATGCTTGGAAAGTAGCACCTAAGTTTTAAAAACTGCAGTGTTATATGAAGCATATCACTAACCCACTGCAAAATGTACCTCCTTTTCTATGTTCTCCCAGAAGCGATCCCTTCTTTCAGAAAGGCTTTGCTTTGATCATTTATTGTTGTGCTCTACTGTTTAATTGCTTGTTACATATTGCTGTAATATCTAGTATCTGTTTCTCAGGGTTCTCTGGCAAACATTTATTTAATGGCATGATGGAAACTGATTCCATGTGTACATGGTAAAGATTTGCAATTTTGGGATCAGGAGTCAGATCCCAGTCACTTTGGGCACCTATACATGTGCAGCAAGGCTGCTCCCATGCGCTGTAATTACAGTGCATTGGAGTAGACTTGATTAATTGAGTCTGCTGAAGCATGGTAATTACTGTGCTCCAGCAGACTGTAGTGTCACATGTATCAGCATACCCATGCTGAAAAATGGCAGCAGGGGTGCTGAAACACATGTTGTTATGGGTGCTTAAAGAGGTTCTGAGAGTTGCTCTAATTAAGTTAAAGCCCTCACCCCGCACACACCCATAGAGCATGTGTGCCAGTGCACGGGGAGCTGGGGGTTATGACTTCACTGAGGATTTCACCTGTGAGTTGCAAGCTTGGTGCCTGCAGCAAGGCTGACAATCGGCTGATTGTTGGCCTCAGGCTGGCTAGCTCTGGGTCTGGTCCAACACTGTGAGCTCCCTAGGGTCCAGGTTCAACCACTAGCTGATTGTTGGACCCAGCCCCGGACAGTTTTGGTTCTGGTTCACCTGGGGTTGTTCAGGCAAACGATCAGTTGATTGTCAGCCCTGGTGGGTTCAAGGGCTTTCTCTAGTGGCACCTTTGGTGGGACTGCCGAGCTTGGCTGAGAGGCTCCCAGCTGGGGAAGCTGAAAGGCTGCCATGTGTGTGGGGTTTAAAGTCTTCATGCAGGAAGTCTCTCCCCCTGCTGGAAGCCTCTGCTCCCCCATGCCCAGAAGCCCTGCCTGAGCAGCTGAGCATGGGGTTTAAATTTCCTAGTGAGGGAAGCCTTTTGGCTACCTTATCTAGAGGCTCTGATTTCTCTTTCCCTCCACCAGGGCAACCCTGGGCCCAGTTGGGAACCATGACTACATGGAAGAACCAGGACTACATGGAAGGCCAGTACCCACCATCAGCTGATTTCAGCCATTCTATTGCCAGTTTCTCACCCTTCAAAAATGCAACTACCTTTCAGTCCTAGAAAGGACACTGAAGAAAGAAATCAATAGAGAAACTGTTACTCTTTATTCAGTTCTGACCTGCATTGTATGATGAGACAGACTGCAACATTGTGTGGTTACATGCAGTAACAATAGATACTAAAGAAAGTTCTTATGTTCTTAAAGTCTCACCTTAAGAAAGTTGAGAGTTTAGCTCTAAAAGGAACCTCCCAGACCACTGAACCCAGTCCTTTCTGCAGGTAAGGATCCACAAGATTGTTTGGCTAACACACCACAGACACAAAGCATACTGATTCTCCCTGAGAGAATTGCCAGTGATAAATAACGGAAAACTAGTGTGGCGCCAACTGCAGTGGCGGGGAATTTGTTATGTTAATATATGTTCTTGTGATTTTGGAAAAACATAGTTCTGTACAGTAGAGGAAGGCCAAAAAAAAAAAAAAGTCCAACTATTATGACCAGGAAATATCTTTCTTATCCCAAGTTCAGTGATTGGTTTGCTCCTGGAGGGTCTTGCTCATGCCCTCAGCTAGGCACTGGAGAGATTCTGACACCCGTTAGGAACATTAGCACATTTTGGCCAAACTCTATTAATTGTTGCAAATGTCCAGTGCTTCAGAGGAATGTAGGTAAGGAAAAAAACAAACAAATGGAAGCAACCACTTCTAACTCCAAATAATACATTTATAGAAAGATGAGGGAAATTCTTTCTGGCCCCTGAAGAAAACCAGCAGAAGCCCTGGACCATGATTACTAGAACCCTCTTGCACAGAGACAGAGTTGTATTTCAGCACCATCAAAGACATATCAAATACTTTAATTCATGTGTCAGATGCACTGATTAGTGCTGGAAGAATACCCCTTTCCCATTGTGCTATCCCTTCCATATTCCTGTTGAACTCCATTTCGAAGCCCTTCAAGTACCTTGCATCCCTACTTTGTTTGAGAGACCTTTCCAAAATGTTACTCCAATGATTGTTAAAAACTTTTTTTTTAATTTCCAATAATTACTAGCCTATGAGCTACTTTATGCTGTTAATGTCTTTTAAATTAAATAGTTCTTCTCTTCCTCTGATTGGGACTATGACAACGTAACATGAAAAAATTTGGCTTATTTAGTCTAGCAAAAACAAACTTTCAGGGGCCAGGAAGAATTTCCTTCAGTCCTTCAGTTCCCTTCAATTCATTCTTCCATGCATGCTTTATTTAGTTTCTGGTTTTGTTTGGTGGTAGAAGTGGTTGCTTTCATTTGCTTATTTTTATACATCTATCTGAACTTTTGTTTTGCAAGGCTAAATAAGCCAAGCCTTTTAATCTTCTCTTATAAGATAGGTTCTCCATTCCCCTAATCATCCTAATCACCCTTCCTTGTACCTGCTGCTGTTTAAATTAATCTTTCTTTAATGTGGATGTCTAGATCTGTACACAATTATCTCAGTAGACTTCCCTATAATTGCTAAAATTACCCCAGATAGTACACCCTGGAATTGCTTTAGTGTTTTAGAGTTGCATCATACTGATAGCATGTGGTTATCCTGTGATCGAACAGTATACCTGGGTTCCTTGCTTTCTTAGTTGCCTCCAGTCTGTGACCCCCCTCTTTTAACAAAATCTTTAGATTACGTCCTATATGCATGATTCATACCATTCTGTTGTTCTACAACAATCTTCAAGGTTATTTTCTTCTTTTTGTGTAATAATCTAATCTATGTTGGAAATGTTCTACAGTTTTTGTCATTGGCAAATTTCGTAAGAACAAATTTAATTCTACCAAGATCACTAATGAATATAGAAACAGGATGAGTCCAAGACTGATTACTGAGAAACAACAGTAGTAACCTCACTTCAATCTGATAACTCCCTTTTCCATACAATCTGTTAGCTAGTTCCTTATCTAACTTACAATTATCCAGTTTAGCTAAAAAAAATATTGTGAGGCATAGTATCAAATGCTTTGCTTAAATCTAGATAAATTAAGTCCAATATATTACCTTTATCTAAAAAGCCAGTCATTGTTTCATAGAAGGATATTAGATTGTTCTGACATAATCTTCTTGGCTAAATTCTTGTTGCATTTTCCCCCATTTTCTCTCTACCTCCATATCCTTGATTTTTCTTCCTTCTAATAATAGCTGTTCTAAGATCTTGCATAGGATTGAAGTCACACTGACAGGCCTGTAAGTGCTGGTGTTACTCTTGTTTCCTTTTTTTTGAATCTAGGTATGGAGTTCCCCCCCATTTTGCCACAATAACCAATATAAGATTTGCTTTCACCTTAAGTGGTAGTTTCCATTACTTTATCCTTGCTTCCATTTGGTATCATGATTATTATTCACATTTGCATCCCAACTGAAGGTTAGAGCAGGTCACTACATGGGTCACTCCTAAATTATTTTTCATCCTTACCCAATCTTTGGTATACAGTGGTCCCACTTCTTCCTTCTTCCATCTTTGGGTATCTTAAGTAGATCATCAAAGGGTCTTTTGCTGTTTGCTTTTAATTTTCTTTGAAAGGTCCATAATATCTGAGCTTTTGGATGTTCTTACTCTATTTCGCACTTTCTGACGTTACTGATCAATCCTGTTTTCCATTCTGTGTAGATTTTTTGCTTTCTTTTAAGGTGTTTGTTCATCCAAGTAGGTCTGTAGTCCTTTTTTGTCATTTCCCCCCTCTTGCTTGGGATGGAAGCACCATAGTTAAACTAGAGTTATCAAACAAAAACATTGATCATGATTAGTTGTGTGATTAAAAATATTAGTTGCAATTAATCATAATTTTAATCACACATTTAAATACTCAATTATTCACAGAAAAACTCAAAATTATGCAAAATTATGCAGGTACCTTGTATGGTTCAGGGCTGGGGGTGAAGTGTGTGTGGGGCGGAGAATTTGTGAAGGTGTGGGGGCTGGGTGTGTGGGGTTTGGAGCCTGGGGAGGAAGGGGTCCCAGCACACCATGGCAGAATTTGGGGATACTGTGGGTAAGGAGTGAAGGGCAGCAGCGGGGGATGGGCTGTGGCTTGGGAGTGAGGGGTAAACAAAGAGGCAGATGGACAGGCAGTGCTGTGCCAATAAGTCTGTGGAGAGGGGGGGAGGGGATCAAGCCCCCATGTTGATGGAGGGAGTGGGGCAAGGGCAGGAACAAGGGTAGTCTTTGGGATGATTGGGGCTGGGGTGGGTCATGGGATGGAGTTGCGAGTGGCTTGTGCAGGGGTATGGTGGAGTGGCTCCCCACACCCTGAGGGAGGCTTGTGGGGGCACCTTCCCTTCCCCGATTTGTGCATGGGGCAGAGGTAGGCTGCCTGCTGTGGCTCTGTACCCTGCTGCCTTTGCCCTGGGAGCTATGTGATGTCATGTTGTGCCTCTTGATGTTGGGTGGGCAGATGATGTGCACTGTGGCCAGTGTGTGGCTCTCAGGGCAAATGCAGCAGGGCTCAGAGCCCCAGTCTGTAGCGGGCAGCCTATCTCTGCCCTGTGCACAAATCCAGGGCTCACATGCCCCCATGCCTCCTCCAGGGGCATGGGAGCCATGTCCCCTCCTGCTCTTCTGGGTGAGCCTCTCACAGCTCTGGCCCATGTTCTTCCCTGAGCTGCCCCAGGGTATTATTCAACCCAGCACCTGCCTCTGCCCTACCCTGGGGGCCTTACTCTGCCCCCTGCTCCCCCTTCACAGGCTTACCAGTGCAATGCTGCTCTACATGTAGTGTGCAGGCTGGGGCTGCTTGTATGTGTCTGTGTTCCCCTATCCAGCCCTAGCTGCAGTTGCCTGGAATCCACACCCAGGCTGCCCTGCAGTCCTTTGCGCTGTCACCTCTGCCCCGCTGGCTGGCCCAGAGGCAGTGGAGTGAAGCCTGGGCCACGTGCACAATTAATGCATTAAAAAAAATTAATGGAAGATTGACAGCCCTAACTTTAAACTGTAGTTAGTTCAGAGTAACCCTTAGGCCTTAATTGTAGTTAGGTAGAGTGATGCCTATCTAGAGTCATTTGAATTAAATCAGTGAAGTACTTAGTTTTTACTATAGTGTTGTAAGACTTAGTCCTGGGTTTGGGACTTCATTGTAATACAGTTTTACAAACTTAAGGACAAATTCAACCTTGCTATCATTGGTGTGCTTTCAAGGGTAAGTAAGTCTGTCAGGCAGCCTAGGTACTCGTACAATAGCCCTAATGTGAGCCATCAGACAAGCCTAATTTATCAAATCATTTAAACATGTTCTTAACATTAGCCATGTGGGAAGTCCCATTGAGCATGCCCTTTAAACTCTGGTTAGTAGAGGATTTCAGTTGATAAGTGAGTGATTAGCACCTATAGAAATTAGGTCCTTCACTCTGTTTCATTTTCTGCTTTTGTAAATAGAGAGGAAAAAAGCTTGGGGCTATGTCTAAGGGGACAATGATTAATCAAAAGTATGTGAATATTAACACTGACTATTCAAAGGGATAAACATTGCACCTCTATTAGAAGATTTTTAGGAGTACACAAATGAAAAAAATGTTGAAAACGACTTGGTTAGAGCACTCAGACAGGAAATAGAAGCTTCAGGTTCAGTCCCTTGCCCAGTCTACAATCTCTCATCATGCAGGAGTTATGCCCTAATTGCCAGACTGTAGGCTATTCTGGTTTAGGGGCATGCTCCACTACTCATGAAACTGATCCACTGTGGAGAAAAGAATTCAATATGACAGCAAGCAGCAAAAAGAGGGAGGAGCCTGACTTTGTAGCCTTGTGATTAGGAGTCTTTAAGAGTTCTGGGTTCTGCTTCCTACATGCGTGACTGCTCTATTTTACATGAAACATGCATTGGTTAAAATATAGAATTTTTTACTGGAACTTAGGGCTTTTCCCTCCTGCCCTGACATTTGAATACCCAAACCAATAAGCTATGGTGGGAAACACCATCACAAGTGTCTTCTCCTTTTCTTTATCCCTTTCCTGCTATGCTTTAGATGAAATGAGAGTGTCTTAGTTCTTTGAGAGAAAAGTTGTAGCACCTTCCTTCAGGAGAGAATCCTCTGAGGAGGATCCCAGGCGAACAGAGATTCCTTCTCACACTCGGTCACCTAACTCCAGGAAGGGGAGACCTCATTCTTTATTTCTCCTGTTGGCTGACTCTAGGCAGGTACCTGTTGGGTATGTTGGCTTTAGATGACTTCCTCCTGGCTGTTTCGGATCCAGTTCTTAATTCTTCTAATACCTTGTACAGTGAGGATTCATGGTGTTGGGTTTCACTGCAGGGGAAAGGTGCTAAAACTTGAAGCAGTTTAAGAAGAGGTAAAATGCATCAATTCTGGATGAGCCATATTACTATGGGCATGTTTATGGTCAAGTCAGTGTTTTCAAATTTGCCCTTCCCTTCCATGTGCTCAGGGAGATTAGGGTCTGACAGCAAAGAGAGGGGGAAGGGGCTTCAGGGGAAAAGTTGTGGCAAAGAGCAAGCGGGCTATCTGATTGCTCCTGCCCCCCCCCCCCAATTTATTTTTTCTGCTGTAGCAGTGGGAAATGGACAAATTCAAGGAAAACCTCCATTAATTAGATTGTATAGCTGGAGAATTATAACGAATTTATACATTATGCATACATAGAATCTAATTATTGAGGTATTGTCTTATACTGAGGTGTTGTCTTATATTCAGGTTGTCTTATATTCGAGTGAATGTGGTATATGCTTTGTCATTAGAAGAGCTTGTCCCACTTGGCATCAGAACTGAATTTTGTTGAGACTATTACTAGTAGGTCATATTATGTGTTGAAAATAGCAAATGTGAGTAGCTACTAATAAATTCATAGGTAACAGGAAGGTGCTGCCTTTGCTTCCTTCATAAATAGCTACCCTGCTAGGTCTCAGTTCTGGCTCAGTGGTGTGTGTATTGCAACTTAGGCTTTCACCTACTTTAGGTGATAAAGCTCAGTTATATGAATCTATTGTATAAAGTATGCAGTCACTGAGCTGCAGAGCTCAAGAAAGAGACGGGGATTGAACCAAAAGAAGTGGAAAATAGCTTGAGAAAGGAACCAATGCCTACTATATTCCTTTGAGAGAAAGACCAAGTTAAAGAATATTGCTTATATGAATTAAAGTTAACATTAGAGTGCAGAGCATGGGAATCCTAACTCTGTGGGAGATAACGTTCCTGCTGTATGCAGTTCCCTGGTATATTTTAATCTGCAGTTGTGGCATGTACTTATTTATACATATACAATAAGTGATGTGGAGAACTATAAAGGATTTGGGCTAGATATGCTCTGGTATTGTAAATTAGAATATCTTAATGGAAAATAACAGCTTTTTCATACCTGTTAACATTAGGGCTTAAGATCTGATACATCTTGATTTACCAGGACTTGGGACCTCCTGTCACATTTCCTCTCAACAATCCTCTAAATCAGCCAAAGAAAAAGCCAACACAACCCTCCCTCTCAGCCTTGGCGAAACACAAGATTCCCAGTTTCCTCTTTCCTTGTTCTGTCCCTATGGGAGTCTGAAATTTAATTTTATCTTTGGTTTTGAACTGGGTAATGTATGCAGCCCAATATAGTTTGTGGTGAAACTAAGTAACAATTCAGTTATCTTTTATGAGAGTTAGTTACAACTATGAAACCTGCTCAGAGCTCTGAAATGTTTGTTTGTTCTAAAGCAGATGTATTAATGGGAAGGGTGCAGGTAAGGCAATTAAAATGAATAATTAATGGAATTAATATATAGTTCCAGTATGCATTAGGTGAGTATTACCCTTAAACAAGGGTAGAAGGAGGGAAACACAATGTGGAGACAGGCACAAATGGAGGTCATGTGAATTATGGCGTTATGCTTCTACTTGTAGTCCCAGTGAGGCTATACATACAGTACGTAAACCTTGAAGCACTGACACTTCTTCAAGGCAAAGGGTAGCCTTGCCATTCAGAATGGAGCTATACTTAAAAAAACCCAAAAACCTCAAACCAAAAAACTAAATAAAAAACCTCCATGGGTTTCAGTAGATCCATGCATGGTCCACATTGCTTGCTTCTCTGCCTTCCCAATGTGGAATTTCAAAAGACTGCTGTGTCTCCTTGAACATTGTATACTGAAGTGGATTTTGAAACACCTTTCCTTGGAACAGTAGTACTAATTGATTTATGTTTCATAATGAATAAAATGACATAACCCTCCTGGCTTCCATGATAAGAGTTACTGATACCTTGTTGCTCACTACATATACTTGCTGCCCCTTGGCTCAGACCATGAACACATCGTCAGACTTGTATAGATATCACTATCAAGAGGGATCACCACCATTGAAAAACTGGAGGAATTTTGGCTGTGCTGGAACATTCTGGCTTGTTCATAAGCATAATTTGGCCCTTTTACATTATAGGCAGGTCTGGTAACACTGCCTGTTTATATGAAGGTTGTCTGACCGTTCCAATTATAAGACCCTATTATCAGTTCTTCATAACTTTACCAAAATGTAACTATTAGGTTGCAGTTTTGTATCTCAGTTATCTGCTTCCTTCTCTGTGCTGCATATTTGCAGCGTAGAGCCAAATTTAGATACTGGGAAATCCCAGTATCCAAAAAAAAAAAAAACCCAACGCAGGGCAATTTGCCCCACTCCACAGTGCGCGTGCAGGGGCATTCCCCAAGGAAAACTAGCAACAGTACAAATATGTGCTGCTGCTAGTTGTTCCTGTGGAAATGCACGTGTGCACTTGTCTGGATGTGTCCACTGTGTCCTTTCCTCTTCTAGTCTTGGTCCACAGAGCATATGATAGTATCCTACTGCTATTGGTCATCAGTTAATGCAAAGCTCAGTGATCTGTGTAGCAGGTCTAAAGGCTCCAATTCTTCCACTGAACTTTGTTTGTATTCATTTAATGCCATATCTATTGATCAATCAATCAACAGATACAAAGTTCTTTTTTTTTCAATTTGCTTTTTTAAAAAACCAAGAAATTATAAACTTACAACCTTATATTAAAACATATTATTAAGATTGCAGTGCTGAACACTTAAAAAAAATTCGGAAATACCAAATTCAAAATTGCTAGTGTAACCATAATTCAGCCCTCTTTTATGTATATAGTATTATTAGAAGTGGGATGATTTTCTTCCAGAAAACTTTTAGTAAAAAATACAGATTTGGCAATACTTAACATCTTTAGGACTATATGTTGATATTTGCCAAATTTATTGCTTAGAAAAAGATTATTCTTAAAATTTGGAACTATTTTTTTTCAGTTTAATATTAAAAATATTCTGGCCTTTTTTTGGTTAAATCTTTTATTTTAAAAATGTATTTTTTTGAAAATTTGAAATTGACAAAGCTATGACTTTTTTAAAACCCATTTTGATTAATGAGACTTTTTTTTTGGCATTCTTTGATACACCAAGACATTAACAAAAATTCTATCAGTCCAAGCTAGAACCACTTTTCCTGAAATTGCTGAATAAACTCCCCTTAATTGTCTCTTCTTATCTCTAATTATTATGCAGACTTTAATTACATGTAATGTAATGCCTCTCTCTTATACTGGAAATGGACTAGGGTTATATAGTAAAGGACTCAATTTGTTGGATTTCTGCTTCATTTGTTGTTATAAAATTTCTTGAATGGGAGTGAGAGGATTGCTGAAAGAAAGGTGATGGTCTCCTGTTTAAGGCGGTAGACTACCGCCTACAAAAGTTCCAGTATACTGCAGATCCTTGGAACCTGAATTTTTACAGGTGGTCATTATTGTGTGTGTCTCATTTTCTGGCATGAGACTCTAGGGTCTAATTTACAGAAATGGTGATGACCACAGCTGAAGTCAACAGAAATTGAGCTTTGAATATTTGAGATGCTATTATAATGCTAATTACTTTGAAAAAGCAGGCTGTGGTGTTTAAAATTGGGTGTCCAAACTTAGTGGACACTTTTGACTGCAGTGTACTTGTGCCTTATTTTTTTAGCTGTAAAATGGGGATACGGATACCCCTTGTCTCTCAGGAGTCTTGTGCAAATCCATTCATTTATGTTTGTGAAGAATGTGGATGTTGTATTGATAAGCTGCATAGAAAAATCCATGAGGAAACGAATTATTTCATCTTTAGAGGAGGGTTTGAGTAGTGTTCAGTAAATTACATATAAGGCCATGCATTAGACAATGGCATAAAACAGCATATTAAAAAGCTATTCATTAAATGAACACCATTCATTCTGCGAACTGCATGAGGCAAGAGGTCCCAAAGAATAAAATAATATGTGATCATGTAATTAAAGGGTTTGAATTAGGGTTGTGTGGGCTGCTTAAGTCTGGCATTTCCCAACTTGTATTCTTTGAATGCATTTTTGTTTTTTCAGTGTGTTTTTTTGCATTTAATTATACATACTATATATATATATATATATATATATATATGCATATCATGCATTTTATATGTGTATAATACTAATATATAT
>JAGPOW010000304.1:86985912-87006349 GCA_030014935.1 Caiman crocodilus
GTATTTATTTATTATAAATGTGTGTGTGTTTACACACTATATACATATATAAAGTGCATGTGTATACACATACAATGACATATACACATGTATTCATTATATATATGTGAACATATTGCTTATGTATATATGGTAATGAAGTTATCTAGCAAAATCTTTGAGTGCATAAAGCTTCAGCCTTCTTCAGGTGAGTAAAGTAATATACATTCAGTTTAGAAACGGCTAGGAGGAGATAAATAAAATGCATCATCTTGCAGTTGAAATTTAAATGTCACTCAAGACAATTACTCAATAAGGCTCTCAATATAGAATAGCCTTAACCATTTCATTCTTAACCATTGGGCAGTGCCTAATGAAGTCCATGTTGGACCTTCCCCCCCAGCCAATGCATAGTATTAGCCAACGAACAAAATTGGGCTCGTTCAGTGTTTGAATTATGGTAGATTAAGTGAGAACTGAGCTCAACTGCTCTTCAAAACACTGCAGGTCGATCTAAAAGAGAGAGCCTCTGTAGGTTAAGGTGGATCCCCATCTCCTTATGGTAGGCCAATAAGAATGCTGTCTATACCTTATTATCTGCCTAGGTCTTGTGGCTGAATACTAACATGGTTGGATTTATTTGTCCCCAGTGTAATTAAGCACCTTGGATGGACAAGGCAGCATCTTGAAGCCTATTAAGGAAGTGTACGCTTTACAGCACTGAAAGGCAGGCTGTAGGATGAACAGTGGAGACTGTCTGGGTAGGAGCACAAGAAACAGAAAGGATATGCAAGCTTTTGAAGGACATCCCACTACCTACTCTAGCTGAGGGATTGTCAACCCCTGGCATGCATGCCAGAGCATAGCATGGAAGGCCATTTTTCTCAGCATGCCACAGCCAACCTGGGCTCTGGTCAGCTGCTACCAGCCACAGTGCCAAGGCTGTTCACAAAAGGCAGCTGGGAGGCTGTGAGTAGCCTAGGCTCTGTGGCAGGCAGCAGCTGCCCAGAACCTGAGCTGGCTGTAGTTTGGTGGGTTCACACAGATGTGCTGTTCTCCAGGGGCCCAGCACTAGCTCTCTGGCAGCTGTGTATGTGGCTCCAGTACACAGCTGGTAAGGGACATGCAGGGAATGCAACCCTGAGCCCAGGGTTCAAATTATACTTTGAATCTTGGCCGGGGAGGATCTGCAAAAATAATTGGGCTGCCCATCATGATGTCCTAATAAAACTGGAGGCCATCCAAGTTATGATTTTCAAATCTTACAGGGGGCTCTCGTCTCTTATGGTGACCTCAGCCTCCCCTGAGCTTCTCTGTGATTTGAACGCTGTCTGGCCTCACTCTTGCTATCAGCTCAGAAGCACATGTGCAGCTACTGCTGCCACAGAGCCGGTGCTGCCTGCTGCCAGCTGCAGCTGCCCAGAGCCTGGTCTGCCTGTGGTAGGCAGCTGGGAGCCTGCAAACTGCTGTGCTAGATCCCCTTGGCTTTGTGGTGGTAGTAGCTGCATATTCACTTTGGGATGGACAGCAGTGGAGGGACTAGGGTTGTGATGCCCCAGACCCCTTCCTGGCTGTGTGCCCAGAAGCACGTGTGCAGCTGCCACTATGGAGTTGGTACTGGGGCTGTGGATCCTGGCATAGCTGTTTGCAGCCTCCTGGATGCCTGCCACAGCTGGCCCAGGCTCTGGGCAGTTGCAGCAGGTGGTGGGCAGGCTACCAACTGCTTTGTCAGTCTCTGGCGCCCTGGCACCAGCTCCATGGCAGTTTATGGGTACATGTGTGCCCCACAGCACATGGTGAGGAAGGGACTGGGTCAGCACAACCCTGGCTCATCCCCTGCTGTCTGCCCAGAGGCATGGGTGCAGCCACTGCTGGCAGTGAGGATTGGGCACCTCGCAGCTCCTATGGCTCTGGCATGCCAAGCTGAGGCATGGGTGGAGAGGTTGGGGTATTTTTGGCACTCCAGCCAAAAACATTGCCGACTACTGCTCTAGCTGCTCAGGCTGCGAGTTGGGACTGGCTTTGGCTGGCATTATCTGACCTTTTGAAAAGAGGTTATTTATTATTTTGCAAGATGTTAAACTTTAAATCTCTTCAGGGTATGCCTACACTGTACAGTACAGTGCCATATAGAGATGTTTGAGATAGATTGGGTTTTGGAAGAAGTATAGCCATTTTAGTATATCACTTTGGATGAGTTAGTTTTCTCTGTGCCTTAGGTTGCTATGTGACATTGGTTTTGCAGTGTATCTTCCAAATTGGGAACTGGTGTGAAAGAAGGTTGGAAATGGTCATAGGATTTCATATCTCAGATTAAAGTAAAAACAAAACAAAAACAGCAAGTTTAGCAATGGTAAAATGTCCAGTTTCTACCCTGCTTCAGTGTGCAGGAGGGGTGAAAATGTGCATGCTGCCTCCTGCTACTTGAATTATTTTGGATTTTGCAACACATACATAATTAGGAGAGAATTCTGATCTTACGTTGCCTCTGTCCTTGACGGTAATTTTTGCTTTCCTGGAAAACAGTAATTGCACAGTTTATTTCTTCATTGATGCTATTGTATGGGTAGAAAGAAAAGAGAATCATTACGTTGTTTCTATGGCATGCTAAAAGCCTTGAACATTTCTCACAACCTGTTGACATCTGTTTGCCTTGCTGCAGAGGACAGAACACAAAGCAATGACTTTAAATTGCATGAAGTAGATTTAGATTAGATCTTGGGGAAAAATGCGCCCCTGCTGTTAGAACAGTAAGTCACTGGAAAAGACTACCCAGGGAAGTTGTGAAATTTCTTTCACTAGAAGATTTTAAGAGAAAAAGCTCTGGTCAGGGATGGTTTAATAATAGCATTTCTACATTGATGGAGGGATGGGCCAGGTGACTCTCAGGTCCCTTCAAACCTCTGATTCTGACAAGGATAAACTCTGTGGTTCTAAAGTACAGTACTCCAGTGAAGATAACCAGAGTGACAACAAAAGGTATTTGCTCTCCAGTTGATACTGCATGGGATACTCCTGATATTCCTATTAAGAGTGTTGTGCTTCTGTCCTTACCAAACAAATGGCAGCATGAACACCCAGCTCTTTAAGGAAAAAATACTCAGCTCAGATAACAGTAATCACATCTGATGGAGTGAGCCCTTGCTCATGAAACCTTGCACATCTTCAATTCAGTTAGTCTGTAGGGCATATCTCTACCTTGCGTCCCACCTGACTTCAGGCTACTACTGCTCCAAGTAACAGTAAGAGCTTTAAAATACCTTGTGGTTTAATCAGAATAAAAAATAAAAACTGAACATGGCTAAATTGTACAGCCCTTCTTCCTCAGATATTACACCAGAAACTATTTGTTGAGGAATGAGCTACTGAGCTGGAGTAAGGATAACAGGATGTTCATAGTACCTTATTTTTTCACATACAGTACATAGCTTCCCCCCCAAATTAGGGTGTCTTTATTAAGTGAGGAAGCTGATTTTCTGTCTGGGATAAAAGCACCCTTCTTTGAGTCCTGCTCCACACTGCAGCAGCTTACTACTTAGGCAGTTGACTTAACGCCTCATTGTTCTTAGCTCTAGAGGTGTTAATGATTGTCCCCCTTTTTTCATGGTCCTCATGTCCACTTATGAATCTAATCTTGCTTATGCCAATTTTTCTGTCTGCTAACTGTTCCTGGTCTCTCCAAGGCTGTGATACAGGAAGAGAGACTTTAGTGCTTTTCAGAATCATAGATCCATTCAGAGAAACCAGTTTTCAGCAGAAGTTATAAGTTAGGGGTTGAGCCTTAGTTAGGCATGCAAGGGAATTAGTCAGCTGAAGATTAGTCTCTGTCCCTGCTCTATGCAACCATAACTCTTGAAAAATCTTTTTTTCTTTATTCTACCTTTCAAAAACAAGATATGCATTATATTTACGGTTGTTATAAGAAAGGAAATAAGGTAAGTACAACACTACTAGCTGTTAATCATATAATGCTATTTTATTCAAACTGAATTTTCTTCTTTCCTTTTCGGCTGCTTGTTTACCTTTTCCCCTTCTTGCTAAAAAAAATCTTTATGTTGTATATTATTCAAGTTCTATTAAAGCTTAAACAAAACATTAATGGTATTTGAGAGGGGCTTAAGCCTTGGGCTGTCTGACGGAGGGGTGAAATAATACTCCTTTATGCCTTAGTTCCACTGTAAGCCTGTAAATATGGTATTAAGTTCATGACATTGCTTGACTGGTTCAAATGAGAATAGAATCGGAGCTGTCAAGTGGGACTGCTTAATAAATACATACTACTCCATCTGAGAGGTTTGAAGACTGAGGAACCTTAGTTTGTTCGATGGAATGAGGTGGCCGATTTCAGTTCATGGTTCTTGTGCGTTAGCTCAATAGAGGTATATTGAATCTCAAAACGTTGCAGAGGATTGTTACTATTTAAGTCCCATTTTAATCAAAATGAATGAAAATGAAGTTGATACAAACATTGATGAGAACATTGTCCTCATTATCCCATTTTGTTAAATCACTTTGAAACAATAGCTGTATCTTTGGTATGAAATAAACTGACAGTATTCATTTATTCACAAATTCAATTAATAGATTGTTAGGGGCTGGCAGGGACCTTGCAGATCATCGGGTCCAGCCCCTCTCCCCCCCCCCCTGCTCTAGGCAGGAAGACAACTGGGGTTAGGTTATCCCAGCTAGATGACTGTCCAGTCTCCTCTTGAAAACCTCCAGATAGGTGAAGGCACCACCTCAGGAGGAAGTTTATTCCACAGTCTGGACACCGTGACTGTGAAGGAGGTTTTGCTGGTATTAAGCCTGAAGCGGCCTTCCAGGAGTTTGTATTCATTGGTCCTGGTGTTACCCAGGGGTGCCCTAGTGAACAGTTGTTCACAGCTCTTGATGTACTCCTTTGATATAGCGATAAGCCATTATCAAGTCCCCTCTCAACCTGCTCTTCTTTAGGCTGTGGGACCTGGGCCTCTTTAGCCTTTCCTTGTATGGCTTGTCTTGCAAGTCCCTGATCATACGGGTGGCTCTTTTCTGGACCCTCTCAAGTTTCCACGTCCTTATTGAAGTGCGGCTCCCAGAATTGAATGCAGTACTCCAACTGCGGTCTCACCAGTGCTGAGTACAGTGGGATGTACTCATTATGATGATGATTAGTACATGGGTAAAAGTAGCTAAGAGCCATTATGTGTTTTTACAAGATACATATGACACACAGCATTAAGCAAAATGCAGTAGCCAGACATGGGGTAATTTCTTGTGTTGGAAAAACCTGATGTCTTGAACTACCTACAGGGAATACACATTATATGCTACTTGAGAGGCCTCAACCTGATTTTTATATGCCAAAATTCAAATTAATCTTGCCACCCAAAGTGACAATGTGTGTGTATGTATATATATTTTTCATTTCTGCAATACAAATGATGTGAGATGATCATGTCATGTTGTGTCAGTTTATGGTGTAATGCCATAGAGCAGGCCATATGGGTAAGGCAGTGTGTCAAAATGTAATGTCTCAGAAATTACAAAAATGTAAGAGTGTTTGGCACCAGCTTTCCACTGGATGTTCATTTTAATTAGCAAAGATGCAGGCTGAGCTACTGCCTAAGTGTCAAAGTTTGTTCTATAATTCCAGGATGGTTCAGATCACTGGATACTGAAGCAACTGAAACTGTAGTGGAGCCTTTTCTTTCTAGCTTCAATATGATGTAGTAATACAATATGTATCACTACATTTATTTTTTTTCCTGTGTGGTACCAGATCTTTTCTTTAGTTCCAGTTGAGTCTCCCACTGGTCCTTTGAGCTATATAAACTAAAAAAGAAATAACCCAGAATCACAGTACTTGCTGATTTAGTAGTCTGTCAAGTCTATCCCCCCTGCAGGTACAGGGAAGTCTTCCCATTGAGAACAAGATTTTTTCCATTGAATTCAGCGTAAGTAGGTGCATAGTCCTTCTGTAGGCAAGTCTTGGAGGTTTACATTTATTCAGCTTGCTTCTTTTGCTTTTCAGGGGCCTGACCTTTCGTTTTTCAAATACCCCTTTTCCCTGTGCAGTCAAATATATTTTGTGTGTGCAGTGAATGGAACTCAATATGAGATGTCAACTAATTATCAGTCCTGTTGCAAGTAAAACATCCTTTGCAATTTAAATGCAGCAACATCTGTCTTTCACCTGTGGTTCATCACACATATTTAACAACTTGTGTACTACACTTGTGGGTGAGGAGAACCAGTCATGCCAAGGTTTCTGAGAGGAGAATTTAAATATTTTTTGTTGTGATTTTTCTTATTCTTCAGAGATCTATGTGGATGTTCATTCTGCTGCTTGGAAAATGAAGCAGCACAACCTTAAAGCATGACATTTCTGGAATACTTGGTAAATGCTGATTTGCAAACTTCATGTACTGCAGTTTATCTGGAGCTTTTACTTTGGAAGAGAGCTCAGGAGTAGCCATGGAAGCAGGACTTTGGATAGGTGTTGGAGGGGGAAGGGAGTTGTTAAAGGGTCACTTTCTTAATTAATTATGAAACCGGTATGAAATGAACATTTTTATTCAGCATTGCTGCAGATTTAGAAGTCATGCTCTTCTGTGTGCTAGCCTCTTGTTTTTTTTGATAGTGACAGAGCTTTAATGGTTTTTGATGTCTTGTGAGCACTAGCTTTCAGGTGGGAAAGCACATTTTATACTAGTTTTTTACTGCCGTAATTGTTTCTAAACGTAGTAATTAAAAAAAAGAAAAGTAAACATTATTGCTGGTGTTATTGCTAAAAGCAAGAAATGCAAAAAGGGGGACACATGTGGTACTCCTATTTAAATAAAAGCCTATTTTCAGAAACAAAGGCTTATGGAGCAAAAGTGAGCTGTTAGTACCCTGAGCACGTTTGCTGTTACGGATGAACCCACAGCAATGGATGCTATCAAACTTGTCATATTTTATTCATGAGTTGTGGTGTGCTTGGATGAAATAAGAAAAGCAAGGCTTCAAATCATAATTATGGTATAAAAAGATAAAACAGTTATTGTGACACTTTTGAAAATTCTTAAATCTCTCAAATAATTCATATAAAAACTTGCAGAGAATGACTAAGTATGTTGGCTGTATTTATGATTCTTTTTGTTTCTATGTGGAACTCTGTACAAAGGTACAGTTTATACATTCCTAAAAGAATATATAAATGTGTGGGTATACAAAGAAAGAAAGACACACACAGGATATTGAATAAAAAAAAAAGTAATTGTTTAAAAGGCTGACAGAAATTCTACATCGACAGAAAAGGGTTTTGGCAAAAATACTATGGCCCATGCTATTATAATGCAGTTAATAAATAAAAAAAATTTAGGATTACATTGTCTTTAAGAATAATGTAGCTGTGTTGTTTTTTTTGTTTTTTTTTTTTTTGATGTAATGTAACCATAGGGGAGAATTATTTTAATGCAGTATGTTCTACAATGAATATGCATATAGCATGTAGCAAAGAAAAAATGTAAATATGTTTTATGAACCAAAATGCTTTTTAAAAACTTTTAATCTAGCAAAGGACTTGAACACATTTCACTTTAAATATATGAATATTACTATTATTTTCAGCAGTACTGCTAGTGTTGTTAAGGGCTTTGGATCTTAAAAACACATGTAGACTTAGCCACATAATCAACTGTGTCAAGTAGCATTAAATAGTGCAATATATCTTGTATAGGAAGATATGAGTCACAATTTGCAGATCACCTGTTTCAAGGTTAAGCATGAGACGGAGACTATTATTTGTAGAATGGAGAATTGGACTTCCTATTGATTACAGTTTTTTGCGTTTCATGATATCCTGTTGAATGTGGTCCTCCTTGACTTTTCCCAAGGAGCCTGCCTGAGTTAGTTTCAGTTTCAGTGGGTTTTGAGTGTCCTGGTTTTCTTTGAAAATCCTTGACTCGCATGAAGATGGGAACCAGAATTCATCTCATGATGTTTATGTTGAACATTAGGGGTAAGAAACACATTCATATTAATTAATATTACTATTGATTATGGACTTGCTATCCTATTAATAATGTGTACATCATTAGAGAGAGCAATATTTATTTTATTACCTTGTAAGCAAGGACAGTTCAGTGTAGTGATGGAAATACCATTTACAAAATTATCTGTTTAACCTCCTTTCATTATATTGATTGATAACAAATACTTGGTCCTGACTCGGGGGTGGAGCCCTGGGCCAGCACCTGCTCTGCCCTGCCTTGGGGGATGGGATGCAGCCTCGTGCCTGGAGCAGTGTGGGGAGCCATGGGCTGCACACAGTCCTACCTAGCCACAGCTGTTGCTGGGAGGTGCTCCCCAAGACCTTTGACGGGGTGAGGGCGGGGTGAGGAGGCAGCAGCAAGCCCCTCCAGACAATTCAGTATGTTTTATCATTTTTTTAAATCTCCTAAAATCTTTTATTTTTATAGGACCATAACTTCAAGTCTATCTGAAAATGTTCTTTAAAGATGGAAAAAATGTTCAAGGCTGTCCTTGGTGTAAAGCCAGGAGAAAAATGGGCACAATTTTCAGTAGTTCTATATTTAGTGTGACATTAATGTTTATTGTATTCTAAATTAGCTCTCTAAAATGGACAGTTCTTCTGCAGAAAAGGATAGTACATCCATAACAAGCCTTACAAATCACTGCCTCCTCCCAATGTTGCATACATTACCATCAGCTCTGTTGACAGTTCTTCTTTGAAGGTATTGTACTGGCAACACAGTCTTCTTTCTTTGCTTTAAGCAGTCATGCGCAAAGTCAGAAAACAATACTTGCAACATTTAGCTTTTTAAGAAATAATGCTGTGGCACCTTGTGTGCAATGCAGATAAACAGTGGGAAAGACCATATGATCAGCAACTCTTGACTAATTAGCTAACAAGGCATGTAATTTGATTAACTCACAACATTTAAGAGAAGGCGATGTGCTTTTAGTGGTACTATGACTTCTGGAGTGTTTCTGCAAGCTAAGGGGTAAGCATTTAATTGAGGGTATCAAACAGGTGCATCTGTCCTAAATAGTCTTCACTGGTCATACCTTGGGGAAATGAGCAAACAACTCCTGCTTCAAAAGACAAGCCCAATAACCATCTAAAGTCTCTGAAACAAAGAAGGGGCATAAGTAACAAGCAGTGACGTACCTAGACTGCCGGTGGCCCCAGGCAAACTTTTAGTATTGGGTCCCCCTTCGCCAGAGATAATAATCAGACAATGGAAAAAAACAAACCCATTTTTGGGCCCCCTTTCTGTTTGGACCCTAGGCAGCTGTCTGTTTTGCCCATGCCTGTGTCTGGGTCTTGTAACAAGCGGTAAGTAAAACAGACCTATGCAAGGAAAATATCAGAAACAAGACATTAGGTAATTGCTTGTGTTTGATCTGGAATGATACCCAACTTCTTTATGAATTCTCTTGTCATTTTTGGCTAAATAAAAAATTTGAAAAGAATATCAGCTGTGGTATTACAAATTGTTTGTGTCCTCCAGCTGATAGAACATACATGACCAGTTACTGCGGAAATATTTTTTATTGTTGGCTTATTGCTTTATTGGTTGATAGTAGAAAAAAGAAGTTTGAGTTTCTAGAGGTTTGCCTCTGTGTACCCATACAAATCCTACCATCACTATACAGACTTCTCCATATCAATCTACATGTGTAACTCAACTTTGATCTACAAGGACCTCTCAGTGCTGGGGGCCAGAAAAAGTAGGGCATTCTCCCTCCCCCCCCAAATTTATTATTAATTTTCAAGCCTTATATGAACAAAAGATGCTCTGTGTATGCCAGATTTATGTAGTTCAGTTTTGACATATTGCCGAGGCAACCAAAAATCCTTCCTCTTAGACTCTCTGACAGTTGCTTAATTAATATGACTTTTGGTCAGTCTAGCCAATGCTCAAGTTGGAGCAATTTCCCAGAGGTGAAGAGTCAGACATTAATCCACTAAATCAACTAAATTATTGGTTAGGGAGAGACTGGTTTGGTGAGTGGTCTCTCTTTGATTTCTTAGTAGCTCAAAATACTGGTGTCTTTCAATTCTGGCATTTAAAAAATGGGTATGTAATAGCTTCCCTTAAAAGAATATTTTTTTCTTTTAATTTCAAATTTTAAGTCAACTTTATTAAGAAATGCCTAGTCACAAACTAGTTTACAAATATCATAATGTCATCAGAATGCCATCAACACCTGATTACTTAAGCATGGTAAGGGGAATTGTCAGAATTTTTTTTTAATCACACCAAAGGAAATTTTATCTCTGAATATGCTTGTTTCCACCCTCTCTTCTGGAACTGCCTTTGCTATATAGTCATGGGAACTTACCTTAGAAACATTAGCTGCTCACCCTGGTAATTGTTCCATCCTCTAATTTAATGAAAACCCATTAAACCGAAACAATAATTAAAATGAGACATCATCTCTGTAGGAGGTTGGCATATTAAAATCACTGAGCATTTCAGTACAGAGAGATCTTATTCTTGAGAAACAGTGTTTGAAGCAACATGTAAGAAGTGATGTATAATGAATAATCATAATTTAGGAAGTTGTGTTGTTGAACATGATGCCCTACTGTTTATTACTGAATATGAGTGGAGCTTGCAGCATAGAAGCCAGTAAAGCATTCAGAAAGTCTTCTCTCACTAGTGAGTACTCCCTGAACCAAAAAGTATGGGCATGCACGTAACAAGACATGTAACATCCTGATTAAGCTTCTTTAGTAATGGATAGGGGTGCGTGTGTGTCAGTGTGTGCTCATTACTATTTACACTGGCTCTGGCAGTGCTAGCAGACTGTGAACCCAGGGCAGGGTTGCCAGTCCAAGAATTTTTTTTAAACTGTCAAAATGCAAACTCTTTACTGACAACCAAGCTTTTTACTGACACGTGTTTTACATACCATAAATGTAACTCTTCTGCCATGTTGTGGACAGCAATAAAAAGTGCCAGGTTCAAATTTAGGGGTTTAACACCTACTTTCCAAATCTGACTTGAGCGCCTATGCGGAAACCTGGGGAAATAAATTTTAACTGGATGTTCTAAAGAGAATAAGCTTCCCCAGTTACAAGCAATGTTCAACTGAAGGAGGTATTATTACAGAGGAAAAAGGGATAACCACACAACGTTAGAGTAAACTTTAATGATTAAACATTAGCAGAAACTGAAATAATTAATAGTCTCAGTCGCTAGTAAACCAGTCCAGGGAAGCTATCACCTAGCCAAATCCATTGGGAATATAAACAAACAGGACAAGATGCACAAGTAGCCCCCTCTAAAGTTGAATACTAATCGGGCTGTGCACGGAAGGAATACACAGTTCTGTTAGTAGACCATAACCATAACTGTAAAGTAATGTAAGGAGGGTTACATCAAGGAAATCAAAGTACGAAAATACATCTAAGATTATTTTAACCATCCTCAAAATCTTTTTTCTGTTTGTGATTGTACATTGAAATACCAACACTGTCAACAACTGCAGTAGTAATTTGCATGGATCCTGGTTTTCTCTGTTTAAAAATCCATGATTATGTGTACACATAGACACAAAAATCTCAGCTATCCAGCATTTAAATAACCGGAATACATTACTAACTGGAGTTTCCGGCAGGTGAGAGAGTGGGGGAAAGCTCACATGTGGGAAAGCACCCATCACCCTGTGCTGCTGCTGCTTCACATGCAGCTACTGCTACCCGCCTCATACCCCTGCATGCTCTGCTGGCGGGACATGGGAGGAAAGCTCTCACATGTTGGCTCGTACTGCCTCTGCTCTACTTTGCTGCTGCCACTGCACATACTGCCCTGTGCTGAGCGCCGCTGCACTGTACTGCCACTGCTCTGCACTGCATCCTGCAGCTATCGCCGGGTTATTTCAGATAACCAGAGTTCTTACATAACTGGCAATCCCCTTACTCTGGGGATGCCGGATAACAGAGCTGGGCCCTGCACAGCCCCTCACAGCCTGTTACGCCAGCAGGCTGTGTGGCTCGGCAGTGCAGGCTGTTTTGCCCTGAGCCATGGGGGCTCAGAGAAACCGGAAGTACCCATCATGGTACTTTATATTGCAAGCTGGCAGATAACAACTTTTACTGTATATGTGTATATGTCTGTCTGTCTGTCTGTCTGTCTGTCTGTCTGTCTCTCTGTGTGTGTGTGTGTATATATATATATATATATATATATAAAATTTTAAAGCACTTTGGAAGCCTTCCAGTGCCTCAGCTACTAGAATAAAATAAAGTCTAAATACCTATGAAGTTTGGTGTTTGATTTTGGGTTTTTTATCATGGAAAATTAGAGCTCTCCCTGCTCCTTTTACTCACTGTGATGCAGGTCAGGGCCCCTCACTCCCAAGCCACAGTCCTTCAACTCTGCTGGTGCCCCTCATCCCCAACCACAGCCCCCCACTCCCAAGCTATGCTGAAGGGAGCCCCCAGCTGCCAGAGCTATGGGGCTATGGACCTAGGTCCGCAGCTGTCTGTCCCCTGTAGCAGTGTCCGAACCCTGGCTGCTGCCCACAGGAGGCAGTGGCTACTGTGGCAGAGTGGAGTTCAGAGCCTGGCTCCCCATCCCCTGTGGGTGGCACAACTGGAGCAGAGCCCATGGAGGGGTGAGGGTGGGCTGCATGCTGTGGGCCTGTCCTCCCCATCCTGCTGCCCTCCTGGATGGGGAAACTCCTTGCCTCTTGGAGCCCTGTGCCGCCATGATGAGGCATTCCCTGCCTGGCCATCAGCAGCAAGGGGCACAACTTTGCGCCGCCACCACTGCTGGTGCCAGGCAAGCAAGGTGTGCTTTGCCATGGAGGTGCAGGACTCCCAGTGGCAAGGAGCTTCCCTGCCTGGCCCCTGCCAGGCCCCACTTGTTGGACTGTGGAGGCTCTGTGAGGAGGGCAGCAGGGCAGGGAGCCTGCCTCCCCTTGCTCCTCATGCAAATCTGGGGGACACATACCCCTCACCCCCCTGAACCCCTCAAGGAGTGTGTGCAGTGGCAGGGAGCTGCCCTTCCCAGCCCCCAGGGCTCCTTTGGCTGCGTATTGCGACCCTGGGCCCTAAGCCCATGCACCACCTGGCTAGGCAGCAGCCCCAGCCCTACCCAACTCCCTCCCTATGGGGGCCTCAATTCCCCACACACTCCATCCTTCCCTTTTGCCAGACTTACCTGCGGGAGCTGTTCTCCAGGTTGCCTGGTGGGCATGTGCATATGTGAGTGTATACAAGCACAGGGTGCACCCTGCCTGCCTGCCCTCCTCCTGCTCCCCCCAGCCCCTTTGCTGGCTGGAACTCTTTCAGCCTGCAGCAAGCTGTTTGCAAACATGGGAAATCTGTGTGCTTCTCCATTAAAATGAGAAATTCATGTTTTTCTCACTTAAAAGGGAAAATTCATGTTTATTTTCCATTTCCCCCATGGGAAATAGAAAACCTGGATCCCTGGTAATTTATAGTAATAATTTTCCCCCTCTTGGCTCTGCAGTTCTGTCCTAGGTGCACTGCTTGCTCTTTGTCCTGCCCAGTGCCTCAGAGCACTGCCTACCTCCAGGGTAAGCATCCCTTACAGGTAGCAGGGCAACCACATGGCTTGGTGGGGAGGGGCAAGGGTGAGCCTGCTATGGAGGCTTCCTGCAGGATGCTGCACTCTTACTCGGACACAAGTTGGCTCTGCTTTGCTCTGCCTGTCCATCAAAACTTCTTGTGTCTAGCCTCATTCTGGCAGAGGATGTTCAGTCAAACTTGCATTTTTTATTTTTTTATGGGCAGCTCTTTTCTATGGACATTTTTTTTTAGCTCCTCTTCTCCCCCCTTTCCCCCTCCTCATACCTCTTTGTTAACAACTATCCATTAATATAGGGAGAGTTGGCAGCCCTGACCTTGGATCACAAGTGCCACAGTGAGTCTAAGGAAGGCATCAGCAGCTTATGGCCTGTGGGTTGCTATGAGCCTATCAAGCAATCACATCTGGCTTGCAAAGCCAGGACATGCTGGCAGCCATTCAGTGGCAGGGGACACTGGTAATAATTCAGGAGGTTGGCAGTGCAGTAGAGGGAAGGGGAATCAGGTCGGAATCAGCAGTCCAAGCTTCAGACCAAGCTCCATTAATTTGGCTTGCCATTCCAAAATAGGTTGCCAATCCTTGGTCTAAGGTGATGCTTATTGCTCATGTTTTTCATGGTCTGTAATATAGAAGATGAGCTGTTTTTTGTTGTTTTAGAGTAATGTGGGAATAGTCTTTCAAGTTTCCTAGGTAATTGGAATGGTTCCATGCCCATTCACCACTACTCCATTTGCAGCCCCTTTCATATTCTTTCTTACTCATTCCCTCAGAAAAATGCATACAGTACCCTCACGGGCAGCGGTTCGCAAACTCTGATAGATTGCATACCACCAATTTAAAATGATACAACTTTAAGTACCACCAGCAAATTTTTGTCATATAAAACAATTCTAATAAATCTATTAATGCGTACCACTGATAGGTTGCCCGTGTACCACTGTTGGTACCTGTACCACAGACTGGGAACTGGTCCTGAAGGGAATCTTTCTGAAGGACTGGCATTCCCCACGCTAATGCAGCCACTCTTGCCTATCCTACAACTACTTAATTTTACGCAAGTTTTGTGTGAAAGGATAGTTTCCTGGGGCAGTTTCCCTTGGCAGGGAAATGAATCATTGCTGATGAAAATTCCTGCTGTTGGTATTTGCCTCATTGCATAGCCTTTTCAGGCTGTTTGTGACTAATGCATTTTCTAAAAAAACATTTGTTCCTGTGGAGAAGTAGAACTGAAAGACCACTGTCACTAGGTGCGGTGATTCCTTTCTCAGAGTGCTAATGGTTTGGGATTCTATTCTGAGGCATCTAGTTCTTCCCATTTATTTTATAGGGAGCCTAGCTGCCTAATTCAGGTATCTTAGTTCTCGTCTGGATGACCCAGTGTCTTCAAGTTTTCTTACTAGATCTAGCCCAAAACAAGTAAAAGCCAATACTTGGTGATTTTTGATTAATTAATTTTCTGCCTAAATGATGTTGCTATGCTAATTTCATAGGATCATAGAAATGTAGGGCTGGAAGGGACCTCACTAGGTCATGTAGTCCAGCCCGCTACTTAGATTAGGATTCTCCCTGACTAAACTACCCTAGTCCCCTACCCTAGTCAAGTGCTTTTAAAAACTTCCAAGGCTGAAGAATCCGTAAGTTCTCTATGTAGTCTGTTCCAATTCTAGACCACCTTAATAGAAAGTTTGTCTTAATCTCCAACCTAAATTTCCTCTGCTGTAGTTTGAAGCCTTTTATTTTAGTTTTGTTCCCTACAGCCACAGAGAAGAACCCACCTTTACCCTTTATAATCATCCTTGAGATATCTGAAGGCTGTTATCAAATCCTCCACCCAGCCTTCTTTTCTTCAGATTAAGTAACCCTAGTTATTTCAGCCTTTCCTCTTAAATCTTGCTTCCCAGGCTCCTAATCATTTCTGACATTCTGCGCTGAACTTTCTGCAATCTGTCCACATCCTTCATGAAATGTGGGGTCCAAAACTGGACACGATTCTCTACTTGGCTTATCCAGTTCTGTTGTGAACATAATGGAGTGGAATTGCAAACATTTGCCGTTTAAGTATTCCATATGTGTGATGCTGTAACAGAGAATTGACATGATGTCATGGAATTGTTTCCACAGGGCATTTGGATTAACATTTTTCTACTAATTTTCTCCTGATTTATTTGATGATCATTTCCTTTCCTAATTCTAATGGAGCAAAAACCAGCATGTCTTCTCTTGATTTATTTCCTTGTTGGGGTTTTTGGCATACCATGTGGAAGTAGTAAGTCTAGCTTCAGGCTTTTTGGGCCTGATTCTCTCAGATGTTATGCTCCCTAAATTCCAGTTAACTTAAAAGACTGGGGACTCATAGTTCCTCCCTGGATTAACCTCTTTGCTTCACATGCAGCCTGCCCTTCTGTTTGCACCTTCATAAGCTGATGTGATCACCACGGTGTTTGAACACCTCATATACAAGGCAGATTTCTAGTTAATTTAATTAGTGCAGGACTGACCCCTGAACACTAAAGAAACATATTTAAAGCATTTCTGTTTGTGGCTTTCCTGGGAAGTGGTGCAGAGTCTTTACGTACAAGCTTCTGAAAAGAAGCAACATGATTGGTCCTAGTGGAGGAACATCTGGAGCTTTAAGGTTATATACCTTACGTACCATGTCCCTTTGAAATCATCCTCTGTGGCTCTGGTCATGGAAGACCTTTGGAATATGAACATTATAAGCTTTAGTATAGAAAAAAATATGATGTGCATGTAGCAGTTTTCTCCTACACAACTTTTAAGATAAGTTCAAAATGAACATTACATTCATTCTCTCTGTGTTATGGCTGAAACAATAAAACAAAAACCATTAGTAATGGATAATTGTCTTTACCAGGTTTATAATGCTTTGCAGGTAACTGTATTTTTGGCTTAAATGACTTGACACTGTCCTTTTAATTGGTGAGTGCTGGAATTTTGGACATCTGCCTTTGGATTAAAACTAATAATTATGAAGGATTTGATGAAATATACAGGTGAATGCTTCAGGTTTATTTATTAGACACTGATCGAATAGTAGAGGCCTCAAGCTGGTCATACAGTATGTCAACACAGTGATTAACAAAAATTGTTAAATGTCCTATAGAATTTAACTGCTAAGCAATATGTATTGGTGAATTTCCCTATGCTTAATAAATTTCTTAATTAGTACATTCTCACTGTCATTAAAAACATCTAATGGATTTAGCCATCAACTCAAAGGACTTAATTGGAATTCAACCAAAAAGAAGAAACCCATACTGAAAAACATGATTTGGAGCTTATTTAGAGGTGCTTAAACTAACTGCTGTGAGTAATTACAGTTAATGCATATTGCTAGTTCAGACAGTAAATGGTGATCTCTTCTAATACAAAATAATGATGTTTGATGCCTCTGATGTTGCCTTTTTGGTGTCATAATATTACAAAATAAATTTCTTCTAAATAGAAGAATCTTATGTTTCTTTGCTTCGTTCAAGGTAGAAATCTTACCTTTCTTTTCAGTGGTTCCTCAGAGAGGGCTCATAATATAATATAGACCTCCAAATAAATATATAGAGCTGCTTATTCCCCTGGTTATAAACTGATAAGTTTAAAGAAACCCCAAATACCTGATATTTCACATTAAGAAAATGCAGCCATGTAGCAGGGCATATAAAAACATCTTTATTTGGCTTTTTTGGCTGAGGTTGCATTATCATTCAAGTATGAAGTAATAATTCACTGAAAGTGACAGTACAAACCTATATTCCATATATATTATATTGTACATTTTATTACAAGGAGCAAGTCATTTTTATAGATATAGAAAACTATTTTTCCCCAAAAGGCTGCTGTCTCTTTTTGTAAAGAGTTAAAATTGACTAAAAATATAGTTTTATAATGATGAATATACCATACATACAATTAATTTGAATGGATCATTCTCCACAGATCCAGTAAAACACAGAAGAGTGTTTGCTGTCCGTTGATATTCATGACAGTTGTATGGCCTAAGGCATTTGATCTCAACCTTTTTTGTACTGGGTCCCACTTGTAAATATTGGCCAGTCCCAGCCCACAGCCCCCTGCCTCTTCCCCCCAACTCGCCCTGCCAGAGGGCGCCCGTAGTTGCTCCTGTCCCACTTGGGCCAGAGTGTAGTGGCTGCAGGAGCTCTGGCTAATGAGGATGGCAGTGGAGTGAGTCTGGCCTTGGCATGGGCTAGAGGGAGGAGGAGGGGAGGCCTGTAGCACCCCCCCTGCCCTGGGGTGGGGCACCCTCGCTGCACCAAGCAGTCTGGTCATGGTCCCACCCACCCTCCAAGCAGTGTATCCCAGCCACCCTTCTCCTGGGAGTACGGGTACTGGCCCTAGTGCTGCTGGCAGAACCACACAGCTCCCCACTACCCCTGAACGACTTGCCCACCCCTTTGCCCACTAGAGGGGCAAGCATCTTTCCCCCACCGCATCACCAGCCCCTCCTTCCCTGACACAGACTCAGTGCCCAGCCCCTGTTCCCCAGTGCTGGCAGGTACCTGTCCCCTCTCACACACTTATCCCCTCCACACTGATACCCACACACCCCCAGACAGTCCTCAAGCCCTGGACCTCCAACTCCCACTCTCTATACATGTGCATGCATCCAGCTGCTGGAGCTGCTCCCACGCCCCTGCCTGGCTGCCTGCTGGGCATGTGCATGTGCATACACAGACGCACGTGGCACCTGCTGCCTCCAGTCATCACAAGCAGCCCCTTGCAGGCTGGAATGTTGCCAGTTTACAAGGGGAAAACTATGCTTTCTCTCATTTTTTGGGACTTGCTCGCAACCTTTTTAGATATTCTTGTGACCCACTCTTGGGTCATAATTAATGGGTTGAGAAGCACTGGTCTAAGGAACAGCCAGTTCTTTTAGCAAAATGGGGTCAGATTCTGTTGTTTGATCCAAAAAGTGGATCCCTGAATCCATATGGTATAGCCCTGAACTTGATAGAATTCCACATTGCCTTGTACCTGTCAGACTGCAAAATCAGGGGTGATATTTGCCATTTTAACATTCTGCAAATAGTCTCCATTTCCAGTTGACTGTTTTTCAACTACAAAAAGAGTGTCCATAACTTTTTCCATGTTAGGAAGTGTAGGTCACTTTGCAAATGGACATCTTGGCTTATAAAATTTAATTATTGATGGTGTTGGTCAGTGGTGTATTTGCATGATTGATCCATTATAAGTAACCTCCATTAGAGAGAGTGTTCCAAACACTACATTAATATTCTGTAAGATCCAGTACTTTGAATCAGTAGTATAGCACAGTAGAGCATTTTTTTTCTCTTGAATGCATCTATTAAGATAGGAATATAAGAGTACAACTATAGCAGGACCAGGGTGAGCCCAGTACCTACCAGGGTGAGGATGGCAGTAGTGCTCCGTGGGTGGCAGGTTGGCAGCTGGCCAGGCAGGGAAACACGAGCCTGAGGGATGTCAGCACACTCCACCACCAGTACATTCCCAAGGGTGGAACAAGCAACCAGCAGGGAGTGGATGCGCTGCTGGCCTCTTGCCTAGGGTAGAATGAGAGCAGGAGCCCAGGTCCCACATGACTCTGGAGCCCAGCAAGCCAAGCAGAAAGGCAACACTGGGGCACAGCACCACTGAAAGCCCCTGAACCTCAGGTGCGGGGGACGTCGAGCACAGGGGCAGCTTGTAACTGCTGGTGGTCGGGTCAAGGCACGTGGGGGCAGGCAGGGATCCAGGCTGGCGCAAGCTGGTCCAGAACTTCTGGGATAAAAGAACACCAGTCCCAGAGGAAGAGGGAATGCTGGTGTTGGCACAGGCTGAAGCCAAGTCTCCCCACTGGAATGCCGAACCCTGAGCTGGGACCAGCAGCCCACCATCTTCACAGGAGGAACACTGACAGTCATCAACCCAACAGAAGCCAGGTACACATGGGGACCACACTGCTGTTAATCATGACAGTAGCCCCTGATTATTCAAAGGGCCCAGTCCCAGATGGACCAGCCCAATCAGTCTGGAGTCATAGAGGGGGGAAGGGTAAGCCCTGATGAGCTCCCTCACCCCAGGAACAGAAACTAGAGTGCACTGGCAAGCTGACATTGCCTAAGTTATAGCTGTATAGTTATTTTCTCTGTTGTGATCATGGGTGCTGCATCAGTGATGGTGGATGGGTGACAGGACCAGGCACCCTGTCTGATCACTGACAACACTTGAGAGGAAAGGGGTAGGGTGTGGGAGAGGCAGAGCCTCACAGAAAACACCATCCCTGCCCATACCCTTTCTGTAAACCCCAAAGGCAGCAGGTACCACCTCCTGTTAATTTCCTTTAGCAACACCAACTCAAGGCAGTTGAGTTATAGAAAAGGGAAGGGAATACCTGCGGAATAAGCAGCACCTGGGCTGTACCCATGCAGGGCTGGTTGGTCAGGCTCTTGCTACAGTAACAAAATTCATGCACATTTAAAAGACATGGCAATATCATAGTATCTAGGGTCAGAAGGGGCCTAGAGCAGGCCATCTAGTCTGACCCGCTGCCAATGGCAGGAATGAGTGCTGGGGTTACAGGACCCCAGCCAAGTACCTATCTAATCTACTCTTAAAGACGCCCAAGGTAGGAGCAAGAACAACTTCCCTAGGAAGCCGGTTCCACTTCTCTGCCACCCTAACTGTGAAGTAGTGCCTCCTAATGTCCAACCTAAACCTGCTCTCCAGTAACTTGTGATCGTTGGTCCTAGTTATCCCTGGTGGTGCCTGGGAAAAAAGAGCCTGCCCCTCAGATCCTGCTGATCGCCCCTCAACAGCTTATAGGCAGCCACCAGGTCCCCTCTCAGCCTCCGTTTACTGAGGCTGAACAGGTTCAGGTCCCTCAGACACTCCTCATAAGGCCTATCCTGCTG
>JAGPOW010000304.1:87006449-87051654 GCA_030014935.1 Caiman crocodilus
AACTGGACACAGTACTCCATCTGCGGCCTGACCAACGCTGCATAAAGGGGGAGGATCACCGCCTTGGACCGGCTCAAAATGCATCGTTGGATGCACGCTTGGGTTCGGTTGGCCCTCCCAACCACCGTCTGACACTGGCGGCTCATGTTCATCCTGGCATCAACAATGATGCCAAGATCCCATTCCTCCACCGTGCTAGTGGATTATTAAATTATATTTAATATGCTATTAAATTTCAAAGTGTTTTTCTAAGAGAAAGATTACTGTACTAAAATTAAGCCACATAATTATAACCAAGAAGCCCAATGTATTTTGAATAAGCTTTTTGTTAAAAAAGTCATTTTGTTCAGGGTCACTTATCACTAGGCAATGTTGGATTTTGCAGTGTCCTTGAAATACTCAAATATGCTATCTGTAAAGTGGCTTATGTTTCAGTATGAATGGACTATTGTTTGACAGAATTTCAAAAATATTTTGAATATATCACATCTTCATCTCTGACCAAAGCTATCATGTCTTTGGAACAGGGATGGGCAACTTTTTCCACTGCAGGCTAGAAGGACTCAGGTGGGTCAGAGGTAGGCAGGTATATGGGTACTGGGATCCAGCTGCCGCCGCTGCTGCTGCTGCTGCTAAGTTTGGGGAGAGCTCCTGCAGCCTGTGCCTGTCCCTATAGTAGCACACAGAGACAATTTGCAGCAGTAGCTCCCTGCTGTTGAATGGTGCCACAGTCCCACACCTGCAGGCTGGATTCAAGAGTTGCCTGGTTCTGATTTGGCCTACGGACCATAGTTTGCCAACCCTTAGTTTAACAGAAGAACAAGGATTTTGATAATATATTGAGATATTAAATAAAAACGAAAACAATTGAATTTTTCATGCGTTTTAGTGCTTTGAATTTATCCCTGAAATAACTCTGCTGCCCCTGATTTGTATCCATTTTTCACCAATGTTTGATTACTAGGGATCTGGGTTTTCCATTTGTTAAGGAAAAATGTGGGTTTTCTCCTTTAAAAGAGAAATTCACAGACTTGCTGCATTAAAGGAGAAAAGCCTGGGAAATGCAGGTTTCCCCTTGCAGGCTGGCAGTTTCAGCCTGCAATGGGCTGGGGGGAACAGAGGGCAGAAGGCACCATGTGCATGTGCGCATGCACACATGCACATGGCAGCTAGGCAGCTTGGTGAAGAGCAGCTCCTACATCTCCCTCCAGGTAAGTTTATTGGGGGGGGAGGGGAATAGGTGTTGTGGCAGGGGGCATAGATGATGCAACGGGGTCATAGGCAGTGTGCTGCGGTGTCAGGGGAGCACAGGCCATGGGGTGGGGAGCACAGGCAACATGTCAGGGAGTGGGGGGGAGGCATGTGCCCACCCAAATTTCTATGCCCACAGTAGGGCGTGAGGATACAGCTGGGCTGGACCTGCTGTGGCTGCCTCTGTGACCCAGTGGATCCCTGAGTGCATCGCCTCCTTCCCCACACACCCAATCCTGTCCTCACATACTGTGGGCTTGGGGATGGCGGTAGCAGATTGGGAGTGAAGGACACCAGCAGGGCTTGGGGGCCTGTGGGTTGGATTGGCAGGGCTGTGGGTTGGACCATCAGGGCTACGAGTGCTGTGGGTTGGGAGCGGGGGGCACTGGCAGGGCCAAAGTTCTGTGGGTTAGGAGTGAGGGGTACTGGTAGGACTGGGTTGGGGCTATGGCTTGGGAATGAAGGGCAATGGCATGGACAGAGGCAGAGCATCGGCATATCAGGGCTGCTGAGCACCACAAAGCAGCAAGGGGGTGTTAGGGGGATGCTGGATATTCAAAGGAAGAATTTACCATATGTTCTCAAAATCAGGCCACGTGAAGGTGTTTCATGTTGGGTACAATTTCCTTTGGAGTTACTTGACACAGAAGTAAAGTGGCTTATACTTCTAAGTCTGCTCCACTTTTACTTTAGGGTAAAAGCACGTACTGGTACGACTGTGTTATGGAACTGCACCCTGAATGGTAAAGTCTGTTACAGTACTTGCACTGGACCAGATCCCAGAGTGAAGTAGTGCCATATTAATTTCCACCAGCTGAGGATCCCAGCCTTGAATATTTGACTTTAGAGTCAACCCTTCTAAAAAAATGGTATCAGGCTTTAAATTGGTAATGGCATTTGAGAACAGAAAGTGACACATGCCTTGAGAATGTGTGACATGCCTCAGCATGAGACATGAGAAAACAAAATAACAGAGGAGAGTGAAATGATGTATGATTCATTTCTTTACTATGTTTCCTAGTCTCCCTTTCATTATTCCCCATCTTTGGTGGTGTTGATGTAGTGTAATAAAACGTGAGATAAAAGCAGGCGTGTTGGAATAGAAATGAATTTGGGTCTCGGAAGAGCAGCTATGGGGAGGCATGATGCTGGTTGGACAACATCAGGGTTAGCAAGACTGAAAACTTATGGCCCTACCTGATCAGGCTGTAGTTTAATAAATATTGCATGAACTGTCACACTTTGCGTGTTTAAACTGAGAAATCCTAGAAACAGCAGTGTATTGCAAGCATGTCTTGTATTTATTTTTTCAGGCAGAGGCACGGCCATATAGCATTATTAGCAATAACACACGTCTGCCTTACACAGTGCAAGGACAAGTTTCTTTAGATGTATTATGGGGAGATGGTGACTGAGTCAGTGAGCAAATTGAAATCAGAACTTGGTAAGCGGTGCTGAGTGAGTCTCTGAAATGTCTCAGAATTTTGGATTCTGTTTATCTGACTGCAGCAAATCTTATTAACAGCTGCTTAATCTGCTCACAACAGACTTGAATGGCTCAGCATCCTGTCAAAAATTATGTTAGAAAATTGGTGACTGGCCAATTGTGAACTTGTCGAAGTGACAAGTGGGTGCATTGACAGAGATGGTATTTTGGGCTTTTGCATTGAATGAATGCAGCTGTATCATATGGTAGATGACTCAAAAATGAAAAATATTGATGGGCAAGAGAAAATGAAAAATGTAATCTGAATCCATCTGACTTAGCATTTTTACTTGCTGTTGAGTCACCCCCCTTTTCCTCTTCTTTTCAATAAAATTCAGATGTAGAAAGAGAAATTCACGCTGCGCCCCACCTGAACGAGAAGTTAATTCAGCTTTTTCGGAATAAAACCGAGTTCACATTTCTAGCCACCTTGCAGCAGAAGGCATCAACTTCTGGAGTTATACTATCCATTCGAGAGCTGGAGCACAGGTAAGGGGAAACCTCTTTTTCATTGGAAGCTCTGTTTCTTTTTGTTAGTAGTACTGTAATAACGTAAAGTTAAGTCATTCTGCATTTAAGAGTGCAGTGGGACTTTTGTTTTAATGCAATGTAAAGCTTCTGTTGATAGATTACAGGTCTTAATTTTGTTTTAAACTAAAATGAAGCAAAAATATTTATGTGCCCTGATCTATAAAAGATATCATGTTAATTTTGACAGAGGTGTAGGTTGTAGCCATGTTGGTCTAAGGATATAGGCAGACAAGGTTCTTTGGGTGAATCTGGTATCTTTTATTAGACCAACTTAGATAGTTGGAAAACAATTACTAAGTAAGCTTTTGGGTTCAAAAACCCTTTGTCAGGCTACGGAACTTTCAGCAGTTGGTGTGTGCTCTGCCTGGATGGAATGAAAAGTAAAGAAGCCAGAGGCTGGGCTGGTATGCATACTAGACAGGCAGTCAGTGAAAATGTAGATTGAGGAGTCAATGGGTGAGAGACAGGCTGGGGACAGGGGGAAAGAGAGAGAAGTGGGATGAATAGTGGAGAGATATCTGGGGAGTCAGATGTTAGGCAGGTTATAATGTGTCATAAATCCAATGTCTATATTTAGTCCATGATTTTTAATGTCCAGGAGGTTGATGAAGGGGAGTTCATAGGCTCGTCTTTGGGAAGTGTTTTGTAATCTTCCTTTGAGGATCAGGACTGAGAGATTGGAGAGAGGGTGGTTTCAGATTCCCCCAGAGAATCTTGTCTGCCTATGTAAATTTTGATTGTTTTGTTATTTAACATAAAGGTGTATGCACTTAACTCACCTCAGAAATTACAGCCTCTTGTAATACCACCTCTGTTAGAATACCATATGTGTTTTGTGCTTTACTTTTTCATGGATGATAAATTTATATAGGCAAACAATCTTCTACTTCCTGTTTTCTGACATAGCAGAAACTATTTTAAAACAGTACTATTTTTTGAGCTGCATCAATAAGATCTCCAAATCTGTGTTTTGACTGGCTTCTACATGATGGTATTTTTAATATTTTCTTCTGGGATGTAAATATAGTAGAAACTAAAAGAAGACTTGCATTTTCTTTACTGTCAATGGAAAAACAAAATCATTAGTTGTCGTATGTGTATGGACAGACATTAAGTTTGCTCCAAGAGGGAGGTACAACTTATAAATTACAGGCCCACTCATGTAGCTATTCTGTTGGTGTTTGGTGTGAAGTGAGGCTGTGCGTTAAATTGTCAAATCATGGGACCAGGAATCAGGACTACTGGTTTACTGTTGAATAGTGAGAATAGATACTGATGGAGGAGTACTGTCTCTCATGGAAGACATGTGGATGTACAGTATGAAATCTGCCCCTAATATGAAGGTCAACCCAGTAAGGCAGTATGATTGCTTAGTGCGAGGCACAAGTTTTTTTTTTGTAGAAATGGTCAGCAGTGCATTTAGCCACTTGAAGACCGCTTGGGTAAATTACTGACTATTTCCCTGCCAGATGGGAAGCGTGTCAGAGGGATATATTGCACAGCAGAAGTACTCTGGTTGAACACAGAAGTGTTGATGACCCTCAGAAAGTATTTTAGCAATTCCTCCTTGCTTAGCTGAGTGGTTACTCTGATGCAGGTTCTTAAGTTTGAAGTTATCCTTCATATTCCAAGCAAACACACATTTTGTGAAAAAAATAAAGGGCTAGATCCTGGTTCAAATTGATGTTAGATGAATTTTGATCTCTCTCTCTCAAATTCTTTTCCTGTAAATTTGCTAGGCTTCTTGTTTAACATGAAGGATGATACCAATGAATCTCTTGTTGTCTAAAAAGGTAGTGAATCCTTAACACTGTGAGGACATTAGGAATTCTTACATGAAGTAAAATGGAAATATATACCTTTTAACACTGGTGAGCAAGAGGTAGAAAGCAAAGATTAAGGGCACAAAGTTTTTGAAACAAGCTGCTGAAGAGTCCATTGGTCATATTTCTGATCAATGCAGTAGGAGCATTTTAAGCTTGACATTTTTTGATGTTGGTCTGTAATCGGTCAGGTCATTCTACTTGGTAGCTTTGTTGGTGAACTGATTAGATATAAGGTTATCGATGTGGATACAGGCCCTTGACCTTTTGGAAGACTGTTTGTTTTTAATGCTGCTTTTGCCAAGATTTGGATTATTACAGTTATGCTTCTCTTTTGATTACCCATAGATTTTTTTTTAGCCCTTTGCAGCTGCTCTAGATTTGTAAGAAAATAGCCAATGCATGGGGAAGACTGCTGTTGGGGTGGGAGAAGTTATATGCAGCACTATACTATAATTCTGTCATTGTAGGTGGTATTTCTTCTGTAATTAGGGGTCAAGATTACAAATGGAATAGGATGGAGAACTGTTTTCCTCTATCAGTATTGTACTTTTAAAACTAATTCAGTGTGTAGATGCCTCAGTGATAGGTAGTTTATAAAGAAATTTTTCAAACAGGACTATTAGCTTTCAGAGAAAGCAGTTGAAAAACTATATAAAATGTATTACTTGATCTCAGACTTCAATGTATAGGAGTTTAGAGTGCAAAACCACTGCACTGGATTTTAACATGATATAGCCAGCAACATAAAGCCTATGGTGACATGCATTTTTATTACTGGAATTAACTAACTACATACAGATGTTAGCCTCAAGGAAGCCAACATTTATCCAACAGTTGCCACTCAGCTAAATTTGAGAATTCCTTTATGCAAAGAACAGGAAATACTTCTTCTTACTATGTGTTGTTATCTTTTCACTCTTTTAATGTAACTGGAATCTCTAGGTCCCAAAATGCAGGCCTCTAACTCTTGGCCTCTAAATACTGAAAGGTGAATACCCATGGCAAATTGATACACAGTTAAGTAGTGTTGGGTATGTTTACACGTGCAAGTGTTGCAGTATCAAGCACTTTGAAAAGCACCTGGTGCTTTGATGCTTGCAGTTGTATAAGCAATGAAATGTGCATCAGCGCTGACAATATGGTGGTGGTGCACTTTTGGACTAAAACACATTGAAGGTGCTTTAGTTCAAAAGCGTACCACTGCCATTTTCTGCATGTTGATGCATTTTTTGCTGCTTCTATGACTGCATGCGGCATAGTGCCGTTTGTGTTAGCTCGCATGCAGAGCAGACTCATTTAATCTGAAGCGGTGGATCTCTGGTGCATTGCAGACCAGAAAAGTATGTATATAAATGGCTTTTGATTCCATTCAATATAAATCAGTGGTATAACAAGCATAGATATGTAGAAGCCAGCTTGTCATGGTTACAGGCCTCCTAGTCTCAAGAGAAGATATAAGCTCTTACTGATAGCTAAAGAATTTCTCCATTGCCTAGAACGTTATACAGGCATGCATTTTGGGATTTGAAGATTCTGGTTGGATTAAATAGATTGCGAGTACTGTGCTTAAATTTCAGTAAGGGAGGCTAGATTAGATATTAGGAAGAAATTTCCATCTGTGAGGATGGTTAAGCCCTGAAACAGATTACCTTCACAGGCTGTGGAATTTCCATCACTGAATGTTCTTTTCAGTGCAGGTTAGACAAACATTTGTCTTGGATGGTTCAAGTGATCCTGCTTGGAGTTGAAGTAGATGACCTTTTGAGGTCTCTTTCAGTTGTGCTTTTCTGTGATCTTTATATATATGGTACACCGTGAGCCAACAGTTTAAAAGGCTGGGTTTTTTTATGCCACAACTGAAATAATTGCCATGGACATTACCTTGAAACCCCCTAGATACTATTTTGCTTACATCACATTTCCCCAGTATATATAAGCACAAACCTATTTAATGCTTAAAATCTTGATGCTTTGATGCCAAAATATGATGCGTACTTTAGAAATACCTAGGTAGGTGACAGTGCTTAAGGATTTGTGAATAACAACATAAGAAAATTAAGCAAAAATGAAATGGCTAGTATAGAAATTATTGAAGAATATTAATACCATTTACTAGAGGCAGGGATTGAAATATGTTATTTATTTGCATCTAATGGATACAACAGTTAATAGTATTAATCTGTGATGTCATTTGATGGACAGGTTTTGTAATATTTGGAAGACACAAGAACATGATAACAAAGAGGAATTTATCTTGTTGACTTATTTTAATGGCAGTGCAGATTTTATGTTTGTTTTTCATGATCGAGTGTATTAATATGGAGATCAGAAAATCCAAAGTTTAATTAATGCAATTTAAGTCTAATTGAACAGTCTACTAGTTTGCAGATAACTGTCTTCATATAACAGTAGATCTGAGAGTTTTCAGTCTTCTTTGTAAGTTATGGATGAAATAAATTTGACTATGAGCTTTGCCTAACATAAAATGGCCTTTCTTCCTATAGTATGCTATGAAAGGTGTTTTTGGGCCTTGTTAATCACAGCCTTCATCTTGGTTAACCTCCGGAATTTTTATGAGGGATTTCAAATACCCATCCTGAAGAGTATTTGGAGTTCCATCAAAAATACTTATGGTCCATTAGTGATCTTGTAAATATTCTAATCTAAAGCAAGGTTTGCTGATTCCAGTCCTGTTAAGGACTTGTGTGGTCTGGAACCCATGTACAAAATTACATCAATTCAGTGTTTGTTTGTCTTGCACCAATTCCTACATAAGCAGAGGATAATGAAAAATTCTTTCTCAAGGTTTTCCATTGACCTGCCATACTATCCACTCTTGACTCTTGGCTGCCAACACAGGAGATTATTATGACTTCTTGGCAGCTAGTAGTGTACAAGCTGTTATTAGTATCAATATTTTGGCACCAAATTCCTAAGGAAATATAGCTATACAGACTAAATATCTTTCTGGGCCTGCAAGTGCATTGTTTGAATGTTTTTAGGGGCGGGGGAGAGGGCCTGTGAAAAAGAGTGCATTTATTTTGCAAGTAAGTGTCTCAGTCTGGGGAACCAGTGATCTAATGTGTTTGATAATAGATTGTAGTTAGTGCCAAATTGTTCCAGATCTGCCACTGATTTGTGTAATGTGTAATGTTGGTCAAGTCACTTAGTACCTGCACTTTCAAAAATGACTTTTGAATACCACTATTTTCAATGCCTTAAGTTAGATATTTTAAATCTGATTTTAAGTAAATGGAAAAGTAAAGTCAAATTAAGTATGTGAGTGAATCTGCTCAGGACTGTATTTTAATATTAATCTTAAGTGAATTGATCAGAAGTTTCTCTGCTGAGGTAGTTTTCATTTGGTAGCACCAACATACACCATCTGGGAGTTTAGCACATTAAGTGAAAGGAGATGAGAGGAAATCAAAGGGTCATAGAAAATTTGGGTTGGAAGGGACTTCAGGAGGTCATCTAGTCCAAACCCTTACACAAAGCAGGATGCGCTCTGGTAGCCTTGTGTGTCATGTGTATCAGCAGCTCAGCATGTTGTTACATTGAGAAAATGGTGGTAGTGCACTTTCAACTAAAAAATATTGAATATGTTTTATTTCAAAGTGCCCCAACGCCATCTTCTCAATGTGGGTATGTGCTGTGCCGCTGATACATGTGACAAGCGTGTGCTTGTCACATGCACAGGGGACTTCTAGTCCCCAGCTAGATCGTTCCAGCAAAAGCTTTGTCTATCCTGATCTTAAAAACCTCTGAGGTTGGAGATTCCATCACCTTTCTGGATAACCTGTTCCAGTGCTTTACTATCCTCCTTGTGAGAGAGTTTTTCCTAATATCTAACCTCAACTTCCCTTGTTGCCACTTGAGACCATTGCTCCTTGTTCTGTCATCTGCCCCCACTGAGAACAGTCTAGCTCCATCCTCTTTTGAACCCCCATTCAGGCAGTTGGAGGCTGCTATTAAATACTCCTTCAGTTGACTAAATAAGCCTAGTTCCCTCAGTCTGTCCTCATAAGTCATGTGCCCCAGCTCCATTACCATTTTTGTTGCCTTCTGCTGGATTTTCCAGTTTGTCTACATTGTTTAAATAGTGGGGAGGGTCTCCCCAAACAGAACACATTACTCCAGATGTGGCCTCACCAGTGCTGAATAGAGGGGAATAATCACTTCCTTTGACCTGCTGGCAACACTCCTACCACTGCAGCCTAGTATGCTGTTAGCCTTCTTGGCAACAAAGGCATGCTATTAGCTCATATTCAGCTTATTGTAGACTATAACCCCCAGGTCCTTTTCTGCAGAGCTGCTGCTTGGCCAGTTGGTCCCAAGCATGTAGTGGTGCATGGGATTGTTCAGTTCTAAGTGTAGGACTTTGCATTTGTTCTTATTGAACCTTGTGAGATTTCTTTTGGTCCAGTCCTCCAATTTCTATCTCTGAATTGTAACCCTACCCTTCAGTGAATCCACTATACCCCTCCAGCTTGGTATCATCTTGCTGAGGGTGCACTACACCCCATCTTCCAGGTTGTTAATGAAGATATTGAACAAAACCAGTCCCAGGATTGACCCTGGGGCACTCCACTGGCTGCCAACCTGACATTGCATCCTTGACTACTACCCTCTGAGTCTGATGATACAGCCAGTTTTGTATCCATCTTACAGACCATTCATCCAACTCATACTTCCTTAGCTTGCTTGTGAGAATGTTGTGGGAGACTGGATCAAAAGCCATGTTAAAATCAAAGTATATCACGTCCACTGGATGTCCACACATCCACAAGAACTAGTCATCTGATCCTAGAAGGCAGTCAGTTTAATCAGGCATGAATTCAGAATTATTCCCGATAAAGTGAGATTCAAGAAAGATGCTTTCGCTAGTGAGAAACAAATATGTTTAGGTTTGTTTTTTTTAAATGGAAGTTTTTAATATTTTGTTTTTGAAATGGAGCCTTCCCATTAAAATTATATATAAGAAAGCAGCATCACTTAGTAATTAGGCCATCTCTGACCCATGGGGCAATACTGACATGGGCCAAATTCTGTGGTTCAAGCAAAATTCCAAAGAAGCTTTTCAGAATTAAACCCTTTTCTGCTTACCTGACTTGGCACCTACATCTGTAGTGAGTTTTCCTAAACAAGCCAGGGATTTTGTTAACCTAATGTTTTTTTTTTCAGTTATAAAAAGTAGTAATGTTGGAAATTCAAGTGCGGATGGTTAAATAAGGACAGCTGATCATGTCTACTCTTTCATTCACTTTGCGTTGATCAAATATACAACAACTTCCCATTTTTGGTGTTGCTTCCGTTTTCTTAAGAAAGCCTGGTAAGGTGGGACTTCAATAAGTTTGAACAGAAAAATTTGGAAAAAAAATCTAACTGTCTTAGAAAAACTTTCTAGTACTGACAACTGTTAGGCTGTGGAATTATTTCTCAGTGGCACAGATGGAAGCTCTGTTGCTTTAGACATCAAAAGTTAGGCTGAACTTAAGAGAAAGGAAGGAAATGAATAGGAGGAGGGACTTGTGGGAAGAGCACTAAGTACAGAGTAATGCTTTTTTCATTTTTAGTAGTGAAATCGAAAGAAAGTGTGTAAAAAAATAATAAAAAAAGACTTCTGTACAACATAGATTAGCAATTTTGGTGGATAACTTGAGTATACCAACTGTCAAATGGCAAATGGGTGTAATTACATGTAGAAAGTGCAAATATGGGGGAAGCTATTATCGAATATTTTTTGCCACTTATAGCTGGCAAAAGGGAGTTTGAGGACAAATGTGATCTTACCTCCTTCCAGTAAGTAGTAAATTCAGGGGCAAATTCATTGAAATCAGTGGAGTTAAACCAGTTTTGGCCAGGCAAATTATTCAGAAATCTCAAAAAATATTTTGGGATTTGGTTTGGGCCATAAGAGCCTTCCAAGCTTGTCTTCACAGCTACACACTCATTTTTTTTAATCAGTCATGAAAGGCTCATGTTACTATATGATTTGAGGAACTGAGGGTTTAGGTTGAAAACAAAAAAAAAAAAATATTGTAACACTTGAAAGGCTAGGGACAGAAATTACACATGAACCATAAGTGATCAGAAACAAGTTCAAATTCATAACACAACAGAAGTTTGGTGCACACAAACTGCTTTCAAAATGGCCAAAGCTGGTTTAAGATAAACCTGGATAGTTGAAGTGTCATTGTCATTGCACTTCAGGGTAAAGTTACATCTTCAAGGAAAATACAACTTCAAGGAAAGTGGAAAATAATTATATACCTCTGTCCTAGTCATGTGTGTGCTCCACTAGTTAATTTCTGGATTAAGTGCTCAACGCAAACCAATTCCCTGCCACCTAGTGGCCAGGAGCAAAACACTGCTTACTGTATACAGAAAATAGGGAGAGTTGGTGGTGTGCTCTCTCTTTCTACAGAGAGTAAATTGCTTTATACTGATAGTGTCTTGTACATGCACCCTAATGTACCATCTGTTGCATATTTCCCATCATTACAATAGAAGCAGCATTACTACATGTCATTGCTGGTCTCCAGACTGCAGTTTGAAGCAGCTGAGAGAGACCCAGTGTAAGAAAATCTATAAGATTTTACAAGTAACAACCTAATTAAATAAAAACTGAAACCTAATTAGGAAAAGTAAAACTATGCAAGTGACTTCTCACCCTGACTACAAAACTGAAGGATCACAGTTACTCTGTACATTGTTTTTGATGACTCATTTTGACTTGTATATATTCATAATAGATTCTGGATTGTACAATATTCAAAAAATGGCAAATGTAGCCATTAACCTTTGCATTTCAGGGCAGGTCATACCTTTATTAATATTTATGTATTGAAATAGTTAAGCTATATGCAGCACAGAGAATTTGAAGAGCCTGCCTCATTCCACTTTGCTGTGGATTATGTTTAAGAAAACCTGTGCAAGGTGGGCACACATTTTGTCTGTGAGCAGCAGGAAGAAGAAATAGTGATTGCTGCTCATGGAAATTGTTTTTCTGTACTAAGGGCATGATTCAAAGAGTGAAAAGACTCATTTTGACTTTACAGAAAACTGGAGCAGCCCTTAGCCTTAGATTCTAATATAAAAAGGAAAATAATTAGATATTTTACAGTCTGTATAACTTCCAGTGATCCAAGCACAATGAAAGAAGAGACCACTGCTGGAGGAATGAATTGCCATCTTAAGATGTCCAACTTAGAGTAGATGTTTCCTGTTCAATGGGTTGACCGTTGTTGTCTGTCTGGAGCATTACATCACTCGCAGTAACTAGAGTTGCTGAAACATAATTGATGGATCTTGCTGGCAGTTCGAACAGGGTGGAGGACAGCTTTAAACTATTTAATACTGAAATTGGATAGTGCTGAAATGCCATGGCTGTCCAAGAACAGGGTGAACAGATCCTGCTGGAATTTCAGTTTATCGTACTTGCTTATTTTATGGCACTCTGTGTTTTGCCTAAATTTGGATTTCCTTGTTGTTTAAACTAAAGGCAACTTCTCAAAGAATTAATGGGAATTCTGTATCAATTTCAGTAGAATTTTGGGTCTGCATTAGGAACATAGCTCTTCTATGTACTATGCATAGGTTACAAATTGGAGGCTACAGAAGTCACCAGAGGGCAATTAGGGTTCCAAACTGACACCTGTCCTGCTAAGGAGCTAGTTCAGAATTTATCCACTGCTTGGTTGAACTAGAAGTAGAATAGCCATTTCAAACAAGCACTTTGCACTAAGGGCCTGGGTAACTTATTGTACCTTTAGTTTTCTTGCATCTGTGTCTGCACATATATGTATATGTGCATGCATAAGTGGGTATGTGCATGTGCAGGGTCAGTGTTACAAAAATGAGAAGGTGACAACTTTTCAGAAGAGAGCAGCAGTCTCACCTTAGGGGGAGAATATCTTGATGCACAAATTTGATTATTCCCCATAGGAGATCCAATTTGCAGATAATGCAAAACCAAGGGGATTATAAACACTTGGAAGATGGGAAAGGGACTCTGATAAATTGGAGAATCATGCAATAAGCAAGGAAATGAAATTCAACAAAGAGAAATATAAGGTGCTGAATACTGGGGAGGAAACAAAAATACCCAAACACTGAGTGGGAGATAAGTGGCTTGGCTGTAGCACCTCACAGAAGGAACAGGTGGGGATTGTGATGGATCACAAACTCAGTATGAATCAGCAATGTGATGCTGTCACAAAAAGGCAAATGCAATTTTGGGTTGCATTAAGAGTAGCTCTGTATGTAATACATAGAAATTAATAGCACTGCTTGGCACTGGTTAGACCTCAGTGGAGTACCATGCCCATTTTGGGACACTGCTGAAAAAGGATGTAGAGAATTTACAGATGCTCTAAAGGCACATACTAAAGATAATGATACTGAAAAGCAAGCTGTGCCAGGAAAGGATGAAAGAAACTAGGTTGTTTAGTTTAGAGAAAAGGAGATTAAGGGGCAAGGATGACAGTGTTCAGGTATTTGAAAGACCTGAAGATGGAGAAACATTGTTCCCCTTTGCCCAGTGAGATTTAAATGTAAACAGATATAGATCAAATCTCTGGAAAAGCTTCCTAACTGCTGAAACAGTCACTTAGCAGAGGTTAAGATAGTCATATTGCATAAAGATGTTATCCTGCCTTGTGATTGTGAGAGGGTATAGAGCCCCTTTAAGAAATCCAGAAGATGCAGCTAGTTATGGGTGTAGGGAATTTAGCTGCTGGGTAGATTCCCAGCTGGGAGCATTATAGGGGATCCTACCTGCAGGAGGGTGCAGAAGCAGCTTGTGCAAGTCTGGAAAGCCTTGCAGTCTGGGGGAAGGCCATGGTTTGCTTTCAAAGCCCAGGGCCATGTACTGTGGTTTTTTTTAAGCCTGTAAGAAGTCACTGTTTACATTGTCATTCCTGGGCCAGGAGAACTTTGAATAAAAGACTTGGTTTGAAACTTAAGTTTGGCTGTAAATCCAGCAAGATTAGCTGGTAGTAGGCCCTATCAACCCACATGTGGTAGAGAATGCAGGCATAAATATTATAGTAAAAAAGACATGGACCCTGAGACTGAAATGAGATGGCTGGAAGAGATGAACCAGTGGTTCTTGGCCTGGCAATAAGAGATACAGGAAGATCAGCAAAAATATTGTAAGTGCTTGCTAAACTGAGAGAAACAAGGATATTAGGCTCAGGAGTGTGGGAGCCTGTGACTGATCTTAAGTCTGACCCATGACATACCATGGTCAGGGTACCTCAGGATAGAGAAAAATCACAAGTGGATACTGGTCTGATTCTTTTGGCCATCTAATGGGACATCAAGGACTTTTTGTACCTCTGTCTGGCATACTAGTTGGTGAGTCAAAGACCAGGGCTCCATCCTGGCTAATACAGGAGGTGTGTGATCTTCTAAAAGTCCATATGGAGAAACCTCTGGCTACCATCCCCATACTGATGGGTTGGTAGAACAATTTAACTGAAAATGGAAGGGGATGTTGAGTAAATTTGTCACTATGGAATCCGAAAATTGGGACAAGAAGCCATTGTACCTCTTGTTTGCAATCTGTGAGGTCTCATCAGTTTTTTATGTTTTGAATTGCTCTATGGAAGGTAACCCTGAGGAATCTCTTGCAAGAATCCTGGTGAGAACAAGGGACTTCAAGCTCTTCAAGTCCTATTGTGATCCAGTATTTTATAAAATTGAGGGAGAAACTTGGACCTAACTGGTTTGTGAAAGAGAATTTGCAGTCAGCTCAATGTTATGAGAAATGATGTTATGATAGGAATGCACATCTCTGGGGTTATGATCCAGGGGATAGAGTCTTAGTGTTACTCCCTGATCTTAGAGCAAGTTGCTTCTCAAATGCCAGGTGACTTCTGAGGTGCTGAGACAAGTGGACTATGAAATTTACTGTGTGAATTTGCTGATGCCTTGGAAGGCTTGTGATGTGTACAGCAGCCAAGGTATCCTGTCTCATGTGGAACAGCATCCTTAGAAGGGTAATGGTGGTGGGAACTCTGAGATAACTTTGGGGTATCCTGTCCCCAGCACGACAAGAGCAAGCTAGGCAACTGACTGAGAAATTTTTAGATGTGTTTATGGTAACCTCTGGGAGAATTCTTTGAACTGAACACTGTATTCACTTGAAACATGGAAGTGCTGTCCAAAAAACCCACTTCCAGATACCAGAGAGGTTACAAAACACAGTAAAGGAGGAACTTCAAAAGATTCTGGGTGTCATGAAGAGTTGCACAGTGAATGGGATCTCTCAGTTGTATTAATTCTAATCCTTACCAGTGTGATGAATTCTGTATTGATTTCTCAAGCTAAATACAGTCTTCAGATTTGACATTTTCCCCAAAGCATGGCTAGATGAGATAATAGAAAGCTTGAGGGAGTGTCATGCTGGGCTGCAGGAAGGTAGGTCTGGGCTTACTTAGGAATCGAGGTGTCACCAGGGTCAGTAGGAGCGAGCAGAATCCATGGACAAGCTGGTCTAGGAAGTATGGAGGGTCAGTCCAAGAGCAGTGTCTAGGAAGAAGCTGAGTCAAGAAGCCTGGAGGTAGTAGGCAGAAAGTAGAGTTTGAGAGCAAGTCAAAGCAAACAGCAAAGCAGTCTGGAATCAAGTTGAATGATGTTGCCCAGGCGCTTTGTATTCTTGGTCAGGGGTTTATATGGGGAAGAGGAGGGTCATCTAGCCACTCCATTGACAGGAGCAGGTTAGGCCCTGCTGCAGGATTCAAGCAAGCCCTAATTAGTCTGGATGACTGCTATGGGGTAGCACACTGAGATGAGCAGCTGTGCCAATAAGTTAAGGCCCCAGGTATGAGGCTTCTGCCTGATAAGGAGGCCTGCTGTGTATTGTTAGAGCTCATGAAAGGATATTGGCAAATTCTGCTAGTTCCAGGGTTGTGAAAGATGACAGTATTTGCCACCCTCTGTGGACTGTGTCAATTTTGAAACTTATGTTTGGTCTGCATGGGGCACTTGTGACTTTTCAGAGGCTGATGGATAAAATATTGATGCCACACCAGGGTCACATGACTTGCTCCCTTTCTGATATGGTGGTCTGTACCAACACTTGATGATAGGATCTGTAAAAGGTAGAAGAAGTGTTGAAATCCCTCAGGACAATGTACCTTACAACCTGTGGTGGGCCAGTAGGGGGCGTTCCTGTGCTGAGCTACTTGCCTCACTGTGCCCTGCCAAAACCAAGCTTTGTTTGGGGATGGAGAGCCTTCCAGCTGGGAACTCCTGTTGTGAGAGCACAAATACAGTCATTGAAAAGGAGTGCCTAGCCAGAAAGGGGGCCATGGTGGCTCCTAAGCATTATTTGCTTGGGGGCTCTTTTATATTAGTCACTGATCATACTCTGTTAACCTGGTTACAGGCAGCATGGGAAACTAAATCAAGGATTAACCAGGTAATACCTCTCACTCCAACTCTGTGCGTTTACCATATGTCACAGATCTGAGACTGGATGTAGAAATTCTGATATCTCCTCCAGGGAAAGAGAAAAGGACGAGAGTAGGTCTTTGACAGATCGAGGGAAGGAAGGGGGATATGACAGGGTGAGGAGCCCCTTTAAGAACCCAGAGAGTGAAACTAGGTACAGATGTAGGGAATGCAGCTGCTTGGTAGATTCCCAGCTTGGAATATTAAAGAGAGTGGGGAAGAGAGGGGGTAGAAGCTATTTGTGCAAGTTTGGAAAGCCTTTGCAGCCTAGGGCAGGGGTTGCCAATCCAGGGTACATGGACCCCTGGGGGTACTTTGAAAGGTCCCAGGGGATACATGGGTGTGGGAAGGGACAGAGCACTGCCACCCTGTGCTGCTGCCTCACAGGAGCAGGGCCTCAGTGAAAGCAGGGCTGCACTGCTGCCATGCTGCCGCCACTTACCACGTCCCTGCTTCGTGTTCAGCCTCTCGCCAGCCTGCCCTCCCCCGCTTTGTGTCCAGCCACTTGCCACCCCTCTGTGTCCGGCTGCTCCCCACTCCTCCACTCCAGGGTACACTTATTAAAAAATGTTGAAAATCCATGGCCTAGGGAAAGCCACTGCTTGCTTTCAAAGCCCAGAGATAGGTACTACTGGTTTTGTTTTTAAGCCTGGAAGAAGGTACCATTGTTTTGTAAGCCTAGTAGGTGACATTGCTTTTCTGTTTACTTTATCTTCTGTGGGCCAACGAGGATTTTTAATAAAAGACCTGGTTTGAAAATTAAGGCACCTTCTAGAGGTGCAAATAAAGGCGTGATGGGATCTAATGTTGATTCACCCAGTTGTGCCTCCTGCCATGCTACACATGCGTAGTAGGAGGCACGATTGTGGGATTACATATTATATCCCATCGCACCTTATTGCTGGTGCAGGAGGAGCTTGATCCTAGGCTTTTCCTACACTGACAAGAAGCAGGCTCCCATGGCTGGGAGCCCCATGCACCCCGGTTGAGGGGCTCCCAAACCACTCATGCACTTCTGTGCCTGGAGGATCCCTGCTGCAGTGATCTCCCCACTCCAAGGGTGCAGGAAATGCCTGGGGCTGGAGGCTTCTCACCGTGGTAATCTCCCTGCTCTAGTGATATGAGAAACCACTGTGGCTGAAGGATCACTGCAGTCCTCCGGCCCCAGCGGTTTCCTGCACCCCTGAGGCAGGGTGATTGCCTCTGCAGCAGTCTTTTGGCCCTAGGAGTGTTCAGGTACCCCAGAGCCTTAGAGATGTAGCAGCTATGATCCCCAAGGTGTGGGGGTTTCACATGGTTTCACCCCTGGAGACTGGGGATTGCAGCTGCTGCAGTCCTAGTGCTTGGGACTGCGTGAAACCCTCAGACCCTGGGGATCGTGACTGCCATGATCCCTAGGGCTCAGGGATTTTTTGCTGGTCATGGTGCACCCCTGCAGATGGGAGCTCTGTCCATCTTCTTTATTTAGACTAAAGTCCTAGTTCTTTCAGCCTTTCCTCATAAGTTGTGTTTCCAAACTGCTAATCATTTTTGTTGCTTTTTGATGGACTCTTTCCAGTCTATCCTTCTATCTTTCTTAAAGTGTGGGGCTTAATGAATACATCTATACGTGGAACACTACATCACTGTAGCAATGCACCATGGCGACATCGCATTGGTAGGGACAAAATATGACACCACAGATATGTTGCCCTACTGATGCGCACCCTCACTATAGCGTGTTGCTACAGTGATGTAGCAGATAAAAATAACTGCGCCCCTGGACGGCACAGTAATACCTGCACTAATGGAAGTACTAAATGATAGCGCAGTAACAATGGTGTCATAAGAGCATGTGTAGATGCACCCAGTATGGCAATGATTAACCAACAGGCAGTGCGGGAAACTAAATCCAGTTTAATTGTAGGGGCGTGTGAAGCATGCCATATTCTATTCAGATTCAGCCCGATTTGGGGGACAGTGATTTGATTTGCTGATTTGGATCACTGTCCCGATTAGATTCGGCTGAATCTGGAGATTCGATTCTGATTTGGAGAATTAGTGCTTCAGCCATAGACACAGCTTTGTATGTTTTTTCTATATACCTTGTACCAGGCGTGGCTCATGAATGCTTCGATGCTGGGGCAGATGGAGCGTCCCACAGGAGTTGGGGGGCGGGGGGGGCCCTCGTGTGCTCGGCGGCAGACCTGGAAGTGGACCGGTCTGCTCCCATGGGACGCTTCATCTGCCCCACCATCTCGGCGTTCATAAGATGCCTGATACCTTGAGGTATATAGAAAAAACATATAAAGCTGTTCTACGTCTGAATCGTCGAATCTTTCTGAATTGAATTGGAGGCTCCTGATTCAATTCAGAGAGATTAATGGGTCTTCTGATGTGATTCGGAGATTTGGCTGCTGAATCTCCTCTGCATTGAATCAGCAGCTGAAGCTTCGTGCTGCCTTATTAATCAGGTGGTCAAGTGTGAGGTTTAATTGTCAGTATGAAGTGGAGAAGGCCTATGTCTCATTGACAGCTAGTAAGAAGTAACATCCACAGATTTATGAAGCAGATGACTCATACTGAAGTTAGTCCTTTTACCACATACCTGAAGATGACCGATTATTTTGCTGTGAATTAGAAGGAAGGTGTTTTGTTGTGTTGTAACACCTGAATGGCTGGTAGGTTTGAGGTGGCTGGGGTAGCAACAGTAAGTGAGAACTCAGACCATTCCTGTCATGCAACATGCATTGATTTATTGACAGATTAAACAAAGAAAAATGAAATGATCGGATATATTACATCTAGGATGTGTAGTCTTGCTTGGCAATGTCACTTGCCAGGGTAAGTTTTCAGGCAAGTCAGCTTCTGCATCCCTGCACAGTGGTGTCTTTGGTGTCTTGTACCCAAGTTGCTTACCACATATGCTTCTCTTATACCCCACAGTTCCTTTGTTTGCTGTTATACATTCAAATTCTGCAACCGCTTTAGTTGTTGATCCTTGTTCATGTCCAATTTCCATGGGCCTTGCAGTTGTCTCCTTTTATTTCCTCTCTTTCCCTCTTGCCCACTTGTGCTTATGCATAGTCAACAAGTCAGCAAGCTTATAACAGTCACATGCAGCTTATTTGCAGACCACAAAGGAGCCCATTGTAGTCAGCCTAGACCTGTTTTATTTTAAATATAGATACTTCCTTCTTTGGTGGCCTTCTAGACTTCCACATGATCCCTATCATGACCTTAACTTAAGCTACTTCAGACATCATGTTAGTCTGTGATCAATATTACCTGTGTGTTGTAATTTGTGTTCCTCTCTCTTTGTTATTGTGGTTAAATCCAGACACATCCTATCTGAGTTAGTACTCAATGGGCACATCTACACCAGATGCTACTGAGCAGTTGTTGCTGCGCATTTATTTAATATTTGTATTAGGAAGTACTAAATGAATGGTCAGTAACCAGAGTTACTGTGCACTAGTGATGGTGAAAGTCTTGTAGGTGATGCTTCTGTGCAGTAGCCTAATAATACTGTGCAGTAGTGTATTAGTGCCATCTGCACTGTGACACACCACTGCTCAGTATTTTTTGGCTACTGCGCTGTCAGCATCTCTTGTAGACATGCCCAATGCTGACTTAAGTTCTGTTGTTATCATATAGCTATTTTTAATGTACTGTGGTCTGAAGTCACTTACCCTATAGTTAACAGTCTCATTTCACATCCAAAAAGGGTTATTTGAAGGTTACTGCTTTTGCAAGGGCGGCAACAAAAAGCAGGCTCTTCTCTCCCAGAATCCTTTTAGGTTTAACACATCTTTTAGGAGCCTAGAGTTACTTGCAAAATGAGGGGCATAGGCTACAGTGTTAGGCAGACTTTTGGATTGCCAGTTTCTTTTATATGATCAAACAAGAAAGTAGGATTCTATACAGATAATCTTTGCCCAGTGTCAGGTACACAGATGCATCCTTTGAGTGTCATAATGGCTTAATGCCATGTGGTTTGAAACACTTCTTGTGGCAAGTAGAAGAACCCTGGGACAAAAGACATGCACATGCTTAATGTAAAAATTGTCACTAAAGAGGTGTTATACTAATGTAGCCTGAAATATTTAACAATAAAGTGATTCTCAAAGCTCCCAGAGCACTCCAAATGGAAAAGAGGGATGATTAAAGTTATTTAACTGACTTCATTCTATTCCCTTTATTTTAAGAGTAGAGGATACAACTATGAAAGAACAGCATTCATTCTCAGTTTCGAGTAATCAGATTCAGAAGAAAGTAATACCCAACTCAAGGAAGGCAATTTTTTTTTCAAATATATAAATAAAATTATAAATGTAACTCCCTAATTTATAAAAATTAGTGTGTAAAATCTAAAAAAAATATCATGAGCATTATATGAATTTTTAGAGTTGTCTAATATAAGAGGTTAAAAAAGTTACTCACCTTGATCTCCTGAGCACCAGCTAAACATTTATTTCCCAAAGATCAGTAATAGGCCCTATAGGTGGTTAAGATTCTGTCTTCATTTACGATGACATTAATCTCCAGTCCCAGATGGTGCCACCATAGAAAAGCACAATTAAAAGCACTGCTGTTTTTGCAAGGCTGTTTAGAAGAATCTTTATCTTCTGATCTACTGTAGTCTGCTCTTAATAGGAATGTCAGAGGTCTCTTTGTACCACTGCTTTGAATTTTTTCTGAGTGCAGTAGCATTTCTGAATGAAACTTGCTTTAATGTGAAAATTAGGGGCATTTATACATGTGCTCTGGGAGTGCGTGTGTGTGTATGGCAAGGGGGATCTGCTTTAACTAGAGCAGCTCTGAGAGCTACTCTAATTAAAGTGCCTGGAGTATCACATGCATCAGCATCCCGGTGCTGAAAAATGGTGGTGGGAGCACTTTAACTAAAGCGCGTCAAATGAGCTTTAGTTAAAGTGCCCCCACTGCCAGTTTTCGGTGTGAGGATGTTGATACACATGACACCGGAGTCTGCTGAAGTGTGGTTATTACCACACTCTAGCAAAGTCGATTAATTGAGTCTTCTCTGATGCACTGTAATTACGGTGTGTTGGAGCACCCTTGCTGCATGTTTACAGGCACCCTAGGGACTTGGATCACTCTACTGGTAGATATGCTTAGACAAAGCTGATTCTCCACTACAACTGATGCATTGAACCAGTTAATCTTACATAAACCTTCCTCACATTCATTTTAAGTGTTTGTATTTTTGTTGTAGATATCCTTTTACTTTGGTTGTATCTATTGCATTTCCATTGGCCGCTGCATAGCAGCTGTTTCTAGGTTACAGTATATGACTGAGCATCTTATTCCCATGATCTTGAAGGGAAATGAGTTGTGTCAAGTGCTTGGATGAAGCTTAAGCATGATTATGTTGAAAAAAGGATAATGTTTGTGCAATAAACTTTAATAAGGCAGGAATTATCCTCTCATAATAAGACCCTTGTGTGAGGTACACAAGGGTTCTAAACGCTGACAGAGAGATTGTAAAGCATCTTGAGTTGATTGTAGGATAATAATGTCCATCTCTAAAGGACATGTGGTGATTTTTAAATGTCCAACTATTTTGATGCATGTATAACCCAGACTAAATTTAGTAGCACAGTTCTTCTTCTCTCTCTGTCTCTCTCTGTCTCTCACATGTTGGAATTTGAATGGGAGACTGATGACATAGCTCTAAAATGAGTTAATGTTCAGATGTTGGAATTATGCAAAAGGCCAGCAGTATTTGACATGCTGATAAATATAAGTAATGCTACAACAAATAATAACTTCAGCTGAGGTCATACAAGAGTTTATTCCGCTAGTCTGTAAGCAATATGTTCCCTTAATATACATATTTGAGTATTCCATCTGTCAAAGCACGTACTCCCTGTGATCACAATCTTTAAAATATATAAATTTTCATTCCTGATAAAGAACAAGCAACCATTACTCAATGTTAGCAAGTTTGACAAACAGCACTCCAAATTTGGCCAACAGGTAGGTAATTAGTTAACAAGTACAAAAAGTGACAAATAGTAAATAGTTTCTAGTCCAGTTTTCATACTGATATGATGTAGAGATGGGGCTGCTTGCAGTAATGGACACTCTGCTTAGATCTGTGGAGGTAGGTCAAATGCCAGTATTTTAGGCTTTGCTTATTTGCTGTTAGTTGTTTCTGGAGTCATGGAGTATGGAGTCCTAACTTGTTTTTTCCATGTGTATCAATCTCTCCAGGATACATGGATCTAACATATGTTGCTATTTTCATTTTAAAATAATCAGTTCACTGAAAGCAATAAAGGTTAGAGAGAAAAAAATTCCTTGTCTTTCTTTAGTCTAGTAACTCACAGCGTTTTTTGTGCATGTGCCTGTTAACTTGTACTTAAAGTAAGAAATAGTGACTAACTGAATCCATATCCTGTTTTTTCAAAGAGGGAATATACTTTTTAAACTTCTCTCTTTCCTGCTATGAAGATGCGTATTTCTATTGATGTTCCCTGAGTCTTCATGCTATATTTTGTAACAGTTTAGTGCTTGGTGAATAAAATGTGTGTAATGTTTATAGACATTTCAGACAATTTAAGAGCATTAGTTCAGCAAATTATCAATCTGATATTTCTTAGCTCAAAAAAGAAAATGAACATTGGAGATATATATATTAGTAAAGCCTCCAAAATGATGGTCAGCTTTCATCCCTTGTGTAGCTCTGTTGACTCAATGGAGTTACACTAAAGATGAATTTACTCTTTTATGTTTTAAATCCAGTGTGAGATGTCAACAGTCTCCTTCATTTGTTTTCTTTCACCTCCCCACCAACAGCTTTCTCACAGTCTGACTGTTTCCTTCCTAATTTTACATTTTCTCTTTCAAATGTCTCCACATCCCAGAACATAGTGTAGGAGTGTAACAAAGAGTAGACACGAGGGTAAATACCATGCTGGGAAAGCCCCTTGACTGCTGCTGATGCTGGTGTGCTACTGCCCCTAGACCAGGGCTGCAAGGGACTGCAATGGGGTCTGTGGAGCCCTGGCCCAGCCTGTTGCCAGTGGTGGGTCCACTCGCTCCTCGGGACAGATGGTGAGGAAGGGCCTCGGGCTGTGATGCCGGGAGAAGGATAGGGTCCCTTGCAACTCGCCTGCTGCTTCCCTGCCATACTAGGTGCTAGCCCCACTCCACATCTTCCTTGCTCCTCCTTCCCTCCTGCCTGCCTTCCCTCCTTCAGGGATACTGCAATACTTCTTTTCCTCTGCTTCCCTGCCAGACTGCTCCCTACCCCACACTAAATAATAACCCTCACTAAAGGAGCTATTTCAAGTACATTTATATATTACTTTATAATGTAGATCAGTAATATCCTCAGATACTGAGGATCATGGGGAAAACTTTTGTGCATGTGCGTGTGTGTGTCTGTCTATCTAGATACATAATCTATATCTATAAATTATAAAGTGCCATATATATAAAATGTATATATAGTATATAGATTTGCATCTCCCACACTTTTACACACGTATATTTATATGTGTAGCCAACTTCTATGTATTTTTGAATTGGTACAGATGTACTGAAGTTGATGGGACAGCATTGATTTATACTGATCCATGTTGTTTAAACACCTTCAATATAATCTGAACTAGTTCAACTAGTTTTTTCATTGGTAGAACTCCACTGACTACAGTGGAATTGTTTCTGGTTTGCAGCAGTATCAGTGAAGGAAGAGCCAGCCCCAGAATCTGGGTACTGCCATCCTCCTGTATAACCAAGTATGTAAAACCACATGCAATTGGTCCATCAGCAGTCAAACAGTATAGCATATCTTCATTATAAGAAAATGGTTTCACTTTCTGGTACAGTGACTCTCTTGAGATTTGAATTTTTATTGGGCAGTTTTTGAGGATGAGCTAGCCAGCAGACTGATACCAAATTAGGTGGACTGTCTCTGAAGCCTGTAGGAACACTTTTTTTCAATCCTGGAATTAGCTATTACCATGGAAGTCTGCCAAGTGAAAAAAAACACTTTGTCTTGGAACATGTCGTGCTATTCTGTAACACAGTTTACATTTGATTGTTTTGTGTCTGACTGCTTTTTCCATAGGTGGTACATTGTCCTTTATTAACAAACAAAATGCTGTGTAGTACTGTAGGTGATTAGTTCTGCAGGTATGAGGGATTATGAAGAATCATTGCAGAAAGCATTGCATAATGCAAAATCATTATGGCAGCTTTTCTTGTACTTGGCCCTTTAAGCTTCTTCGATAAGCCCTTCTGAATATATATTTTATTCTATCACCCTATTATTGTATGTGGTTATTCCCCACCTCCTGCTTTGAAACCATAGCTGCCTCTCTGCTGCTTATCTGAAGAAGAGGGGGAAGAAATCCACTTTAATGACTTCTTTTTGTGCTTTGACAGCAGACGGCAATTATGAAACATTTAACTTCCTAAGTGCGACTTCGTTGACAATACTTGTCCTAGTGCTTGCGCTGCTTGCAAAGTGCCAGCAGAAGCAGCAAGGAGGTCCTTGCTATTGACAGTGCTCTTATTGAGTTCCAACCCTCCCTCCTAAAATAATCTCTTTAGATTTGTTCCATAATTGTTCATGTGAGCATTTAAAGCTGTATATCAAAGTTGTGCTCTCTCTTTAGAGAAACGAGTTCCTTCAGCCCTTGTTATATTTTTGCATGAATGGCAAAGAGTTCGAACCGTCATGAAACCATCCTCTATCACTTTTTGCTTTTATTTTGTATACCTGCGTGTGTCTGCCTGTGTTTCTTCATTTTTTTCTTTGCTTTTCTCTGCTTCTGTTTTATACCTTTCAGTAGAATCCATAATTCAAGCTACATTATAATGCTAAATTACAACATGGGTAATTTACTGTTTGTCTGAACAGTGAGACCCTGGCAGTTTATTAGGAGCTAACTGCTTGTGTTTTTTCCCTCTTCTCCATACATATTTTTGCAGATTCTTAGCCAGTATTTTATCATAAAGACAAGTCTCAGTCCAAGGGCTTTCATTTTCTCTGTTTTGTGTTTTGCATAGCCCAATATACCATTTTGTTACTGCTATATTACATAAAAATAGTGTAGTGCCCCTTCACAACTAGTTGAAGGTTTCTCAGAATGCAAAGTGGAGCAGAGATCTCTGTATTAATGACAATCATTCCAGGCCCTGGGAATTTTTTTTTTCCTATAGCAGTGGTACACAAGTGTCTTGTGATAGAAGAGGCATGCAAGTGACAGAAAGGGGTAAGGAGAATGAATGAGCACCTTTTTGAAAAATTGATTTTATCATTTTAGTATCTTTGCTTTATTCTGAGCTAGCACTCAGAATCTAATAGCCATTTGTTATAAGACATATCACTGTAAAAGAGATGAAGTATGGCTATGTGGGAATTCTACCAACTGCAATTTAGTTGTTGTGGCATTTATACCGTTTATGAAAATTTGTATAATATTTTCCTCTCCATTCTACATTTTTTTTAGAAAATTACAATGCTTTAAGTGTTCTTGGGATAAAGAGAAGACTTCAGTTTCTAGGCTGTCAGATACTTTCTGCAGGGAACAAATTGGTCTTTACTTCTAACTATTGATGGAAATATCATCCAAATAATAATGTTATTAGCAAGACTGCTATCTTGCAACTCTTCTACTGTCACAAATGTCCAAGGGTTCTGCTTGATTATGCCAGGTTTTGAGAGACCTAGTCTATCTAGCATTTTTTATTTCCTTGTAAAGCTAAAAAATTACAGCTCAAAAAATAGAAGTCAATAAATTGATTGAGCACAGGCATTTCCTAGAGAAATTTAAAAAGAAACATTTTGAAATAAAATTTATGTAAAATATACCCGGTTGCTTAATTAACCTAGTGTACTTTCATTTTAAGTGCTTTTCTTTTCTCCCTAATCTCTACCTCCCTACACACCCCCATTGTTGCTGGCATGTAGAGCCCATCATTTCTAGATTGTCCATGCAAATCTAGCCAGGAAAAAAACATGTTGGTAGATAGGTGTGAGGATGCTTTTACTGTAGCTATATCTGTCCTATGAATAAAAAGAGAACTTCTATCTCCAGGGATACAAGCATATAAATTGTTTTCACCTAAATAGCATTGTTTAATTTTTGAATGCACTGGATGTATAATACTTATCTGTCTTTCCATCTTAAAATAAAATAGAAACCTACTGACTACACACTGGGCACATCTACACATGTTTTTATGTGTGCCTAAATTTAATGCTCGTTAGCCTAATGAGCATTAAAGTGATTTAGGTGCATGTCCACATGTGCACTTGCTAATGTGCATTAACGCAGGTGTGTGGACTGACTTGGGACTAAGGTTAGCGCGTCTACATGTTTGTTAATGCGATTTAACTATTCACGCATAAATATCTGCTTTATGCAGGTATCAAATTTAGGCTTAAATAGCCATAAATTGTTATTTTTAAGGTGTATTAAGGATGTCCATGTGTAGACTAAGTCAGGTTAATATGCATTAAATGCACACATGTTGACACACCCTGTACTTGAAATTTGCAACCTCACGTGTTTAATTCAGATTCTTTTTTATAAGCTTTAGAACAGAAAATGGGAAATGGTGGTAGCAGCAGTGCACTGACTAAAGAATGGAATTTTTCCTATTTTAAATGCAGCTACTTTGAACTGGAAAGCAGTGGCCTGAGGGATGAGATTAGATATCACTACAGATTTAATGGGAAGTCACGGACAGAGGTGTTCCCATACCGGATGGCAGATGGACAGTGGCACAAGATTGCACTCTCACTTAGTGCATCCCACCTCCTGCTTCATGTGGATTGCAACAGGTAAGAAAAAAACAAGATTCCATAAAAGAAGAAAAATGTTGGTAGAAGTTTGAAAGTGACCAAATGCAAATCTTACTCCTTCTTAGAGTAAGAAAGAAAACAAAGCTTTAAAATGAAACAATACACTCTGATTAGGAACCAGTCTACAAAAGGTTGATTGCTGATTGGGCAGTATTAAGTATACCTTGGTGTACTGTAGATGCTGCGGGATGTTATATTCAGCTGTGATTATGTTTGTGTGATATATTGTTGGGCAGTCTGTTCTGTCTATAAAGTGTTTCACTTAGCCTGCCCTGAAACTTGTTGCTTTGATCCTTTCTTTTAAAAGCTCTGAGGTGGGAGAGAATGCAGATTGCCAGCATTAAGCACAACACAACACAACAAAACAAAACAAAACAAAACAAAAACTACTAATCCAAGACCTGCCTACACATGGAATTTGATTGTGCAGTATACTGAATCTCTCAGTTCTCATTTCAGTCTGTGAAGAACTGAGAAGCTAAGCACAACACAGGATCTGACCCTTGAAAAGGATTCTGAGTAAAAGAAAAACTGTTAGAACCCATCTTGCTTTGTCTTTGACTAAGAGCAGAATCAACCTCTGAAAGCACCTTTTTTTTGTTTTTTTTCAACTGTTGTGGCATTTAGGTAGTATAGGGCAATATATAGATCTATTATTTCCTTTATGTTTTTCATTTCATTTGAGGAATGAGAACTTCATTATGGGGTATGTGATTTTTGGCAGAATTATAAAATGTCATTTTTTGCAAAAGGATATTAGAGGAATGTAATGAAAACTGTTGAATGCAGAAAGTGAAAAAACATTCACTAAGGCAAAGCTGACCCAAAATTTTGGACTTCAGAAAATACAGGATGCTTAGAATAGTTTAGGTAAGATCTGGAAAGGCACTATACACACTTAAAAGCCTACACTTTAGGCACTTAAATGCAAAAATTAATCTAGGAATCTCTCTACTCAGCAATCCCAAATCCTAGAAGCACCTAAATTAATTTAATATGGCTTGACCTAGGCCCCTGAAATTAGACTCCCACACAAGTTCAAGAGCATCCTTGTCTGAGGAGCTAGATGCCTAACTCCTTTCTGAGCTCCATTGCGATCCAGATGTGAGGCAGTGGTGCTTAAACTCTAACAGGTTTCTAGAGAGGCCTAATCTGTTTGGTGTTCTTGGAGCTCATTCAACACACACCAGCAGCATAAAGTGAAGTAGCTACACTCACTTTCATGGAAAAGCATGGAAGAGGAGAACTGAGAAGGTTGTATTGTTACTGCCCACATTTTCTGTAGTAGCTTAGTAGTTAGAGCAATTACCCAGTGTCAGGAATCTTAATGGTAAATTCTGATTGGCCAGCTAGTTTGGATTAGTCAGGCTACACCTATGCATTATCTGGTTGGCCTGGGAATAGTAGCAGGTCCAATACATAAGCCAACCCGTGGGAGCTGAACACAGACTACTCAAATTTGCATTACTGAATGTGACTGATGCCTTGCCTCCTTGTTCCTGATCTCCAACTCCTGGCTTCAGACTTTTGGGTCATTCATGATGTCTACATCTGGATCAAACTCACCTCTTTCAATTTCAGCTGGACTTCAGTGTCTACACATCTCAACCAAGAAGAGGAAGGTCTAGAGTCAGGGACCTCTTCAGTCTCAGAAGATTCAAACTCACATGTCTCACTTCTTAGAGACTGCCCTGACCACCACAGTCATCTCTTTTGTTGAAAAGTGCTCACTGTGTGGAAAGAGGTATAAGAACCAGGGGAATAAAAAGAGAGGAAACAGGAAGGAGTATATTTCTGTAAACTGGGGTTATGATACTCAGCTGGTAGGAGATATAGTATGTGCTTTTTAGGTCCTGATCTCAGGTAAGGAGAGCCTTAATATGGACCCCAAGTGGATGGAGGCACATAATGTGGTGGGAGTTCAGTGCTTACTGTTTTGTATTGGCTAGCTCTAGGTATTGTGCACTCTTTGAATTGCCCTTTGGAGGCACCTAGCTCTTCCCCTTCACAGTATGGGACACCTAGGTCCCCAACTCTGTCTTTGGTTTACCTTGCAGGTATTAGGTAGTTAATTTTTGTGTGTCAGTGTCAAAATTGGAAGTGTCTGCAATATGTCTCTGGATCTTGCTCTTAATCTCATTCTAACACTAAAATAGGAATTATAATATATTTTTATTTTAATCTTCCTGGTTTGTTTTGCTGATTTGTGGTAACCATGGAAATAGACACCATTGATAAGCAAATAACATACATTTCTATTTCCCAAGCTTCATGAAGACTTTTGGAACTAGAGACTTATTAGCCGCTGAGGTGATTTGTTTATTCTGTGACATAAGGAATAGCAAGTGGGTAGTAGGAAGATATTTGGGGAATACTTCCCCTGGCCCTTGTACATGGATTGAGGGGAAGAAGTTATAAGGAACATCCCTCTAGATATACAGCCTGTCCCAGTAGGGGCATAGAGGAACCAGGAATTGTGGCCAGGGCCTTACCCTTTCTAAATCAGCAGGTATGGCTGAAAAGATAGACAGGAGGGAAGGCTAGCAAATGATGTAGCTTACAAACACCCCATAGCAGGTGTCATTAGAAAGGATTATGTTTTTTAGAGCATCCCCTGGGGTTGTGCAGCCCAGAACTGCTTGCAGTGTAGAGCCAGAGCTAAACAACTCTGGCTCTATACTTATATATACTCCTGTACTTAGTCTATCTCCAATGGAAAGTAATGGGAGTAACTTTTCAAGCCTGGCTTGAGGGCAGATCATTGTAGGAGTTTAAATTAAAAAAAAAAATCAGAAGATTTTAAGTCCCTGGCTCAGCTGCAGCATCTCAATTCAGTTAATTAGAGTTTTCTCCAAGTGTTGGCATGTACAGTTTGCTTTATATGTTAACCCCTACACCTTTGCATTCAAAGAAAGAATCAACATCTTTCTTATTGCACCAGTGTCTCCTGCTGACACTTAAATTTCATAAAGATGTGAAAGTGATCTGTTGTGCCTAAAGAAAGGGCATGTCAGAAAAGGGTACTGTCAAGAACTGCCAAATAATCTGAGCCCTCCTAATCTTCAGTGAGAGGAAAACTGCAGTTGAAAGTACACACAGAATCCAATATTAGGGAGGGTAGATTTTACATATAATTTTCACCGTTTTAGGATAGCTTAGTGTCACAGGCTTTCAGCTGAGTTCAGAATGCTTAATGAGAAGCAGTGCCTCTACAGACTTAATTGAACAAATTAAGTCACAGGAGAAGAGAAGGCTATTTTAGTCAATAGATTCATGCTTTCTGCTTCCTCTGGATTTTTGTGCTGCTCTCCCTGCTGCAATCATTCAGTTCTGCCTAACAACATGCTCAAGATGTATATTAAATTAAATATATTCTAGCCAAGAGAACCAAAATTAACTTTTCTGATCAATCCATAACCTAATTTTCAATGGGTTTGCAACACTGGATCCATTTTTGTGTGTGCAATTTTGTACAAGCGTCCCCCATTTCCCTCATATATGTGCTCTTTTGATGCATTGATAGCTTTGAACACCTTGAAAATCCACACAGAGGGCTAATAGTATTTAAATGTACAAAGCTATCATCGTTTGAACATGCAGATGTTAAACATCTCACTTGCTCATGTAGGTGTTAGTTCATTAAAAGTACATGAGAAGAGCTCTGTACAATTGTGTATTATGAGTGCATGTGCAGTTAGGGTCTGAAAATCAGCTTCCTAATTTGCTCCAAGATTTGGCTACATATCCATAGTTAGTTCCTGGGAAGGCTGGAGAAGGGACCAGAAAGTAACAATCTCCAATCCTTGTTTGTGTCTTCTACAACTCTTTCATCCTCACATTGACTCATAGCATCAGGAAGGATATGGAGAAGCTTGAGAGAGTCCAGAGGAGAGACACTTGTATGATCCAAGGCTTGAAGGGAAGGCTGTACAAGGAGAGGCTGAAGAACTTGACACCCTTCAGAGAAGGCTCAGTGGGGACTTGGTGATAGCCTACAATTACATGAGGGGTACATCAGGACCTGGGAGAACAGCTGTTCACCAGAGCTCCCCAAGGGATAACAAGGTCTTATGGCCATAAACTCCAGGAAGGCTGATTTAGATTAGACATAAGAAAAAAATTCTTTACAGTGCATGTGTCCAGGGTCTGGAACGAACTTCCCCCAGAGGTGGTTCAAGCACTTACTCTGGACTCTTTCAAAAAACAGGTGGAAGGTACTTGAAAATTAGTGAAGGTTTTCCTTCCTTTTAAGTGTCTTTTTAAACATGTTATAGTTTGATTCCACTAATGAGGTGAATATAGCATGGTGGGTAAGGCTAATACATTAAAAGAGACACATTTTCCCAAACATGTCATTTGAACAGCTGATCTTCCCATATTCTAATTGCTCTTTTTGATGCTCTTTTGAGACTGGGGATCAGAAGCAGGAGCTTTATGCTGCTTTATGGAGCTTTATGGTGGTGTTCTGAGGTGCTGTGACAGGTAGAGAAACTGAATGAAAGAGAGGTACCTGCTGATATGCCTTTAACATTTTAATAAAGTTTTAAAAGTGTTTTAGAAGATGAAAAAGCTGCATAAATTATAAATATATAACCAGTGCAAAAAGTGTAAGCTTCTTACAGCATTATCTCTTTTTCACATTCTTCATTGCTAATATTGTGTACATTGTGGCATGAAAATGACATTTTTACTAGTGAGGCAAGGATTTTTGTAGGTGACGTAGACATGCTTTTGGGCACTACTAAACCCTTCCTCAGTTTTCAGTATTTTTTTTTTAAGTAAATTCTGACAGAGCCTTTTAATTTCTCTCTCCATATCATACCACTTATTCTGAGGCATTTGCTTGATTAGCAGTATATTGCCTCCAGTTTATGGTATTCGTTTTTGTTTCAATTGTAGGTATGCCGTATCTTGATTTTTCAAAACTGTTTTCTGCCTGCTTGGTATTTCTGAAATCTTTTTAGTTATATAATCTGCATAATTAATTTAAGGAGCTAGGGAAATGATAAATTGCAAGGACTTATTCTTTCCCCCCTTCTCTCTTGGAGACCAGCCTTGACTGTAGAGTTTCTAAAGTTGTTCACAGAGGATTCCCAGTGGGCCTTCAGTGGTAAAGGATTGATAGATATAGTGAAACAGTTCCACTAGGACGACCCCTCTTATCTTTTAACATCCTTCAGTAGATTATGGTCAGAGGCACAAGAGTTGTGACACAGTTGAACTATTAGAAAGTTCTCCACCTGCATTCTGCTGGGTATTTATGGCCAGTTTACCTTGGTGGTGCAAAGGGGTCATAGCCTGGACTGCACTGTCCAGTGCCACATTGCACTTAAATTGTACTTGTACAGGCATTCCCCTTAACATGAGCAAGCTTACTAAGTACAATGTATCTGGGTACCCTGTCCACTATCTCAAAACCAATAAAAGGAAAAACATTATATTTGAGAGAGAAAAAGAGAAGGAAAAAGGGTCTGATGGAAAGAAGAATTAGAATGAGCCTGATGTATTTATTATCTTTTTTCAAAGTTATGGCTTTGGAGCAGTTAGAAATTATATTAAGAGATATTTAGTGATAATTTATATAAATAGAGTAATATAAATTACAAACTGTGAACCATGTAAACAGCCCATCCAAGGAGGCAAAGTAGGGCTGTTCACCAGTCCCATAATCGTACAAGTTCACACTTGCCTGAATTATATTCCTTTCCTTGAGGATTTCTGTCAGCAGCTACAATGGGGAGGAGACAGTGCACTGGGAAATTCATGCTTTCTTGTTTAAAAAAAATGCCAGAGTGCATTTTTATTAGAAATACAACCTGTGGTTTTGAGGGGTATTCTTGGTTACTGACTTTAATTTTGGAGGAAAGCAGAACAGAAAAAAATATAACTTGAGCTGACTAAGAAGCAAGTTCCATTGATAAAATGTTGGTTGCTTTTTTATGCTTCTCTTACTGGAGCAGAGAATCAGGGAATAAAATATGCATGAGCAATGAGAAAATTTTAATTGAAAAAAACCCCCATCATCCACATACAAGAATCCAAATGCTCTGGGTTCTTTAAAGTAAGATCTTTAGTATACTGGCTGTCATTCAAGACCATCTACTTTTCTGAAGAAAAAATCTTTTTTGGCTACTTTTATATTTACATTTTTAACTAATATTTTAATAAGGTTTGGGATTTGTTTGAAGGATCAGATCCATTGCCTGCTGTATAAAATTATGGTTTAGAAGAATGTGGGGTGGGGTGTCTTGTCCTTGAAGACTCCCCCCAGATGTGTGATAGGAGCTGTTCAAGAGGAGGTTACTGGAGTAGAATGCTTCATATTGTGCAGGCTGGTCATACTAGATTTCTGGCTTAGTTTAAAGCCATATTTTTTCCCACAGCCACTGAATGTCCCTTGAATGTGTCATGAAGATTCTAAACTTCAGAATGAAAAATATCTCCAGATAACATAGCATGTCAGTTGCTGTTGCATCTGTGAAATTATAATAATTGTAGTCAGGCAACAGGAGGATGTTTATATTGCATCCAATGCGGCTCCATTACCTTGAGAGTGATTTTTACTTTTTAACCTATACATACACAGCACTGGCTAACACTTTGACAAAGGAAGAATGATCTTATGTTTAAGACAGAAGACTGGGAGACTGTAAATCTTAGTTCTGTCCTTGTTTCTGCCAGAGACTTGCTGTGTGATTCTGGGCAATAAGTTAATTGCTTTCTTTTTCAGTGTTCCTCTCAAAAATAAGGTCTATAAAATTTGCTTCACAAATAGGATGGGAAGAGCAGGAGTCTATTGAGATTCTGGGGTATTGTACTTCAGAGTAAACATTACAGGAAAACCATAAAATAATCCATAAATAGCTGCTTTTTCCCAGCAAATATTGGCAGCCCCTATTACTCTTTTTAAAGTAAGTAACTGCATAGGGACATCAAGGAAACTGAATCTGCTTCCTCATAGAAATTGGCTAGCATACATAAGGCACTGGGATGGAGAGGAAAGATATTTCCCATCTTTCTGGGTGTCAGAGTGCAGAAGAATTTGGGGCCAATTGCTTTTTTGGGTTAAGTCTGTTCCCATTGAAGTCAGTTGGAATTTTGTCATCAGTGGGAACAAAAGTAGGCCTTAAAACTTTTAAGAAGTCTTAAATTAAAACTTGGCTCTTTGTCTGCCTACTTGTAGGAAAAAGGTCTGAAGAGTTCCAGAGTTTGGTAGCTTCAGAGCTTAACTTTTGCTGAATAAAGATTTAGCAATTTATTTTTAGACTTAGTGATTTGCTGTGCTTTTTGGGGAATTGAAAACATTGATAGACAGATGCATGACTTTAGTAGGATAGGAATAATATTGTGTTATGCTTTAGTGTAACTTCATGTATTCATCCTGTTTGTATGCCACTGGTAAGCCAGAGAGAAGATGCATAATGGTAGAGGAAATAACCTTAAATTAAGAGTGACAAGTCTCACATGAGTTATTCGGTTACTTCCTACAGTGTGGAAGTAGATGTATTACCCCAATCTCAATATTATGAATTTGCTTTTTACATTGTTGCAATAGGTATTTAGATGTAGTTATAGCAAAAAGATAAACCCTTATAGCAGAGGTGTTTAGTTAATTCAGGATTCTGCTGCAAATTTAACATAGATGGTGAAATATAGTGGTGGTGGGAATTTTTTGCAGGAAATCTTCTATTGTTTCCTGTTTCCATATTCCATTCGCGTGAGGAGCTAAGGGCATCTGTGAGATAGGAAGGAGTTTGGGAAACTTTGAGAATCAATGCAGACCACAGAAAAACTTAGTTTTTTATTTAAAGATTGTAAGACCAATTATCTCAGATAAGGCAGAAGTATAAATGTGGGTCCAAAAAGAAGGGGGTATTTGTAGACAGGCAGAAGGCAGGGCAGGGTGACACAGAATAACTTGTATAGAGAGGCATAAACTTCCATAGGCAAGTCTACTTCCTTATCAGATGCTAATAGGCTGTTGCCACCAGGCTTTGCCTCAGTGTGACTTCAGGCTGACATGGCTAACTACTACTTTGTTTGTAGAGTATTTGCTAGGCTGTGGAATTTAGTTATAAAAGATCATATAGTCCAATTTAAAATAGAGTAATTTTGTGTTAGTCTTATTCATAAAAATGTTGGACTTGAGCCCAAACAGTAGATATAAATACCTTTGAACTGTTCAAAACTTGACTCTAGATCCAGTTTTCCATTTGCAAATGCTTCTTTATCTGTCTTGGGTAGCTGAGCCTCCTACACGTTGGGATATGGTAAAGCTGATTTTGACACAGGTATAAAGAAAGAATACATCTACTTAGTGTGTCCAGCTTTCCTCTGTTCCTTCCTTCCCTGATGTTCAAGAGGAAATAGTGATTTTAAATGGTTCAGGTTCTGGTTGCCTGAAAAGGGGGATAATTTTTAAGAGGGTGATATTTGGTGCTTTCTAGAAATCAGGATGCCTTAGCATGCCTCCAGGTTGAGCACACCAAAATTGAGGCACCCAAAATCCACTAGATAAATTGCTGGTTATGCTTTTGAAAACTAAAAAGTATGCATCTAACTTTAATGGGGGTCTATCACTACAGTACATGAGCACCTAGCAAATATTAATGAATTCACTCTCACCATACCCATCTGAGTCAGGGAAATATCATTATCCCTACATTATGATTAGGGAACTGAGGCACAGAGAGAACTGCATATATTGCCTGGGATGAGACAGGTAGTTTTTTGAGAGGGTAGGGAGTTGACTCTGGTATTCAGTGGAGTTGCACGTTCATAAAACTGGGAACAATGAGAACAGTATCAAGTCTAGGGAAATCCAGATCCAAATTCTGTAACTTGAGCTCAACTTTCATTTCAGCTAAAGATGCCAGTTAAGGAAGTGATAAGGGTAACCTAATCTCATGCTTCAAGTAATGAGAAGATTGCCACAGGGGTTAGGAAAAAAATCTTTCTCTATGGACACATTGCTCAGTGCATTATGCTATTTTTATTTTTAATGAAGCATCAGGTATTGGCCGCTGCTGTAGGTAAGAATCCTAGATTTTATGAAGCATTGGTCTGATCTGGTATTGCTAATCTAATGTTCCTTTGTACCAGCAGGAAGAGAAGTGTAGTAGCTTGACTTTGAGTGCAAAAGCAAAATAAAATGCTATTTCTATTTCTATAAGTTGTCTTTATAGTTGAAATCAGTCAGGGAAGGAGGATTCAAGGAAAATATATAGCTATTAATGGGTTTGTTTTGCAATTTTAGTGTCTTTCAGCACACAAAAATGAAAGGATTTAAAAATATATAACAAAATCAGATCAATATAATGTAGAAAAGTGTCAATAAAAATACATTTTCTGTTCTATCAAAACTTTTTCCTGTCAACTTATCCATTTATCTGCAGCATGAGTGGCTAGATATGTGTTGCACTAGCTCTGGGGAGAAATCTTGACCCTAGTGAGGTCAGTGGGAGAACACTCATTGACTTCAGTGGAGTCAGGATTTCACGTCTGGGGTCTTTCAGATGGAGAGAAAAATGAATTCCAGTTCTGTGGAAATTCCATTCTTTCCGTCTCTCTGCATGTTTGTCTTTACTGACACTTAATTCTGAAACAAATGAACCAGCTGTTTGTGTGGGGTGTTTGTGTTTATATATGTTTAAATAATTCTATATAACATAGTAATTGCCAATGAGCATTTAGGGAGAGCACATAAAATACCCTGGGAAAAATTTGTTGAGGATTATTTTGCATATGGTGGGTGCATCCACAGATGCAAGCATGTGCGCTTGCAGCAGCTCAAATAGAAGCAGTGCAAATTTGAGCTGGGGCTTTTTGCCTCAGTGCATGTGCTCAGACATGCACTTTGTTGTGGAGTAAATTGTGCCACTTGGGACAAAATAACCCTGCCTTGCTCCTCCCAGATCTTTAGCCAGGGGGAGCTAGAGCCCAGGGCCAGCACCTGTGCTGTTCCCGGCCATATAAAAAGCTGTCCTAGCAAGTAGCTCAGGCCAGCTAGCTCTCAGGAGCTTCTAGGGTCCAGCCAATTGGTACCGGGGGTTACTACCCTTTGTGCCAGCTGGACTGCTGAAGCAGCCCTGAGAGTTCCCTGCATTCTCTACCCACTGCAGCAGTCTGGCAGTGGGGGCGGCTGCCTGGCTGTGACCTGCTGTGCACCTGCCAGACCCCGATCGGGACTGCACAGCCAGTAAAGGCATCTGCCCCTCTGGGCCAGCTGCCAGTGGGCTGTGGTTGTAGGGTTGGCCTCTGTGCAACATTGCTGTTATGTGTGCCCCCTGCTTGGCCATTTGGGCAGCTATTGCCCGGAAGATGTTCCGGGTATGGTGGCCTGCTTTGAACTGTCAGAGTATGTCCTCCTGGCCCCAACTGGCCAGGAGGTCAGCCACAGACAGCTGGGTCCAAGGTGCCAGCTCTGAGCAGGCAGGCTCCTGCCACTAGCCTTCCTAGCAGGAATTTTGGTGTTTCCTATTGGAAAACTGAAAATTTCCTGATAAAAAAAATCCCAAAGCCACTCTGTAAAATAACCCAAAACCCATGTTCCTCCACAAGTAAAAGAAAAGACCACTATAAAGAGAGAGACACACACACATAGAAAGCGATCAGTTGGACAATGTTTTATTGATATGTCTACAGTGTTAAGCAGGTCTCTTATCATAATAATAAAGTGAACTCTATATGTTTCATGAATTCATGAATATATAGTTTGCTGCCCCCCCTCAGGGGCCATGACCCCCACACAAGGGCTACAGCCCTCCCCCAACAGGGTGTTTAACCCCCCAACAGGGGATTTGGTCCCCACACAAGGGGTATGGCTGCCAACAGGGGATCAGCCCCCACACAAGGGCTATGGCCACCCAACAGGGGACAAATGGCCCCCTCAGGGGCTACCACTCCCCCTGCAAGGCCCACATGCCCCACCCTGGCCCCCTGATTGCTGCTCCACCTTGTCCCATCCACCACCAGCTGCTGCAGGCACCATCACTTTAAAAAAAATCCAGAAACCCCCCCTCAGAAAAAACCGGAAAAAAACCCTCTGCTTACCTTAGAAAGGAAGGGGGGACCTCCAGGGCCTCCTGGCAGAACCCCCTGGGCAGCACAGGACAGTAGGGGGAAAGGAAGGCCCAGGCTGGGGCTGCTGGGTCTGTCCCTCTGCCCTGCACTGTGCGGGTGCGGCCCCAGTCAGCCAGACGGCAGTTGGAGCTCGGAAGTGCTGGGGTTTTTTGTTTTTGTTTTTTTTTTAGCTATGGGGCAGGGATTGGGAGGAGGCTTGGGGGAATGGGGAAGGGGCCATGCAGGGCAGGGGTTGGGGGCCTTGTGGGGGCTGGCAGGGGGTGAAGTTGGGCAGGGCAGGTGTCGGGGGCCTCAGAGGGGCTGGCAGGGGGAGGGGCCGGGCAGGGCAGGGGGAGGGGGGCTGGGGGAGTGGGTGGGGCTGGTGGGGGTCCCTCCCATGGTCCCCTCCCCCCCCCTCTAGTCCCCCAACCCCTTCCTCACCAGCACCAGAGCCCTGGTGCTGAACATGTGGCCTGGCCACGTGCTTAGTGCTTCAGCACTAGGGCGAGGGGCCAACCACAGAGACACTCTGGCAGATGGAGCGTCTCTGTGGAGGACCCAGCCTCCGGTTGCCTCAGAGCATGGTTCGGGACTGTGCCCTGCTCCACTTTTTTAAACTTAAATTTTTTTAGACCCCTGGATATCCAGGGGTCTACTTTTCTCCCTGCACTGCAAACTTGCAGCACGGGGAACATTTTTTCAATCCTGCATGTGCCTCTTGCCCTGCTTCAGGGGTCTGAGGTGGGCAAGAGGCATGTGCACACTCGTCTGGACGCGCCCAGTGAGTGCATCCAGACAAGTGTGCATGAGTGGTGCTGCAGACCCATCTTTAGTGCTGCCTATCACATATGCTGCACATGTAAATGATCCCCTCCCTGCACTGCAAATTAGCAGTGCAGGGAGTTTTACCTTAAAAAAACCCAACAACCCTCCCCAAAAAACCAAAGCAAACAAACAAAAAGAAGCAGGGTGGCACATGTGGTGGCAGCCAGCTGAAACCAGAACCTGGTGAGCCTGATCTAAGCTCCAGCTACCAGATGGGCTCCTTGTTGCAGGATTGTCATGGCTGTAGCCCCTGGCAGCCCCCAGGACCCCAGGTGAAGATGCTGGTGTACACCAGGTGCTGGCCCCGGGTTCCCTTATCCCATTCAGGACAACATGCTGTGCTTAAGAGTGTGCATGCATAGACATTCACTGGGGACAAGTAGCAGTGGCATATATTGTGCCATTGCTGTTTTTCCCCAGGGAAATGCACGCTTCCATCCAGGGAGTATATACCCTAGGAATCCAGAACTAAACAAGTATTAAAGTAGTGTCTATAGAGAGAATAAATGGTTAATGGGAAAGCTCAGTTCTGTCTCTGGAGAGAGTTCTGTGTCACAGCACGGTGCTTCAACAGAGCTAATAAGAAGACTGACAGGAGCATGGGAGAAAATGCATCATGCTATGAAGCAGACTGTAGATCTTCAGCTTGTATTTGCCATCATTGTGTGAAAAGAATTAGACTGTAATATCAATGAGAGTATCCTTTGATTACAGTACATTATTAAGTGATGACATTACATTGTTCATAAGATGATTCTGTGACAAGGGGGTTAGCGTCTCAGAAGGTGATCTTTTGAAGCAAAATAGAGTTACTTACTGAGGATTTGATTGTCACTGGCCTGGCCTGTTTTATGTTAAATGTATTTTTTCATGGCATTGTGGCTATGTGTTGAAGAAATTGGTCCTGATTCTTCCCTGAGTTCTTCCCAGGCGGGCAAGCGTCTAGTGCAGTTGTGGTGGATAGTGTGGAGACAGAGTGATAGGGAGTGTGGCTATGTGTTGTGTGGCCTGGGGGGCCTTTTGTTTGCTAATACACAGGCTAAGTACAGACAGTCAAAAAGCTCGAGGCTGAATCAGTTCAGTCTTTGCAGATTAGTCTAAACTGCACATATTAAATTGAAACAGAAGTGAACAGACAAACTCTGATTCAGGAAATGCAGTCACATGCTTGCAGTGGCTTGGGCCTGAAGCTGGGGGGTGCTAAAGCATGGTTCTCTGGCTGTGTGTTCATTTACTTTTCCTGCTGCCCCAAGGTTTCTGGGATTTGCAGTCTAAAATCAGAGCAGCAGGACTCTGCAGGATTGCTTATCATGTCCTTTTCCTGCTTCCAGGTGCTTCTGGTATTTGTAATCCAGAGTTGCAGGCAGCAGTGAATTTGAGCAGGGGAAGGGCTGTTTAAGCCCCCTCCCTGGCCCCAAAACCCCAGCCAAAGTTTGCCTGGTGAGGGGCAGTTCTCCCCATAGACTGGGCTGCATCCTCAACTTGCCCCTCCCACCCATTTGTCAGCCAGCCCTCGTTGTTCCAGCTAGGGAGCAGAGGGGTGGGGAAGACAGCACAGCCCAGGCCAGGGCTGCAAAGCATGCTGAGATGCTGGGGGACTGTGATTTAACTTGAACCAAGGAAGGGGTCTGGAATAGAAGTTTCATAAAGTGGTTTGATTCAGATGAGTTAAGTCTGATACTACATTCAACCAGATCTGTTTTAAACCAGTTTTGGCCATTTTGGAACTGGTTTACATGCACTGATCTTCTGTTCTGTTACAAGTTTAAAAGAGTTTCTGATCACTTAAACTGGTTTATGTGTAACTTCTGTCCCTATCCCAGGTGTTTGGTCACTGCTGGTGTGACGTGTGGAGCATTTGGCTCCTAGGCACTTAAGAGCTGGACAGCTCTGTTCTAAAATATGCATACAGGTACTTGGCATATTTACAATGACTTCTTGTTTACCCTAGCATAAAGGAAGGAGAGTCTGGCCCAGGTTATTTTGTGGATGATCAGATTCCCAAGACAGGACTGCCCAACTGTCAGTCTGCAGGGAGTTAAGTTGTGGCCCCCAGGCTCCTGCCAAGCTACTGCTCTTCCCATTGTTCTGGCTGTAACTGCAGTTGAGGTCCCTGGGCTCCCCTTCTTCCTCCAGCTTTCACTGCCTGCCCCTCATCCCCAGGTGTGGGGCCGTGCAGCATGGCACCACTGGGAAAGCTTGGGTATATGGTGAGTGGGGGCGGGGAGAGTGCTCATGCAGTGTGCAGCCCTGATGTGGCCCATAGGTGTGAAGTTCTGCCTGATGTGGCCCACAGGGCATTGGACCCCCATCCACTTAGAAAGTGACCACCCCCTTTCTAGGATAGGCTATAGGTACTTGGAGCGAGACAACCAAATCCTATATACCACAGCCACATGCCAGAGAGCAAGATGTGCATTTAAACATTGTGGAAAGTCAGTTTCAAACTTGACATTACTCACTTTCATGTGTTTTATTGCAAACACAAAGCATAGTGTTATATTTTTCTGTGCCATGTTGATAAAAGGTGACTCTAATAGTGTTTGGATATTTTTGTTCCAGTGTTATTTTTGGTACATCGTCTGAGGCACAGATGCAGTGCTTCATCCCATTCACATGATTCATGCTCCTGACCCCATTACTTTAGTACTTTCCAGGGTATTATATGGCTGCTTTTTGTTTCATAGACATTTATACAGTCTTTTTTTCTGTCCATCCTTTTTCTACCTAGAGATTTCTTTTTTGGATTTTCTCGTTTCCCTTTTTAGAGGATTCTTGTATGTGTATCCTCCTTTATTTCTAGAATGTACCCCATATGCTCAGTTTCAGATTTATGGTATCTGGGATCTGGAATGTATTATGAAAGTCAACATATCTGCTGTTACTGAGAGAGCTTCTGAAGAGGTGACATTGCTAAGGTCAGCAATACAGTGACAATTTTTAATTTGCTTGATGATAATATGTAGCAGAAGTGATACAGTGATTTAAAACCTATTAAATTCAAAGGAACCTTTTCACTGCACTTTAGTACATAAGCCTTTTTCTGTACATTTTAGTCCAGTTTTAGGTTATAAGTAGAAGTGGATTTGAGCTTTATCTTCCATTTCCAGGTAAATCTGCATACACTGTAAAAAGAACAAAAGAAAACACTGCTATATGCTATTAGGTACATGAAGACCAATTTGTATTCTTGCTTACCAGGGGTCAATGACTACAGTAGCAGAAATGTTGCTGTTAAGATGGAGATGTGTTTACAAAGCTTGGTGAAAGGTGCTTGAGCCATATGGATCACAATTTTAGTTAGACACCTAACACCATATTAAGTTGAAACAGAATAATAGGTGCTCAGTTTATCTGGCAATTGGAGCACTTGGGCCAAAATCAGTAAGGAGACCTACATGGAGCTTGGGGTGCAAGCTCTGAATCTTGAATGGAAGCAGGCATTTCCCTGCAATTTCAGAATCCCTGATAGGGGAAGCACTTACAACACATTATTCACTTCTGTGTTTCCAATTGGGTATTTTAAGTGGCTTCTCATGCAGTATGGCTTTTTTTGGTCCCATTATTGGGTGTGTAAGTCTCCTCATGCATTCTATGAAGGAACCTAGTTGCTCAGCTTTTAAGTTGTGAATTCCATTAGGCATTGAGGGCATGCTTAGATTGAGGCAGTGGCATGCTGCAGCCAGGGTGGTGCCCAGCATACCCCATCTCCCTCCAAACTTGGCAAATCAGGCTGATTCTAGGCATCTCTCTGTAGCCGCACTTAAAATTGTAGTCTCTGGGATGCTTGAGAACAGTTACTGGGCATAACTCTGACACATAGCTTGACGTGTGTACTTCTGGATTCAAGTATGTAAGCAGTGGCAGGTGATAGGGATATAGTCAGGACTGTATTAATGGCAGAATGCTGACATCATGGTATAGACGTACCCATAGACAGCTACTTTCGTGCTGTAACCTCAGAATCAGAAGGGCCTGGAATCTGTTTCTGGATCTAGTCCAGGCATATTTCATTCTCTGTATTTTCCTGCAGTGGGTGTATCTATATGTGCAATTAATGGGAATCAATAAGCTCTGGAGCAGTTTGTGCTGAAGTAAACTATTCTCAGTCCCAGTGTGTACATGTGCACCTGGAACAGCAACAATATGAGTAGAGGCAGAGCAGTCTAGGCTGGCAGGGAGCACTGGGGGTAAGCCCTGGGTTCCAGGTAGTAATGTTGGGTGGCAGAGGAGCTGGCAGGGGCATGAGGGTACCAAAAGTGCATAACCTTGTGGCTAGGTAGCAGGCAGGAATCTGACCCCCAGCTGCCTGGGCTGACCGGGTGCAATTTATGTTCACAGTTTAATTGCAATGAATTACTCTGCCATAAGATACTACTATCCCCAACTGTACTATCTCACTATGGAGTTAATTAGTTTACTGCAGCCTAAGACTGCCTCACGTGTAGATAGCGAAGCTTTACTGTGTGGCTAATTAGTCTACTCTGCGGTAAAATGCATGTATAGAAGCACCCAGTGCATCTCATTCTGGTCATTGTACCAAGGCCTCTCACTTTCATGAAACCTCTGCTGTTCATATGAGCCTGGGTAAACAGCATAGAATCCCAGCTTAGGGATTTAGTTTTGGCTGTGTTCCTAGACATATGCACTGTTTGAGGCACTCCTAACACCTATGCGGGTCTTCAGACAGTGAGCCTACAGATATGCATTGCTGAAGAAATACTTCAAAAAGTGCTTAAAAAATTATTCTAAAAAAATGAGGAACATTTTTAAGTGTTTCCTTTTGAAACTCTTCCTGAAATGTTTGTACGCTCCAGCAGCATGTGACAGAGGTTGCTCAGTCATCCAGCATCCCACAGTGGTCTATCCTGCTTCATCCCCCTAGCCTTCTCTCTCTGATGGGTTGCCTGCCTTCTCTCTGCAACACAAAGCTTCCTTAGGGCAACTGAGCACACAGAATAGCATTTCTTGGCTGTCCATCCCACTCTTTCTAAACCCTCCATGTGTGATGAGGACCACTGCTGGATGCTGGAAAACTGAGCAGCCCTCTATTATGCGTCCTGGCTGGAGAGTATTCCCACTGCATGCCGATGTGGTAATTTTGAAGTGCTTCAGAAGGAGGGCATGGAGGATTGCCACACTTCTGTATGGCACTGAAGTGCTCCAAATTTGAATCAGAAAACAGAGGGTGTGTCTACACATGCATTAGATCTGGGAGCAGTTCACTTGTGAGTAAATGCTCCCAGACAGGTGTTTATGGATGTACGGAAGTGGGAGAAGAGTTGCTGCTAATGGCAGCAAACCGTTCTTGATTCCTGGGGATCTGCAGTGGGCCCCTGCTGCCACCAGTGGGGAGGTCTAGTCTTCCTTTGGGTTCTAGCTTAGGGGCTGGCAGGGAGCATCGGGCTAGGAGACAGCTGACTTTTGGCCAGGGCTGAGACATTGCTCCCTGCTCCTTGGGGGCTGCCTGCAGGGACAATGTTCCTCTCCCATTCCTGGTTCTCTGATCGGGGCAGGGGACTTGGAAAGAGCTGCAGGGGTGGGGAGGTTCCAGCCCCCTGCCCTGATCCACTGGGGTCTTGCTACTAGCTGCCCCACTGACAGATTGTGGCAGGGGGCTGAGACCTGCCCTAGCCCTGCCGCTTTTTCCAAGTACTATGCCTTGATTGCCCAATTGCAGGCAGCTCATGGGGTCAGGGAGGAATCTCTTGCCCCTTTGTGGCTGGCTGATCGGGAGCAGATTCTACATGAGCACTACTGTGCACTTAGTAATTGCAAGTAAATTTGCTACTTGTATTTATAGGTAGCAAATTTACTTGTGATTAGTGAGGTTTACTGTGCAGTAAGTGTGGCAGAAATGCCACCATGGGTGCCCCTCTCCAGAAATCTCTCCCTGTGTCAGCCTGAGAGGCTGCTGGTGAATCCCTCAGGGCAGGGATCTCA
>JAGPOW010000304.1:87051754-87083233 GCA_030014935.1 Caiman crocodilus
CCAAGGTGCACAGGGCCAGAAGTGAGTCCAGAGCCTTGGATGGTGGCAGCGGGAACCCCAGGCTAGCGGGTGTGCTCCAGGGAAGGGGTCAGCTGGACGGAGGCACCCCAAGGGAGGTACTCGGAGCCTGGAAGGTGGTCGGGCGCAGGGAGGTGGGTGGCTCAAAACGGGAGCGCCCCTTACTGGCCTGCCACAGTAAGCATGTGCGCATGTAGATGCACTTGCTTACTGCACAGTAAATTATGATACTTCTCAGTAAAGCGTCTCGTGTAGGCACACCCAGAGTGAATTCCATTAGGCATTGTGACACACTCAAATGCATCTCTGTTCATGGCCTCAGTTTTCCCATCTGGAAAATGAGCGTGAGAATATTGACTTCTTTTATAAAGTGGCTTGAGAGCCATTAATGAAATGCACTACATAACAGTTTAAGACAAATTGTTTTTTGGGAAGTCCTTCTGTATCCTGTGAGCAGGAACAACTCCTTTCCCGAGACTGTTTGCTGATCTCAGACAAAAAAAAGAAAAAAAGAATCATAGCCTAAAATTCCTTGTTGATGCTTAGTACCCAAAAAAACATAATCAGATTATCATCCATAGCTTTGTAAGAGGTCATGAAAAATAGTATAGTTGTTTACAATGTAATGCTTGATTTATGTAACATTTAATTAAAATATTTCTCAGGTAAAAATCACAACAGATAGCTCAAGCAGGTCCTGTAGCATTTCTCTGAATTTGCCCTATTTACATGATATTTTTTGTAAAAGAAAACATTCTGTGTTCAAAACATCTCAGTTTTCTTTTGTAATTTCTTTTTCATATCATGCTCTTGGTTAGAAAAATTGACTGCTTTAAGAATTTTTTGCGAACACACTTCTTATTTTTAAATTTAAATTTTGTAGCTTGGAGAGGTTAGCAACAGAAAGGATAATTAATCTGATAAGTAGGAAAACTTCAGTTTATCTTGGTGATTATAAAGAAAATCAATGAAATGTACCATCACAGTTTAAATTATTGGACTTGAGTTTGAAAAGAACTTTAAATTTGAGCAAGCACTTTCTCGGCTTTTATTTAACAGAAATAGTATTATTTGACACCTTTTGTTTTTCCCCTAGCGCTGAACAATAACTTTTTGATTAAATAGTTGGCAGTTACTATTGTATGCTCCAAATTTAATAACGAAAGTCTTCCTTCAGAACCTGAAATTTTATCTAAATAGCTTTCCTCTTGTTCAGTGATTGTGAAATTTTATAGAATGACAGGGAGAGAGCATGAAAAATCAGAATTTTTCTCAAGAAGATTATTTTTTTCAGAAACAGAGCTGAAAACTGGATGAATAATTAAGTTAAATTTGCTACAAAACCGAAGGTTTGTCAAAGAACGCATCCTAATTCAAAAATACTATTAAAAACTCATGTTGGTATTCACACATTTTTGTTTGGAAGAAATAGTGCCTTGAAGAAGTATGTAAGAACAATATGGCATTCGTTTCTAAAAGCAGTTCTTAAGCCTTTCAGAGGAAAGAAACAAATACGGATGCCAGTATTGAAATCTTACAGCTAGAGACCCATTTAATGACCTTATCTAATCAAGATTTTCCTCATAGTAGGGGGAGCCAAAAAACATACAGGGCAAACTTTCAGTAGAGTGCTTTTGTTTTGGGTACGTTACCTTTTTTGGTGGCCAACACGAGAGGTTTTAGGCTTGATTTTAAGTGATGGGAATATTAACTCCTTTGCGGCTGGCAGCTATGGTGAGAAGCTCTGTGGGCCAGGTAATCCATGTCTATGGGCTAGCTGCAGCCCACAGGCTGTATGTTTGACACATTGATATAAAGAATCTGAAGTAATTAGATACAGACAGGACAGGCAAAATGTATATTTCAGGGAGGAAAGGCCTGTGATAGATTATCAAGCTTTAGGATCAGGCTTAGAGAAGCAGAAATTTTTTTTTGTAATTCACCTTGCTGTTGGGACCTGGAACTTCTGCACAATCCCCTGGACTAAGGAGGTCCAGTAATCTACAATACAGCAGTATTTAAGATCTGAGAATTAAAAAAAAACCCAGACATAGAGACTGGAACATGAAAGTTCTGCACTGATCTACCCTAGGCACAGTGATATTCAGGCTGTAATCTGCTAGTTACATACAGATAAAGGAAATCAGAAGTGTGGAATAAATCTGGTACATGTAAAGCATAACTATATTGTTTTGAGAAAAACCTGGATGTGGAAATTACATTTTTTTAATAACTCACTATCATTTTAGATTCAAATGGAGTTCCATGCTTTTGGGGGGTAGTGATTTTAAGTGCTACTGTACTCACAGTAATTTTTTACATATAATATATAATTCCATTCATTTAGAAGCCTGTTTAATGACAATTCCCGAGTAATCCATATTTGCTTGAATCTCCTGTTAATGTCAATAACACATTATTTCTTTTCTGTCATAACTGAGGATTTCAAATGACCCCCAAATGCTTCTCATATATGCTTCTGATATGCATGAAGTAAAGTCACCTCTCTGCAAAAATGGTAATATCTTCTAGGACTTCCCAGATTTAACTTGCTATTCTGTATAAGCAGTCTGCATTAGAGGAGGGAAGCTTATTACAGCACTGTGAATACAATACAGTGTAGAGATACCCAAGCTAGCTTTATGTAAGCTAGCACAGTGCTCATAGCAGTCTAGAATAGCAAAAAGTTCAGCACAGGGTAATTTTACCTTCTTTCCTGCAGCTTATGATGAGCTCTGTGCTGCTGGACTAAACTATTGCTACTGAACTAAGTGGTTCAGACCCACTTAGTTTTCTCAGCACTGTTTTGAAGTCACAATATGCCATATATGAGATTTGTTAGGAAGGATAGTTCATTGGTTAGAGCACTAGCATAACCCTTCAGAGATCTGGGTTGAAATCAGTGCTGGGCCATAGATTTCTTTTGTGAACTTGGATGAATTGCCTCAGTGTTCTGTGCCTCAGTTCTCCATATGTAAAATAGGATTCATAATAGTTCCTTACCTTAGAGGTAGATTTAATAAATAAATAAATACAAAATAATACAGTACTTATATAACTGGGGTCATGTATACATGTATAATACCTAAGGCAATGGAATATGTTCATATATGAAACAATGTATGTGTGTATATCTATGTATCACTGAACACTTCTCATATTTCTGTTCATTGGCTATAAGGCTATGTCCACACGAGTATGAATGTTTGGTTCCATACATTTGTCCCTGGGAAGTACTTGTGCCATGCACCCTCTGCTTCAGGTTGGGTTAGGGGAGGCTGGGGCCAGCACTGGCCTGACCTCAGAAGCCTTACCTGGGGTCCTGGGGCCCTCCTGGGGCTGCAGCAGTGGGAATCCTGCTGTCTGGAGTCTGGCTGTTTGGAGTCTGGCACAGTGTGGCTCTGGCCAGCCAGGCTCTGGTTTTGAGCGACACATGTTGTCCCTGCATGCACTTCTCCGCTTTTCTTTTTGGTGGGTTTTTTTGACCTCTGCATATCCAGGGGTCAAAAATATCAGCCACACTACTACCTTGCATCATAGAGAAAAGATTAATGTGGCAGTATGTGCTGCTGCAAACACATCTGTGACAACACATACTGCATGACCACGTTTGTCTGGATGCTGCCTAATAGCATTATTATACAGGCAAGGTTTCTTGTATTGTTGTATTACTTGTATCATATTGCCTATTCGCACAGGTGATAATTTTAGATGCTTGCCTAAAAAAGATATACCTTGAATTGATGCCATTCTTTGGTAAGCTGGAAGGCACAGGCTATGTAAGTATGTGTTCTGTAGAGAGATTCTGTGGAGATGTTATATCAGCTTTCATCAGTTGACTTTTAAGTAAATGTAAGTAAATTGGGAAGTTGTTTGTTAGATCTGGGCTATTTTCTTCAATGAGTATTTCAGAGAAGGGCATGATTTGCTGCTGTTTTGGGGCTGTTGTAACAACTTTGAAATATACAAGTATAACAATGAAACAATGTAATAGTGCATCACTTGGACAGAAAATGCTAGTAGGCATAGATCTGAAAATGCTGAAGCACAGAACAAAGCTTCCATTAACCTGAAGACCTGGATCTCTTGATGTTGGAGGGACAACACAGACCACAATAATTTTAGAGTGTGTGGTACTCAGGAGTGATCATTCTGAGCATTCCCTCTTTTGCAAAATGCTCCATGTGGGCATCAGTGTCAAATGTGTTTGAAACCCAGACTCTGAAGAGCTGTCTGTCAGCACTTCAGAAATCAGGAGTGTGGTAGGTATAATTTTGCTATTCAGTACACAACATATAACAATGGTTGGTGTAAAGGAAAGCACTGTAGGTAGTAAGTGAGAAAGTCCAACACAAAAAGAAGATAGAGGAAATTAGAGAAAGGGATAGAGGAAATCTCCTGGTGATGTGAATCTACTTTAAAGAGGGGGAAGAGAAAGGGGTGGGGAATTAATATATAGTCTCCAACCAAGAAGGGGTCTTTTGGATATAGTTAGGCACAGCATACAGTTTTTCATGGTCAAATATCCCTTCTGTGAGAGAACCCACATAATATGTGTAACATTTTAAAAGTAGTTGCAGTATGCTCTTGTATGGCGTTTTTCATCAGTACATCTTGTTGTGCTTTACAAAGGAGGTTAAACTTCATGGGCTTAAGAGTTCTGGCCTTTTGTTGTTGCCATATGGAGCCAGAAAGGATTCCTCCCCCCTCCTCCCCCAGTTGCTACATGTGCCATGGTTTATTTTTTACTTTCCTCAGAAGTACTGGGTGTTGGCTGCAGTCAAAGCTGAGGATTTTCACTGGGGTGTGCCTGTGCTCCCGCTGGGACTCAAACCCAGAGGGTCCTGGCTAAAGGTTCCTGTCCCAGTGCCTAGGGTCAGACTGATCAACACATTAGGTGTTGGGAAGGCATCTTACTACATGGTCAGATTGGTATGGACTATGGGGGTTGTGGTCCTCTTCTTGAATCTCTTGAACATATTTTAACATTTCTTGCTGCAGTAGGACTTTAACCACCATGGTCTCCTTGCTTTATCTCTGGCAGATTAAGGTACTATGCCTTTTAATTGTGCAACAGGGTTGATTATGTAGTTTCAGCAAGAGTTTAGACAAGAATTTACACACCTGAGTTTGGATAGGGATGATACTACTTCAGGCAGGGGTTAGACTAGATGGCCATTCTTTTAGCGCTTGGTAATTTTACGCTTGCCCTTCTGGTTAAGGCATGAGATGGAAGCCTGAAGGTCTGGTGTCTATTCCTTTCTGTCACAAACTTACATCAGTTAAACTTGTTGCCTCAGTTACTAATCTGTGTTGGTGGAAGAATTCATTCCATACTATTTTAAAGCCTGTTGATTTAATTTTCATTAGATCTTATGACTGTGAGTGTAATGCAGTGCAAAGTATTATTATGCATCACTGATAACTTTGTATTTATTGATATGAAAGCATCTTTTTGTGCGTATATCTATCCTGTCAGCAGAGCTGTCCCTTTGGGGAGGGGGGTGGGCAAATCAGGGTGAGTGCCCCAGGCCCTGCGCTTTGTGGGGCCCAGTGAACAGTGCCGTAAAGGTCCTGTGAACAGCGTCATTGGCATGTGCTGAGGACGCCACCACTCCAATTGTCCGCTGTGTGCCTCCGGCTTTGTGCTCTGGCTGCTTGCCCCCCTTTCCTCTCCAGTACAGGCCCTGTGCACCCCTGGGGTTGGCTCTGCTTGTCAGTCTTGGATTCAATATATAACTGCTCACAATTGGGTATAGTGTTACATTCCTGATGGTCTTTAAAGTCTGTATTTTTTTCTTTATGAATCCAGATGTGAATTTTAATTTTTCATTTATCAAAGGTTTAATGTAGTGATAGGCCACATTGTTGCTGTTGCTTGCAAGGGCCTTTTCATGTTTCACTGATTTCAGTGATATGTAGTAATAAGATAGATTCACGTCAGTAGTGAACCAAATAACATAATCCAACATCTGTAACATTGAAATTAAGTGAATCCTGATCACTTTCCACAGTTGGCATATGCCCTTCAATCATAAACATATCTAATTGAAAGATCCAGAGAAAATATATTTAATAGAAAATAAATACCCTGCCCCCAACCTCCTAAACAACAGGGTATACATAGAATAAGGTACAGAAGCCATTTATTTTTAATCTGAATGGTGCCTGAAGGATAAGTTAGATAGATGCTTCAGAAATGTGATTAGAATAGAACAACAGCCAGAGAAAAAATGAGGAGTCTGCAGAACATACCTTATGAATAAGGCCTTATGAAAGGACACTGCAAAAAAGTTCAATACTACCTTCTCCTATAAAAACAAAAAGCAACCCCCCCCAGCAAACAAACAAAAAACCTCGTGTTAAATCTTCAGGAAAGTCAAAGATAAACCACTTGCTTATTTCATTTGTCCTCTGTATGTGCTATTATTGAACTATATCATAGATTTCATAGACATTAGGGCTGGAAGAGATCTTAGAAGATCATCAAGTTCAGCCCCCTGCCCGAGGGGCAGGAAGTCAGCTGGGGTCATAGGATCCCAGCAAGATAAGTATCCAAATTTCTCTCGAAGATGTTCAATGTAGATACTTGAACTACCTTCGATGGCAGGCTATTCCAGACCTTGGGAGCTCGAGCAGTAAAGAAAGTCTTCTTTATATCCGGCCTGAAACAGTCTTGCAGTAGTTTATAACCATTTGATCTTATCATCCCTTGAGGCAGTCTGGTTAACAAACGTTCCCCCAGATACCCCTGATTAACTTTATAGGTGGTCATCAGATCACCCCTGAGCCTGCATTTTCCAGGCTAAAGAGTCCCATAGCTCTCAGTGTAAGATCTGTTTTCCTGACCTCTGATCATGCGTGTGGCTCTTCATTGGACTCTCTCAAGCTTCTCTGCATCCTTTTTGAATTGTGGGGTCCAAAACTGGATACAGTACTCCAGCTGCGGCTTCACCAAGGCTGAGTACATGGGAGAATGACGTCATGGGATTTGCTTGAGAAGCATCTATGGATTCAAGCCAGTGTTTTGCTTGATTTACTAGTCACTATTGTATAATATATGTTGATTTGTATGTTTTACAATGAAAAAATAGTTCTTCTATAATTGAAGACAGATATTGTGGAGTCTCTTTACAATCTTTTACTAGAACAAGTAAATAAAACTCCAGTATTCCCTCACAAGTAGTGTTGTTGAACCCACTGTATAGCTTAGATTTAAGTATCAGGGCTTTATCTCTTAACAGAAAATGGAGTTCTTCATAGAATATTGACTAGTCTTTTAGAAGACTACATGCTTTTCAGAGTGGACGTTATTAACCCGACTCATGAATAAAGACGTGCTATATATCTAAAGAGAAATTCCTAATGTGATCATGTAATTCAGTGAGTAGCTGTCTCAAGGAGCATGTCAATTACTCTATTCCTTGTTCAGCCTTTTAAAGCACTTTTGCATTTGAGTAGATGTTTAATTTTGCATGTGTTGAGCAGAAAGGAAATGCTTACTTTTTAAAATATTGATATAGATAATACGTGCAAAATTCCCATAATTCTTAAAACATGATTTGGAAGAATATCACCTTGTTTTGATGCTCAAACAAATAAAACAACTCAGCATGATAATTTTACTGATGGGATAGGTGTTTAGCTAGCAGAAGCAAAAATATCATAGGGTTTTGATGATTGCAAAGTATTTTTACATTGGAGAAATGTATTTTTTTACAGCAGCATGTTAGGAAATGTGAATTAGGGCTGCTTATAATTAAGGTAAACTTAAGTAATAAACACAAACTGGGCATGTCAACACATGACCCCCACAGTGCAGTTGTTACTGCACCATCATTTATTATTTTCTTTAGGAAGTACTAAATGATGGCGCATGGTTATTTTTAGCAGCTATGTTGCTGTAGCGATGCGCTATAGTGAGTTAGCTCATCACTGCGGTGACGTAACATCAGCGTCATGGTTTGTACCCGCCCACACTTCATTGCTTTAGTGCATCGCTCTGGTGACGTAGTGGCTCGTGTAGACATGTCCGCAACTATGTAAAGAACTATTTTAAACTCTTTGCTGTTGTTCTTAGCAGTAGAGTTTAATATAACTATTTTGTTTTTCTTATAATTTCAGAAAAATATAAATTTTTCTGCCTGTGACTTTTTGGACAGATTGTTCCCCCATTAATCTGACAAACTGTTTCCTCCTCTTCCTTGTGGTAAACAAATGTGGGAAGAATTCTTGGCTCTTTGTACTTCAACATTAAAATTTAGTAATGTTTTTTTAAAAGTTCCTTAAAACTCAGTGGTCATTTTAGGTCTTGGAAAATGTGTAAACTTCTAAATAACATGCCAGCTTATAACACAAAAATCAGTGCTCACATTAGGTAAGTGTGTGCTTAAGTAAACTGGAAAACTAGTTTAAATGTAAATTGGAAGGATAACTGTGTACTGAGTTGTGCTGATTGACTTGTATTTTTCTTTAAAGCCTCCTTCTAGCATTCATTCTAAAACTACAGCTGTAACGTAGGAGAGAGGAAGAAAACCTTCATCCACTTCATATTAAACATACAGATACACTACAGGACTTGACATGTTCAGAGTCTATTCAATTGACTATCTTACTGGTATGATACAGAACAATACTACTCCCCTGCAGATTAGTGTAATGGAACTTCATTTCATCATCTTTCCCAGGCTTCAGTTATGACACACCTTTTCTGATATAAGGCAGTGCGTCTGTGGTTCTAAAACAAACTAAATAGCAGCATATCTATAGGGCAGGAAAAAGGATATGATAATCCAGAGTCTTGTATTATATTCCTGCTTCTACCACTGTCACTTAACCTTCCAGTACTTGAAATTTCCTATGTGTAAGATGATAATAATACTTATTCACCACTAAGGGCTTTGTGATCCAGAATAAAAGGGGCTATTTAAGCTTTCAAATGTTATTGTTAATATTACTTATTATAATAATATCAAAAAAAAAAGAGAACCTGTCAAACTCTAAATACTTACTTTTGAAAATTCCACATTGAATCAATTTATCATGAGCTAATGCTAATCTATGCTAATCTTTCCTTTTAAGTATGTGGGATGAAAATTACCCCCTTTAGGTGGCCTGTGCAACATTTATGCAGTACTTTAATCCTGATTAAACATTCTGTATTCTTTGTTCTTACTATAGTGCCTAAGGGCCAATTAAGAATGATGCCCTGTTGTGCTAGATACAACACGAGCACGAACAGACCCCATCCCAAAGCGTTTACAATCTAAATAGGCAAGACATGTTAAGAAAGAGGTATAATGTAAAAGCAGAAGGAATTGTATGATAGCAATAGGCAGTATATTAATGTCCCCCACACCCTTTTTTAACTGATGGTTAGGAGAGGATACATGAAATGGAAAATAAAGAGAAAGGAAAGGGGGCTTTGTGGGGAAAGTGAATGGGGTGGACCAGAGCAGGGGAGAAAACCCATGTATGGAATGAATCTGAGATGTCCATGGGGAAGTGTTGGAAAAGGGGAAGGGAGAGGATTGGAATAAACACGGTTGGAGCCAAACAACAAGGACAGAGAGAGTCTAGACATAATTCCAGAAAGCTTCCTTGTTGTCCAGAAACCTGTTTTGGCTTCTTCTCCAGTGGTTCTTCATACTGGTTGAAAACTCAAACTCATATATCCCTGTAATTTTTCAAGATACATGGTTTATATTAGGGGAGGTACTGTCTGGGCCCTAATATTTGTGAAGTGGTGGTGGGGTTTGCCTGTGAACAGCTTTGGGGCCTGATGGTCAGAGGGTGGTGTAGGATGGCTACAGTTTTAACTTCTTCAATGGTGCAGTGACTTCATTGCTTGCTAATGCAGCTGTTCCCTTAAAGAGTGCTAAGACCTTGTATTGCGTTGCTGCACAGGGGTGCGTTTCACTCTTTTTTTAAATGCAGATTTTAAGAAAATAAAAATGTTTTGTGCTTTTTGTTTTTAATAAACATTTCACAAAATGAAATTAAATATGTTTTAAGCAAATGGCTGCATGTTAATGTTTTATTCTGGAGACATTTTTTTCTTTTGATTCAACTTTGTATCTTTTTCTTTCATCATTGATATTTTTTAATTAAAAAACTTTGGAGAGAAAAAGAGAACTGTATCAAATGGTGATATTTCCCTCCACAGGATTTACGAACGTGTCATAGATCCTCCAGAAACAAATTTGACGCCAGGAAGCAGCTTATGGCTTGGACAGAGAAATAGGAAACATGGTTTCTTTAAGGTAAGCATATATACAGTTGCAAATGGTAGATAACAGCATATCCTGCCTCATGACCTTGAATACTCCAAATGGCTGCTGGAATTTTAGTAGGAATCTGCATTTCTGAGAAATGCAAGAATGGATACAACTTCTAGCAAAAGGGATATTGCACAGTATAGCTGTCAACATTCATCAGCCATTAACATTGTTATTTGCCAGGGAGTAGAAAGAGCTAGCCTCTACCTCCTGCTGTATTTTGTTCTGGTTCACCTATGGGTAAAATGAGATGCTGGGGCATAAAATATGGGTAGGTAACAATGCATTTCTTAATACTGCTTGCTTCCAGGGTTTCCATCATTCATTACTGAAGCTTGTTTTGACTTCTGTCAAATAGAAGATCCCTTCTGGTCTCCCCTTCCTGACACCTGCACAGCTATTTGTGATCATGCAGAATGCTTGTGCCTTGTTGAAAGGCCCGGTAAAGTTTGAATCCCTGCCTTAGAATGCTTCCTGTCTTTTAGTCCTACTTTCGTCTATGAGAGAAATTGCATGCGTTAGTCATTACCTGGGAAATATGTTGAATCATGAACTACATTTTGATATCCTGAAAGCTGAGGTTGCACAGAAGTGAGAAAATATTGAAACCTGCTGACTTCATATTTTCTCTTGGTAACCATCCAGGCATAAGTAGAGCTGCCTATACACATACTCAGGGGGTAGGGAGTGGGGGGACGTTTTAATTAGAATGGTTCCTGGACAGCCACTTTAATTAAAATGCCTCACTGTTATGTGTATTAAGCCTCTGTACATTTAAAAACGGCTGTAGCATGCTTTGTTTAAGCCTCACTTGACAAGGTTTAGTTAAAGTGCCCTGTGGCCATTTTAAAACACGTGGGGGCTTAATACATGTGATGCTGTGGTGACTCTGTAGCGTTCTCATTAGATCATAGAGCAAACTTGATTAATTGAGTCTGCTCTGACATGTTCTAATGAAAACGCCCATGAGCACACTTGTAGGCAGCCTAGGTATCCAGTGGCTCATTCTCACTGATGTAGCTGACAGGGAGCACACCTGCTGGCTATAAGTTTTTTTTAGCTTTTTTCCATTTGTGGGATGCCCCAAGACATCATGATGAACCAGACCAATTTAAAGATGATGGAGATGGGTAAAATTAATGTGCCACTGCAGATAAATACCTTAAAACCTGGTCCTTTCCATTTTTTTATTTCTCCTTCTACTCCTCTTTATCCTCTGGTAAGCTTGGCTGGCTTTAAAGCCTAAACTGAATTATTGTAAAATTTAAAAATTAATACTCTGCTTCATAGGCAAAGTTATAGCGAAAGCTGCCTAACTGTCATATCTAATTTCATGTCCAATAGATATAGCAATGAATCTGTTGCTGACTAATGAGCATGGAGTATAATCAGTTGTTGGGCAATGCACAGCAGTTTTTCTGATAAGGTCCTCAACCCATGGCCTGCAGAGCAATCTATGGATTCATTCAGATTAAAGGAACACCCTTTAATGAATCCATAGATTAGTGATCTGTTGATCTGCATCCTTGCTTGAGATGTTTTTCCATTAGCAGAACAGTTGATTACCAGTTTAGCTGCACTTGGTATTTAAACTTATTATACAGGTTACTGGTGTTTGAGGATCCCACTCACATTTCAAAATCCAGAGAAAGCATTAAATTCATGATTGAATATTGCTTCATCTGAACAATTTCTCAATTGTACGAGGTGAAACATTAGGGGTTCTATTTCCAAGACTCTAAAAAATAAATAAATACATACATTTACATAAGAGGCCAAGAATTGCACTTTACCTGGACTTTATTTCTTGTTGCAACAGCTGAGCTGTCTCTGTGAAGTGAAATTGATAGTATTATTTTATTCTACAGCTGTTGTTTTTACCTCAGCTGCTTCCCGTAATTCCACAGATGGTAAACATATGTTTATAGCCACATAGAAAAAAAGAAGTTATATTGGATTCACCCATCTTTAATTCTTATTTTGTGCAGCCAGCCAGAGTCTAAGAACTCTGGGATATTATGCGTTTGTAAATTAATATTTCTACGCATTAACACTTTGGAAACAGCAGGGAAGTTAATGATATGCTAATGAGCTGCCAGATTTTATTGATCATAATGAAAGTCGACAAGTGCCTTTCTTTGCTTTATGTAGGCTTGAATATTTTACTAACTGTCTGCAGGGCAGAAATACATAATTGGTTGCATTTTTTTAATCCTGCTTGTGAGATTCAGAATTCTTTTTTTTTTTTTTTTTTTTTGGTACCCATTGCAAAAACTTGGGATTTTGCCAATTTATAAACAGTACACATATCTATCCATATATTTACATGCTCAGCAGGACCTCCCTTCTCTTTTCAAAGCAATTTGTTTCAGTGTTTTAGCATATGAAAAATAGAACAATTTTCCTCAATGTAAACAGAGATCTGCAAGGAAATAAGAGCGTTAAAAAAGAATGGGTGTGTGTGGCAGAGCTGTGTTAGCATTTCTGTCTAAAAGCTATGGGTTTTGTTCTACATTTTCAGTCTAATCATAATAATTCCTAACATGTTAGGATTATAGTGATGTAATTAACTAATTGTTTCCTGCTTTCTTCTTCTCTCCTCATTTTAAATATAAGTAATAATAATAGCATAAATATGCATTTTGAGCTATATTTATCTGTTTACCTCTCACACACTGGACACATTCTGTTAGGATCAAGAATAGATTATGACGCTAAGTAATGGAAGACAGATTCTGACTTGTTTATTCCCTGATTAGTCCCATTGGGTCTGTGGGAATATGGGAGGACAGAGATATATGACATAAGTAAGGGGATTAGAATCTGGCCCTTTATATTTAGAAAGATAAAATATGAAATAAATATTTCACACTATTAGTATACTGTGCTGCCATTCAACACCCCTGTCCTGTAATGTGTTGAGTAAATTAAACTCTCATTCAAATTACTGGGAGTCGACATCCTTCATCACCTTGCATAACATTTACCTGCCCCTTGCATGATCAGACTTAAGGTGGACAGTGGAGCGTGTTGACAGCAAAGACATCAAATGTAAGCAACATATGGCTCCCTTGTAAGGATAAGAAAATTTCCTTAGCAAAATTGCATGAAATTTAATGAAACCAAACAAAAATCACGTAAATTATTCCTTTTGAAAGACTGAGGTAACGTTTGTTGACCGTTCAGTCTTCCTTGCTGTTGAAGCTTGTTGGAGCAGGGTTAGGGAAAAAAGTAAAGAAACCTTTAGGGAGCAGGAGGAAAGAGCCTTTTCAATAGTCTCAAACCTCCAAAACACCCTCCCAGAAGTTGATCTCAAACTATTTTACCTTGCTATCCTTAGTCTTCAGTAAGATATTTTCAAAAGAACCAAATAAAAAAAACCCTCAACAACATATTTTGCAAGAGAATTCAATGACTAAACTTAAAAAAGAATAGAAATTATTTCCCTTATGCATAGTCTCACTGCTTATAATAACCTTTATTACTATCTAGATGCCACGTGATAGGAGCTTTGAAAATATATATTCTATTCTGTTCTGTTCTATTAATTTATGTAGCACCACAAATATACATAAGAACCCTAAGAGGTGGCAAACTGGGTCAGACCAATGGTCCATATAGGCCAGTATACTCTGTCCAGCAGTGACAGATGTGGACCAGGGAGACAGCACTGAGCCAGATAGATCTAGAGTGATCCATACTCTATTTATTGCCCTTCCTGGCATCCACCATTATTGCTTTAGAGATGGCAGAAGAAACATCTCCAACCATTCTGTTCAACAGATCTGTCATCCCTGAATTTGTCCAGTTCCTTTCTGAACTTGTCTTTGCTATTTGCTTATACCACCTCCTATGGCAGTGAATTCAACAAATTAACTATGCAGTATGTAGAAAAGTACATTCTCTCCTTAGTTTTAAACTTGTTTCATACAAATTTGAGTGGATACTTCTAATTCTAGTACTCTGGGGGTTGGTAAATAACAGTCTCCTGTTCATTTGGCCCACACCCTCCATATAAACCTTTCTTATATGGCCCCTCAGCCTTCTCCTTTCCAAATGGAAGAATCCTAGCCTTTTCTGTCTGTCCTGTTATGGCAGCTGCTCATTTTGGTTGCCTGTCTCTGCACCTTTTCCAGTTCTACTACATTATTTTGGAAATGAAGAGACCAAAATTGCACACAATGTTCAATGTGGGTGCAGCATGGATTTGTATAGTGCCAGGATGACGTTCTCTGTTTCATTTTTAATTTCCTTCTTAATGATGCTAGCATTTTAATGGCTTTCTTGGTCATCACTGCTCGCTGAACTGACATTTTTAGAGATCTATAATGACTCCAAGGTCTCTTTCCTGAGTTGTAACTGCTAGTTCAGAACTCATTGTTATTTTTCACCCATGTGCATTACCTCACACTTACTGACATTGAAGTTGATCTGCCATTTTTGGATCAATTATTTAGCTGGGTGAGGTCTTTTGGCTTTGTTTTTCCATCAGTTCAGGACTTGACTATCTGGAATAATTTAGTATCATCTGCACACTTGGAAATTTCACTGTGCACCCCTATTTCTAGATCATTGATGAGAATCCTGAATAAAATTAGGCCCATCCTAGATCCCTCCAGGACCCTTATTTGACCTCCCTCCATTCTGAAAAATGACCTTTAGCTGTACCCTTTGATTCCTAACTTTTCACCAGTTCCTAGTCCTTGAAAGACCCTTCCCTCCTATCTGGTGTGTGGCTTTGCAGGTCACATCTGGCCCACAGGCCAGAGGTTGAGCACCCTTGTTATATATTCTACCTACTTAGCAGGGATGGAAGAGAGAGTCACTGGTCTGTAGTTCCCAGGATCACCTCTGGGGTCCTTTTTGAAGACAGGTGTTACATTGGCAACCTGCCTGTCCTCTGGTACAGAGGCTATTTGTAATGATAGGTTACATATTGTTAGCAGTTCTTCAGTTTCACCTTTGACTTTCTTTAGAACTCTTTGGTTAATGCCATCCAGTGTTGGTGACTTCTCAGTATTTCATTTGTCAGTTTTTTTCTAAAACTTCTTCTGTTGTCACTTAAATGTGGTCCAACTCTTCTGACCTGTCTAATAGGAAGGGTTGATCTTGAATTTCCCCAGGATCTTCTGTGGTAAAAAATAATACAAAGAATTCATTCAGGTACTCTGCTATGGCTTTATCATTCCTGATTGTACGTTTTACACCTTGGCCCCACTTAATTCTCTAGCTGGATTCTGATGTATTTTGTGGGACACCCCTTAAATTCTTTCCTGGCATTATTTCTCTTTTACATTCAAACTGCCAGAGTTTTTGAGCTTTTCTGTTTTCCTTGTTTGCAGGGATCCTGGTTTTCTCTGATTAAAAGTTGCAAATTCTCTGGTTTAAAAACCTAAAATCCATGATAAAAATTAAAGAACCCCAACAGCCCCTCCCAGTGCTGCTGGTGGCGTCCACTCCCCCCATACCACAGTCTCAACAGCCTTCCTGATGCCCCTTGCAACCCCTGCAGACCAGACCCACAGACACTGACACCCACCCCAGCAGGTAAAGTGTGTGTGGGGGAAAAGGTGGACCAGGGCGAGGGAAAGGGAAGATGCTGTGTGGGGGCAGATCAAGAAGGGGGGGAGTTTGCTTTTGTGCCCACTCTCAGGAGCAGAGCCTGGGGTGCCACTCTGTGGGCCACACACATGCCGGCTGGCCTGAAAGGAGGTTTGCACACAGAGGCCACCACTGCATCTCTGCCACTGTACCCTGCGCTACCATCCCACAACCACCTGAATGGCTTTGTGGGCAAGTGGCGCAGGGCATGGCAGCAGCAGTGCAGTGGCAACCACTGTGTGCAGGCCACATATGTGCCACCCGGCTGGGGGGTGAAATGTGGGGCTTGTATGCAGCGGCATACCCCACAACTGTCTGCATGGCTCCATGACGGTATGGGGTGGTGACAGCAGCATGCAGGGTGGGGGGGATTTGTGGGCAAGTGCTGCCACTGTGGAGCCATGCCCCTTCACTCTTGGATCCTAGAGACTCTGGCCACATGCCAACCTCCCTCTCCCCCTCCCCTGGGCTTAGGGATGTGGGGTAGGTCTGGGGAAGATGGTTGATGGCTGAGGGAGCAGGGGGTGCTGTCAGCCCCAGGTGGCACATCATAGCTGGGAGCAGGGCCAAGGGGTGAGGGCAGGGTTGCCCCCCTGCAGGGGGCTTTGCAGGCAAGTGATACAGGGAACAGTGTGGTGGTGCCTGCCATGTGCAGGCTAAACACATGCCGTCTGGCCAGCTGCCCAGGAGAGGGGGAGTGGGAGGCTGGCATGCGGCTGGAGCACAGCTCCATGGCTGACACTGCAGCCACAGCGAGGAATGGGGCTGGGACTGGGGCTTGGGCTAGCATGCAGCAGCCGCTGCTACTTACTTAGAGGGCTGTGATGGCAGTGACAGCCTCTGCCTCCACAACCTTCCGCTGCCACTGCAGAGCCATGCTTGGAGCTGTGTGGCAGGTGGCAGCAGTGCAATGCGGGATGGTGGGGATGGCTATGTGCTGCCTGGCCACCATCATGCTGCTGCCTGGCGGCCGGCCATACTGCTCTAGGCATGGCTCCGCAGGAGGTTGTGGAGGCAGTGGCCATCACTGCCATTACACCATTACAGCCCTCCAAGTAAGTGGCAACAGCCGCTGCATGCTAGCTCAAGCACGCTGCCGCCTCCTTCCCCACAATTATCCCTTGCCACAGCTGCAGAGCAGGCCATGTATGGAGCTGTGCTCTGGCCGCATGCCAGCCTCCTTCTCCCCCTCTCCTGGGCAGGCGGCCGGGTGGTATGTGTGTGGCCCACACATTGCGGGCACACCACCACACTGTGCCCTGCATCACTTGTCTGCAAAGCCCTCCCACAGAGGGGCACCCCTGCCCTCATCCCCTGGCCCTGCTTCCAGCTATGATGTGCCACCTGGGGCCGGCAGCATGTCCTGCTCCCTCAGCCCCCAACCACCTTCTCCAGCCCTGCCTCAAGCCCCACTTACCTCCATGCTCCAGGAGCGAAGTGTGAGCCTGAGCCCAGCCCTGGCTGCCTCAAAGGCCCAGGCCCTGCCCCGGCTCCCTTCTCCTCTGGCCAGGGCTGGGGGTTTTCCACCTTTTTTGCAAATCGGCTGTTGCAGGCTGGAGTTGTGCCAGCCTGCAAGAGCTCTTTGCAAAAGCAGAGAATCCACGGATTTTTCTACTAAAAAGAGAAATCTGTGTTTGCTCTGATAAAAAAATTGGAAATCTGTGGTTTTCTCCATTTTTCCATGGGAAATGGAAAACCCGGATCCCTGCTTATTTGGGTTTGCCTTCCATTTTTTTGAAGGATGTGTTTTTGGCTTGAATAGCCTCCTTAGCTCTGCTACTAAACTATCCAGGGATTTAATTGGACCACCTGGGACCCTTTATGATTTGTGGTATATGTGTTTCCTGAACTTCTAATATGGTATTTTTAAACAGCTTCCAAGATGCCCGCATGCCGTTTATGTATTTGACTACTTTTTAACTTCTTTCTAACTTCCTCATCTTTGCATTATTTCCCTTCCTAAGTTCCTAGTAAATTGGTGTGGTGGATTTTTTTTGGCTTACTCCCTCCTGCTAGGATGTTCGATGTGATTGTGATGGTCACTGTTCATCAACAGATATCAAGTCCTGTCTGTTACTCAGGATAAGGTCTAGAATTGCTTCTCCTCTTACGGGTTCTAAGGTGAGTTGTTTTAGAAAGCAGTCATTTATCACAGCCAGAAATTTTATTTCCACATCTTGTGAAGTGCTTACCCAGCCTGTGTGTGGGTAGTTGAAGTCTCTCATTTTAGGAGCTTCTCTAATCTCCCTAAGCATTTTGTAATAATCTTCATCTTCCTGATTGGGTGGTCAGTAATATAATCCTAGTACTTTATTTTTTATTCAAGTATGGAGTTTCTACCTACAGGGATTCTATGGTAGTTTTTCTTTTCAGAAAAATAAAATTTAATACTGTTACTGTCTATACCATCCTTAGCATATAGTGCCACTCCTCTACCTGCATATCCCAATGTGTTATTTCTATATAGTTTGTAACTTGATATAACTGTATTCCATTGATTATCATCCTTCCACCAGCCCTGAGATGCCTATTATTCAAAGTCACTATTCAATACTAGGCATTTTTGTTCACTAACTTATTTTTTTGGCTTCTAGCATTTGGGTAGAAGCACTTATAAATGTTATCCTTGTTCAGGTACCTGTTACTACTCATAGCATTTGATTAGGACTCTAGATGTTTTGACTTAATCTCACTATTGTCTATGGTTATATTTATTACTCCCTTTCTATGTTCTTCAAGACAGTATAGAGTCTGAATGATGCCACCTTTTTGGTAATGAGACCTCTGTGCTTTTGCTCACTTGTTAGCTTTCCCCAACTTTTAGTTTAAAAGCTACTCTACACATTTTTTCATTTTTAGGTTTCATTCTTGTTTACGTGGAGGCCATCTTATCTGTACAGGCTCCATGTACCACCTTCTCATTCACAAATTAAGACTCTGGAGTTCTACCTATTTCTTGAGCCCTGTACATGTTGCTGGAAGCACTTCAGAGAATGCTATTGTAGAGGTCCTGGACTTTAACCTGCCTGGCAGCCTAAATTTAACTTCCTGGACCTCTGTCCTACATTTTCTTATTTTGTTGGTACCCACATGGACCACAACCATGGGCTCCTTCTTAGCACTTGTTATCAGCCTATCTTCACATTGTTTGAGGTCTTCTACCTTTGCATCTGGAAGGCAATTCACCATACAGTCCTTCCAGATATCACAAACCCAGCTGTCCATGTGGCTTATGATCAAAACCTCCACTACCACCACCTGCTTCTTCCTATCCTGTAGGTTTGATGTAAGAGCACACTATGGATCCTGTCTAATGGATAGTTTCCCTTCTTGCCATCTTGATGCCCTCCATCCCTGACACTGTCATCCTCCTATGGGGGCTGCTGTACTGGAGATGGGGCTACTCTACAGTGTCCCTGAAAGCCCTATCTGTGGAGTTCTGTACCTCCCCTAGCTGCTTTAGTTTAGCCACCCTAGTCTCAAGGGGTATTTTTACACGTGGTTTACCAGGGGCGGAGCTTTAATTAGAGCTGTTCTGAGAAAATGTGTATGTGTCTGTGTGTAGATATATGTGTCTGTGTATGTATATGCTTTCCCTCCAGACTGCATTATTTATGATGTGTAAGAGTGCCTCAAGTCTGCTTTTTAAGCATTGTTTAAATCCAAATAAATAAAACATACGCATTATAATATTTAATTATAAACATACTCAAATTATGGTTGACTGTAGGGGTTTGGGCCCAACAAAATACTTAAATGAATAACTTAATGTGCATGCTACTTCTCAATAGGGATATTTTCCAGAATCTGGGACCATATATTTTTCTGGATTGATTACTATGAGAAATGTAATATGGTGTGGTAAATATCTATAATTTCCCCTATGCTTGTTTAAGCTTTTTATTGGGGAGAACTGAGCTTTAAAGATGCATTTTTGTGTCACAGCTGGTAGTTTCTCATTGGTGGTCCTTGGCTAAAGGTATATAAAATAACATTTAAGATTGTTTTATAGGAGTTTCCTTACCTAGTGACAAGATCATTTCTTATTAATCTCATGGCATCATTAGTCTCACAGATTAAAAGGTTAATAAATGTATATACTTTTGCAGGAGTGGTGGTGTGATCTGGTTATGTCTATTTGTATTTTTAGTTAATATTTGATCTTGTACTAACAAGCAGGAAGCACTGCTGATTACCTTCTAGTGCTTTAGAAAATGAACACACGAAATACATAAATGTTAAGTGTTATTCATAACATTTCAAAGGCTTTGAGCACTATCTGAGACCCATATTTTATTTATAGATAAGTGCAGTATTCCAAGCCAGCAGCTACATTTTCTATCTGCAGAATTCATTCTACTAAGATTTCACTGAAAATAAAAACATAGCCACCCAAATCAATCTTTTCATTAAAAAATAGCAACCTTGATGATAAATTTCCACTTCAGTTAGGGCACTTCTTCCAGATAAGTTGGAGACAGAGCCATACACAGTTTTTCATTAATAGCAAGATCTTATGTAAATCCAGGAGTTCATCAGGAAATTTTCCAGTCTTCTTCAAGTTTGTTAAGGGCCAAAGGATCATGCATGGTGCTGAATAACCTCCCATTAGTGAATATTGTGGGAGCTCTCTCTTTCAGGCTCAAGTCTGAGTAAGAAATTCAGGATTTAGCTCTAAGAAGGAAACCCAGTCTTCAGCTTCCACCATCCTAGCTGAGCTCTAGGAAAATCAGTAAAGAGCTGAATTCCTCTCTACAATGGTGTGACCTGACACTTGACTACTCTATGCAAGGCACTAAATAGTGGAGAAGGACACTGGATTCTGTCAGTTGTCGAGCTTTCTACCCTCTACCTGCCAGTGTCCAGCTCCCACAATCCTACACGTGCTGCTGCTAAGGAAACTCTTATAAAGCTGAATTATATGTACCCTCATCCTCCGTCCTTTCGTTATGCACAGGAGGCCTTTCCTACCTACAAGTTTGGGACAGGATTTATTTGTAACTGAGCAACAGAAAGATCAATATGGAATGCTGTCTAAATTCAGTTTGATATCCTACAGTAATTTGGCTAAATCAATACGAACATTTCTAGTATACTTTTTTTTTCTGCTGTAAAGCAGAATCTGATGTTCTTAAGCAATGAGCATTACCTAACTTTTTCACCAGTCTCTGTCATTTTGAGACAGTTTAGCAGACTAGTTATTGATTGAGAAAAGAGAAGAACAGATTGAGCTAGCCAATAACACTTGCACATATTTAATTAAAGTCAACACCTAGTAAACTTTTTTCATGGTGAAGAGGAAGGTTTTATTTATATTTTGTCCCACTTCAATGAAACTGTTAGTTTAGGATTGCTCTGTCTTAGTAAAAATAAGCTGATGTTATTCATGACTTTTTAGCAGATAACTTGTGAATAAGCTTGTACAGTTTCTGCTGTATGAAAATAATCTCTGTTACCAGCTGTCTCTTCTTTTACAAAGGGTATCATTCAAGATGTGAAAGTCATCTTTATTCCTAATGGATATATAACACAGTGTCCTAATCTGAATCGCAGTAAGTAGCAATTTATTTACTTCAGCAGTTGGCAATTTAAATATTAATGATTACGGTAGTTTAAATGCGATAGTCTTAACTCTGTCCTGTATCATCATTGAATAGTTTCAATACAATCAGTCCAAAGAAGCAGCAACACTGTTTAAGCAATTGCATTTTATGTTCTGATAAGCAACACATGTTTAAACAATTTATCAGACTACCAGACTTCATTCATTTATAGTTTTTTTTTTCTTTATTGAGCATGCCCAACCTGCAGTGATTTCTTAAGTCTGGTTCAAGGAATCATGGATTTACAAGAACTGCTGGCAAAAATGACTTCAAAAGTAGGTACCTAAACCTCATTGTCGATTCTTCATTCTGTTCCTCATCCTTTCATGTGCTCAGACCACTCTATGGATACTTTCACTTTTTTGCAATTGCTTTACATTATCGTAATAGATTTTTATTTTTACATCTCTTTACTGTATCATAGATTTAAACAGATAGCTTCACAATTGCTAAATTACTAAAGCTAATTTAACCTCTTTTGGTTTGGAAAGAACACTTATACATTTAAACAAAAAAGCTTGTGCTGTAATAATATGCATAATAGTAAAGGGCCTAACTTCTAAGGAAGATATAGCAAGGTTTTACTTTTCAGGTTGGTGATTAAGTTCAGCCCTGAAAAAGGTAAATCGCAGAAGGATTTCTTCATTCAGGCTTCCCCAAACTATTTTGTGAGTGCGCATATGTTTGCCTACGGTGGTTCCACCCAAAATCTTTTCCACCCAAAATCTTTCTCGTCATAAACCCACAATATATTGAGGTGTTCATAAAATGTCATGCATGTTTTCTTGAATTTATTTGACTGATTTGGCATGTGTGATCTCTATAGGAGGTTTTGAGTTGTATTTAGCTACATCATCTTTGTGTTTATATGGATTGTGCTATTTGTTATAAATGTATTTTAAAGTTCTACTTGGGCTGGGATTGCATAATATGCTAATGGTTTTTGGTGTTACTCCTTAAAAATGAGTTCCCTTGGAGAGGATCAAAGCCTATATGCTAAGAGAAGTAATGACTGTGTGTGTCTACATGTGAAATTAATTTGACTGAATAAACTCTGGCGCAGCGTAGACACTGACATTTCATTGAGAACCCAATTAGACAGCTCCTCAGTAAATGTCTTATGTAGATGTGCCCACTGAGTATCCAGCCAAACAGTCCTTACAAATGCAGTCTGCAGCACATGAACCAGGCCCTTTCAGACCATGATGAATTTTCATTTTAGAAGGAGAGACTAGCAAGAATGATACCTGGCTATTCAGGCTTTTCAAATAAGGGTGTTTCTTACCGTAGGGAAATCAGGTGAGAGAAGTGCTTTAAAGGGGCTTCTGATTGAATCTAGGGTCAGGGTGTGTCACACCTGTAGGTCCCTTGACATCGCCAGAAGATTAAAGGGAAAGCAGGGGGAGGAGGGGCATGTCACTCCATGAAGAAGATTTATGTCTTTTTTTGTCAGATCTGTGGTCTCTTATGACTCACCAAAATACCCAGGCAGTTCCAAAGGAGCCACTGCATCTATTTTTCTTCAGTATCCTCTTCTATGGGAGTTTCTACAGTGAAGGGAGATTAATGGAAGAGTTTATATATTTCTAGCCTAAACTGTTTTTGTAGGGTTAGTGTGTTGTAGTCATCATGATCCAGGAAATGTATGAAAAACAAGGTGATTTGTGTGATATCTTTTTATTGGACTAATGGTATTGGACCAACATTTTTAGACTGACATCTGTCCCATCTATACAGTTGTTCCAGTATAATATATCACAAAAAACCCTTGCCTCATACTAGTTTTTTGTCTTTTTTCTTTGTTTTGGTATTTTTTTTTTCATGAGGGAAGGATGGATGCATAGTCTTCCATATATGCCCTGTAACTCCATCCACCCGCCTGGACCCTTGTTGAGTCTAGGACTGGATAGGGTATAATGCTATTGAAATCATTGAACCTCTGGTGTATCTGCAGGGATGATTAATGCAGAGGGAAGATTCTGTTGGTAATACTTTTTAAACCAACTGACCTATGATTAATTTCACCATCAGGAATTAATTTTATCTGGAGTGCCCTGCATATATGCTGATGAAAGAGTAACTGCAGAGTAGCCTTTAGGTGCATTTAATTATAATGGAGTTACTGAACCTAGTATTCACCTAACGGTAACTCCACCTATGTAAAAGCAATATGTGCATGATATTTTTTATCATGTAAAATGATTTTCAGTGTTTGCCTCTAGGAATTTTTCCTTCTTAAAAGAAAAGGATTTATTTTTAAGCATGTCTACATTATATTGACACTCTACTTAACCAACTGACATGCTTTGGATAGGCTTGCTCAGGGAAGGAAAAATGTTAAGGTTTTAGGTCAGTTTACTGCTAGAATTGTGAAAGAGGTAATTATTTTGAGCCCTGCTGGTGGTATGAGAATTATGTATTATGCAAACTAACATGTTCTCTCTTCTGTTAATTATATTGTTGCTTGCTAATACAATTTTTGGGGCCAAATGACATGCTGTTCATATTCTAAAGATTTATGTGTTCACATTCAGAAGTGTTGGGATGCCTTTTTGTTGCTGGTCCCTTTTCCTGTAATACTGTTGTGCTTGCCATAGTAATGTGTTTAACTAAATGAAACACTTGTTTTAGTGACACTGTTGTCTAGGGAAAAAAAGAAAGCCATACAAAGCAGTAGGGGAAGTTTTTAATTGTGAGACAAATGCAAATTAAAGATGATAGAACTTGAAAAAGGGCATTTTAATGGTTGTTTTTGACATTATAGCCCCAGGGGGCAAATGGCCCTAACTGATATTTGTGTAGATGTAAGTACACAACATGGTGTTAATGTATGTCAGAGCCCAGCATTGGCTTAGAACCACTGCACAGCTGCCCATGGAGATTTCTTCTGCCAGGGTAGGTGATTAGAGAACTCTTTGCTAAAATACATGAACAGTGACCCTCAAGTCCTGGCACTATTCCAGGAGAAGCAGAAAATGAACTTGGCAGTGTGTAATAATTGTGCCCCATGGTTCAATGTCCAGCTGTTGCTTTTAGGCTTTACTGTATCTGAGACTTGCATTGTCCCTGGATTTGATTACAGTTGAATTACAGGCTTGTATACATCAGTGAATGTTGTTTGCAGTGCAAATATGAATGTATATTCCTGGAGAATACAAAATATAAGAAGCAAGATACTATGGGCCAAGTCTAACTCAACTTTTAATTGCTACTTAGGCATTACAAGGCATTACTTGGGCTACTTCCCCAGGAGTAAAATACAGCTAGTCAGGCTTAGTTATCTATATTCCCAACACAGATCATTAGTGCCTTCCAATGATAATCAGAAGTGTCAAGGTGTTGAACAAGAAGACACGTGCAACTAGATGATAGGAATGTATGGGTCTGAATTTCTGCCTCTCTCCAAGCCTTTGGCATCTGACGCTGAGCTACAAGGACGGCATCTTTATGAACTCTTGGGCTGACAAATGAGAAAATGCCTGCCGAACCAATGGCAGCACTGAGTTCAGAAGAGCATCCATCACTGAATCTTGAATGTGAATGATGGTGGTTATGACACTGCTCATTTGGTATGCTTTGGCCTAGAGGCTCTGGTCCCTGTTCTTAGTGTTTTTAATCCAGTGATTATCTAATGTAAAATGCTTAAGCAGTCCTGGTAGCAGAGACCACCTGGGAACCTGGGATTCCCTTTTCCAAGGGAACTGTTAGAACCAGTGAGCCGTGACATATTTCTTCCGGTTTGCTTTTCTTCTGGCCCCATGAATTTTGAATTTTTTTTGATCTAGTAGCCCAGTTTTAACAGCAAGGGTGACAGGGCTGTGTCTACTAATAGCTTGATGTTTAGGGCACTGTCTTGGGAAGTGGGGGATGAGGGTTGTAAAAGTTGAATGTATGCATGTTGTCATTATCAGTATTAGATAGGCAGTCAGGGACTTGGACAGACTTAGGCATTTTGCACACTAACTTGGATTGCAACAGAGTTGAGGTAGAATTTAAGCATATATGTGACCTATGTGGATTGCTCCTGAGTGTATCCAGTAGTCCAAGCTGATGGACTTAATGATGTTTTAAGAACAAAATAGAGGTCTTTTGTGACTCTAGGTGCTGATGTGGTTTTGAAGCTGCTGAGATTGGTTTGGGTCCATTTTTGTGACTTAAATTCTGCCTAAACCACCAGTTCATGTACCTGCAGGGTTCATTTGGATGTGGCCCCAGATACTAGATGCTATTAGCTTTTCCATCCTTGCATTTCTTAGGGATATGGAGTCAATGTAATAACGTCTCAGTGTCATGTTCATATACATTGTTCTTATCCTTCCCCAACAAAGCATACCTAATGAAAACGAAGCTCTCCAGGTAATAATACTCCCTGCCACAAGAAAGCTTCCTGGCAGAACCCTAAAGGTATAACTTCTAAAGGTGCATAAGTGATAGCTTTTCTGAGCCTTAGCCAGTTTTTCATGGTGAGAAGGGAATCTGAACTTTTTCCATCACCCAGAAGTCTTCTGGATTCCTTTGTTCCATCTCTTTAATCTTGTTACCCCGAAAAGAATCAAATTGTTAAAAAAACTAATTAAAATGTAAATTACCCTGGCACAGTAGGGGTAGGTCGTTTTTCATCAGATTCAACTGACATATTAGATATGGAAAGTTAGGTTTTGATGACAACTTCTTAAATATAACAAGTCATATCCTCAGACAGCTTTAGCTGCTATCATGACTATACGAATCGGGCACATTTCTTTGAAAATGGATTGCATTTGCTTTCCAATAAACTTTGGAGATCACACATTAATAATCCAAGGTGTTCATTTTATTGGAAATAGTCACTAGAGATCTACAGTCCTCGAAGTTTTAAAATACTTTTACTCCTTGCTGAATTGTACCTATGTGAAGATCAAACGGATCAGAGCTTGGGTTTGGCTGGGCTACATATGGAATTATTTGAGGGCTGAATTCACTCATGCTAAATAGAAATTGAATACTCTAGAACACTTGGCTCAGAGATGATACCTTTTATTAATCCAGCTAAGAAATTGCAAAAAAACATGGTAACTATACAGATGGTAAATATACTGCCTGGGTAACAGCATTGATTATTTCACCACAAGTACTTACCTGAACTACAGGAACCTACGGGACTTCAAAATTGATTTGGAACACTGACAAGAGCAAGTGTTCGTTGTCAGATTTCTGATGCTTCTTGATTATGATTGGGCAGAAATATTGAACATAAAGAATAGCCGGGTGTCTTAGGCCTTCAGCTTTTGTTAGGAAAAGAGGGAGAGACAAGAGAAAATGAGAAAAAATGATTCAGGGGTAGTTAACCAAATATTTCTGAAATTTTCAAATAGCTTTGAAATTAAATTCAGATTTAGGAAAGAGTAAACATTCAGTTGTGGCATAATATGTCCCCTGCTTCTTTTGTTCACTCCTGCTTTTAACTCAAATAATGTCAGTTCTTCAGATCCTGAGAATTTCCCAATGATGTTTTAAAACTTTGATGAATCTATTTATACAAATTTGGCAAGATCTAGAATGGCATTTCAGTTTATAACTTTTACTTTTGAGGATTTCATTGTTTTATTGAGTACAGTACTGAGTTTTCAATTAAGCCTAGGATTTTAAACACAAATAGAACATTTCTTGACCCTCCAGTGTACCAGATGCTATTAAATAGCATTTTGAAAAAAAACTATTTGTGTACTGAGATGCACCCATACCTATTACTATAAAAAGTTCTCTGTTGAATATCTTATCTATAAAGTCAAAACTGACATATTTTCAGTAACATCGCAAAGATAAATGTTTGCATAAAGATAATATAGGCAAAACCTACATTTCTGTGATTTGCAAATAGTTTCATTTTGCATTTGAAGACATTTTTTCAGAGTAAGAAGAGGTTAGAGGTAGTTGGTATCTTTATAAATGAATTGATATAAATTCTGTACAACAGTGCAAATGACAGAGCCAATTTTAGTTGATTAGCTTTTGTTTCTCTTTATTGCTTTTACAGTAATCAACACAAAACAGAAGGATTATGTATTAAGTGTTTTTCTAGAATTGTTTTATTAAATAGCCTTTTTCTCTATAAGCAGTTCACACAGAATCATTAGAAGGAACAAAAACGATTAATTTCATTTTCTGTGTACAATGATTAAGGAAAGATGCTGTAGAAAAAACATAGATTCAACAATTTTAAAAAATATAATTTGTGTATTAGAAATAGAGAAACTCTTTTCAGGTTACTGTGGAAAACTGGGAGGAATAGGAGCACAATAAAAGGGGATGATTTTTGCCTTTAAAGTGCTTAGAGTGTTTTTGAAGTCACTACATCATGCTGGGTTTGGGAGGGACTAGTGTTAATTCCAATAATATCTTAGAATCATGATTTGAAGAAAATCAAGAGCTGTTACTCAGAGCTTTTACTCGAGATGATTCAAAGAAGGGGAAAATAAATTTACCTGGTATTTTCTGTTCTCCTTTTTTCTAATTCTGCTGGTGTTAGAGGTTACCTGACAGAAAGAGTAATTGGGATTCACATGTATGTAAGAATATTTCCATTTAAAAGAGTGAAATGTATGGAGATGCAAATGGATAAAATACAGGTATTTGCCAATATAAAAATACTATATTATTCTACAGCCATGTCCCCAAATAGTATAAGTTTGGAATTATAAGATGTGGTATTATTACATAGTATAGAATACTACAGTATGCCATATAGAAGTGTAGACAGTCATGACTGCTGCCAATTCCACATTATGCTGGATTCTGATATCTTTATACTGAATTGACCCCTGGTTACTCAGATAGTCTCATAGACTTCAGTGGGACTACTCCATGTAGTATGAGTAAGTATCTTAGAACTTGTCTGCATGGATTTCTAGGAAAGGACTGCATTTGAAGAATGGTATGTTTACATAAATACTATATGGAACTTGGGTCCTGCCAAGAAGTTTGCCTACAGTAAGGGATATTATTCTCTGGGAGAGCTTCATTTTTATCAGGTATTCTTCATTGGGAAAGGTTAAGAATGTTCTATATGAACAAGGCACTGAGAATTTGTTTGGACATGTTGTGCAGATTGGAAGTAGCAAAGAAAAAAAGCAGGAACTGATTTATTTAGTTTGGACAACAATTTATCCTCTTGATTGCTTTCCCTGATATTTGTCTTTGCATGAATCACTGTCTGTCTCCCGTATTCACTCTTATATAGCCCTTCTTCTAGCAAGTGTGGTGGTTGCTTCCCTGGAAGAGGAAAAAAATTAGATGCTTTCAACTTTTTAATGCAATTTAGTAGCTGGAAAGGAGACTGAGATGATGGCATCAACTAACTCTCTATAATTTCTGTGCCACCAGAGATCTATAAATGAGGATTTGGAAACATCTGCCATACAACATATTTATATATCGTCTTTTCATTATAAATACTATTTGCTTCGTGCAAGGTAAGGTCTTCCTAAAATGACCTGCAAATTTAGGTCTAGTTAAGGGTTAACCAGGGTAGTTAGGATGAAAGAAAGGTGTCTGGGCCTGCTACTTTCATTCTTTATTACCTATAAGCAAGCTAATCAATAATATAGAAATACAGGCAACATTTGCCATTTGTGGGGGATACGTTCTTGTATCCTGTGCAAATGGCAAAATTCACGAATAAGGCACTGTGTTCATGAATGCTGTTTGCATTCATGAACTCAACACCCCCAGTGGTTGAGAGGTGGGGCATGGCTGCTCTAGTGATGGCAGGAATGTGGTTATGGGAGCCCGGTGGCAGCAAGCACAGAGCGCCTGAGAAGCTCTTTTAAGTGTATCTAAGAAGCAGGTTCGGCATTCGTGAATATTCGAAACCACGAATGCCAAACCCGTGAATAGTGAGAGTTTCATGGTTTGAACTGAAAATGTACAAATAACAATCAGAAGGCTTCCAAGAAGATCTTGTTGGCTAGGGACAGACATTCAAAAACCTGGAGCCTGAATTGATTCAGTCTTGGCAAGTTAGTTAACCTGCCAAGATTGAACTGATTTGCAATTGCACAGACATTCATGTTTAATTCTGCAAATGCAGGCACATGCCTGTAGTGGCTCAGGCTGGAAGCTGTGGGGGCACCAGAGCAGCCTTCCCTTGCCTTTGCAGCAGCCATAAGTCTGGAGGGAAGCTGACCTAGTGGGGTGTGGCCAGGTGCCTGCAGGGGCTAAGTATGATTGTGGAGGGCTATAAATTCCCACCCTGGCCTGTAGGGACCCCAGCCAGTCTGTGCCTTGTGGGGTAGGGAGAAGCAGCCCTTGCCAGGCTTGTACCCAAGACCAGACACTGTCCTGGACAGTGCCTCAGGCATAGGGTGCAGGGGGCAAGGATTAAATTGCCCTGCCCTGCTCTCCAGGGAGGCACAGCAACCCAGTCAGGGTCTGTCCAACTTTCCCTCCTGCTCTTGCTTAGGTGGTGGAGGGCCTGGCCAGAGCCAGCCGGGACGGTCCTGCTGGGGCTGCAGCTGCAGCTGGGGCTGTGGGGCAGAGCCCAGCCAGCTTGCAGGTATTGCTGTGAGTAGAGGCAGAGGGGTAGCCTGGGTAGGGGCTTCAGGGACTGCATGGCCAGATTGGTCCTGGCTTCCTGTGCCCAAGCTGAGGGGGCTGTCATGCAGCCCCAACTGGCTGGGAAGGACCCTGTGCAGGCAGGGTACTTCCCAGCCTGCTGAAGCTTCTTGACAGACCAGGCTGACAGCATAGGTGGGGGCTGGCTGGGAAGTGGGCTTCCCAGGGCAGTTTGGAGACACTGGTGGACCCCAAGCCCAGCCCTCAACCCCCCTGTCCTGTACAGCACATAGGGCTGCATGCACACAACCAGCTGTGGGCTGGCTGTTGGGGCTGTTCTGCCCCCCTTGCCATGCTGCTCTAAGTGGGGTAGGGAGAAACTTTAGCCTCATGGCTTCTGCCCAGCACATGGAGCTCCAGCTGAATGTGCTGGTATACTAACCAGACGTCTTCAACCTAGGCGCCTTCTGTTTTTCAAGGTGTCTGGGTGGAAGCTGTCTGGGAGCTGCAGTTTGGCTAGGAATAGATGTTACACATAAACTGGTTTAAATCATCAGAAACTAGCTTAAAGCTGTAACAGAACAGAAGTTTAGTACACATAAGCCAGTTTCAAAATGGCCAAAACTGGTTTATGATAAACCTTTGTTGAATATAGTATCAGACTTAACTGATTTGGGTCAAACCAGTTTATGCAACTTCTGTCCCAGACCCCTTCCTGGTTCAAGTTAAATCACAGTCCTCCAACATCCCAGCATGCTTTCCAGCCTTGGCTGGGCTGTGGTGTTTGCTATAGCAGAGAAGGGTTTGGTGGGGGAGGCAGGGACTGTGCCCCATCGGCTGCAGCCTGGGGTGGGGGGAGGGGTGGTGGTTAAATTCCCCTATCCCTGAGTACAGAGCTGCCCTGCCCTGCTAAACTTACTGTTGGCTGCAACTGGGGACTGCAAATCCCAGGGGCACCTGGAAGCACAAAGAGGAAGTGTTGAGTGACCCAGCAGAGTCCTCCTCTTATGATTTTGGACTGCAAATCCCAGAGACCTTGGCAGCAGCAGAAAAAGGAGGCAAACACAGCCCGTTCTGGCTGTGCGCCAGGGAGCTGTGCTCTAGCGCCCCTTGGTTTCTGGCCTGAGTCACTACAGGCATGTAGCTGCAAAAAGTGAATGTCTGTTCACTTGTTAGTCAGTTTAATCTCTGCAGAAGAGATTTAGAGGTTTAGACTAACCTGCAAAGACTCAATTCAGCCTTGGGTGTTTTGACCTTCTCTACTCATCCTTTTTGTGTAACTTCTGTTCCTAGCAATCAGGGTACATTAGCCCAGAAGAGCCAGTAGGTCAGATCCTGATCAGTTGGATCATCATTTTTATCAATATTGGTGTAGCTCCACTGACGTTAATGGACTCACTATTTAGTGTAATTTCAACTGGTGTAATAAAACTCGATTCACCTGAAAA
>JAGPOW010000304.1:87086078-87141895 GCA_030014935.1 Caiman crocodilus
AGTTGGGCACAGTCAGCTCCAGGAAGGGGGGCAACATTGAGAAGCCCCAGAGGGGGCATGACAAGCACCCGAAGGAGGGGTGCCAAATATTGGGAGAGGCGAGCCCCAGGGAGAGGCAGGAGAATTGAGGAGCCCAAGTAGGGCGAGGATTAGGAGGCCCGGTGGGGGCACAGCAAGCCACTCCCTTGCTGTGGGGAGGGGGCAGGAGATGTAAGGAGTCCAAGGGGGACACAGTGAACCCCAGGAAGGGGGGCAGTATTTGAGATGGCCCAGAGAGAATGACAGAGGGGCCACGATATCGCGAGGCTTGGGCTGCGGTATTGGGGAGGAAGGAGCTGCAGACAGCGCCCCCTAAGGGAGTGGGCGGTACAACAAGAAGGACAGCCTCCCGCTAATGAACCAATCAACATCAAAGATGTGGCAAGCAAGTAGGCAGGCGGTTGCCCAGAGACAGATGCGGGGGCCATATTGAGGGCGGCCCCGAGGCGCCCTGTCACAGGCTCAAATTCATCTTGTGGTCAATCATGATCCCCAATTCCCTTTTGGCCATGGTGCTAGCAAGCGGAGCAGTGCTGAGCCTATAAGGATGCTGTGACTTTTTCTTCTCAAGGTGGAGTACCTTGCATTTTTTGGCATTGAAGGCCATCAAGTTTTTATTTGCCCATTTTCCGAGCCTGTCAAGGTTGGCCTTGATCACCATCCTGTCCTCAGGTGTGGATGCTTTTCCCCAAAGTTTGGTGAACATTAGCTAAGTTGGCCAGTCCACTTCTGACACCAATGTCCATATCATTAATGAAGATGTTGAAAAGGGTAGGCCCAAGGATGGAGCTGCGGGAGACTCCGCTGGTCATGACACACCACAGTGATTGACTCCTGTTAACTACCACTCTCTGGGTCCAACCTTGAAGCCAATTCCCCAACCAGAAGACTGTGATGTAGACCGAGGCCGCAATTGGCCAGTTTTTCTATAAGACCATCATGGGATACCGGATTGACTTTAAAAAAGTTTTCAAGATACATGACATCAATCTCCTTTCCTTTGTCTAAGTGATATGTTACCTAGTCATAGAAGGAGATGAGATTTGGTCAGGTAAGACCTACCCACAACAAACTTGTGCTGGGTATCCCTCAAGAAGTTGCCTTCAGCCACTTTATCAAGAATGGTTTATTTGATGATTTTCTCCAAGATCTTCCTGGGGATGGAGATCAGGCTGATGGGCCTATAGTTCCCTGGATCTACTTTCTTCCCTTTCTTGAAGATAGGCACCACATTGGCCTTTTTTCAGTCCTCAGGCACTTTGCTTAAGCACCACAAGGTTTCAAAGATCCGTGTGAGTGGCCGAGCTATAATGCTTGCCAGATTCTTAAGTACCCTGAGGTGTAAGCTGTCTGAGCCAGCTGACTTGAAGGTGTCTAGCCTGTCAAGGTGTTCTTTCACATGGTCAACACTGTTACAGGGTAGCAATTGTAACTCACCCTAGCTGTCCCATATTGTACCGAGCAGGGCTGTCCCTTGGGGCTGGTGAAAAACTGATGCAAAATACCAATTCAGTAGGTTGGCTTTTTTCTGGGTGTCGGTTGTCAGTTGACCCATATGATTTAGCAGGGGTTCAGTGTTACCATTGCTTTTCCTCTGGCTCCCCACATATCTAAAAAAGGACTTTTTATTGTCCTTGATATGTGTAGCCAGTTGGAGTTCAGTTGCAGCCTTGGCTTTCCTGGTTCACTCCCTACAGGTCTGGACTAGTGCAGAGTACTCCTCCTTTGGGGCGGATCCAGCTTTCCATCCTTTATAGGCCTTTCTTTTTAGTTGTTGAGGTCCACTAGTTTCCTGCAGAGCCAAGGGGGCTGCTGTGCCCTTTTGCTGCCTTTCCTCCAAGACGGGATCAACATTGCTTGTGCTTCCAGGATTGCTCCCTTGAGGAGCAGCCACTCTTCCTGAACTCCCCTCCCCTTTGGGTCATGGTCCCTTAGGGTGAGTGAGCTCCAAGGGGACCAGAACATTTTATACATAGAGAATCTAGCTTGAAAATCCCAGACTTCATTTCTTCCTTCTAAACCATTTTCCTTCCTTTAAATTCTAGGCGCAGCTTTTTAAAATTAAAACTTATTACTGAAACTCTTGACTAGTTTAAGAATAATTAGAAACAGGGAAAACATTTTCTTGTCCTAGGATGAAATCACTCAGATTCTCTCTCTCTCTCTCTCTCTCTCATACCCTTCTTTACCCCCTAAATAGGTAGCCATTAATCCTCTCAAAAATTGCACCTGTCTAGCTTAATCTGCATCTTGTATGTTCCCCAGTTTGCTACTGAATATTGGAACTTCAATAATTGATGTACTAAAAGGTAGGTGGGGATTTGTTAGGCTGTAAAACTTGTGAGTCAGGCTTTCTGAATTCTAATTTTCATCCAGGACCATGAGTATTGTGATATACCTCTTCCCTTTGCACAAGTGATGGTGTCCTCAAAACATCATCATGTTTGGTAGGCAGTTACCTTCTACTATGGAAAGAGTGGCTTGGAACTCCAAGAATGGCCAACAATTATTACTAGTCATCTTTCAAGTCTGGCAAATTGAAAGGTGATGATGATAAAGAAGGAGTTGACCCAGATTAAACTAAGTGGATTCCCTGCTGGAGAGCCTGGAAAAGACTGAGAATGATCAAAACCAGAAGAATGACAAGTCATAGCAGGTTTTGGGGGTGGGGGATGCCATCCTGGCACCTGGTGCCCCCCTATGTTCCATCCTACCTGCTGTCTCTTTCCTAGCCCCACCTCGCCTCCAGTCTTTTGTCTGCTACAACTTTGATGCTTGTTTGTTGGGGAGGTGGTCCCTGGGTATGGGGTTTTCACTGGTTCCCTCAGTGGGCAATTCTGCCTTGGTGGTTAAGTCTGTTCCACCTGAGGTCTGTACTCTCCCACTTTTGATTGCTTCCCCTTTAAGGGAGTGCTCTCTTAGGCTTCCAAGCACCTGTTGGAGCTTCAGCTGTCACTGCTTTGGCTCTCTTTTTCTCTGGCCACACCCTTAGTCTTGATCTGTTCTCTAAGACCTCAGCTCCCAGCCATTGGTGCTGACTTGGCAGCAGTCCCTTCTGGGGGCCCTCTGGCTTGGGGCTAGCTTCTGTCACTCATAGTGGGTGTGCCACCCAGGCCTCCTCACTTGTGGCCTCCTCATCCTGTATAGCCACACCTGATCCTTTGATAGAAAAGCTCAAACAAAACAGCAACCTAACTGGTTCTAACTTCAACTTAAACCCTTCTGGGGCTCAAACTCTTCTTTGCATGTTGACCTGCTTCCATCCCTCCAGACCCTGAGTACTTCTCTTGTGCTGACTTGGCTTCTTGCTGCAGCCAGCTCTCTCCTTGGAGCTCTCTTTTCTCCTGCAGCCAGGGTAGACGGCTTCTCATGTGGTCAAAGACTAGGTGTATATGCCCCAAACCAGCTTTCTTCCAGTCACATGATAGGATCTCCTGCACCCAGGGGCCAGCTGCAGATAATAACATCATTAACCACCTGGCCTTGGCTCAGTCCTTGGCTCAGTCCACCTGTGCAGCTACTACTTACTGCCCTTTCTAACCCTGAGTTTGTTGCCCTGCCCCACCTTCCTAGTAACAGTGGCATGGGTTCCCTGTTATACAAGTCTGAACATCTGTGGAAGATTCTCTTTGTGGTTCCAAGGGATAAAGCATTACTCTAGGCATCCTTTTTCTAATGTGCATTTAAGAGCAAACATCAGCCAACATTTGTCCCATAGGAATTTTGTAGCGCTACATTGTAGATTCAATCTCCAGTTCAGTCCCCTGTGTATACTGTATTTTTGCTTCTGTAATGGAAAGTTGAACAATCAAATTCACCTTTAGTCAGTGATTGGCACCAAATTCAACTCATTATTCTGACAGGGACTCAGCATGTCAGTCAATGGAAAAAGATGTATAGAAGTTGATTGAAATTGATTGTGAATGCCAGCTCCTTAACAGAATGATAAGCTAGGGCCACAGCCAGTCATTTTTGGGTAAGCAGTGCCAGTAGGTGAGGCTTTCAATAGCATTACATTGCAGGTGTTTATTTCTCTGCAATTTCCCCATTTAGTTTTGGACAGAATCATCAATTCTAATTTTCTATCCCAAAGTATTGTACAGCTGGATTATTGAACAGCTTCTTTTCTTATCCACATGTTAATACACAGATCAGGTCTAACGTCTAAAGTTCACAGAGGCTGAAAAATTAGGGCGGTTCTGTTTTGCACCTTTGTAACTTGTTGTGGTCCCTCCCAACAATATCTGGTAAAATATCACCTTTGTATTTAAAACTTTGCCTTTCTTCTCGGTTGCAAATTTTCTCTTCTGTCCCAGGTAAATCCAATAGTGTGCTGCAGATGTGCTAGTTGTGATGGCAGGAAAAGAGTAAAAACACATTACCTTAGTTCCTCTTTCCCAAAACAGTCCTGTGGTTGCAATCTAGAGAGAGAATCCCAGCCAAATCTTTCTCATTAGTGAGAGCAGAGCAACAATCAGTATTAACTTTTTGAAAGAACTAGGAATGCATTTTGGAAAGGCCAAGTTTTCTAAAATAATGCTCATAAAGGGAGCTGAGTTCTTTTGAAAAGCTGGCTTAGTTGTGTTCGGTGAGCATTATTTTTAAGCATATGAACATAGAAAGGAACTTTGAGAAGCTGGACAGCATCTGAGAGATTTGGGGGATTATTTTAGCAGTGTGTCAGATTGTGGATTGGAAGGTGCTACAGAAATCAAAAGTTAAATAATTTAGTATTGCTTTCATACCTGAAGCAAGCAAAGCATGTGCAGTTCTCATTATTTTTCTTGAACATGTTAAGAGAGGACTATTATTGGACATGCATTAAATTGCCTCCTTGAAAAGCAACATCTAGAAGATTTGAATGTTCATTGTACAGCTGTTTCAACTTGGGGATTCTCTAAAGTGTCATTACAGGACTCATATTTTTAGCTCCTTTTTCCATGCAGTTGAGCAGATTCATGTCACATTGTGGTAATAATCAAGAGAAGAGATAACTGAACTTAGGAGCACTGTTTCGTATAATGGAAAGAATTATAGGCTTCACCAGGTAGTCCAAGGAGTCTGGGTCCTAGAAGGGGGACTTTCTGCATTGTATGTGTATACTTTATCCTGCTAACCAAATTGCACATACATTTATTTCAGGCAGCTAGAAAAAAGTGTACAGGACCAAGGTGCATACCAAATGAATATTTGGTAGAGTGTAAATTCGCTTCTAGTTTGAGAAATCTAAGGGAAATGTCACCATAGAGCAGGGGATATCAACTGGGGGTACTTGAGAAAGTCGTAGGGGATATGCATGGGCAGGCAGAGATGGAGTCCTGACCATCCAGGCAGGCAGCTCTGGTGCAGCCCAGATGTGGGGGGTGGGGAAGATTGTACGCAGTGGCTGCTGTCACTTTACATTCAAGTGCATGCTACCCCTCCCACTTGACATCTGGCCATGTGCCATACTCCCTCCCTCCCTCCTTCCCACCCCCCTCCCCCCTAGGTGTCTGACCGCCAAGGGAACACTAATCCAAAAAGGTTGAAAATCCCTGCCATAGAGGAAGGAAGTTTAGATGCATCAGGTATGCAGGGCATTCCATGGATAGCAGACTGACAGGCTGGAAACCATTGTTGGGCTCCTGTAATGTTACCAAGGGACTGAGTAGCAAATCTGCATGCATTCTGCAGCAGCATAGCCATAGATGTTTTCTTAAAGCATGATAGTGACATGGGAAGTGGGTGGATAATGAAAACAATACATCTTTTAGCATCAGCAATAAAAATCTGGCCTGAGTCATCTCTTGAAGTTAACAATCAAGTGTTTAGCAGCTGGTTGCATAAGTGAGCCAGTTGACTAAGATTGAAACAGTTGCACCTATGAAAGTGTAAATGGAAAATATATGGAATCCCAGGCTCCATAGCCGTCTGCTCCCCGTTTTGTTTGCTATGAAACAGAATTGAAAAATTTCTATGCAGTCCATTTTAAGGAAAGACAGACTGGGCAAGAGATGCCTTTCCTAGAAGTTGAGAATGAGAGCTAGTATGTATATCTTTCATGAATCTGTAAGTGCAACAGCCACCATAATGAGCCAAAATGATACCTGTGACCAAAAGATGTTTGTTGAACCCCTGCAAGTTGGGGTGGATCAAAGCACAATATGCTTCACCTTCAAATAGAAATCCAAGTAATCGAGTCAACAGTTACACCCATTATATTCTCCTGGAAATAAAATTTAGTGGGATTTTTTAGGCTTTGTGAATCTTTCCTTTGAAATTTTGCATGAGCCATCCTTGATTTGTGCATATGTTGAGACTGTCTGGCCAACAGCAGTCTCTTCAGTTGATGGGCTCAGTAGATTGCAGTATTTGCTGATTTTTGAGGAGGCAAGTCCAGCAGGACAGAGTTGCGGGTTCTGTCCCTATATGGTCATAAGACTAGTCTGATGTCTTAACTGAAGTTCATGTGAATGCCATTTTCTTGACAAATAAGCATTGATGTTTGCTTCTGATTCTGAAGTGCTTTCAGAATCTATACTATTTGCAGACATATAATAAAATAAGTATGCTGTTGCTAATTTATAAAATATCAATGTTGTGAATGATTCTGTTAATGAATTGGCTAGAGTATAATGATCTATTCTTGTTATCACTTTGGGTCATTAAATACTCTGTTAGTTTGAGTGGTGCAGTGCTTTGAGGTAACCATTTTTTAAAATGAATTTACTACTAAATGCAAAATGCATTAAAGCGATTAACACCGACTATATCATCTCTTTCTCGGTATTTACGTATTGATTTTATTTGTGTTTTATGCCTTGCATCCATTTACTGCTAAAATGTTTATGTTGTAATTTTTTTTAAATTGTAGCTAAATGTATCTATGGAGGCAGAGTGTTAGCAGAAGGTCAGCGAGTTTTAACCAAGAGCTGCAGGGAATGCCGAGTAAGTGTGAAACTTACAAACTTCTGATTTTGTTTAAATGAATTATGTAGGTCAAATGACAGTGTTAAGCTGGTATATTGCTTCAGGCATATATTGCATTTGTGACATCCATTGTTTTCAAAAGGTGACCTTGATATCACTGAAAACACATAGATGAAGCCAAACATGACATATTTATGAATACAAAAATGTGTGTTAAATGTCTTACACAGTAACTCTCCATTTTGTCTGCTCCTTTGGGGTACTGTACAAGAGGATTACTCTTAGGGTCAGACTCAGATCCCAGCACATTGAATTAAAACTGAAATGGCTGTAGATTTATACTAGACCAACTGAAAGTATCTACCCCCTCCTATATTTTTATAATTAAATATATGCTTGAGTGCTTTGCTGGAATGTCCTTTTCTCCTGTTAACAGAAGAGCAACTTCATGTGAATAATCCAGTTTCAGGCAGCTGATATTTACCTATGTATGTACTATGTTTTCTTGAATCCAAGATGAGGATTTTTTCTGACAAACAGAATGGGAGCGGTAGAGGGACCTCCTTTTGGATTCAACAGGTGGCAGCTCAGCTCTGGCTTTAACCTTGAGTTTGGGGCTAAAGCTGGAGCTGAGCTGTGGCCTGCCCCAGGCCAGAGTGACTTGTTTGGCAGAGGAAGGGGCTTACTGTTAGAAGGAGACCACGGGATGGGGTGGGGGGGAACCTGCATCCTGTCCCCCCACCCCTTGCCTGCCTGTGCCTGCCTTTTCCCTCTGTTACCCCATGCAGCCTGTCCCCCTTCCCCTCAACTCCCTTCTTCCCTCCTGCAGCTGCCCCTTTCTCCTCTTATATTCTGCTCAAGCTCTGGTCCCTACACTCCCGACCTGGCTCAGCTGGGAGCTGCTGCTGATTCTCCCTGGCTTGACTGGGATGGGGACAGGGCAGGGCTACACTGTTGCTGACTGTCCTGGAAGAGCAGAGTAGCAGCAGAAGGTAAGACAAAGGGAGGGTGGGGAGTAGAGGTGGGGCATGAGCATGGAGTGAGACTGGTGGCAGGTCAGACACAGACGTGGTGGGACAAGAAATGGGAGTGCTGACACAGGCATTTGGTAGCAGGAGGTTAGAAAGGCAGGGTATGGTGGGGACAAGCACAGGCATGGTGGGGTAAGGGATGGAGGCTGTGGGGGGATCTGGTTGTGGGAGAGACAGGGTGTGAGAGGGTAGGCACAGGCAAGGAGACAGGGAACAGGAACAGGTACAGGCACAAGCACTGAAGGGCATGTGGCAGGGAGAACATCTAAGAGATGAGGTGACAGGAGTCAGGGGGGCAGGCAGAGAGGGCAAGGATCAAGGGAGTAGGGTGCAGGGGTTTCATCATCTCCCATTGCTTTCCATGCCACAACAATGGAGGGGGGAACAATTTTAAGATGTCCCTCTAGTAATTAGATTCTATACATAGAAAATTACAACATATTTTTAATGTTCTATGTGTAGAATCTAATTATTGAGGGAGAGGGTCATCTTAACTTTGAAGTTGTCTTGGATTTGAGTAAATATGGTAATGGATTCATTTACATTTTGTTATTTTCCAACATGCTGCAGGAAGTAGATAAATGTTGGAAAAAGCCGTCCTTAATGATTAGTCCTAGAGAAGGAGAGAGAGTAGATTATGAAAGGCTGATGGCTCAGTTAACTCCGGCATATATCTTGTAAAATAGATTATGTGCGTAATTTTAGGATGAATCAGTGGACAAAAAGTTATTTCAAATCCATTTTCCCCATAGACTTAGTGTTTAAATAATTTTGTTGTTCTTCAATATCCCTTTGAATATATAGACAATAAGCTAAATTACTTTCAGTTCACTTGTCAGAATGTGGTAACTACATTATACTCCTGATAAACTTGCCAAAGAAAGTGGGGGTTGCATAAACTATTGATGGATCTGTAAGTTAGAACAATTGTGGATAATACAGCATTTGGAAGAGAGTATCTTTTTATCGCTATTGTACGTATTTGTGAGCATGATGCACAAAATAGCATCAGTTATGAATCCATGAATGGTAATGGACAATAACTTAATGCAGACATGCTTTGAAAACAGTCTACTATGTAGAATGAGAATTACGTTATTATGATGATGATGCCTAGAAATGCACAGCAGGATGCTAGGTACTATACAAGCTGATATAAAGGCAAAGTCCTTCCCTCGAAGAATTTGTAATCTTTGGGTTTGGGTCAATTCTGGATATCATATAAAACATGTACTGCAGAGATTCAAAGTGTCCTAGGAGTCCACAATGGCATATTGTAAATGGGGGAGAATAGGAAGATATTTATTTTAAATTGAATATACAGAAGAGGTCTATTTTCATTAGGTGAACAGGAGTAGCAGTGCAAGATATCCCATACAAAACATCATATTTATAATTTATGACTAGAATAATGCAGTGAAGAAGATTAAAAATACCCAAATATCAGCCATTAACTGTTTCTATTGGAAACATGTCTTAAATATACAGTGAAAAGAGCTTTTTGTATTTCACTTTTTGTGGAGGGAAATTGATATGGCAATACTAATTATTACAGTTTATATTTTCCCTGTAAATGGAAAGGTTGCTGTAGCTGTTTATAACAACATTTTCTAATTGTGGCCTTAATAACTGTTTTTTGAAGTTTAATTAGAGTTCTAGTGTTCACTTCAAAAAATAGGTGGACAAATTAAACCCACCTTCTTTGAACTATATTGTTTAAAAAGCAAGTGCTGCTGTGTGGGTCTAATTTCTGCATCAAGATAAGGTAATTCCCCCATTCAGGTCCTTCATTGGGTTCTAAGCATGTGCCAAGTTCTATCCAACCATTTTTTTCCTATAAATCCTTACTGTTACAGAGAGAACATTTGTGCATCTTCTTCTCTCCCAACATTACCCCTTGTACAGTTACAGTTAGAAAACAAACTGCAAACTGCATATGCACATGCTCTGAAAACATCTTCAATATAGGCAGACAGTGCTGGAAATTTTAAATTCAAATACATAATTAGTATGTACTACCTCAGGATATCTGATTGAACTCTGCTCGGGTTACCTGATGCTGTTGCTGGGACTTGTCAGCTGATTCTGTTTCCCAGGGTTGCTACACTTAATCCACTGTTTCCTTGAATCATCCATGCTGTGCAGTATAGAGATGTGGCTAGGGCAGGTGAAAGGACAGTGTGAAAAGCATGGAGGATGTTATACCTCTAAGGCAGGTATGGGAGTGTGAGGTGAGAACTACCTATGTCATTAACTATCAGTGTTGATACAGACTTCTAAATAAACAAATAAGAAGCCTAGGTCAGATATTCTTCCCCACAATTCTTTGGTAAAAGCCAGAAAGGGAGTTTAAGGTACCAGTGTAAGGTGACAATATTTTTCATGTCCGAGATCGATGTGAGTGTGGCGGCTTAAAGAAAGTGAAAATAGTTTGCAAGCCTGTACATGGATCTAGTTATGTGCATGGCTTGTGTATGTCCTTAAGCAAATTTAACAGATTTTTAATTTACATTTTTGGGTTGGATGGAATTAATAATGCTGGATTCAGATAGATCAAAGCTTCTCTTTATCAGGCAATGAGCAGATTTTTTTATTTCTGAAAACTAATCCAGACTAAAATGGGATTTATGATGGCACATCTTCTTAACCATAAGCACTTAAATTATTGATGGACAGCTGTTCACATGCTACTAGCTGGAATCTCACTCACAGACACTCCAGATTTAATGTACAAAACCAGATTGACGAAATTAGCATTTGGGTGCCTCCACAAAAATATAAATGTACTGGTGCAGCTTGCAGAACTTCACCTTTCTGCATTCACTGGAGGAGATCTGTAGCCTCATACATTTCACTTACGAGACAGCCTGGCCCTTTTGGAGTCAAAGGAAAAATTTTTCTTGACTTCAGTGAATCCAAGAGTTTATTCCTGGGGTCTGTTGTTTCCAGGCAACATGTCCTTTTCCATCACCACTAGGTGTTGTCAGGTCTATTCTCAAACTGGTTTAACAATTGGCAAGAATGGATCTGAAGACAAATCCTTATATAACCTTTAGGACTGAGCATCCAAGTTGGTGATAGTACTATAAATATCTGTATAGAGAGACTGTAGATAGATAGACAGGTGGCTCTAAATTTTGTGACAAGAGAAGCTGTATCTTTAGCACTGATATAGATGTGGAAGTAGTTTAGTGTTATAATATGGGCTAAGATGAATACTGTACCTGAACGTTCTGCTGAAATGATTATCAGTTGAAAAATTAAAAGTGGTAATATTCAAAATGTTATCATTAGATATTTGATCTCTTTTTGCTAATATAAGGTGTGAACCCCACATTGGAATCAAGTGAATCGTATGGAATCAAACAGGAATTAAAGTTACAATAGCAAAGATGAGAAGGGAACCAAACACATGTGCCATAATTTTTATTATGTTATCAAGTGTGATAGCATGTGCTAACCTCCTGAGATGAACAGGAACAGTTTACACCTTTCTTTAAACAGACATGTCAGGCTGTTTTCAGATGATGGTACTGAACTCATATGTAGTTTGGAGAATTACCTTTGCAACCATAAGGAATTTAATTTTATTCAAGGTTAAAGCTTAGATTCCAGATTTAAATTATGCAAAAGGAGGTGGATTTATGTAACAGTTGAAGCTTACCAATTTATACTAGCAAAGAATTTAGCCTTTTGACTCTGATTTCTGTATGAGAAATCATGGACTCTGTGACTGTTCTGAACTGAGTATAACAAATGCAGTGGTATCTTTCTAACACAGCCTGAAGCAATAGTTCTGAGAAGTGTGAACTGTTCCTATTTATCTCAGTGTATTAAATCTAAAACCTAATGAAAATAATTTGTATCAATGGAGCTACATCAGTGTATAGCAGTGGGGATTTTAACCCACAGAGTGCTTCAGCAAAATGCTTTGGAAAATATTTTTTTACCAAACAAATTAACTACTGGATATACTATATTCTTTTTTTAAAGGTGCAAAGTCATGAAATATTCGGAAAAATTAGAGAACTAAAATTTTCCTGACATAAAGCAACTGAGTTTATATTTAACCATGTCTCTTTTTCTGTAACTCACTAAAGAAGACAGGAGCTTGGTTGGAATTGGTTTTAAGGGGGTTTTTTCTGTCTTGACTGACTGAATGATTTGACTTTCATAGTCTCTTGATTTTTCTTGCTATCATTTTGACCTGTCTTATTATTGTCAACACTTACTGTTGATACAGTGATATACTGTAGCCTTTCTGCTGTAATTATTTTGCCCTGGCCTAAAAAAGTGGAGAGTTACAGCTTATGCTCTTCTATCTGGGTAGTTTGATAACAATGATAAAAAAGGATGATTCAGTGTGCTTGGTTCTCTTCTCCCATTCACTGCTTTAACTAATTGATTCCTGTGTAGGACTTCTGCTTTGCACCATTAAAATTGAGATTAGAATCAGTCCTAGGGTCCTTTAGCCTGACTTGTTCTCATGTGGACACCTGGACAATATGATGGCATGTTCTCTTATAGGGAGCATCCTCTGGCAGAAAGCCCTTCCTCCTTGCTTCCACTGAAGCATTTGTCTCCTAATATTTAACAAGGTCACTGGGGCACCTCTGTGCCAATAAATTGTAATTGGGTACCAGAGAGAAATAGATCTGTTTTCAACCTTTGGGTTGCAGATTCAAAGGTAATGACCAGCAGTGTTTGGGTGAAGGGCTGAGATACCCAGGATTTCTTATTCCCTGCATCTGATAGAGTAAGTTTACTTATTAATTTATAAGCCCTGCCAGCTGTCACACCTTGTGAGTCACACCATCAGTCAGTTCCCTAAAATCATGCGGCTGATGTGAAAATCTTTGGAATAATAATAATAATAATAGTCTTCTGCTTGCTTAGCATTTAGTACACTTTGATCACATTTTCAAGTTTTCCCCCGCAATTGTGGTAGAAGACTACTTTTCTTTAAAACAAAAGCTAAAATTCTCATGTAATCTCTTCATTTAAGCATTCAAGCTTCTGTGGCATTAAGGAAAATAAATAGCAAAAGGTTCACAATAGAACTTTAAGAGTTGGCAACATTATAGATAGCCTTGTCCCTTGATAACATATCATGCCCCAGACTGCATAAAGTCAACTTGACTCTGGGAAGCTGGATTATTTGGCTCAGAACTCTGCTGCAGCCCTTTGAGGCTGTAGTGACACCTGCTTTACTAAGCTGCCAGGTGACTCCTCTCCCTTCCTCTTTTGGTTTCCTCCACACTTCTCAGCCTGCAGGGGGCCATAGAAGGGGAATCAGGTTGTGAGGCCTTGTAGTTATGGGAGGTGAGGAGCTAGTGAAGGAATGGAGGAAGTGCTGTGAGGAAGTAGAAGGGGGTAAAGAGGTTATTGGGAGACAGGATCTAAAAGATGAGATTGAGTGAGGGAAATGAGTTGCTATTAGGTAATGAATCCAGTGAGGGATTTGAATTTGAGGTGATCTCAAGGCTGCAAGTATGTGTTGAATAGAGTTTATGCTACACTGTGGATTACCATCAGCCTTTCCCTGCATACATTCTCTCCAGCAGCTTCCTGGACCAGCAAGTGCATCTCTTTCAGACTCTCATGGGTTAGGTTACCCTCAAGATGTCTCTGGCTCCTAACACATCCCTCAATCCTGAGGGCTTAAGTGGCAAGGATTCCATGTCTTCCCATTGCTCAGGGGACGGTCTAATTTTTAAAGGTCCTGGAATGGGTAGATGATGTTATATGTGTGTTATTTGATAGTGTGGAAATTGAGGTCTGTACCCTATTTCTTTCATACTACTGGGGCCAGACTATCATCCTTCTTTGTGCTAGCTTTGGTTTTTTTTTTAGTTTTTATTTTACCTACCTTATGTGCTGGATATGAATCCAGAATGCATACCAGAGTGATAAGTGAATTCTAAATAAAGCAGATAATATAGATAAGTTGGAAGACATATTTCAGAAATGAATAACTATTTGCAGTGTTTCACTTCTGGGGTAGATAAGATTATTCGGGTAAATCTGATATATTTTATTAGACCAACTCAAATAGTTGGAAAAATTCATCTTTGCAAGCTTTTGAGTACAAATACCCTTCATTAGGCTGAAGAAGCATCTGCAGATGATATGTGATCTTCCTGGATGAAGTGTTAAAGCAGCTACAGGCCAGTACATATGTAAGAAAGCCATTCAGTTAAAATGTAAATTGAGGTTGTCACTTGGTGAGAGACAGATGTGGTGGAAGGGGAAGAAATGTAGCTGTAGGCAGTGGATTAGGGGTGAGTGGGGAAGGGATAGGGAAGGGAATGAGAATAGCTGATAAAAAATGGAGAGTTTACGTAGGGAGTCAGATGTTAGGCAGTTTATAATGTGTTATAAATCCAAAGTCTATATTTAGTCCACGATTTTTTGTATCTAGTATGTTGATGAAGTGAAGTTCATAGGCTTATCTTTGAAAGGTGTTTTGTAAATTCCCTTTGAGGATTAGAACTGAGAGATTGGAGGGAGAGTGAGAAATGTGCCCTCACAGGTAATTGGGTATTCTTGTTTTGATAGACAAATTCTTGATAGATTTTCAGTGTGTGTTCATGCTGGTATGCAGTTGTTTTTTGGTTTGTCTCACATATTTTTCATCAGGACATTTAGAACACAGGATGAGATGTTATGTTTCTGGAGGGACAGATGTAAAATCCAGGAATGGTGATGGTTCTTTTCTGGGGTACAGTACTTGTGGGGGTGGTGGAGATGTGCTGGCAAGCTTTACATTTCTTGTCATGGCATGGTCTGGATCCATTCGGATCTATTTGGGCCACAGGAAGTTTGCTTCTGGTGTTGAGGTTGGCGAGGTTCAATGCTTGTTTAAAGGTGAGGATGGGTGATTCGGGGAAGATCTCTTTAAGAATTAGGTCTCCGTCTAGTATGGGTTGCAGTTGTTGAAAGATTTTCCTCATAGGGAGAAAAATGTCATAACCAGTGGTGTGTGATTCATGGGTTTTTTTTTCTTCTGTACTGCAGCAATTCTTCATGTGGCATCTGTGGGGTTCTTTCAAAAGTGTGATCTGTGTCTTTCAAGGAGTATCCTTGTTGAGTTAAGGAACTTTTGAGATTTAATACTATCGTAGTATTTAGGGTTGGAAGGGACCTAAACAGATCTTCAGGTCCGACCCCCCACCCCAGGCAGAAATGGGTGCTGGGATCATATCACTCCAGCCAGGTATCTGTCCAGCCTCATCTTAAAGACCCCCAAGGTAGGAGAGAGTATCACTGCACTTAGGAGCACATTCCAGAGCCTGTCAGCCCTAACTGTAAAGGTGATGATCATGAATGTTTGCCTCAGTGCAAATTTGGTGGTATTGAAGGGCTTGGCTATATACTACAGCTTTCTTGGTGTGTCTAGGGTGATTGCTGGTTCGATTTGGATATGTATGTTGGTCTGTGGGTTTCTTGTATACCATGGTCTGTATTTTACCGTTCTGGATATTGACTGTCATGTCTAAAAAGTGAATGTCGGTATTGGAGTATTCCAGAGATAGTCTGATGGAGGGGTGATGCATGTTGAATTTCATTTGATGGAAATCAATCAGATTGCAGGTTTTCAGTCCAAATGATGAAGTTATTGATATAGTTGAAGTATAGCAAAGGTTTGATGGTGCGGTCCTTGAGAAATTTTTCTTCCAGGTGGCTCATGAAAAGGTTGGCATACTGTGGAGCCATTTTGGTGCCCTAAGCTGTGCCCATGGTCTGTAGGAAGTGTTGATTATTGAAAGTAAAGTTGTGTGTGAGGATGAAGTGTATAGGTTCAGTAATAGCTTTGAGTCTGTACTCTGAATTGTAATCTTGCCCTTGTAGATATGTAAGGCAGGCTTGAATGCCATCCTGCTGTGGCATGTCGCCATATAGGCTAGTAATGTCTATGGTGGCTAGGAGGGTATTGCGGGAAGGTGGTCTTTTTTTTAAGTTTTTGTAGAAAGTCTGTTGCATCTTGGACAAAACTCATTTTTTGGCTGATAGGTTTTAGGATTGCTTTGATGAAACCTGATATTTCCTCAGTGATGGTTCCATGGCTGAATATGATAGATTTGCCAGGGTTCCCTTGTTTGTGAATTTTAGGGCGCATGTAAAAAGTCCCTGGGTTGGGTAGCGAGGGGATCAAATTTTGTGGTTTTTCTTTCCTTTCTGATGGAAATAATTTGATGGTAGTTTTGAATTTCAAGGTGAAAAGGAGAGTAGGATCATTCTCTAGTTTTTTTGTAGTATGTGGTGTCAGAGAGTTTGTTGGCTGCTTTTATGTAGTCTTCATGGATAAGGATAACTATAGCTCTTCCTTTATCCACTGGTTTTATTACTACTCGGTGGTTAGATTTTAGGCATTCTATAGCCCTTCTCTCAGAGAGAGGTTGTTATGATGATGTGTGTTGTTGATTATTTTATTGTTCATTCTTTCTCTGAAGCAGCGGTCAAGGTTTGAATTTTGTCCACTGTGAAGTGTGCAGTCTGATGTTTTTTGTGGGGTTGATCTTTTCCTTGGGGTTGTCAAAGGCTGAAGTGCTGTTGGAAGTAGATTCATTTTGGTTGTGGAAATATTCTTTGAGGCGAAGTCATTGGAAAAAATGCTTCTAGTTCTCCACATCGAAGTGTTTTTATTAGGGTGTTTTTTCTGGACCCTGTAGAGAGGCTAGATTTTTCAGCTTTGCTAAGTTGTGTGGAGAGATTGATGCTATTTGAGGGTTGGTTGCTTCTTTCAGTTGCATCGAGTTTGAGATTGGAATGTTGTACGGTTTCTGACTTATGGAGTGTTTGACTTAAGGAAGGTCAACTAGATAATTAAATACAGTTGGCCTACCTCATGCCCTTGTGAATACTGAGCTACAGTATCTGCCTCATTTGTAATTTGCTTATGACTGTGGTATATATGTGGAATACGTAAAATAAAAATTAACAATGAAAAACAAGGCTTGTTATAAAGCAGGATGACAACTGGTAATAAAAGATCTGGAGCAAAACCATGCTGATTTTGCAAATGTTCAGGCAGGTTTATAAGGAGGGAGAAGTAGTTTTGCAATTTTGAGTTTGTGCAATGTGTTTCTTCTTAAACTGCAGGAATAGAAATGTCCAAGTAGATTAGATTTGATATTATGGCGTAAAAATGAATTTATATTGCTCCCTGTCAGCTTACTACTGTTGTTATTAAAGATTGCCTGAGTTGTAGATTAAAAATTGTGTGATCCTTGCCATCACATACATTTTCATTGGTGTCCATCTTTTTCCAGAATGGAGTTTTAGTAAAAGTAACGGAGACCTGTCCACCATTGAACTGTTCAGAAAAAGACCATATTCTTCCAGAGGGCCAGTGCTGTAGCGTCTGTAAAGGTAAGCAGGGGAATTTATGTTCTTGGGAGTGTATGTCCTCAGTACAGTTTTGGAGTATGCTGTAATATCTTTAATTATGACAGAATAATAGCAAGGTTACAAGACCTGAAGAAGAATGTCTTGGATTTGAAAACTTGTGTCATTCAATCCTAACTATACAGTTGATTCAGTAAAAGATATCACCCAAAGAAATACTTGCCTCTTCCAAAATTCTGGAATAATCACAGCTTTAACATCACTCTACTGCTACCATTAATTAATGAGAAATTAGGTACCCACATAACCTGCACCTGTAATTAGTCTGAATAAACCAGTCTGTACTATTTCATTGGGAGGAAAGAGTACCAGAGACAAGGCAATAATTATTTTTCTGGATGAAGGAGGAAGAAGGTACCAGGCAGTCTCTCCTGTTACCTACAAGGCCTAGTTGTGAGAGAGATATTTTTAAAATAGAGGTGTCCTGAGCTACAAAGTTAGGATCTGAACACCTAGGGTTCTAGACAGTTTATGTTCAGAATTTGGAGGTGATTCATTGTAGGGGGGTAAGAGTTAATGTGAAGCGAAGGTTTTAGTCCAGAATCATGTTTTGAGGGTGCTTGGATGTGGGTTTGTTTTGTCAGATTATTTGTTTAAGGGAAACTCTATGTTACTTAGTTAATAGAAAACTTTTTATATTATGTATAAATATATCTATCTGTCGTCTATACTTTCTATTTGTATAGCTATATCTTGCAAGATCAAGGGCTTAGTAAATATTTAACTAATGTATGTGTTTAATTAAACATTTACTAGGGTCCTGACCTTGCAAGTATCTCCATGTGCTTATAGGGGCCTGCATATTTGAAGTAGATTACTGGATCGGAGCCTAAGACTATAGGTATTAATTTTTTAAGGAGTTTCTAGAAACATCTGTAACTATTTAAGCTAGCAGTGAATGTTGCTGCTTCCTTCCTCAGAGAGGCAGCTGTCTTAATGATACTTCTTAGCAGATGGCTTAGTTCGGTGATGTGGTGTAGCCAGGGAAAAATTAGCTTCATTACCTAAAAGTATTTGAAATCAGAGAGTTTCAAAGTTCATGAAAGTTAAAAAGATAAAAGTTCTATAATCATACAAGGCCCTCAAGCCCCCAGAGCAGCTGCCAACAGTGTTTGGAGAGTATGAGCAGCTCAGGCTGCCTTTACTCTCCTGCCAGAGAGTGACTGAGTGAGTAAGTGAGAGAGTGGGTGATTGCTTAGGATCCTGTAACATTTTTTTATGACACTGAATTCCGCTTTCATTTTTTAATAGAAAGATTACAGGTAAATTTGAAGAAATGAAATACTGTAGTGCAGTCATTCATAGTTGGTGTATTAATTGAAAACCTAAATGGAATATTGTAGCAAATAATGAAGATTGAAGACCTACACACAATAATTTACCTTTGTCTTTTAGGAAAAGACATTTGCCTGGGATACTTCTAAAATAAATAACAATCAGTTGGGTTTTCCTATGGACATTTCTTGTTAACCAAGGAAGTTGTTGAGTGTTATTTATAATGTATGCCAGATCCGTCAGTATATAGTTGTTAACCTGTAGAGCTAGGTCTTCACTTTTGCAAGTCTTCATCACTTTATATTTTCATTAGTATTATAGCATGGAGTTTATAGAGTTCATAGTTGTTAGGGTTGGAAGGGACCTAATGTTGCCCTGAGGGGTCGGACCAATGCTCAGGATCTCAATATTGTACTTTTAGAAAGGAGGGTGTGGTGTACAATTGCACATGCACACACAAAAATCAGTTAAACACACATACACTCACTAGGTACATACACACCTACTAGTGTGTATGCACTATACTCACACTAGCAACTTAGATACATACACATTCAAAATAACCAGTCTAGGTTCATGCACACCTGTCACCAGTTTAAGCCTATACATGCTACACACACCAAATTTAGACAGAATCAGTTACCAACACCTCCATATCCAATACACACACACACAGTGATAGCTATATGTGTAGTCACTAATTCACACATACCACCCACCTACACATACACACAGGTGAGTTCCTGAGTTGGGTGTTGTGATGTGTATGTATGAATATATGTGTTTGGTGTACTTGGGATACCTGGGGAATGGTTAAGGTAAGAAAGTAGAAGCGCAGGGAGTGAAAGTTGCTGGGAGTGAAAGTCACCAGAATCGGGATTAGAACCAGTAGGCTTAGAGGGCTGAAGAACTGAGGCCCGGGGGTAACTTTAGGTTAATTGATCTTAATTGATTAAAAGACAACTGCCCGAAGCCTGCAAAACAGGGGAGTGATGCAGGCACAGAGGCTGGGACTGGAGCCAGAGCCACGGGGGAGCTGAAAAAGTAGGTGGGGAGAGGGAAAATGGGGAGAAATCTGCAGGACAGTTGTGAAGAGCTGGGATGCTGCAGAGGGGGGGATGATTTCAGAAGGTATGGGGGAAGCCTGAAAACAGAGAGACGGATAGCAGAAAATCACAGGAAAAGCAGCAGGAGAGACTGAAAGGTGGCAGGGCAGCAGGAAAGCCAAGAAAGGCAGCAGAAAGTCACAAGGAAAAGGCAGTAGGAGCAGGGAGAGAGAAGAAAATCACAGGAAAAGTGGCAGGAGAAACTGAAAGGCCAGAAGCAGGAGAGAGAGAAATGAGACAGAAGTTAGAGGGGTGAGGAGCAAAGATTGGAGCAAGGCCAAACCATAGTAAAACAAAGCCCAACTTAGGGGTCCAAATAACAGTTTTATTACACAGACAACACACTACACAGCCCCATGAAGTTATTGGTACCCCCCCCCCCCGAGTGATTTAATGCATGCACACACGCAGCAGGAGCAAGAGATTCAGTGGAAGGGCTGGATTCCAGGTAGGGAAGAGAAGCAGAGTCCAAGTTCTTGGTTGAAGAGGAGGTGGGGGGTGATAGCTACCTATCCAGGGTGAAAAGGGGTCCTTGTCTAGTAGGTGTTGTCCAGAGGGGGGTCGCTGGCAGGGCCTCCGGGTAGATAGGTGGTGTGGCATGGTGCTGGTCCAGATGGAGAGGGCGTCCCCCTGGGGCAGACCCTGTGTGACCTGGGTGACAGGAAGTATGCCCAGGCAAGGGTCAGCCCCTGGCGTACTGAGCACATGTCCTCTATGCAGGGATGTGCAGTTTCAGGTGTCTGTAATGGTGGGGTACAATGGTAGAGTTGCTGGTTCTGCAGGGTCTTTTGTCATTCAAATGCTGTGTTCTTGTCTCTGTTCCTGGGTGACTTCCATGGTTCTTGGATGAATCAATGCGAGGTGATGGCCCAGTCATTACAGGCCATTTAGTAGAGACCTGCTACCATTGTATTTTAATCATTCCCAATCATTCTCATTCATCCAGGAACCAATTTACATGGGAGGGGTACGTGACTCGTACAGTTGCAATATGGGATGCCCAGGCAGAGGACACAAGATGGAGGCTTGACATACAAAATGGAAACTTGACATGACTTTGGTTCACTTACAAACACAGGCCTAAACCATACAATACCATATGAAACAATAAAAATCAATACAAAAATGATAATAATACAATATACAACAGTAAGAATTAATACAAACTTAATAATACAATATAAAACAGTGGATCTCCAAAACCAAAAACTTGTTACCAAAATAAAAATGTTAAAGCTTATCCTAAGTCTGAGTTCTCTTTTGCTTATCTATAGGGAATAGAGAGGGAGAGAAAGAAAAGCCAGAAATAATCGAGGAAAGGAAGGGAATGCATATCTATCTATCTATCTAGATATGCATTCCCTTCCTTTCCTATATATATCTATATCTATATCTAGATATAGATATATATAGATAGATATATCTAGATAGAGATAGATATAGATATATATAGATATGATAGGTATTAAAAACAGAAAAAATGGGGGTTTTGCTACACTTAAAGATCATCAAGCCCAACCCCCTGCCCCTGGGGCAGGAAGTCAGTCAGGATCAAAGGATCCCAGCAACATAAGCATCCAAACATTTCTTGAATGAGTCCAGAGTAGGTGCCTGCACCACTTCTGAAGGGAGTCCATTCCAGGCCTTGGGGTCTTGGACAGTAAAGAAATTTTTTCTTATGTCCAGCCTAAAACGGTCTTGGAGGAGTTTATGACCGTTGCTTCTTGTCTTCCCTTGGGGCGCTCTGGTGAACACCCCTTATGTATTTCTAAGCAGCCCCCAGGTCCCCCCTGAGCCTGTGGTTTTCTAGGCTGAGGAGAGTTAGGGAGGTCTACAAAGCAATACAGTGTTGAGGCACACTGCAACTGCCCTAACCACATTAGCAGTAGCACTGTTGCAACAGAATACAGCAGAGCTTATCCGTGTGCATGCAGCATCACACCTTCACAGCTAAGAAACTTCTAGTTACCAAATGGATACTGTAACAAGGTCCTGCCTCAGGGGTGGCTGTGGTGCCCTTGGAGCCCCCCCAGCCCTTGTCACCTTTATTTTCGCTGGACAGTTTACCCTTCCACTCACTTGCCATGCCTTGACATAATTATACCTTCAGAAAAAAACAAAGCTGTGGCCTCCTCATCTCCCCTCTTAGCCATGCCCAAGCCTTGCAGATGTTACCAGTCATTGAGTGTGAAGCCTGATTGTCCACTCAGGCCAATCTCTCATCCATGGGCCTTATGCCCCAGTGTCATCTCCAGTCAGTGGAATTGCCCTACAGAGATGCCTGCTTATCCCCATTGACTGTATTGGAAACTTAGGAAGCTAACCTTTTTTCAAATCATCTGGTGGGCATCGTGTATCTGTTTTCTAGGTATTATGCCATGTAAGTTGAAGGTGCCTAATAAATTCAACTATTTTCCCTCCATCCAAAACTTTTTAAGAATTGTGTATACCCTTGCAATGAATTTCTGATTGCTGAACTACATCAAGGAAAAATATGTACTCAGTTGTAAGGATAAATATGGGGCCATGGAAAAGAATATGAGACTGAATATCAAAGTAAGAATATGATAGCACAATGAAAGGTGTAGCATGAGTCTATCTCTCTACCTCAGGGTTTTCTATTGTATTAGTCACAACAACTTAGAATAAAATAGGATATTCCATCAAAGAAGAAGACTGTTTACAGTGCTTCAAATTATGAGTCAGGAGAAACAGTTAAATACTATAATATACACAGTTGGTATACTTGCTGCTCTCTTATTATTGTTGTAAATGGTTAGAAGAGTAAATACCGTGAATGATACCCTTGCTTTTTCTGCCTCACCACACTCATTTATAATGCAGTGGCATCCAGTACATTGATGGAACATGATTCCTATGTTCTGTTGAAAGAATCTGTGTAAACGCAGTAGAGAGGAAGCACTACATCCATCAGATATAATTAGTAAAGAGCTTATCAGTGCAATGACCCCTACCCTCTAGTGTAAAATACAGGGACTTTAACCTACAAATTGATCTACCTATATTAGCAGTGCACCTGATCAGAACTTGTGGAAGAGGCGTATCCATGAATGATCACTTAGAAATATGGCAATGAGACTCTTCTAACTGTTTAGTGCACCAGAACAGAAAACATTAATGTAAATGTCTGCTTATACTACAGTATATATTTTAAACACATCTTCAGCAGGAAAGCTCCTTGGTAGTAGGTCTCCCAATGCGTATAACAACATTGTTGAAAAATCTAACTAAAAAAAATATATTTAGAAGCAGGGAATAAATTTTAATTGTATTTTTTGCAAACCTTTATCATTTTTATGACAATTAACTTAAATAATTATATTTGTTTTTTTTTCAGAAGTAGTACCAATAGCATAGGCAAAAAAATTGTTTCTTTTAACTGCCTTTCCTTTAAGAGTCAGTGAGTAATTCTGACGGGTGAAGTTGCCATCTTCTTTCCCTTTCAAATAAGCGATTCAGATTAAGATTCAAAGGAGTACTTTGGGTTGCTGCTGTTCATGATATCTTTCTCTCATCCTTAAAAGAGAGAAAATAATGAGGTAGTGAGAAATGCTTAGTTTCTATGGAAAGTAATTTTTATTTGATATCTAGTAAGATGGTTTGGCTGGTAGACTGGTTCTGATGGTGGTTAGCAGCAAGTGTAGAATCTTCCTGATGAGATTCAGTGTGCATTTTCTTGCAGTAAACAGTGGCATAATATAAAAATATGGTTTCTGTCATTCTTACATTATTGGTTACAAAAAAGGGTTTCTGAGTCTTTCAACTGCAGCTTGGGAAGGCACTTCAATTAGCATATTTCTCATCTCTCTGTCTAGCTGTGAGACTCAAGATTTTTCTGACTAAAAGAAAAATGGAGTGAATTTTGCTTTATCAGAAGCAGAAATCAAATGTTTCTCATGCATTGCGGTGGGAATTTGAGCTATTTCAAGGTTTTAATTTTATTAAGGCTCTGGTGGTGGTTGAAAAGTATGAATTAGTTACTTTCTACACATTTTCATAATAATGCTTAGGATTTAAAAAAAGCTGTATATCCTCAAAGTATGCTTTATAGATTATCTGATTAAATCTTGTGTTGTGCTTGTGTTACTGTAGAGCTACTGCACAGCGCACATTTATTGAAATGGTGTCTCACTGCATATATGAATAGAAAATAATTATTAAACACAGTGTTTGAAGTCAAATCTCTGTATGCACAATCTCCAAAGACATGAAGGAAATCAGAAGAGTATCAGTGCTCATACCATAGTAAAACTTGTTCATATGATGAGAGACTGTGGTTTGCTAGTTAACAGTAACATGATTTTTTATCAGGTTCATTAAGCACCCAGATTTACTTTACAAGTGCCTGGTCACTGGGAGCTATGTGTACCCAGAGGCTTAGAAAGGAAGGCTGGTAAGATTTGTAGTGTCTAATTTTAGGTAATCCACTTTGAAATTTGTAGGCCTCATCAGTTGTATACTTTTTTCCTGAGGCCATGCAGGTGATCAGTTCATGTTCTGAAGCACGGAATTTGGTTACTTGTATAGTTATCTTAGCATAAATTATTAACATGTATTGTGCAGTGAGGTAACATTAGGAAGTTACCCCTACTTATTATAGATAGTAGGAATAGATGCGATTATGATCTCAGTAGAAAATAATTAAAGCAAACAATCTAACAACCTTGGCAAAATAGGCAGTAACATGATCAGAAATATTTGGAGACAAAACAGAGGTTATTTAGTCCATCAAAAATCTAGACACTCTTCAGTAGTTAATTCCCTTATGGTAGTACCTAATTGTATCGTGAATGTCTTGAATGACTTTGGAGGGCTGTTCTGCACATTTATCTTTTCATGTGTCGGGGAAAAATTGGTTCCCAACATCTGTTCTAATTGTGTTTATCTGTAATTTTAATTCATGCTCACTTGCCTTGTCATCTGTGTTGTCCTGAAATTAGTTGAGATTATCAGTACTATTTAAGATTTTATGTGCTTCTATTAAGTTCTTTCCAACTGCCTTTTTGCTGGGATATGGTTATTTTTTAAAGCCTTTTCCTATATCTAGTGCGGGTCTGAAAGTCTCTGATCAGGCATTAATTACAGCATGTTAATGAAACCTTGACAGTTCATTTATTTTTGCTTGGCCAATATGGGTGTGTGAACTCTGCTACTTAGTATCCCCTGTTACTAACTGGGAATTTCAAGACCACAATATGGCTTCAGTTTGTGGTTTCTTATTAAGTTATTTTAAAGGTTCTGTCATCATGCAAGATCCTAATAAAAATCTTCTATTACTCTTCTACTAATTAATATTTTCTAATGGCTTAATACTTGCTGTCATGAATAAATTTTCAGCTGGCCCAATTCATCTAAGCATTTTCACTTGGGTTTAAGTCCATTTCTATTTCGTAAAGAATCCAAGCTTGTGCGTATACCAATTGATCAATGGGTCTTGAGTATATATTTAAAGTTGGGCAAATGCCTAAGTACTGTGCTGAATAGGGATGGCCTTAGCTCACGCTTAATGGGTCGAATGTAGGCTCCTTGCGTAAGAGTAGAACAGGAATCGTATTCTTCTATCCCCTCAGTAGATAGCCATAATTTTTTGCTGACAGTTCAAGAGGCCCTGGGAAGTAATCAGGTAAATACAGCCTATGGTATTCTAGATCCAGAGAGTGGATCAGGAAATATATAACCTACACTTACAGAGCTGTAGATATAGAAGAGAGGTAACAACTGTCTTTCCAAGCTGTGTTCTCCATAGCATTCTTGAAACATTATACCTGCTTTTTTACCTCTCAGGAATAATGCCTTTAAAGGGCCTCTGGTCAAGTGCTGCAGCCTGTAATATTTTGTACCATAGAGTACATTACTTGAATAGCTATCAGTAAATTTAATTTGCTCTGTAAAACCTCAGTGATGTATGGTATGGAAATAACATATACGCTTCTACAGAGATGTTTTTCCACTTCCCATTTCTGGTGGTATTTAACATGTTTTCTGAAGTGCTATGGGAAACAAAGAGGTTGAATTTAGCAGCAGGCAATATACTTTAAAATCCAGGGCTGATAATAGTGCTTCATAAGTGTCTTGAAATAATAAACACCAAGCCAGTACGGAGCAGGGCATTCTATCAATGTAACTCCCTAATTATAGGAGAACAATAAAGAATTCTCTACAGTCTCTAATTAAATATAGGTAAGTTAGAGAGCTGGAACATTTTTTGTTCTGCCATCTTGTCACAGTCTACAACCTTGAAAAACTTAATATAAGAAAGAAACTGATTTTGAGAAGAATTGCATTCAGATAGTGTTGATTACCAGCAGGGGAACAAAAGAATCAAGGATTTGCCTGGAGGATTTTTAAAAAGGCAGCAATTGTAATGGCACAAGATGGCTAACAAGAATAATTATCATAAATGATGCTGAGTTTCAGTGGTGACAAATAAGCAAAACAAAGTCCTTAGAAATATCCTGTGGCATTGAGAACTAATGAAGGACTCCACACTTTGGAGAGAAGTTTGAGTTATATATGGACAGGTGAAGTAAGGATAAATAAATCAACCTGCATTTGCTAACCCCTGACTGACTAGAAAGGAGAAATATCTCTTTTGTGAGCATTACTCTAATAATGAAAAGTAAGGATGAAGAGCAGATGGAATCTTTGTCTTACAGGGCAGAAAACTAGATACCAGTAGGAACGCTCTAACTAAAATAACATGCTGAGAAAAATAGGATGCATCATGTATGCATGTTTTAGATGAGAAAAGTATTATGTATAATGACAAATCCTAACATAATTGTATCAACTCATATCAAAGTAATGATAATACTATATATGAATACAAAAGGGTGGTTGAGTTCCTGAAAAGCAGCAAAAAGATTGAGCTGTAGTGTACTTAAGGATTGTATGTGATAAATGTTACAGTATTCTTAGTCTTGGTATGTTGACCAAATGGCTGACAACGGATTAGAAATTAGGGTAGAAACTTGGTGTTAAGTGGGTCAGTTTTCAAAGATGGGTTCCTCTATTCAGCGTTGATTAAAGTTAGGCACATGCTTCAGGGCAGAAGTAAGGATTTAAATTCTCTGATGGCATAAATTTATGAGTGCCGTCAATGGAACTGTGTCCTTTTATATTGGTAGGGAGTTTAGCCAGGGTTCCTAAGGTTTTACTTGCAGTACTTGAGTTTTTTTTTTTTACTGGACTGTGAAATTACTATAGAATTGAAAGGTATTTGAAATTTTATTAAGAGAGTTTAAAACAGGAAGAAAGAAAGATATTTTATTGAAAGCAGGGTATTATTGAAGGAGGAAGTGAACAGAACACAAATAATGTATACCTGTCTAACAGCTATTAATAAGATTAATCTAAACTTCAAGAATTGAGTTGGACATTGACATTGAGTGATTGTACCACTAACACAAGTGTTTCTTTTGCCAAATAACCTGATATTCCAGTTGTAGACTGGTACCTTTTAGCCTTTTACTGCACAAAATCCCTCCTGTGCATTGCTTTAGATTATTACTTGATTATTAATGAAGCTGATATTTTTTTGTAACAGTGAACATTGTTACCCTCAGGATAACACCAAAAAACCTGCTTACACCAGGTAAAAACTTGATTTACCAAGGATTTCAAAAGTTCCCCAAAGTATAGTTAAGCAGCATCAGAGCAAAGGGTGTGGAAAAAAAACACCTTAGGTCTTAGATTGCCATTTAAATCTTAAAACTTTAGGTCTTCTGTTTCATAGACATTCTTCTGGGAATTTAGAAAACTTTCAAATCAGTGAACTAGAACTTTTACAGAAAGGAAACTTTGCTTTATCCCTTCTGTAATAAAAAATAGCAGAACTAGAGTTCAGACAGACCCAAAGTATGATGATGTATTTCTGAAGAATAAAGAATGAGACTAAGTTATTTAAATTTAATATCACAATAGTTTCTAGAATGATTTGTAATTATGATAAATACAGTTGGGATTTTTATAGAAAATCCTCAAAGGTATACTTAGCATCAGAATTCAGAACAGACACTTGAGACTGAGATGTAGAATTCAAAATTTATGGGTATATGTTCATTATAATTCTATTTTATTAGACTCTGTTAGAGTATATAGAGAGCAGGGAGGTTGAACTCGATGATCTTTCAAGGTCCCTTCCAGCCCTGAATTTCTTTGTATGATATAATTTCCAAGTTTTCCCAGTAATTAAATGTGTAGAACACTAGTAGAGTGACTTCATAGACAATTTTGTAAGTGAGGAAATGATTTCTATCTCCTGTCTCAACAGAGGAAGCAAAACAAGATATACTGACATTTTCTTTACTGTATTTACCTAAATATGAGATGACCCTAAATGTAAGATGACCCCAGTTAGATTCTACACATGGAAATTTATAGATTTATTATAATTTTCAATGTATGGAATCTAATTATTGGAGGATCTTCTTAAATTCGCGCCCCCCCCCCCCACGCAAACGCTACTGCAGGTGCGGGGGAGAGATGAGGATGGGGCAGTAATGGGGCAGGAAATGGTAGACAGTGTGGGGACAGTGGGGGCAGTAATGGGACAGGCAGTGAGGAGTGGTGGGGGATGCGGTAGGGGGCAGGGAGTGTGGAGGTGGTAGGGCAGGCAGTGGGAGGATGGGCAGGTTGATCCCTGCTGCCTGTCCTTCCCCCCTCCACTTTCCACAAGTTGTGCCTGCTGCCTGTCCCCAGTCTCAGGCTGTCTTGATTCCCCCTCCTCCCCTTTCCACATCACTTCTGCCGCTGACAGCCTCAGGTCCCAGCTCCCGCTTCCTTCCATCTCCTCCCACTGAAGTCTCTCCCTCTTGTCTGCTTCCTTTCCTACTTTTGCTCCATACCAGCAGACTCTACCCCTGCTGCAACCCAGAGCATGGAGCATAGCTCCAGCCTGACTTTGCAGTTGCGGTGTGGAGTGGGCCCTGCTGCTTTGGGGCCAGACTAGAGAAGCAGTGCAGGCTCTGTGCCACTTGTAAAATGTTGATTATAGTTTATCTTTTATAATGTGACATTAAAAAAAAATTGTAGTTTAATTAACACTATCTTCTGTTATCCTAGTGACTTGATGGTAGCTAAAAATGAAGTGGCATATACTTCCTTGAGCTCATTTGAACCTCCATTCCTGCTCATTTGAACCTCTAGCATGCTTTTTCCCTCCATTGTGCCTCCATACTAAAATGTTTGGGACATACCATAACAAAACTCCGAGACATACCATCACAAAACATACCATCACACATTTTTGTGGCATAGTGAGATATAAATATGAAATCTGGTTATTTGAATTCAGTGTGCTATAATACAAAATTGTGTCCACTTTGTATTTCAGGTCATAACTTTTGTGCAGAAGGACACAGGTGTGGTGAAAATTCAGAGTGCAAAAACTGGAACACAAAAGCTACTTGTGAATGCAAGAGTGGTTATGTCTCTGTCCAGGGGGACTCTGCATATTGTGAAGGTAAACAAGATATTCAGTGAATATCTTCTTGGCAGTCCACTGAGAAATGTACTGTTAAGGAAATGGCTGAAAATGAATTACATCATTAGATTCTTTTTTATGATGGTTGTCCCTTTCAGTGTTAAATTTGCAAGCATGCTTACAAACAAGGTAGTTAGGAAGTCAGTGGAACTATTCAGATGCCTGACTGTCCATTGGCAGTTGTATTGCCAAGCTCTGATCTCCTTAATAGCAGCTTTTTTGGCTGTAGGGAATGTATTGAGGATGGATATATTTTCCCACTGGTGGAGGTAGTAACTTTGGTAGTGATGCTAGGTAGCATCACCAGGAAAGAAATTTACAACACCTATCCTGACTTGGTATATTACAGTTATACCTAGAAACATTAACCTGCTGTACTTTCTTTGGGTAAGATAATTTTTGGAAATGGTCTTACTATTGTATAGAATAAACATGTTTCCCAGGAGGCACTCTTCTATGCTGTTGAGCTACTTTCTGTTGCTAATGATGTATTATTCCACCTCAGGAAAGAATGCAGCATGGCATTACTCTCATTCTTTTCTCTTTGGTGGAGCTCTGTTTCCTACAGCCTGCTCTTATATTTTTGATGGGAGCAATTTAGTAGCTACTACTTGCTGTATATTCTTTAATGTGATAAACTGACATAAGCTGCATTCTTTTAGCTTTGTATTTTTTTTAAATATAAAGACTTTGTATGCTGGGGGAGTACTGTTTATGATTTTAAACTTCCAGCATCTTTTTCTCTACTATCTTCAGAAATATTTCCCAGTTTTCTTCTTTTGTCAGTGCTGGTGATGGAAAAGATATGACATTTTTGACAAACTGCTGAATGTTATGGTAGGAATGGGAGACCAGACTGAAGAATACGAAACAGAGACATTTACATTGGTATCAGTTGCAATTAAAATTAAAATATATGTAGAGAAGATTTTTAAAATCATATATAAATGACCAGGACTCCTCTAGACATGATGGATAAAGGCATTCTTTGAATTAAACAAAAATGATAAATCTTACAGAATTGTCAGTTCATGTTTTAGAAAAAACAATCTCTCTTCTAAAAATAAAATTAAAGTAAAACATGATTTCAAACATTTACTTCACAGGGTAATGGCAGAGATTCAGTATTTTAAGAGATTGAAGAGACAGTGGAAGAAACTTCTATATAGATACTACAAGACTTACTTACAAATCAGTTCAAATCTAAAAAGATTCTTTATTAGCTCCAATATAGCATCCAGTGTGGGTTCTCTCTTCTCTTCTAGCTATCCTAAATAAAACCAAAACAGATTTTCATCCTGGAAATTCCTTTAATCAGATTTCAGTGGTTTTTGTTGCATCTTGTATAGTTCTTTTTTCTGTATGATGACAGTTTAAACATCTTGACTCAAAATAGGGTAGTATTTGAGATTCTGGCTATAGATTAGCAGTGCTAGAGGGGGGAAAGCTCTCTGAACAAAGTAACTATCCCTGGTTTAAGAGTATTTAGCTGACTTCGCAGGCCATATCAAAGCTTTGTCTTATATGGATGGATCTGTGTGGAACCAAAGCAAGGAAATCAAGCATGATTCTATTGCTTGATGTCAGGAAGAGAAAAAGTGGGATTTGAACAAAAGTGTGCCAAAAAGAACTGTTGATTTTTAGCTTTGTGAAATGCTTGTGATTTGAGATGGTATGGGGAAGAGAACGTACTGTGGCTGAGTTATCTATAGCTTGTCAAATCTATTAGTGACATCTCTTGTGCATGGTGACAAGGAATACTTAGTCCCTCTACACCCCCCTGAAATAAAAGAGACCTACACAAAGCCTGATCATCTCATGTATGATCAGGCTCTATCTTATCCAATTGTTCACATCTTCCTGCCTAATCTACTGACTAACACTCAATTAATAGGCATTTGACTACATTTTGCTCTCAGGTGCATATGCAGATGCCACTAAAATCAGTGGTGGCTATAGATGCGCACCCAAGGGGAGAATTTGGCTTAGTATCTGGACCCAGTATCAGATTTCCTGTAGATTTGTATTTATATGTGAGTATATCAGATTCATATTAAATGCGACAGTCTTCTTAATAGAATGAGACACAACCTGTAGAGGCAAGGAAATTGTTGTATGAGTTTCTGACAATGTTCTGAATTCAGTTCTTTTGTTCTTAAGCATAGAAATATAAATGACATATACAGTAAGTTCTTCTGAGACGATGCAGTTAAAATGGCTCATATTCTGACATATTTAGTAAGTGGTACCCTAGCTGAGAATACTGTGGATCATTAACTTTCAGGCTTCAAATACCCTCCAAGAGCATTTGAATTTTTTTTGTATGTTTTAATGTATGATATTGTTTTTCCTTCTCCATATTGTACTGTCATGTATATTGACTTCCACTGATGTCATTTTGCCTTTCTTCATCCCATTGTCTTGTCATCCCTAACCTGTTTCAGCATTGTTTCAATATTGTAGCATCTCCTAGAAAAACTTGCATTGACTTGTCTATTTTTATTTTGTTGTCTTATGTATTCTTTGTTACTTTTAACATTCTATCTTTACATTTTCATTGTTACAGGAAAAGTTTGCTATGGTGCTAAGGCACATTAAAAAAAATCACCAAATCAAAAAAAAAAGGAAGAAAGAAAATCAAAAGAGCATTTTGCTGTTCATTGCCAACAGCTGTTTTTTCCCTTCCCTGGTGATCTTAATCTCTGTTCAAACATGAATTTGGAAAAATTAATATAATTAATATAAAAGTGATTTTAGCTCAAATAGTTTTAAAAACCATCCAGAATGATTAAAGAATGTGATTGGTGATCCTTTATATTTTCTTAAAGCTGAAAAAACTCTAAGCTTTTACTCCCTAAAAACAATAGTTGCTTCTCTAGCCCTTATCTACTTTGCGCTATTTACGGTATTTGTTTTGAAAGTTCAGTGGAAGTATGAAATGTGTAATCTTTATTCTGTGAAAATTTTCCTGTGATAATTAGTATCATCTTTATTTTGTATATATGAAGCTACTGAAGCAAGTTAATGACTCATGTAGAACCAGACATCTCTTCACCTTTCAAGAGCAAGTGGGAAAGTTTGTATGTACATAAGAATGTTGACAGACTTGCATGTGGCTACAAGACATTCTAATATCTGCAGATGTGAAACTATTCAGCTGTGTATGCATGTGTGTCTATTTGCAGCTATAGAGCACCAGTACATGTAACTTTAGGATGGAGGCTAGATATCAGATACTTAGGACCAGATCCCAAGGGCTAGGAACAAAAATTACACATAAACTAGTGTAAGTGGTTAGAAACTGGTTCAAATCTGTAACACAACAGAAGTTCAGTGAACATAAACCACTTTCAAAATGGCTGAAACTGGTTTAAGATAAACCTGGATGGATGTAATATCAGACTTAACTGATTTAGGTTAAATTGGTTTATTGAATTTCTGTCCCAGATCCTCTTCACATTCAAGTTAACTCAATAGCCCAGCATCCCAGGATGCTTTACATCTCCTCTCCACACCCCTATTCATAGGTTGTGGGGGTAGTCTTGACCCAAACTATCTGCTCCTCCCCAGTAGTGAAGTGTGCTCTAATACCCCCAGCTTCTAACCTTGGCCACTGCATGCATGTGGCTGCATTTCTGGAATCAAATGTGAATAGCTGTTCATTTGCTTATCAGTTCAATCGGTGCAGCTTAGACTAACCTGCAAATATTGAAATCAGCCTCAGGCTGATTAAGGCAGCAAATATTGATTCAGCCTCAGGCTTTCTGACTGTCTTTTCTTAGCCAAAGGGACTGAGTTGTTGCCATGCCTGACTTGTAGGTACGTGATTCCAAGAGTACAGTTCACAAACTTGGGAGTTTAATTTTCTTGTACAATGAATGAGCAGAGTGAGGGATGGGATTAACAACATATAGGAGCTGAGCAATGGGGCAGCAGTGAATGGAAAACACTGAAGAAGAGTGAGCGATCCCACCTCTTCTCCAGATTTAGTTGCCTCCGTGCACCTGCACCTGAGTTAGTTGTCTATTTGAGACTGTGTTTCATAGCTCAAAACTGTGACCTGGACTTAGGCACCTAAAGCATTCTTTACTTTATGGGCAAATGTTGTAAGCTTTCATTTTTTTTTAAGAGATGCCTATGTCTAGAAGGTGGTGATAGTGACAAAATAGCTGCCTTTTGTATAATATTTTACTTGTTAAAGTACTTGCTCGGGAAATAAGAGACTTAGTAGACATCTATTTAAAGGCATGATTGTTTTATAGTTTGTAGGGTTGGAAGGGACCTGAGCAGATCATCAAGTCTGAACCCCTGCCATGGCAGGAAAAAGTTCCGGGGTCAAATGACTCCAGCAAGGTGTTTGTCTAACCTCCTCTTAAAGACCCCCCAGGGTAGGAGCCAGCACCACTTCGCTTGAAAGTTGGTTCCAGATCCTAGCCACCCTGACAGTGAAGTAGCGCCTCCTGATGTCTAGTCTGAATCTACCATCTGCCAGCTTGTGACTGTTATTTCTAGTCACTCCTAGTAGTGCTTGGGGGAACAGGGACTCCCCCAGTGACTGCTGGTCCCCCCTGACTAGTTTGTAAACGGCTGCTAGCTCCCCCCTCAGCCTTCTCTTGTGGAGGCTGAACAGGTTCAGGTCCCTTAGCCTCTCGTCATTGGGCCTGCCCTGCTGCCCCCTGATCACATGGGTGGCCCTCCTCTGGACCCTCTCCATGCTGTCCACATCCCTCCTGAAGTGCGGCACCCAGAACTGGATGCAGTACTCCAGCTGTGACCTGACCAGTGCTGCAGAGAGGGGAGGATCACCTTCTTGGACCTGCTCGAGATGCATCTGTGGATGCATGACAAGGTATGGTTGGCCTTCCTGACCACATCCCCACACTGTTGGCATATGTTCATTTTGGTATCAATAATGATTCCAAGATCCTTTTCTGCCTGTGCACTGACAAGAAGGGAGTTCCCCAGTGTGTGGGTATGCTGCTGGTTGTTCCTCCCCAGGTGCAGCACCTTGCACTTGTCAGTGTAGAAGCCCATCCTGTTCTCATCTGCCCACCCTTGTAACCTGTCTAATATTTGGATTTGATACATGATTCCAACAATCCCTCATATCATGCTGCACGTGCATTTTGAGATCAGGAATCAGATCCCAATCATGCCATGCTTGCCAGTGCAGGGGGAATTGACTGGTTGACAATTCGGTTTGGGGACCACATAGGGGTCTGGAACCAGCCCTAGTGCAGTCTGGTGCCCAGCTGGCCAGAGCTGCTGAGCACAGGATTTAAAGTCCCCTGTGGAAGAAGCTGAATGCTCCATCCACTCTGTTTCCCTGTGCTGTCAGCTCAGCCAGAGCTGCCTAGCACATGGTTTAAAGTTCTAGTTGCGGGGAGTAGAGGCTTTTCCTCACTGTTGACTTTAATCCCCAAGCTGAACAGTACTGGCTGGGCAGTATAGTACTGGGAGAGTCTGTCTCCTCCATCAGGAGGCTCTGCTTCCCATTCTGGTCTACCCAGCCAGGGCTGCTCAATATGGAGCTTAAAGTCTGCAGTGGGTGGTGGGGGGCTTTTCCCTTCCCCCTTCCTGCCCTCCGCTTCACCCCACCCCCATCAAGATTCTGTAGATTTCCACATTCTAAGGGCTGAAGGGATATCATTGGGTCAAGCCCCCAATGCACTAGGCAGGAAAGACAACTGGGGTCATATGACCCCAGCAAGATGACTGTCCAGTCTTCTCTTGAAGATTTCTAGGGTAGGTGATTGTACCACCACTGGAGGGAGCTTAATCCACAGTCTGGACACACTAACTGTGAAGTAGTTTTTCCTAGTCTTAAGGCTGAAACAGCCTTCCAGGAGTTTGTGGCCCTTATTTCTAGTTTTCCCCAACGGTGCCCTGGTGAACAGTTGCTCACTGAGCCCTTGATGTATTCCTCTGATGTAGGGATAAGCTGCTACCAAGTTCCCTCTTAGCCTTCTCTTTTTTTTAGGCTGAAGAGTCCCAGGTCCCTCAGCTTTTCCTTGTATGGCTTGCCTTTCAAGTTTTTGATCATACGGGTAGCACTTCTCTGGTCTCTCTCAAGGTTTACCACATCTTTGTTGAAGTGCAGTGATCAGAACTGCATGCAATACTTTGGCTGTGGTCTCACCAGTACTGAGTAAAGTGGAAGATTCACTTCCTTGGTTTTGCTTGAGGTGCGTCGGTTGATGCATGCCAGAGTATTATTTGCCCTGCTGACTGCAGCATCTTGCTGATGGCTCATATTCATACTATGGTCTATAATTACCCCTAAGTCCCTTTCAGTCATGATGCTAATCAGTTTGGTGTCACCAAGACACTAAGTGTGTTGGGGATTGTTCACTTTACATTTCTTGATGTTGAACTTCATTTGGTTCTGATCTTCCCAACTTGCCAGCCTGTCTAGGCCTGGCTGTATCTGCAGTCCATCTTCAAGCGTGACCATGCTCCCCCATAACCTGGTGTTATCTGCGATCTTGGCTAGCTTTTTACCCCCACATGCAAATCATTGATAAAAGTGTTGAAAAACATTGGACCAAGCACCAACCCCTTTGGCCAAGTCCCCTGAGGGACACCACTGGCCACTTCTCACCAGGATGACACAAATCCATTCATTAGACCTCTCTGGTTCCTACCCCACAGCCAGCTTCCTACCCACCTAACTGTTGAGTAGTTAAGCCCACAATCCTCCAATTTTCCCATGAGAACATCATGGGATACTAGTTCAAAGACCTTTTAGAAGTCAAGGTACACAATGTTGACCTCTTCTCTCTTATCCTGGTGGTGAGTCACCTGGTTGTAGAAGGAGATGAGATTGGTAAGATGAGACCTGCCCACATCGAAGCCATGCTGACTGTTGTTTAGGATCTTACCTTCTGCAAGCCTATTGCACATGGACTCCTTAATGAAATTTTTCCAGGATTATCCTATGCCTGGGATAGAAGTTAGGTTTCTTGGCCTATAGTTGTCTGGGTCTTGTCTCCTCCCCTTCTTAAAGATGGGCACAACATTGGCTCTCTTCCAGTCCTCAGGGACCTCCCTGGACTGCCATGAGTTTTGGAAGAGTTTTACTAGGGGTTCCTCAGTTACTTCAGCCAGCTCCTTCAGCACTCTCAGAAGAAGTTCATTTGGTCTAGCTGACTTATAGAAATCTAATTTTTTAAAATGATTGTGCACCAGTTTGATGTCAATAATAGGAAGGCGGCCATTCCCACTGTACTCACTGTGCATCCCATCTAGCATAATTTTCCTCTTGGTCTTGTGAAACACCAAATGAAAGTAGTCATTCAGGAGTTAAGTTTTCTCTTGAGGGTCTGTAACCAGCTGTCCTGAGCTGTTGAGCAATGGCCCCATACTCCCATTTGGAGAATTCCATAAGGAATTCTTATTGTCCTTGATTTCAGTTGCTAATTTAACTTCTGCTGCCGCCTTAGCCTTCCTAATCTGCTTCCAACATGTGTGAACCATTGTTGTATAGGACTATCCCAAGCTGCCATTGTTTGTAAGCCTTTCTCTTCTCTTTCAAGAGGGCCATGATTTCCCTATTTAGCCGGGAGAGCTTCCCAGCCCTTTTGCTACCTTTCCTTCATATGGGAACGGACTTATTTTGTGCATCAAGAATTGTGTCCTTAAGAACTGACCACTCTTCATACACTCCTTTTACCTTTGGTCCCTGGTCCCACAGCACTTCCCTTACTCCTGTCCTGAGCTTGTTGAAATTGACATTTTTGAAGTCCAAAACTTCAACCCTGTCTAATTTGCCTGCCTTGTGATTGACATTGAATGTGATGGTTTCATAGTCATTGTCACTCAGGTTACCTTCTATGTTCAAGTTGGTCAGGAGATCATCTTCTTTGGGCAAGACCAAGGGAGTGTTATCTCTAGTTGACCTGTGCACCTCCTGAGTCAGGAAAAGTTCTTCGGTATAGGCCAGGAAGCATCTTGACTGGGCAGACTTGGTCAGAGTGTTCCTCCTAAAGATGTCTGGATAATAGAAGTCACCCATGATGACCATGTCCCGTGCATGCGCAGCCTGTGTCAGTTTTCAAGAGAACTTGAGATTGAGCTTCTCCTCCTGGTTTGGTTGTCTGTAGTACAAGAGACCCTCACCATTCACAGGGGATATGTTCTGGATATCCCAGCAAATGGCAAAACCCGTGAATATGGCAGTGCATTCATGAACACCCATCTGTGTTCATGAACAGCATGTGCCCCTGGTGAGGTGTGGGGGGTCATGGCTGCACTGTTGACAGTGAGAGTGCAGCGGCGATGGTGGGAGCCCAGCGGCAGCAAGCACAGCTCTCCCAAGGGTTTTCTGTAAGTGTATTTAAGATGTGGGTTCGGCATTCAAGCTGTAACAAGGTGAATATTTGCTGTGCAGGCGGAATATTTGGCACACCTCCAGTATTTGACACTGCAAATGCCGAACCCATGAATAGCAAGGGTTTCCTGTATACACCTACAGCTAGGTCTCTATCACCATGCCCTCTCGTCCCATAGTTTGACCCAGAGGGTTTCAAGCCATTCTTCTTTGGAGCTGATGTCAGCCTCCAAGGAGCTCTTACATAGAGAACTACACCTTCACCTTTATTCCCTGCTTGGTCCTTTCTGTGCAAGGTGTAGCCCTCTATGGCTATGCTCCAGTCATGTGAGGAGTCTCACCAGGTCTCTAATTCCTATTAGATCGTAAGGTCTGTTGGAGAATAGAAGGGCTAGTATGGGGGGGTATGTTCCCCATACTCTTGCCATTAGTGTTGTTAGCAAAGAAAACTTAGGATTCTGGACTAGCCCAGGGATTGACATGACACCTCGTTCGATGAGTGACAGAATGGCTTTATTTACTACAAGTATTTAAAATCAAGTCAAGTGAGCCCAAACCAAATCTAAGTCCAATAATTAGCTATAATATAATGATTTCTCACCAAACAGGCGATGAAGAAGCGGTCTGTTTCTCTTCAACTTCTCAAGTAAGTTGGGCACATCAGCAACTGGTGTCAGAGAGATTTCTCACTCTAGAAGTGCATGCACTGTTTGCTGTTTTACTGTCTTTTTTTTATATCCTTTGTTTAGCATCTTCAAAGCATTCTTTTAGTTGTGTAAATCAAGAAAGAATCCCAAGGAATAATTGTCAGGAAAAGCCTGCTCGTTACTAGTTATCAGAAATTTTTAATTTGATTGAGTTACCTTCTTCAGTAACAATAGGTTATCCAGTTTAAAACATATCAAGAAACTGATTAACAGCTAGAAAAAACATTCTAAATCAGGAGGAGACATCTATTACATATGGAGAATGTCTCTTCCTGCACATAAACACGAGTTAGTCACAAAAGAAATATATACCATGCTAATTAATCAAGTACAGATGTTTCATACGGTTACACGCCAGACACCTAGGAGTCTGCTTGAAATCATCCTGAATATAGTAAAATAAGCTGGAAGAGATACTTCATTATTCCTTCTTACATGGCCTAGCCATGAACTCGCATCCTATTGCAATATGCAGTTAGCATTATTATTCTGCATTTTAACTTTTGTGAGTAGGCCCAAGCTTAGCATGAGTTTCAGAGTCATCAGTGGACAGGCACTGAGTCCTCCAGATGAGACCCTAGATTTCCTGTCCCACTGAAGGAGAACTGTTCCCTTAGTTCCTAGAAAAGTGGCTCTCCTAGTGACCCCAACTACAGATCTGTCTGTAGGGTGTGGGTATGATCCAATCCATGTTTCCCCAGCAATCTTAGTTTAAAGTCCTATCTAGAAGATAGATGGTTCTTCTGCTGGCCTGCCTAGCGAGTATTGGTCTGTGTGGAGTTTAAAGCCCCACAGATAGGGTAAGCCAAACCCCCACACTGGGCATCACACTTCCCCCAACCTCCACACTGGGTGCCACTGTTCCCTTGTGCTGGGCAGCCTAGCCCAGTCAGGCACAGGGTTGAAAGTCCTGGTACAGAGGAGCAGAGCCCCACTCCCCCCACCCCCGCCAGGATTTTAAGGCATATACTGAGCAGCTCTGGCTGGGCAGCCTGGTGCAAAGAAACCTTTTCTTCCCTGTGGCTGGGTAGTACTGCTCTGTGTGGAGTTTAAAGCCAAAGACTTCTCCCCACCATGAGCCTTTGCTTCCCTGTGCTGGGCAGCCCAACCAGGGCTGCTCAGGGGAGTGTTTAAAGTCCCAGATGAGGGAAGCCTGTTGGCTTCCTCCAACCCACCTCTGTTGGCACAAAAATCAGCTGATTTGTTGGCCACTGGCCATATGTTAAATTTAAGGTGCCATTTAGGTGAAGCATAAAAAAATTTTTTGGCTCATTCTTCATTTTATGGTGCCTTAAATTGGGTGCACATGTAGCACTCTATTTGTGGAAATACATATAACATGTACAAGGGGCTCTTGGTTTTATGTCAGCCTGAGGGGGGTTTAATTCACATCTCTTACTTCAAACTGTAGCCTAGGTTGGAGGCACCTCCATACCTTCTGTTCAAGCAAAAAATAAAACATTCACAACAGAGAGTAAATAAAAGGGATTACAATTTTGTATCCCACTTATATCCCCTGGGAAGAAGAAAGTCCTGGATCCTGGTACCTGGATCCAGGTAAGATGTAGCATTTCTGGACGCATGCAGCAGCTGAACTCTGAGTGTCTATGGAATTTTACTACCCCATACTCAGGTTCCTATGGCCTCTTAGGGGTTAGATGGATTTTGGTAAATTACAAGTTGCATTTTAGATGCACACATGTTTTTTTTCCTTTGCATTTGCCCAAGATAGCCCAGAAAGCTAGTGGTAGAATTAGAAAGAAGGAACTCATCAGTCTTAGCACCCTTTTCACTTCTCTAGACTGGAAAAATAGCAATTTTAATACTTTGCACTTCTTTGTTGCCTTCTGTCCAAACATCTCAAAGCATTTTACAAGTATCAATGAGATAATCACAATGCTACATATGAGAGAAGAAATTGTTGTGTTTCATTTTACAGTGGGAGAATCTGAGGCAGAGAGAGGTGAAGTGACTCACCTTCTCTCATACAAGAAATAAATGGCAGAAAACAAAAGCTAAAACAGCTGACAGCCAGTTCTTGTTCTTTAGCCACAAGGCTCTCTTCTAGATACTGGGGAGCAAGAAGCCACTCCTATCTCCCTTCTAGTCAGGGGATGTTTTGCCATAGATTTCTTAGGCATCCTCTATGCTATACTGGTATTGTGCTAGCCCTCCTATTCTCAAGTTGGTCAGAAGATCATCTTCTTTGAGTAAGACCAAGGGAGCATTACCTGTGGTTGGCCTGTGCACTTCCTGAGTCAGGAAAAGCTGTTCGGTATAGGCCAGGAAGCATCATGACTGGTCAGACTTGGTCAGAGTGTTCCTCCTAAATTTTTATTTAAGAGCTTATTTTGCCTGTTTCTATACTGGCAGTTTAATTTATTAGTTGTAAACATGCCTATTAAAAAAATAAAATTTGTGTTAACCTCCTCCTCAAACACCAGAGTCTTCTCAAGAAAACACCAAGTAAAAATGCTAAAGTAATCTATCACCAGATACCTTGCCATGCTGCACAACATCCTTTTCACTGCTGGTTAGTCAGATGATAATAAAGTCACCCCTGATAATAGATGTAATATAAAGAGTCATCTACTGACCAGAATGAAGGGGGCCAGTATGATTCATATTCTTATTCTTTAAGAATTTTGCAAGCTTTTTTTCCCATTAACAAAGTTGGCTGACACATGCTTTCTAGATTTTGTCCCAGCGGGTCATTTAAAGAACATAAAGCACAAGCTTTGTGAATCTGAATTGACTTCTTAGAATCAAAAAACAAAACAAGAGTGTTTTGAAAGAGTAAAAAACAAAAGTGTTTTGTATCTAACTGTGTTGATTAGTCTATGATTAAGACTGGGCATTCCAGCTGAAATCTTTAACAATTTGAAGTGCTGCCCAGTGTAAATGGGGAACTGGATGGGGTTTGTGCTGCTTTTCAGTAGCAAATTTGAGTTTGCTGTGGAGCTAGTCATTCTGTGGGCTTTTGTGTCAATATAATTCAGCAGCTGTAACTATTTTCCTTTATGACCCTGTCTTCAGGGTTATCTTCCTTGTAGTTACCTCAGCTTGAGAAGTAGGTGAATTAAGTGCCTTACCCCACAAGTAGGATCTGGTTTAAATTGTGGGCCCAGTTTGCTAATATCATGGTCTGATAGTGGCAGGGCCAGCATTTTCATGCCCAGATTGCAGGGCTGTTTGCTCCAGTAGTTGCTCCTGCAACTAAAGCCTTCCAGCCCAGGGGAGACATGAAGAGGTCGCAAAAGGGACAGAGGAGGAGAGAGCTGGGATATGGGTAGGGGAGGCCCTGTTTATTCCTCTGGGTGGGAAAACTGGGGCATAGGGGGTCAGGAGCTGCTTTGGCAGATGGCCCTGGCACTGAGTAGGGGAGGGGCTGTTTACACCCCTGCACGTGTGTTCTCTACCTGTATTCCCCAGTCCCTGCCACCTCAGTTTTTCCACGTGCAGGATCCAGCAGCCCCTTTCTTGCCTATCTCCAAGCTCTTTCCCCCCCTTCTCTTTTGCAACCCCTTCCTTTCTTCTCTGGGCTGCTAGGCTTTTGCTGCCTTCTTTGGAGTCCTCTCCTCACTCTGCAGGAGCCATCTTGTTGCAATGATATGGCTCCAGCAAGTGGCCATCACATGGCATTTTGTTGCAAATCACATTTTTCATGAAATGTACTTAATTTTGTGATTTTGATGAAAAACACAAAATTGTGATTTAAACTAGATCCAGGGAAACTTACCAATTTTACTTGCAGTATGTAGGCCCTCATGTGACTTTCTTCCCAAACCAATATACCTTCTATGGGAATTAAAAATGTTTCTTTCTTTTATTTTGCCAAGAAAAATGTTTATGCCCTGAACATTGCCATTGTATTGTGTCCAGAAAAAGAGTTACAGTGTTTTTTCAAGGCTGGCTTTCTCTGACATGTAAAAGAAGCATGTTGTAAAGTCCTTAAATGTCTTCCTTCAAGTCTATAGCCCAGTGGCAACAAGGGTTAAAGAACCCTTCTCAACTGATTATGATTTTCCAGATCCTTCAGATGCTTCTCCTTGTATAATTTATTTCTGAAGAAGAATGTCTTGCATTCAAAAGTTTGTCTAATTTTAAGCCAACCACATAATTGGTCCAGTAAAATATATGGCCCTTAGATATCCTTGCCTCTTCTACTCTTACTTTAAATCTCTTTATTTTAATCCATTTCTTTTTTTCTACTCATCTACCCAACCGTTACTTGGTTAGTTCCCAACAGTTGTTGGTGGTTGATTCATTGGAGAACTATACAATATTTTACTTAGAGATTCAGGTTTGTAAGATTCAGCCAAGCCTGTAACCATTGAGTTAAGTCAAAACAGAGCAGTTTTATATACTTTTTAAAATCCAAACAAGTGCTCTGAATGAGTCTGGTTCTTAGTATTTTCCCAGAGGTTCCTTCTAAAGCTAGGAGAAGCCAATGAGAGAAACAGTAAAGTTGGGGAGGGATGCATATTATTGGTTGGTATTCATTAAAGAAAAAACAGTCTTAGAGTAAGAAAATTTTGTTTCGCAATGCTGATTTTCAAGCCATTAATATCTTTTAGACCTGTTTATATGGCTTCAGTCTGAGGGGCTGAGTATTTAATCCCAAAGGCAATGGTTGTCAATGTTTCAGTACAATATTTTCATCCCAGTATTACCTATTACTTGAATTAGTATATCTCTATGCATATTTGGTATATCAAAAAAATCTAGTGGTAAATAAAAGATAGGTATTAAGGAGAGGTAATTATGTTATTGACCTTTAGTTCCCATTAAGATGGCTGGTCCTTTTCATTCATTGCAGATATAAGTATTTCAATTAAATCAATTTTTCCTCATCCTCATTCTCCTCCTTTTTTAATTTTGTAAATTAAAGGATTAATTGAAAATCTCATAGATGCTCTTGGATTCTGGTTGACTGAACTAATGCTCTTTTCATGAAAGGTCAATGAGTTACTCAGTACTTCTTCATGAAAAAGAAAATGCAACTCTTCCTGTTTGTTTGCCTTTTAAACCTTTTAAGACTCACAGCCCAGAATTGAGGGCATATGTAATTATGCGTACATAAACTTAACAGGGAATATAAACTTTTAAAACTGTTTGGAGAAGCTTCAGTAGAAAATAGCTCATTTTCTATCATTTCTAACAATCTAGTGAGCCATTTTAGTATATTTTTGTGGGATTAAATATTCTTTAAACTTTATTCTCAACATTTAAATGTTAATTATTCTAATTTATATTACTTCTTGGGAATTGGATGACTTGGTGAATTGGTAGGAAGAACTGGTGTCTTTAATTCTAAGTTATTCATTTCAATCTGATTCTGGTCCATCACAGCTGCAAAACATAGTCTGATGTTAGTTCAGCTGACAATGTGGAAAGAAATTGTGATGGGCAAGGGTTTTTGTGGTTGATATCTTTTATTGGACCAATTGCATGGTTGGGATAGGTTTGGTCTATTATAGTCTGTCCCAGTCATGCAGTTGGTCCAATAAAAGATATTACGTACAAAAATATTTGCCTTTCTTGTATTTCCTGGACCATCATAGCTACATCATCTTTCACAGGTCAGCTGGGCACTGTGCATGTATCAATTTTATCACAGCCCAACTGTGTTGATTCATTTTCAGATTGAGGAGGCAAAGTTGGGAGTGAAATAAAGGCACATTTATTATAGCTTACACATGGACAACAGTTAACGGAAAGATAAATGCGATAAGCAGATAATGCAGTATTAAAGAGCTACTAGTAAATAATAACAACAGATAATAACAACAGATAGATCAATTCTGTTGCAAGCCAACTGGGCACTGCGAGGGTATTTGCCACTGGGCTGTTCAAAACAACAGATAGACAGACATGGGTTGACAATGTATTGATAGTCCCTCAATGCCAGGTACTCATCAAGTGATTCCAGTGAAGTCAGGAGTCCCCAGTCGATGCTGTCAGAGAGATTACTGGGGAAGATCACTCGATCGGGATCCGATCCTCTTCACACTGGGAGTCTGGGGTCTGGGCGTAGAACAGAATGAACATTCTGTTCCCTCTTTCCTGCTGGTCACCTGATGCACGTGTTTTTTATACCTAGTTTTATGTTAATCTGTTGGCTTCAGAGCCACTCACAATGTTGCCCTATAGCTGTTACCCTATGAGATTGAAAGGTGTTAAAAATTATCATAATTTACTGCTGAGACTTGCGTTTATCCAATAAGCAAATTATGATGCAGCACTTTTAGGTTTGAAATTGACATTGCTCTGCCTAAGTTCCAACCCCTTTTAGGTTTCATTTGAATATGTCTTCGTGGGATATGCTTTCCTGGAATGTGTTGGGTGTGCCAGGCAGTTGGATCCAGTTTTTATTGCTAAGGCTGAACCCTGAGCAAAAACCATTAGGTCTCCTAATCTTACAGCTACAGCTTTGCCTATGGGGCCCAGTCAGTTCCACAAACAGTTAATTTATTATTTTGGTTAAAATTATGACAGACAAGTTACATTTGCAGTTTACAAACTTACAAACTTATATTAACTAATATTACCTGTTCAGGCAAAATATCAAATATCCACGAAGCACATATTTATTGCTTATTAATCCCTTTGGTTCTGGCTGTTACAACTGTCCCAACACTAGAAAGAAACTGCTGATGTCAGTCCTGTGTCCTGGTGTGTGGGCATCCTAGAAACCACTATAATCATGGATGTTAAGTCACAACATACTTGACAAACCAATCTGAGAGGCCAAGGACTGAGTGCTATGAAAATCAAAGTGCCCCCATGCCTTCAAATGATCCATTTATACCTTTTTTGGATTTGTGAGACAAGACTGCGTTTTTGCCTCTGTTATACCTGTTCTGTGGTTAGGTAAAAGACTTCAAGGTTTGCCCACTCTCAGTTGCAAAAGTATAGATCAGGATGGCTGTCACTTGTATTATACTATGCTTGTATGGGTAAATTCATGACCAGGTTTTGAATACTTTCAGTTTGATATTAGTGAAATATTGCAGGCCTGCTTGTATAGCATATCCAGTAAGGACTAGGTTCTGCCCCTCTTATTTATGTTGCAAACTGAAGTTCCATTGAAAAAAACCAGGATTGCTCACAGAATAAGATATCACTCACTGAGCATCCAAGTGGCAGTATCTGGCCGTAAGTGCCTAATGATAAAGTATCACTGTCATTAAGACCTGTAGTGTCATTCATTACAGAAGTCTTTTCTCATTGTGGATTATACAGCTATCAGCAAAGATGTGCATTTTTGCATAAGGAATTGGGCTTGCCTTTTATTTTCATTCCCCCACAAGTGTTGCATTTGAGAAAATTCACAAGCCTGAGGTGACAAGTTTGGGATACAAAGGACACAGCATTATTTCTTGTTTTACTTTGTTCCAAATATATTTAGAATTGCTAAAGTGCTGAAGATGTTTAATTTATTGTGATTTTTTTGGGGAGACAAAGAAATTTACATACTAGATCATTAATTCAGAGTTACAAGCTGTTGCATATATAAGTAATTATATTTCCTGAAGCAACTCTAGTGAAATTCAGATGCGGTCTCTGGGGTTATTTTTCTTCCAGAGCAGTGGAAATATTCAGGTTAACTGAGATCTCAGTTATCAAATGGTATTGGATGGTCTGATATTGCTTTATTTTTTCCATATTTTAGCAATTAGCTCTACTTTTACCCAGTTTTTGGTGCTGTACATGCATAACAAGTAATCAGATGAAAGCATTCTGATGTTTGGAGAACATTTCAGTATTCAGTAAGTGTATCTATATGGGATATTTACTGTGGAGCTGCCTGATTAGCTCCACAGTAAAATCTCAATGTCTACATATGCAGCCCTATTAGGCCACAGGAAACTAACTAACTCTATTGTAGGTTAGTACTTGTAAATACAAGTACTATCCTACGGTAGAGTTATTCAGTGCGCAGCAACACATGTTCAGCAACACATCAGCCCCATCAGCTGAACAGCTGATGGGGCTGATAAGGGCATGAGGGTGCTTCAGTGCAGGGGCTGCCTGTCAGTTAACCCCACACTGGAGCATGCTCATATCCCAGCCAGCCTCTCTGCAGTATGTTGGTCCAAGTTGGAGCAGCCACTGGCTGACACCCCCCCCCCCCTCAGGTTCCATGCCAGGTGGGTCTACTCTGACCCTGCGTAATGTGCTGTAGTCCCAGGTGCACATGTAAATGCGGCACCTGGTAGCAATGAAATGATATGCACTGGAGCTTATTGTTCCATGTTAATAGCATGTGTAGATGCATTCAGTCCCTGTCTATCTTTGTATATAGTATTTTCCTGAAGCCAAGATGACTTTGAATTTGCTATAACACAGCAGCAGTGACAGCTCCATCCCTAGCCTTGCTATGGGCCAAAGCTGGAACCAGACTAGAACTGCTGCTACCACTACTGCTGCTGTGCGACCAGGTGGGGGCCAGAGACAGTATGTCTTTCTTGTTTGGGTTGAGGCCAGGGCCTGTGGGTAAGTGGCAGGTCAGGGAAGGGGGAACAGGCAGTGGGAGGGTGGCCAGTGGGAAGAAGGGGAGTGGGGGGAGTAGCAGCTGCAGCTTTGATTCCAAGCCCTGGTTTTTGGTTAGAGTTGGAGCTACAGCAGCTCTCTGTTTCCCATTAGTACTCGAATCCAGGATGAGGGGCGTTTTTACTCATGTTAAATGGGGAAAAAACATTGCCTGGTCTTGTGTGTGTGTGTGTGTGTGTGTGTGTGTGTGTGTGTGTGTGTGTGTGTGTGTGTGTGTGTGTGTGTGTGTGTCTCTATATATAAAATTACTATTCATCTCCCTGTCTCTCTCCAGCCCTTCAGCTGGTCCTACATGTGTAACTCCATGACAGTAGGGGAAAGGAGGGTTTCAGTCTCTGGAGACATGGTGGGCCACATAACTTTGCACTTTCACCACTTATTTTTAATATTTATATAATAAAGAGTAAAAAAGTTAAAAAAAAAAGTCTGTCTCGCTCTGTCTCCAAGAGACTGACTGAAGAAAATGTTTCCTTTGATCTGCACTAAAAGCTAATAAACATTTCTCTTAGAGCTCTCCTAACACTGATATAGTGCTCCAATGTTTATGGTATTTGATAATGTCAATCCCAAATTGTGGATTTGGAAGTAGAACCAAGGGCTTGTTTTATTTGTTTATTCAAAGCATGTAACATAGAAGTGGGGATGGAGATTGAGAGAGGGGGTAAGGAAGTGGGGGTAGGAAATACCATATTTACTCAATTCCAAGACAAGGGTTTTTCCCCATTTAACATGGTAGGCAGCTGCTGCAGCTCCAGCACTGGTTCCATCTGTAGCCCCAACCCTGGGTTGGGAATGAAGCCAGAGCCACAGCTGCTGCCTGCCCCACCATTGCTTGTGCACCGTCAGCCTCTCCATCCCCTCTTTACCTTGGCACCCCCCTCCCAAAAGCCTCTGCCCCACTGCCACCCCTTCCCTTTCCCTGACTGCTTACCCTTGCTCCAGCACCAGTAGGCTCCACCCCCACTACAGCCCAGGGCATGGAACACGGCTCAAGCTTGGTCCTGTAACGGTAGCGGGGAGCTAGCACCACTGCTTTGGAGCTGGGTTGGGGCCATGTTCCATGCCCCAGGCTGCAGCAGGGTGGGGCTGGCAATGCCAGAGCAAGAATAAGTGGCAGGATGGGAAGAGAAGAAGAAAGCGCCTGAGCCTGTGAGAGGGCAGGCATAAGAGTGGATAAGTGTTGGGGAGCAGGCTGCAGGGGTCACGTTGCATGCCTCCTTATTGCCTGTCCCCAACTCTACGAATGTGATGATACAGTTAACAGAGCAAACAATACACTGGCATGCACCAAATGATGCATCTCAAACAAAACTAAGGTAGTGATTCTCCTGCTGTACTTGGCATTGGTGAGGCTATAGCTGAAGGACTATGTTCAGTTTTGGGCACCACATTTCAAGAAGGATGTGGAGAAGCTTGAGAGAGTCCAGAGAAGAGTCACTTCTATGATTAGAAGCCTGAAGAGCAAGCTGTACGAGGAAAGGATGACAGATGTGGGACTGTTGAACCTAGAAAAGAAAGGACTTTGTGGGGATTTGGTGGCAACTAACAAATATATTGGGATAGATTCAGGAGCTAGGCAAACAACTATTCACCAAAGCGCCCCAGGGGAAAACCAGCTCCCAGCTATGCTGGGTTGCATCTCCCAGGCTGTGGAGGCCCTGGGGGAGGGAAGCACTGTGGAGTTTGCAGTGGTGAGAAGCTTGTGTGCAGCTCTGCTGCACCCTGCCTCCCTGCTTCCCTCCCCTGGGGCCTCTGCAGCCCAGTGGGCATGACCTAGTGCAGCAGGGAGCACTGGAGCTGCACGGAGAAGGTGCTTGAACTGCGAGCTCCACGCTGCCCTGGCAATGTGCCTCCTGTGCATGGGGCTGCAGTGAGGGCAGTGGCATGGGGTTGTGCCCCTCCAAAGCAGTGGCATGTGCAGAGGGCATGTCACCAGGGCAGCAGGAAGCTCTCAGCGGTGAGCAGCTTCTCTGTGTGGCTTCGCTTTTCCTTGCCATGCCAGGTCATGCCCACTGGGCTGGGTACGGGTAGCCTGCATCCTCAGCCTGCACTTGTCCCACACACAGATTTGGGGGTGTGGGTCCCCCCGTCTCAGCCCTGCCCAGCTCCCTCCCTCCCTGCCTCCCTTCCTCCCTACAGTGGCCTCAATCCCCTCTCCTCTCCTCCACAACTTACCGAGCTGCTGTGCAAGATGCCTAGGGCCACGTGCATGTCTATGCACATGGTCCTGTCTCACTACCTTCCTAACTTCCTGCAGGCTGGAACTCTGCCAGCCTGCAGGGAGGTCATTGCAAAATGGCAAAATCTGCAGGTTTCTCTGGTAAAATGAGAAATTCGTGTTTGCCTCCAGTTAAAAGTAAGATCTGAGATTTTACTCCATTTTTCCCGTGGGAAACAGAGATGAGAGTGTTCTCAAATTTATCCTGCAACACCCAGTCAGAGATTATCTTGGAATCCTTCCAGCTCTTGATGAAGTGAAGAAAGCTCTGCTGATACCGCTGGCTGAAGAATGACAAGGCATATGGAACAGATGGAATCCCTCCTGAAATCTTCTAACAGTAGGGGAGAGGAGTTTACATATCAGCTCCATCTCAAGGATCTGGTATAATGAGGAAGTCCCAGATAACCTCAGGGGTGCCATGATCGTGACAATTTTCAAGGTGATGATCATTCAGTATCAACTTTGCTGGGTCCGCTGTCCCATCCAGATGTCTGACTCCAGACCTCTGAAGCAAATTTTTATTCTTCCAGTTCAGTTAAGTTATACGCTCAAGAGGAGGGCAGAGAAAGTGCTTCAAGAATGCCTTCAGGGTCAACTTGAAAATATGCAATATTGACATCAACTCGTGGGAGACAATTGCGCAGGACCATCCCAAATGGAGGAAGATTTGCTGCAAGGATCTCAGTACTTTGAAACTAGTGTCCCATGGTCCTGCTGTTGTGCTGCACTGACTGCTGGCTGGCCCACCTCCATCTTGCCCTTTCCGGCTCCCCCATATACCGTGGCTGACTGCCAGGTTGCTGTGTGCTGTCCCAGGGGTGGCTGATTGACCCAGGGCTGCCACTGCGCACCTGCTGCCTTGACCTCACCTACCAAGCTGGATCATGGCACGGACGCCACCAGTGGGCTCCAGGATGTCACTGCCAGGGCTGCTGTCATCCTCCTGGACCTCTGGCCCCACCACTTTTGGGCCAGCTGGCCCAGCCAGGACTGGGGGCTACATGTGGTCCAGCATATCTGGGACTATAAGCACTGGCTGGATTTGTTCACATACGTAGATGTATATGCTTGCTGCACAGTAAACTATGCTACTCTGCACCTAAGTGTCTCTTGCAGACATGCCCTGTATGAGTAAAAGTATCAGGATTGAGATGGGGAAATATAGAACCTGGGGATGCTCTTGCTTATTACTTTAGATATTACAACCATACTTTATAACAGCTTAATTTGTAATAACAAATCAGAGCAGGTTCTAGGCTCCCTTACCTTGTCTTTAAAAAACCACAAAAGATACCATAAAGAGAAATCCCATTGCTATATCTCGATTTCCCTCAAATCAGTAGTAATGGTATAATGGTTAAAGCTTTTGGAAAATTGTCTACTTTATTTAAAAAAAAATTCTTGGATTATGCATGTGGACTTTGCAACTTGTTATAAAGTCAGAAAGTTTGATTTCAGATCAGAAAGTCAGTTCAAAAGTCAAGAAGCCCTTACTCAGAATTCTCTGTTTTCAATTTAAAATGTTTATATGAAAATAAACAACTGTATGAGAGAATGGTCTAATATTATAAAAGCCTTTGTCTGTCTGTAATTCTTTATTCATGCTCTGATTGGCTGACAGACAGCCAGTCAGAATGCAAAGAAGCATTTGGACAGGTGGCAATGTGCCACCATGATTGTGGGGACCCAAGGGACAGAGCTGGGGAGGGGGTGTGAGGCCAGCACAGCTGACTTCATCCCCCCACCCTGATCCCTGGAGGTGAGAGCAACATAGCACAGATGGAATGGGGGAGGGAGGCCAGTAGAGCTGGTCTCACCTTCTCTGTCATCCTCCCTGCAGATGGTGACGATGGAATGAGGCGGGGGGTGAGGCCTCTGGAGCTGGCCTCATCCCCCGACCTTGCTCCTTGGATGTGACAGTGGCAATGCGGGGCAGAGGGAGTGGAGTCGGGATGCTGCAGTGGAATGAGGCCACTGACACTAGCCTCAGCCTGCCTCTCCCTCTTCTGTTGTTGCTGCCTGCAGGGCTGACCCAGTGGTGGTGGGAGAAGTAGCAGGCGTGCTGCGGCAGCGGTGGTAGTAGTGGGGGAAGGCGAGGACTGGGCTGAGGCCCAACTTTGTGGGGGGCGGGTCTGATGTGGGAAAGAGTGGGCCCAGCCCAACACAGCAGCAGCTGGGGGAGGGGAGGAGTGGGCCTTCTTCCCCCACTTGGGCCCAGGCCCACTCTTCCCCATGTTGGCCCTGAACTTGCTCCTCCCTTCCCCCCACTGCTGCGGGCTTGACCTGGGCCCACTGCTCCCCCTGCTGCAGCGGCCTGGCTTCTCAGTCATCCCCTGCATTGGCCCCTGGCCCACCTCTCCCCTCCCTGCACAACTGTGGTGGGGAGTGGAGAAACAGGCCCAGACCCCAAGCAGCAGGGTGAAGGGGAGAGTGAGCCCGGGGGGGGCAGACAACACACGGTCCTTCAGGGGTGACGTGTGGGGGTTGCACATGGGTGTACATGCACCCCCTGAGCGTAGCAGTGCACTCCCTGGAAAAAGGGGGTGCATGCAGGTGCCTGTGGGCGGTCACCATTCACCACCCTGCTGCCGACACCGCCGGTGGCATCTGCGGGTGGTCAGCAATCCCTGCTGGATGCTGCCAATGGCACCTGTGGGTGGTAGCTGACCCCAGGCTGCCAGGGGCATGAGCCATTCATGCGGGGCTCCATCCCTACCCCCTCCCATCATTCTTGATGGGCAACGGGCTAGTTTTCCAAGTAGACAGTTACTACTGTCAGTTGAAACCAGATAAGATATGGAGAAGAAAAATATTGAAAATATATTTGGTGTTGCCTGTATTTAAAAATACTGTATTTTATTTTCCTCTTAAGTTATTGTTTTGCGTTGAATATGGTAGCAACAAACAGCTGTTTGTAATGCTGGATAGCTTCTGGTACTGTCAAAATCGGAATTCTTTCCTGTTGTCTTTAGGTCTAGTTTTTAAACCTTTGATTAAACACTTACTACGTATGAACAACTATTATGTTTAGTGTATACAGTTCCTGTTGATATCATTAACAGTTTTAGTTGAATAAGGAATGAATATGGCAGTGATTCTCAAGCAGGGTGCCCAGGCACCCTGGAGTGCTGCCAGATCTTTTGAAGGATGGGAGGAGATAATGAGTTGTTAGGAAATAAGCAAATAAGTGCAGGCTTAAGATTGTCTGTGGTTGAGTGAGCCCCACTTCACTGCTAAACCCCTCTTCAAGGAAATAAGCACTGTAATATATACATTGTTTTTTGAATTTGGGTGCCACTCAGTTCACAAAAGTTATGCAGGATGCCTAGAGTCCAGTGAGGGGTGCTTTATGTTCAAAAAGCTTGAGAACCACCAGAATAAGGAGTGCTGACTAAGGGCCTAAGGGTAGAAGTCAATTAAAACGCACTGAGTTTCTGCAGCTGACATATCCTGCTGCACAAAATAAATAAATGCAATCTATTGCTGCTTTTTTTCTCCCCAATAATGTTTTCGTTGTAACTGATACATTTTCATTACATTGTGGCTCTAGAGCTAACATTAAAGTTATCTGGCATCATTTAAACCTTCTGCATGGCAGTAATGTATGACTGTACTTTTGGCTGCTGTCCATTGACTTGACTTCTGGATCAATTTTTAATGATTTTCCTTCTGTTTGTCGTCTTCTCATCACAAAAACATTCCACACAAGATGTCAACATTTTGTGCAGCCAGTATACAGTTTTTTTCCATAGTAAGGCATGCTAAAGATTTCTCCTCTTCCAAAGTGTATTTAAGATGACACATAGCAAATTAAATCATATTCAATAAAATCTTTACTGATGAGGAAATTAAAATTTGAAAACTAAAATAGATTTTAAAACCCCATTCCCTCTTACTTTTTGCACTGAGATTTAAGAAAAAGAAACTTGCAGGTGTTACATGAATATGTACAAATTTTTTTTTGCGTATTTTCCCATTTTTAACTGTTAAATCTGCATTGTTATCAACTATTTGAGAGGTTCAATTTTAATATCTCGAGGTGCAGTTGAATGAAATTCAATATTCTGGAACTATGAGGAATGTAAGTAATACATAGGCCCTGTGCAGATCTTCCATGTGGGAATAAATTTAATCCTATGTGGCCATCTGAATAATTGCGTAAGTTCAAATGCATCTTATTATATCATATCAAAAACAATTTCTGGGAAATAATCAGTAAATCTCACACAATTGCACATAATCTGCTTTTACTACCAAGGAACATTAGCCATCTTGGGGTTGAGTATAAAATTTCTAGTAAAATCTTTTGCTTGTGTTGCAAGTACATGTGTTTATAGCCAAAGAAGTTTTGGAAAGGAAAATGTGAAACAAATTTTGTAAACTGAGCTGTATATATTGCAAGCTCAGAATCTTGTAGGGAAAGAAAACCATTTATGCCTATGCTTGCCTCTAGATGGATTATTTGTGTTATCAAAACTGTTTTTGTATTTACAAATGAATTAGTTTAAACTTCATATTGCAACTGTCAAACACTGCAACAGTTAAACTGAAATTATTTGCTGTCCCCTGGAGTTACTTCAGTTATTTTTGTGTACTATCATGCTGAGATTTATATCAAAATGAATTCTAATTTCTAATAAGGTAACCATGTGTTTTGGAGTTGTTGTAATAAAGTGCCATGAATAATTATGGCTCTGAATAAAGTCAGCCTTGCTACTGTCAGTTCTTATGTTTAACACCTCACATTTGAAACAGATTGCAACTATTGCCATGGATAATTAAAAACAAAACCAAAAACAAAAGCAAGAAATTCCAACTTAGTGTGCAATAAAAATCATTTTGTAGCTCTGCCATTGTTTTTTTAAATATATTTTTCCTTCCATAAATCTACAAATGTTCTTATTTTTAAAATTGCATCTTCTGTGGAAGATATTCGCATGCCATAACACCCTTATGTTATTGTCTATATTTTATTAATTACCAAGAAGCAACAGAACATTTTTTTCTACAGAACACATTATTTTTTTGTTGCTTTCATCCATTAACTTCAATCCATTAGGAACCATACATTTTTTAGTGTGGGAAAAATGGGTTAAAGCATCATTTCACAGACTTTAAAAGCAAACTACATTCCTTCTAATTTTAGGTGCCTTTCATAGTTTACTTCCTTTAGGCCCCTGCCACATGTTATACTTAAGATGTGAGATTATCCAGTTTATTAAGTCTTAAGTTGTGACCCAATCACCTGTTCAATCAATTAATAGCGTAATAAAACAAGGAATAAGCATAGAGTTATTCCACAAAAAATGTGTAACAACTTTGTGGCTGGTTCTTATCATGCCATTAATTGAATGTTTGTCCTGCCGCAGGAGCATGCTACTTGCTTGTGCAGGGGGTTCGTGATTGAGGGGTTCTCCTGCACCTGTAATAGGGTATAATAGGCTTTGATGTGTGGTTCCACAATCACACTTCTGTCATGCACAAGTGTCATGGCAAGAAGTGCGATTGTGTGGATTATGCATTAGATCCTATTGTACCTCTATCTGCATGTCTGGCAGGGGCCTTAGCTTTGGAACTCAAAAGCTTTGTGTTTGCACATTATTTCTTAACAACATGAGGAGCAGTATCATAAAATAAATGTTATATAATTGTAACTTTTAGCAGACAGTTTTTTAAGCTCTGTTTTGTGTTAAAGGTAGTAACCCATTGTGGTGATTTGAAAGTGCAATTCTTTTATAAAGGAAGCTTGACTAGATTAGAAAGAAGAAAAGTAAATTATTAGTTATCTGTTCATGGTTTTGTCTTAACTGTATTTTAAATAGTCTGTTTATCATATTTTCTCATATAACCACCTGCCTTTTTACAATATTTTCAGGCATAACTACCTTCCCCTGAATAAGACTTGCATCTTGTTTTTGGAAGCAGGAATGTAGAAAAATATTTTTCCCGAGTCATGACAGAGTGTGTGACTCCGAGTAAGTCCATCTGGACTCGCAGTGTCTAGGAAGTATAGCATTCCAGAATGTGGCCCAGACGCTTGTGAGGGCAGTATAAGACTAGACTGTTACTTTATATAGGCACATGTAAATAATGGTGTTGTTTGTACACTACAGCCTCATCAAGAGACTACAGACTACGTGCAGCAGCTTACTTGTCCTGAATCAGTTCAATTGCTCCTTCATGCAAAATCTACAGTGCTCAGCCAATAGCTATATTTGGGAGAGGGTTAATGTAGGACTCTGCCCCTTTTGTTCTCTGGGACCCAAGACAAGTGATAGCCATCTTGGTAGCTTAAGCATGCAGACACCAAGTGCATACACATGTCTAAGTCAACTTAAACTAGGGAAATTTAAGTAAGTTGACTTAACTAAGTCTACTTAAGTTAAGCCACATCAGAGCATATACACATACAGCTCCTTGACATGATGGCAGTCATCTTATGAGACTTCTCCTGCAAACTAATGCAATCCAAGATAATGCACCATGGAGGTTCATTATTTTGTGCTACATTTAAATTGACTCTGCTCCACATATGTGTGTATGCTCTGATAGTTAAGTCGACTTGAAAAAGTTAAGTTGACTTCATAGATTTCATAGACATAAAGACTGGAAGGGACCTCGGAAGATCATCGAGTTCAGCCCCCTACCCAAAGGGCAGGAAGTCAGCTGGGGTCATAGGATCCCAGCAAGATAAGCATCCAGTTTGCTCTTGAAGGTGTTCAATGTAGGTG